>CM075676.1:10225000-11475000 GCA_037962975.1 Clitoria ternatea
AACTACTTCACGCCCTTTAAAAAAATAGTTAACCTCATTAGATATTGACAAGTATTAATTAAAAACAGAAATAGGGTGTAATTCACTTTAAAAAAATCAGGTTCATGGAAAAGGATTGCTTAAATCTTCGTATAAAGTATTCGGGCCAGTTTCCTGGTCAATTTGTGAAAATTGATGAAGGTAACTAAAAAATCATACTAAAACCGGTGAAAACCAGCAATAACATTCCCACAAAAATACCATATGTTTTTGTTTCCAACTAAACAAATAAATTTGTCTCAAAAGATTGATTTGTCACTAGATCTTTCTTAGTGATTTAAATATTGCCTTCTTAGCAGTTTAACTGTTTTAACTATTAAAAAAGGCCTAAATGATGGGTAAATCAATCTTTGAAAGACTTATTTAATTACTATCATTTTTAGTCTATTGGTATAATCAGTATCATAGTAAAAATCAGAAATAACAATAGCATCAATAAAAATGTACATAATAATGAAACTGTGTCTCCCTTTATGTAACACTAAACATAAAAAAGTAAACCATTTTTTTAAATAAAAAATATAATTATAAAAATTGTAAATTTAATTTTACAAGATCAATTTATTAACTAAGTCCACTTAAAATTTACTCCACTAATTTCGTCTTTAAAATTATGGTAATATCAAGAGGCACCTCTTTTAAGTTTTTAAAAAAAAAAATTTTGTATCTGTTTGAATTTGAATTGAATGAATAGATTAGTCTTTTCAAACATTCTTATTTTATAGATACATAATAATTAAAATAACACCAATTTAACATATTAAAATTAATAACTTTGATCAATTAATTTGGTAAAAAAAAAAGAATATGCTCACAGGCAATGCCCTAGAACACAATTTAGTCATACATGTTTTTAATTAATTTATAATAATTAAAAGATAATCTATCTTTTTATTAAATATTACATATATTATATATACGTACACATAAAACAAATCTTACACTACTTTTACAATTATTTGATTTAATTATTTGTTAAAAGATATATTTCCTTCAAACTTGTTTTATGTTAAAACTTTATTATTTGCAAGATAGATAATACACTCAAATGCATTACGATTACGAACTACAAACGCCTATATGGTAACTAAGTCCTCATTCCTGTGATAGATAACCTATATGTACATAATATTCTTCTCTTCCCATGCAGTAACACTTTCCAGATTCTGTTGCATTTTTGGAGTAGATATCAGGTAATATCCTCCAAGAAATCCCCTTTTTTAGCACTAAAACAGTACAAAAGCCTCAAGATAAAGTCACATGCAGAGTATGAGGAAAGACTTATTAATACTTCTAAAATTTATTAGGCCTAACTCAATCCTAAATGTTAGCTCATAGGATAAAGATTACCCTCCACTTTATATATTTTTGATTGACCATATCTCCAATCAATGTGGGACTTTTCACACACCCCTTCGCACTTAGGGATGGAGTGTGGATGAATACAGGTGACCTATGGGACTTATAACACCCCCACCATGGTTGTTAAAATCGCATTTTAACACGTAGAATCGATTCTACGATTCTAGGTGTGTTTTCGAGTTAAATCGGAGCTAGACTCGTTTTAGAGGTAGAATCGGTAAAAACATACTGTTTCTATAGATTCTACCGTTTTTAGCATATATTTTTTTGGACTGAAAAAAGACCAAAATAACATTGTTTTGGTGTGAAAATTTTAAAACCCCAAATCCCTAACCCCCTTCTATTTCGCGTCGCACTTCTCTCCATTGGGCTGCCCTGCTTCTGTGCCTCCTCCGTCTCTGCCTCCTCCGGTCGTGGTGGCTTTGCCAGCGTTTTCCCGTTGTGGACTCGTGGTTGCCTTGTCCCTGCCTCTCCTTCGTTCTCTGGTGGTGTGCGTGAGTGCATCTCTGTTCTTTGTTCTCGAGCCCACAGTGGTCGCGTCTTCGTCCGTCTCTGCCTCTACTCTCCATCGTGCTCCTCCTTCGTGCGTCCTCCTCCTCTTTCACGGTATGTTGAAGTCCTGCACCTGCTGCTGCGTGTTGTTGCTGTTGGGTTTATACTATGTTCTTTATTTTTTTGAATTTTATACTATGTTCTTTATACAATGTTCCATCTCAACATTCATACAAAAAAATAAAGAACTGAAATATTGTTCAAATATTATAGAATAAATATTGTTCAAATATTATGTTCTTTATACTATGTATAGGTATGTTATTTTATTTTATTTTTTGATTTTTTTAATTAGAGGTAGAATCCTAGAATCCTAGGATTCTAGGTGTCGTTGGAGCCTCCACAATTCTAGGTAGAATCTCGATTTTGACAACCTTGACCCCCACATTCAAAAATGGAGAGTGGACAACATAGGTAACCCAGCAACAGATCTAGGAAAGGCTCTGATACTATCTTAAATTTGGGTATTAGACCTAACTCAATCCTAAAAGCTAGCTCAGAGGATGAAGATTACCCTCCACCTTATATATTTTTGATTGACCATATGTCTAGTCAATGTGGGACTTTTAACAATACTTAACTGATGATGCTATTATTCAATTTAATTCTATTATTCAATTTAATTCATTAACCTTTTCAGTTCAAATCATTATGTTTGGCCACTAATACCATTGCCAACTAAGGAACAAGATGAACATTCCGAACCCAATTTTCTACAAAATTTTTTTATTAACTCAGTGCGGACTGCTTCTCCAATTTATTTCCTTTCTTTTTCTGTGGCTCCCAAAAGCTATCATTGATTCATTGCTATCCTTTAATTTATGTTAAGAACTTTTTTGTGGGGTGGGGAGAGTGGTAAAAATTTTTTTGGGTAGCTTGGGAAAAGGTTTGTAAGATTAGAGAGGATGGAGACTAGGCATGAGAAATATGAAAGCTTTCAATTTTAGCTCTTTAAGGTAAGTGAAAATGAAGATTATTGTTAGAAAAGCACTGTTTATGGCATAACGTTCTTTCTTTTAAGTATGGGGAAGAAGTTGTGACTAAACATTTAAAAGCTAAGAAGACTTTTGCCAAGTTGTGCAATTTTCAAAAGGTTAGACAGAGGAGAGTACGTGAAAATTAGTTGTCAAATAAAGGGAGCAGAGTCCGTGTTAAAACATGTTTTTCCAAGGTCATTTAGTGTAGTAGTCAAACAGAATGTGGCGAAAAGGGAAATGGAGTTGTTTTCAGTTGGGGGAATTAACCTTTTGGGAAGAGCTTGTTGATCAGTTATTAGATCATGTCCAACATGTCACTATACAGAAAACAAGTGGTGATACTTTGGCGGCCTTTGCAGATATCCGAGGTGTATATGGTGAAATCAGCATATCAGGAAATAATTTCATGTGCAAGGGAACAGATTAAGAATTTTTTTGGGTAAAGTTGTACTCCACTTAAAGTTTTTGCTTTTTCATGGCGGATTACAACTTACAAGATAGGATCCAATCCAAGATAACCCTAGTATGAAGGAATGTCTTACAATCAGAGTAGATTCTTTGCAGTGTGTGATTATCCCTGAATGTTCCGAACTTTTCATGTATCAAGGCACAAAGAATTTGGTCTAACAAAGTGTCAGCATTGCATTGAGTGAGGGATAGTCACTTCGAATAGTTTGTTGGTTTAATGATAGGTTCAAGCCAGGGTTCAGTTACTAGCAGCTAAGACAATGCCAAGCAACAATTTGGTCTCTATAGATGCAAAGGAATGACCTTATTTTTAGATATGATGGACCAAAAATAAGATATTGTGAAGTTAATTAATTGAAGGAGCCGGTAATGGATTATGGCAACGATGGAGAAATTCTATTATCCATTAATCTGCTGGAAAAATAATCCTGTTCAAAGCATTTTGGATAGACTTTACAGTTACACAACTGATTTTCATAATGATCAACAACTTTATACTGCTTATTCACATATCTTTGTAGGTTCTCTTGGGTATTTTTTTTCATGTTTAAGAAGTAATTGGGAGATTAGGGGCACTCACAATGTTCTTTTCTTCCTCTATTTATTATTATATATTCTCTTTGTAACTTTAAAAAAAAAAACCCTTAAAAATCCAAATTATTACCTGAACTTCAAAAGGGTCACTTGATAACATGAGTCGCTCATAAATCAGCATACTAGCGCCATATGCAATTAAACAATCACGTTCCATTTCTCCAACCCGTAGTCCTGAAAATAAAAATAAGAAAGCATGTCAAGTGAAACTCTATATACATCCTTAACAAAAATACTTGCAGGTGGAAGCTCCAAGTATATAAGAACTTTAATCACAAAATCATTTCAAAAGGAAGATGAATAGAATAATAGAAAAATACAAGTTCAATCAAAGACTTTTCCAGTAAGGTAGGGACTCGGAGCAATGCTCTTAGTAACAATCATTTTGACCACCACGAAATAAATTCAAAAACTTATCAAGAAAGTATTTATTAAAAACCTCCATTTCTAGCTCTCCCTTCTGTAGGCTGTCTAGTTAGCAAGGTACGAGGGCCACTACCGCGTGCATGCATCTTATCGAGCACCTGATGATCACCACAGCTCTTCCTTGTTAAATTAATGATATGAATAAACACAACAAAAATCTAAAAGCAGTTTTAGAAGTTAAATTAAAGATTGGTCCCAATGTTTGTCATTTAAGACCATCTATTAAATTGTTGACAATACAAAGAATGAATTAATCAATCCATGCCGCTATAACATTTGAAGATTGCAGACTTCTCTAAAGATAGTCCTATGTGGCATTTGAGTCCTCACATATGAAGGTTCTAAATGTTGGAAAGGTCAACAATCGTCTATCAATGTTATAACCAGGGCAAGTGGTACGGAAAGATTCATTAACATATTTTCAAGAATGATTCAGAAGTATGTGTTTGTTGTATAAAGATTAAATTTGAAAGTGATAATTTTGTAAATAAAAAGTGAAAAAAAAGAACTAAAAAACAACAAATGTTTTCTTAAACCAAACAGCACCGGAAGTTGTGAACTTTCCATGAAGAAACAACAAAATCATAAGTTGAAGAAACTCTCTTATTAATCAACAGAAATAGAAAATAATATCTTCTTAACAAATTCACTAACCATATGTTTCAACTTCTGGTAGTAAATTGGACCCATGAAAATATAAGCTTGCAATGGGCAACCTGTAATACCTGAAGAAGAAATGACAATCAGCATATCTCTTAGATTGATAAACAGCAAAAGTAATACCACATTGCTGGAATATCGCTTAACAATTCAATTTTCAATGCAAAACAGTAGATAGCGATAGACAATTCAACACTATCTAGTATCTAGAGAAGGCCAAGAAAGAGGAAAAAAATCTAATTACTGGATAATGCTGCCATATATTACCTCCAGAAACAAAAAGGAATTTTTGTTGGTCAAAATATAAGAAACATGATACCATTTTTAGTTGTATTAACCATGAAGTTCTATGAGTAATGATCTTTCTGGAATAAAGTTTAAAATTAATACGTGTTTATGTGTGATTAACTAGTTTTAAGGCTTTTCCTTGGTTTGTATGATTTAGCCAGATGTTTCTTACAAATAGGACCAGAGGTATTATTTGTCAATCATGGATTTCCCTTGTACGAACAATGAACAGAATGCTCAAAGCAGGCAATCATTTACTAATATTATATAAAGGAGGAGATACAATTGAAAATACAGGCATTTCCCCCCAACTATATACCTCAAATAACTGCATAAAGATTAAAGACCATGCTAGAATAAAGAACATTGCTTTACGCTTGTCAAATCCTCAAAACAGAGTCAATTAAACACTCAATGCAATTAACTATTCATAATTTTTGCAATTTCAAACTTACATGACAGGAAATGCCAAAACACCAATTCACAGTCACATATATTCAACCATTTGTATTGACTATACCTTCATGAAATTAACCATACATTTGACCATATAATATATACATGCATATCCAATGGTAATATGATCTTCTCAATCCCAAAGAATTGTACAAAGTACTTTCATTCACAACCTGGAATGATAACTATGATATAATGAAAACCTGAATAAATGAAATCTTTCCCACTATAGCTGAAGCCTTTCTTCACCAGAGTTTCACTGCAAGAGCAAGCAAACTATGAGAAGACAGATAAGGATACACCATAGAATAAATTTCAGCCAAGACACAAATAACTTACCTTATAACTTCAACCTTGTCTGCATGGCCACTTCTTTCTCCAAAAGCACTGCCATAATGAAACCTACCACATGAAACCCCTGCTTTCCCTCCCAAAAGCTCAATCATCTTTCCAACTGTCATTCGACTGATACCATAAACATAATGAGCTCCCATCTAGAAACAACTAGCAATATTATATATTTATTTATTTAAAATAATATGGTTTTAGTTATAGATATACAAGAGAAATCACATGCATTGCTACAAATTGATTATAGAGTCAAATGCTTCACTGCATTGAACACTCCACATTGGGCACACTCCATTTATACTATCAGGGCATCAAGAACAGGAGTAAATCAAGGACTAATACAAAGATAACAGCTTTTAACAACGCTCATAACTATAATATACTATTACTAGTCTGACTAGTGCTAAATATGCTAATAAATCTAGACATGTATTCTATCAACAGCCTTACATTCTATAAAAGGTCATAATTTTAATTAAATGGTCGCGTGGTGAAAGACAATAATTTTTATATTCAGAAATAAGTAGAAGTGTGATTATTCACAGAATTGAGTGTTTATTATTTCTTTTTAGTTTTTATGAAAATACAAGTGTTGCATGAGTAGCACAATTAGGTCATGCTTTGTTCCCTTGTACAGATTTGTTTCACTAATTTATTGTGATCAAGAGAGATTTGATTGTACTGATTTTATTTCCCTGTACTTCCTAGGTTAGCTTCATTAGAACTAGTCTATTACTAATAGTATATAATTGTAATCAACTTCTGTATTATTTATTCACTCATTGGAAACAATATTCAGTTTCCAATTTTTCATGTACCATGCCTTACACATAAACAAATTTTCCAAAGTAGATCACATAATTAAGCTATTTAGCTATGAGCTGGCCTAAGAATTTAGGGGTTCTATTAATTATTTTAAAATTAGAATGATGCCATTGAGGGAACAGAGAAGTATAGCCTAGGTCAGCTCTGAGGACAAAAGATGTGTCAATGATTTAAATTACCTTGGAAACCCATGGGGATTCATAATCAGATCAGGACAAATGCCTTTCTCAGAAAATGGAAAGTCCTCCTGTTGAACAATTGTTCCACAAACACCTTTCTGTCCATGTCTGCTGCTAAATTTATCACCAAGCTAAGGCAAAAGATTCAGACTAGCAAAATCAATACACAATTCAAACCAAGAATACTAACTCATAATTAATTGAACAAGATGTTACCTCAGGCCTGCGAGTATGACGAATTAGAAATTTGATGCATGTGTTATTATTCTTATCAGAGGATAGAACCACCCTATCAACTACTTCTCCCCCATGACCCTTAAACGTTTGTATATTTGGTCGATAAGCACTGGATATACAAAAAACATTTAGGAAGCAAAAACCTGACTACAATTGAAATCAAATATCAAATATTAAAATAAATACAAACCTATCAGGTAAATTTCCTGCAGATCCTGCATTATAGCGCGTATCAATTGGTGATTGCTTATTTATATAGATGTCGTTTGGCCTAATAATTTCTCCAGGGGCAGCAATACCATCATCATCAAGTATCTACGGGAAGCAAGAAAACATCTAATTGCATTAGAAACCACTTCAGACAACAAATATGATTCAAACTAATAACAGAGAGTATAAGGAATTGTGTCCACCAACAGACAACTAATATGATTTATATACATGAATCGTACAATTAGATGACATTATTTGTAATTGAATCTGAATTTAAATTAATCAATAACTGGTAGGAAATGGAAAATAAAGTTAGTGATGAAAAATTCTTGACATCTTCTAATCATAATCTTCAAAATCTAACAGATTGATTACAATATGTTCTGCTTTCCATTGTAAACAAAATAATCCAAAATTATTATCTAATTTTCACAAATTTACCAAACAAGGGATTACAAATTATAAAACAACAACAACCATGTCTTATCCCACTAGGTGGGGTCAGTTAAATGGAATAAACGACGTCATTGCGCCCTATAATGTACTAAATCTATCGATATACCATTTATCAATAGTTCTCTATTAATTAGCTTTTTATGCATCTTTTTTAGTCTTCCTCTACTCGTTTTCACTAGACTGTCACACATATGCTCAACCCTCCGTACCGGTGCTTTCAACGGTCTGATTTGTACATGCTCAAACCATCTTCAATGATTTTCAACCATTTTCTGTTCAATAGGTGTCATGCCAACACGACTTTGGATAATATCATTACGAATTCGGTCCATTCTTGTGTGGCTACACATCCACCTCAACATCCCCATCTTAACTACCCTCATTTGATGTTCATATTGCCCCTTCACTACCCAACATTCACTCCCATAAAGCATTGCTGGTCTTAAAACTTTCCTTTAATCTAGAAAAATTATCTCATCCATGAATGCTTAATATTAGTGTTCATTGGTTAAAATCCTAACACAATTTTGCAGAGATAGGCAATAAAAGGTAGGGAGAAAGGTATTCTACTAAGGGTATGATTTTTTAATTGGATATTGCTTTTGGAGAGAGAAAAGAGATCACATGGGCTCTTAAGAGCCAAAGAGGAACAATTTGTATTTGTTCTTTCTCTTCCTAAGAAAATCACCACATCCAAGAACATGGGAGATCTCATCATTAAAATTGTCTTGTCTTTCAAGCGTAGCAGTGTAGAAAGATGTGTCAAATGAGATGCTAATGTGGTATAAAGACAAGGTTAATGCCAAGTTGGAAATAAACACAGGGAAACCTATTAAAAGAATTTCCATTTACCTGCTAGTTATCAATCCGATCTAATCTAACTGCCAAAATTGAAAATACAGATGCCACATACATCCTACAAATACTAGTATGCAACTTTAATCAACGGATTATATAGATGAAATTATGCCTACATATTAAGCAAATAACTACAGTAAAATAAATTAACACTATATTAAGGCATTACCTGTTCACGTCCTGCAGTGTCTGCAGCTCTATTGGGCCTAAGTATTCGATCTGATGTGCCATTCAAATACTTTTGAATGATAGCACTATACCTATACATCAGGAACATCATGCTCAACACTGCTAGCTTAACTTTGACAATGAAATATGTAACAACCAAAAGCATAAAATCAACACAAAATTTGTACTTCTTCATAACTATGCAACGACCAAAACCACGATCAAGGGATGACTTGTTCATGACAATAGCATCTTCTATATCATAACCACTATAGCTCATTACAGCTACAGTGGCATTTTGGCCTGCTCCAAGCTTGTCATATCCTACCTAAAATGATTTAGATTAATTAAATCCTTTCATTTGTAAAGAAATTTAATGATGAAATTATACTCACCAGCTCAATTGTCTTTGTTGTCAGCAAAGGCCGTTGAGGATAAACCAGTAGGTAAAGTAAGGAGTCCATCCGATTTAGCTACAGGAAAAATGGAAGCCATATTGCAATATTTACTCAGTACCCAATATGTAAACAGAAGAAACAATACAAAACCTTTGGTCATCAAACATTTTTCTGAACAAACTCCTTTCTCACCCAACTGAAAAAATTTCAGGTTGATTTGACACTGTATAAGAATATTCAATCAAGCAGTTTGCATACATTGCAATCCATATTCTCACAATAAAAATAAATAAATTTGAACATGAACTAACAAAGGACCTATACTTCGTCAAAAGTTCAAAGAAAGTTCATAGTATCCTGGATAACTGGATCATTGTGCAGAGCAGTAAACCCCAAAATTGTGAAGGGTGACAAATATGTAGTCCAAAAACTCACCATGAAAAACAAAACAAATAAATAACATGAGTTAGGGAGCAAAGGAAATAAAGAACACAAATCTGTGTGAGACACAGAACAGAGTAGAGTCGTGAAAACTGAAAAGAGGACTACATGAACACAACAAAACAGAACAAAATAGGTGCATCAGAAAATGAAGGATTTGGTAGGCAACAAAGCTGGCAAGCAGTAGGTCAGCCTGGTTAGGGTCTTGCATTGAAACATAGAAGAGAACAGTTAATTCAATGGGATTATGCATCAGAAAACTGAAAAGAGGACTACATGAACACATCAGAACAGAACACAATAGGTGCATCAGAAAATGAAGGATTTGGTAGGCAACAAAGCTGGCAAGCAGTAGGTCAGCCTGGTTAGGGTTTTGCATTGAAATATAGAAGAGAATAGTTAATTCAATGGGATTATGCATGAACGAATGGTGAAAGAAGGCAGACAGGTTTTTTCAAAACCAGTTCAAAATTGCATCCACAACAAACACAAATCGAACAAAAATGGGCTTGATCAAGAGAAGAACAAGAACAAGACACGGGGTTTAGCAAAACCAATTTTGGATGTTTCCTACCAAACTCTTCCTCTCTCAAACACGGTTTCAGGGTTCAGCATGTAAGGTGACAAAAGGACAGTTCCTGTTCAACTAACATTGCCACACAATTCCAACACTGGCTTCCCCCCAAAAAAGGAGTTTCTTCCAGGAATAACAGTCTGAACTCTGAACCCTCAAGTATCATAGCTGTTAGAGTCTGTTAGTTCCGCGTGTAAGAACCGCTTGTAAAAAGTTCTAACAGAATTAGTTAGGGTTGTTACTCTTCTGTTGAGGAGTTTGCTGTGTTGACTCAGCACCACCTAGGTGTGGATTGTATAAATAGCGGTTAGTCCTTTTCAATTATTCAATATACAATACAGTTTCCCTTTAGGTGGTGTTTGGTATGAGATATCTTTTTAAGTGAGATTCCCGGGAATGTGTTTCCTGGGTAACTTATTTTCCATGCTTGATATTAAAAACATTTACCCGGGGATCTTTATAGTTTTTCCCATTTCCATGTTTGGTATTAAAAAAACTTACCCGGGTATCTTTTTAGTTTTTCCCATTTCCATGTTTGGTATTAAAAAGACCTACCCGGGGATCTTTTTGTTTTATGAGGATTTGAGAAGAAAATGGGAGCATTTTGTCCTAAATTTTTTTATTCCCGGGAATGTATAGGATTCCCACCTGTTGAAATATGAAAGTGAAACTTTTAATTCCTTCATAATTAAGTTTCCTGGGAATCCCACATTTCTGGGAATATTTTTTTTATCTCATACCAAACATGGGTAAGGAAATGTTTTAAGGAAATGTTTTAAGTAATATTCTCAAGGAAAGTTTAAAAATCCCCCATACCAAACACCACCTTAAGCTTCTCACTCAATTCTCCTCTCTCTCTCACTGATTCTCTTTTAATTACCAAGTCTGTAACACAACTTATATATCAACAGTCTATCAATTTATAATTACTAAGTTCGGAATCTGGCCTATCAATGCCTCCTGGTACAGAAGCAGGCAAGCAGCCTTATCCTCAAAGCTGAAATGAGGAAACATTGCAAATTTTCACACATAATCCTCTATCCACCCAGCTTGATGTATGGCTGCAAGCTGTTCATAGGGATTTCCAGTTCAATTGCTCAAAAATTGCTTCTAGTACAATTCTGCCTTCATAGTTTCACAATTCATCTCTAGTAATCTCTTCTTTAGAAGCTTAACCCAATGTTCAGCAGAACCCTCCATGTAAAATAAATGAGCAACACCTTCATTAGAGACCTGATCCTTAAACACTTCTCATTTCAAAAAAGATTTCGGCCTTAGCCAACTATGCCCAACAGGATCATTCATATAAAAAATAAGCAATGCAACCTTCTTGAGCACCTCCTAAAATACATCAGAAGTATGATTATAAAATTGGTTAAATGGGCACCCAAAGGCTCAAGGAAATGTTGAAAGGGAGTTCTTGAATGACTGGAACTTCTTGCTATCATATCATCAGTTACATCATCAATTAACAGTACTGCATAAATTCCCTTGACAAAAATTTCATTTCATCCAAGCTGTCAATTTTCTACTTCATCTCCTCCAAGTCCTTTTGAATATGCTCTACTGCATTCAACATTGATCTTAGCCGAGGTTAGTGGTTAGAATTTATGAAGATATGTACTAAGTTCCTTTCCCTCTTAGTTACTTTAGCTTCCTCTAGAAGCTTTCCTATTGACAATAGCTGTTGTAACAGCTTTCCCTCTCAACTGTATAGATACAGCTATAACACTTGTAAATCATTCATTCAGTTCAATACAGTACCAAATTCTGTTAAATAGTTTTCTCTCTCCAAGTCTAAAGCTTGGTTTCTCTGAACCTGATAGAATTAGACCTCTGGATTGCTTGATTTGATTCAAAAATCAGCTCCATTTATTTCTCCAATCCTTCCACTCTTGAGTCCATTCCAGTTTCATCAATAGCAGAAAGCCAAAAATCTGCTATGTGAGAGTGAGATAGTGGATAGCATTGCGGGCAAATAGCAGTCACATAACAGTGGAAATAAAGAAGTCGTACATATAGAGGAGTGGATTGCATGGCCAGAGGGTTATGAAAAACAGTCATTTGCATTTTGGCATGCATTGTGAGTATTCAATATTTTTTCTTTAGAAAAAACAATAAAATGATTTGGTCTATGCAATGCCCACAATTGCTATTGCGGCCTGTTTCATGGTATCGTGGATTCTTCCAAAACGGCAACACTATAGCGCTATAGCTCCGCTATAACCGCTATTTAACAACACTGGTCCATTCCCATCAAGGGCATCTGGCAGGTTGGACCAACTGTGTCGAGCAATATATAAATATACAGAATTCTGAACAGAGATGGAAATAATATGGTTTTTGGCCAGATTTGAGCATGAACACAGGGTCTCCCCCTAATAAGGAGTTCCCTCCTTAAAAATACAAGGAATAACAATCTGACTCCTTAAGTGTCTGGTACAATACAAGTCAGTAACACAACCTTTATAGGTTTGAACTTTGAAGTAGTATCTATTTGTATGCAAGCATTACGGAAATAAGTTGAAACTCCACATAATTGTTGAAACTCAAGCCACTTTTGAAGCAAAAATTTACTTACCTGGTTAAATGCTATATTTCCCATAGCCTGCTTTCCCATTGCACACTACAGTGACCAAAACAAAGGTAATATCAGATGAAAGAGGACCACATTTCTTTGATATGACCACAAAATCTATAGTTATATATAAGCGAGGTATATCGACAACCTGATATGTGTTTCTGGGGGACTGATTATGATGAGGATATGGAATTAAGCCAGCAATAACTCCTAAGATGGTGAAAGGCTCAATCTCAATATGAGTAGTTTCTGATGTGGCATCTCCTTCATATAAAGCAATCTACAACGAAGAAAAAATGTAACTATGGTTATTGGTTGTTAGGAGTAAACTTTGAAGATAAACGAAGCTAACTAGAGCAGAACAAACCAAAGCATTGTTTTCTTCATTGACATCAAGATACTCAATCAAGCCATCTCGTAAAAAATCATCAAATGTGCGTACTCCATCCTGAAAAGGTATAAATGTTGAATTTTCATAAACCACTTTCTTTCTGTTTCCAGGATGAAAAGCATATGATACACTTACAATTAACTCTTTCATATGATGTTCTTTGATTCTTGATATTCCCTTATCAGCAATTACAATGGGACGACAGACTCTACCACCATCAGAAGCTAGGTAGACACAACGCTGCACACATTTTTGTCCATTAAAACCAGCATCATTCACATACTTTCAACATAATATGAATATTGATTACTGTAATTTTTATAAATATGAAACACAAACACATAGATTAAGAAAGAATTTACAACTCAACAAACAAAATAATTGAACCAGAAACCAAGAAAACAGCAGTAATAAAGGGGTTAGAAAATGAGGGGAAAAAAACACAACTGCAATGGAAATATTTACCTGTTTTTCATTGACATAGACACTCACGAACTCACCAATTTTACCAGATCTCCGCAACTTCCTGATTGCGGTAGCAAAACGCTTAAATAAAAAACAATAAGGTTAAGGTTTATGGTACAAGAGTATTTACTCATGGATGCTTATTTGTACTAATTGTACATTTGATAAAGGACACCAAAAATACCTGTGGCCTCCTATGCTTGCCAAGGATCAAACCATTAAAAATGACAAGAAAAGAATCTGGAGCATGAAGCTCCTCTGCAGAGAGATGTTCCATGTCTTCAACACCCAAAGAATAGAACTGTCACAGAAACAATGAAACACTATAAATGTAATGCACCTATGGTAAAAAATTAATAAAGTGAAATCTCCTGTATTTTACATCTATACAAAAAATATTCACATTAAAATAACAGCACATTGACAACATCAATAACTTCCGTTAAGAATAATTTCGTAAAGAACGACAAGAGAAAAACACAAATGAAAAAGACAAGGAATCTCGAGGGGAAATAACTGAAAGCCAAACCAATCTTCCAAAGTATGTCCACAAGCACAATCCTCCACAATTAATTACATAATGAACAAGATAAAAATGAAACAGACAAGAGCAAAGAAAGCCAGTGATTAGCCGTTGCATGTATAAAGGATGTATGATAAAAGCCTTCAAACACAACACATGGCCTGGAGAATAAAACTTTTATACAGCTATCTATTTCAAAATCCCAACATTAGGAAACAGAGTATTTCAAAAGCTGAGTCCTCTAGTCCTGTTATATTTGTTCTCAGGTCCTTTACTACTCTTCTAGTTACACATTAATGAATAATGATTAGTCAGTTTTAGAGAACCCATTAGTTAGTTTTTTATTGCAGAACTAGTTAGTTGCTGTCAAGGTATGTTGCCTATAAAAAAGAGGCGAGGCAATGAGGGACAGGAGTTTCATCCATTTGTGAGAGTTTAGGGCCTTTGGCTGATGGGAGGTGCAGTCATGTTAAGATGTTAAGATAAGTCCCACATCAACTAGGAATATAGCTAGCATACACCTTATAAAGATTGAGACAACCCTTAACTCTAAAGCTAGTTTTTGGGTTGAGTTAGGCCACCTATTTTCTAACAAGTCCCTCAAAGATCTGGTGTCTTCCATGCTGTAAATTAGGGAGTTCTAGCCCACTCCTTTAATTAAATATCAGGTTCCTATCAAGTGGTATTAGAGGTTTGATTCAGGAGCTTTGATCCGCTACAACATTGACATCACAAAAATGGATGCGAGAAGGAAGACCCTTTATAATTCGGTTACTACAAATCTGACTATCGATGGGGCCTCAAGAATCATAAGATATTTCAGTTAGAACAGGTAGACAAATAAGAAAAGTTGAAGGTGGTGGAATTGACTACAGAAGTTTGCACCCCTATAGCCACATGGGCCGCATTCAAAAATGCTATAATTAAGAGCCTCATGAAATCCTGTTGAATATTGAAGCAAAAGGGCACTACTTCTCAAACATCAAAATACAGGGATAAATTTGAGTTTTTGGCAGGACCACTTCCTGTCATAAAGTAAGATTTACCTTTATTTAAGAAATGTTCTTGAAGCAAAAGGGCATTACTTAAGCTGTCCTCTGTATTGGGGGGGTGGGGGGGTTCACTCTTGGAAGTGATGGAGTTGGCACAATTCATAGATGAAGAATCTATGATGCAAGAAAGCAGAGAAGAAGATGAAGCCTTGGAATGCGAAGAAGATAAGAATTAAGAGGCAAAATGATAATTTTACGACCAAGAACCAATTTCATGGAAGCAGTAGTGAAGTAGAGACAAAATTAGATTTGTTATTATCCAAGAATAGGAAAGAAGACTTTCTGTTACAAGAGCAAACCCAATCTCAAAAAACAGATATTTGGTGCAAAAAATTGAAAAAGAGCATCATAAGGAGGTGGTCTTTAACCCATCCTATAGAAGCTGGAAAGGAATATTGTTGTATGGCCATTATCGAGGCCAGCAAATGCAAAAATGGAGGATTGTGAAGTGAACAGTCATCACAAATGCATGTGGGTTGCTGCAGTGATGATGGCCTCAATATGGGCGGTCAATCTTCAAAAAAGAAAAGTCTGTCACTTCTGTAGAGGTATCAATGAGTTCTGCAAGAATATGCAAAGGAGTTTTCAATCATATTTTTGGACAAGCTGGAATAATTATGATAATTCTCAGCTGCAATGGAGGATTAGTAAAACTTCAGAGAAACAACACTGTTTCAAGGCCAAAAGGATAGCAGAAAATAGCACCTGAATAGAACAGAAGCACATATTTATTTGTGTTTGGCTTTGACTCAGTAGGGGTTAAGGTTGTTTTCAAGCTGCAATTGGGGGGTTACTCAGTAACAATGCTTCAAAGTTTGGATCCCAGTGGGGCTCTTTTCAAACCTATTCACTTTGAGGACAAATGGGCGTTTAGAGGGGAGTATTGTTAGTTACTCATTAGTAGTTAGTAGACTAATTAGTCAGCCATGTTAGTTACCCATTAATAATAATAATTAGTTAGTTTTAGAGATACCCACTATGCCGACCTCACTTAGTGCGACTTTGTTGTTGGTTGTTGTTGTTGTAGAGATACCCATTAGTTAGTTTGTTAGTCCAGACTTCATAGTTGTTGACAAGGTATGTTGCTTATAAATAGTGTAGTCCCTTAGGCATTGGGAGGTGTAGTCCCTCAAAGAAATGTGGTGTGCGTATTCCATTCTGTAACTTACAGATTTCTTTCACACTCACTCTTTTTAATAAAATACCAGGTTCGTTCCTATCACTATGACACAATTTCCCGATGAACTATCTAAACTACTTTTTGCTAAGAGCATAATGAATGATCATAAGCTGGTAAGGGGTCAATGGCTATCGCATTTACATACAAGTATTTTAAACCTATAACCAAGTGCTCAACATTTAGGTTTAGGGTATAGGACCACCCTTATCCTCATGGGTTATGGTTCCAGTTCTATTAAATTGGTTATTGATCTGGTATGAGAGCCCTTATAGCCAAATGTTCAAGAGTTTAATGCTCCATTGTCATAATTAAATTACATTTTAGCCACTACCAAAAATTTTGAAGATGCCATAAATCCCATTGTCTGAATATAGCACCTACAAATAGTTTATAAAAATGGTCATACAAGTAATAAAGAAAAGTTCCATCAACCTATATTATCACTCAAAACTTACCAAGGAAATCAAGGGAGCTTCTTCTTCATCAGTAGTAACGTGGGTCATCAAAGCCAGGTTTTTTACTAGTCCACAAGCTTCACCTTCAGGGGTATCACAAGGACAAAGCATGCCCCACTATTAAATAGAAGAGATCAAAAACGAAGACATGAGTTCAAAAGCAGGAAAGATTTTATACATAATGATAGAATATAAGCTAAACTAGTGTGAATATGTCCTAGTCCGTATTACTGATAGCTGTGTCAGTTGGAGTTTATACATATTCCCCTTCTAATGCATGCACCTCACACTTGTACAAAATTACAAATATATGAATATGAACACTCACTGTAATGCAATATACATAATAATACAAGTACAGTTTCTCTATTCCTCTCTGTTTCTGATTCCGTTAAGTAAAAAACCTAAACTGTACAAGAATACAACAAGAAAAGCTTTTTCCCTTGAAACAAAATCAGGTACAAGGATCAAGCAATAAAAATGTTTTCCATCCAAGACTTATACAAGATGAGAACCACCTAATCAGAAAAGTAACCAATTGCATTGAAGCTAACCTGGCTAGGCTGCAAAGCTCTAGGTCCACTTACTTTCCTGGACTTCTCAAACTGTGGTGCAACTCTAGTCATGTGGCCCAAAGAACCTATAAATGATAACCTTTGTAACACCTGTAAATAGAGAAATTTCATCAGAGGAGATGCCATGAGTGATAGAAATTTCCAAGCCCAAACCAGAGCAAGTGATTTTAGTACAATAATTGCTAAGAGATTGGAGGGAAATAATAGATGGGCCAAAGGAAAAATACAACCTGTGTCATTCCTTTCCTTTCCATTCTGAACCTTTTAACCTCAAAATTACCAGTAGACAGAGTCCTTTCCAAACCAAGAGTGATTATATCTCGGCGAAGAAGAAGCTACAAACATACCCCAAAAAATGTAAAAGTAATATCAGATTGGAAGAATAAAGTAATAGATGACATTTCCAAACAAACACAATAAAAGCAGCAAGTTCCTCTTTCAGGTGCACAAAAACACCAGATAAGAGATTGTACATTGAGGACACAAATAAATAAAGATCAAGTAACAACTCAACTTTGAGTTTCCCTACAAACCATCAGTCAGCCAAGAAACATGCCAGAAAACCACGTTGACTGTTTGTCAACTTCCTATGTGATAAAGCATGCACAAATGCTCCTACCTCTCTCTCTCTCTCTCTCTGTGTATGTATCTGAGTGTAAATTATATTATATAATGTGTGTGTGTGTATATATATCCGTTCACCAAAATAAAAAACTTGCCAAAAAACCACATTCTGTTCAGATTTGATAGCTTGTCTGCGATAAGAAGCACACACAAATTGCTCCCACCACTACTTGTCTCTATATATACTGTATATTTATATATGCACCTTATGGAGATTGTAATAGGTATAAAATAAAAAAATTGGTGCATGATTTCACTAACTCCTGGTTTTGGGTTAGGAACAATTTTAGTAACACACAACAGGGCAACATATGCATAATATAAATGACTAATATATGGTTTCAGTGATCATCATCAGTCCTTGTAAATATACTCACTTTTGGTTTTAATCCCTGCAAAAAATTTGTTGATTTTGATCCTTATAAAATTCAAATGTTTTGAAAATAGTCCCTATTATCATTCATTGATGGCATGCCATGCATAGAGACAGGCCACATCACTTGCTAGCAAATGTAATTGTTGATGTGGCATGTCTAGTTGTATGATACTTCATCAATGACTGATAAAATGGACTATTTTCAAATTTTAAATTTATAAGGACCAATATCAACAACAAAAAATTGTAGGAAGTAAAACTTAAAGTGTGTATATATTCTTAGGGATTGAGAACTTGTTTAAGCCTTTAAATATTAAAAAAAAAATGAAAGTCATCCACTTGGACTGACTAGTCCAAACTAAATGAGAAGAGAATGACATGGAAAGAGAACTACATAAAAGAAACTCTTTAGAAGTGACATGGCTAATGATACAGGAAAGCATTAGCAAGTTTGGACTTCATTTAAGAATGTTTTTTTGCAATATTAGAGACTGCTTACATGAGAAATGTCAAACTTCTTAGCCTTGTCTGGCTTATCTAACATTTTATCGGTCAAATTCTTAACCTCTGTAGTCATTGACTTAAAGAGATCCTACAAGAGAAAGAATAATAACAATTAATACAAGTATAAATGTGAAGAGTAAATCTACATAAGTTGGGTGAGTATTAAATTAAACAAGATAGTACCTCAAAAAGTAGAGATATTAACTGGCCAGATAATTCCAACCGCTTGTTCCCCACATAATCCTACAAGTTAAAAGAAATACAAAAGCTTACAGCAGGCTATACAGCCGAAACACCCACCCTCATATACTCTGATACAAGTGACACTGCATAATGCAGTTATAACAGAATAACAGAGTCTGTTAAGCGAATGGCTATAATAGAATATTCTAAAAGTTAAGTCTAACTTAGCTAAAATCTATCACCAAGCACAGAATAGTTTCTTAAACAGTTAATTTAAGATTTTAAGTACTATTGTACTTTGGTAATACTCCCTGTGGTCCATTTTATAAACAAAAGACAAAATCATTTAAACCAACATTAAATGGTTTAAATAGGGTAAATGTAACCAAGCACAACCTTTGGAGTTTGGACCCTCACAATAAAATAGGGATATAAAAGGAATTTGGTAATTAATACACCTACAAATATATAGTCATGCTTATAAAAAGACCCAAAAATGGGTAACACAAAAAGGACCAAAAAATGGAATCAATTTGCTTCTTATGGAAAAGACTAGAGGGAAGTACAATATTTACTTAAGAATGAGCCTGTAGAGTAAAATGATACTCACCGTCTCATTCATGAAAACTAGGGTAATAAGTTATCTGACCATCAATCCTCCACACATTGGGGGGAAAGTTCTGTGTAATAGTCATTCAAAGAGGGTAAGCCACATAACAAGGTATATTCCAATCTAATCTAATGAGTACTAAACTACGGACTTCTCAATGAAGAAAAAGGCCAAACTTGAGTAATTGGCTCAAAAAAGAGAAAATTGGGTGAATTTTCCCTCTGATAGGTGTTACACATGGAGATATTATATTCTTGTCAAAAGCAACATTGCAAGAGTACCCTAGTAAAGTAAGAAAGTTGCTACTATCACGTTCTCTGATGGGATACCAAAAACTCAGAATACCAATAATACAAAGCACTGAATGAAGGAAGTTCTTAGTATTATTCAATCGAAATGAAAGGGAAAACTACAGGGTTCAGATCCTGTCCACAGAATGAGGCTACAACAAAGAGCTAAAGCTCTCTACCCATAACAGACTTCCTTCTAACTAATCAAAATACCTCTCTCGCTCTATATATACTCTCCCCAACATAACCGGAAATCCCATAACTCCAAGCCCCACATAGAACATGCGCACTCCCACTTGCCAGCTCATCATTCCCTCACTCTCATATTCTACTTCATACACTCTCCAAATATTGGGTCGGTTAGCCATCTGCAGGAAGATACTAGTGTCTGGGCCTAAATTGTTTTATATATCTCAACCACACAAAAAAGTTCTCTGGGGCTGGTTACATGGACAATACACAGGCCTACCCAGTCCTTTGGCTAGTAACATGGGCAATTCTCCCTCATTAGATTTCTGTTTTCTTCCTTTTATTTTGAAGATTTCTTAGCCTCTTATATTAATCATTCTCTTCTATCTTAATAAATACCATGTTCATCTTCATCTATCAAAAAAGGAAGAAAAAGAATCTACCTTGTCATCCATCGCATCTTTATTTAAAATTGCATCCATTATGCGCTTTATCATAACAGCAACATATATACATTTTGGTCGAAAATTATCTTCATGAACCTGTTGATAGCAGAAGAAGCAGCAACTCAGACCAGACCAAACATGACTAAGGTGAATCATATGTATATTGAATAGAATGAAATCAAGTTATCCCGAATAAACACTCAAATGTCAAGAGATGCTTACAATACAAAGAAAACTTACAGGAACATTGGCAAGAAATACATCTCTTAGGACAGAAAATGCTCTTCCTTCCTATATAAGAGGTTCAAATGACAATAAGAAAATCAAAGATGAAAGGCAGAAATTACTATATTATTTTACCCTAGCTTGAGCTTGACAATGTATCATGAGAGAGGAAGGGAGAGAAATCAAACCTTTTCAGATGCGTTATTTGAAAACATCGGACGCTTTACCTGATAAGCACACAGGCCATCAGCAATAAATATTAAATAAAGATAAATATTATGCATATGTATCTAAAATCCAAAATTAGAAACATTGAAAAAGATGTATAAATCAAATTCAGTAAAAGACAGTGAATTGTAAGTTTCAATACATTACTAAACCATAGTAGTCAACCTGAGTCCTCACTCAACAATTGCCAACCTCTCCAACAATTCTTGTAATTATGTTAAATTATACACCAAAAGTGTAGAGGGGTGTGCAAAAGCTGGATATTTAAAGAGTTTATGCCTATTCTTAGTCCAAATAAAATACACTACAAAAACATAGCCCTCATGATGTAGAATGAAACTCAAATGATTCATCTACCTTGCTCAGCAGCTTATATGCAATTATGCATTATATACATGACCTAAAAACTACAATATAAATGCATAAAAATGAAACAAAACATAGGTTTGGTAGGTGTTATGAAGCCTGGATCCTCGAAAATCACCTAAGTACCAATATTGGACACCGATATGTGGCCGTATGTCCTATTACGTCGGTATTTATTTTTTATTTTTAATTTAGGAAAAGTCTTGATACGTCTCTGATATGTCCATTTTCTAGCCGGACACAGCTTAGCCATTCGATACAATACAGCTGACAAAAACTTGAAGTTGTGAGTTTCTTTGAAAAAATTAAAAGCCTTTAGTGAATAAGAAAGGAATAGAAGCTTCCCACCCAGGCATTCCGTTCTTCTTCCCCCATTCACAAAGGTGACCTAGGTCACTGACCTTCCTTCTTTCGTTGACAGAGCTTTTTTGTTCGTATCTCGTATGTT
Source organism: Clitoria ternatea (assembly GCA_037962975.1). NCBI lineage: Eukaryota > Viridiplantae > Streptophyta > Magnoliopsida > Fabales > Fabaceae > Clitoria > Clitoria ternatea. Next base: position 10,247,234 of record CM075676.1, read on the forward strand.
GGAGTATCAGAGGTTCATTGTTCGCATTGGAGCTTCCTTGTTCATATCTGATGTTTGAGTTTTTCTGTTGGAGCTTCTTCGTTGTTCAATCTCTGTTCGAGCTTCTTCTTTCTTCGCTGATCTTCACCAGTAAGTGGTAACTTGAAGCTGATTTTAATTTATATATTTGAGTTTTTGTGTGGTCTCTGTTAGATGGTTTTGTTCACAGGGATTGCTCATTTTTTTATTCAATTTATTTATTGTTATGAATTTTCAGTATTCTGTTTTTTGAGTTTGTGTGTTATCTCTGTTAGGTGGTTCATCGGTGCTCAATGTTTTTTTTTAATTTGTTTTGCTTATTGTTGTGAAGTGTATCAATGTTCTATTCTGTCCAATATTCATTCTAGTCTCCATTAGCTTATTTTTGTTGTTTTGATGTTTAAGAAAAATGGTTGGAAGTGGTGCGGAAGAGGGTTCTAATGCTGGGGGTCTAACTCCAACCCAAGTATTACTATTTACTACTCAGTTTTCTTCTTTGGAATCTCAAGATGATGCTCCTCTTTGGGCATTTGTCACCATAAAAGATAAGATAGATGATGGAGGGGGCAATAAGCTTTGGAGCTGCAATTTCTATAACACAGTAGTCAAAAGTTCATACTCTCAGGTGAAAGCACATCTACTTAGAAGTCCCTGCAGTGGAGTTGCTGTTTGCCCTTAAGTTAATCCACAATATTTGGCTGACTTGAAAGGGATGTGTGAAGAGGCTGAAAATAGAGTGAGGTCACAACAGGTGCCTTTGCCTACTGATAAGGTGCCTCCACGAGAACCACAAAAGAGAAGAAAGAAAAGAAACACGGGTAGTATTAGTGGTGTGTTAGAAAATAGACAATGTTTTGTTGAATGATTTAAATTTTAATTAAGAATTATGCATTTAGAATGTGTTTAGTAACTGTTTGGATGTAATTATCTTTATTTTTATTTTTCTGCATATATAATATTACCCTGTGATAGGGTAAAAACTAGACCGCAACACAATCCACAACTCTGCCATCCCGGTTTTGGGATTAGCTGCAACGCGCTGCGATTCAAGATTGACTCTAATGGGATCAAAGATGAAAGAAAATGAATGTTAAACAACGCATTAATATGTTTGATTCAACGTGTTCATAAAACCTAAAGCAGTAGCACATATGTATACTAATCAATAATCATAATCCTAATCCTATCTAAAAAGGTAAACGGATCAGAATAATAAAAAAGAAATGTTGTAACTAATCCTAAGAGATTAAGTAAATAAGGAAACCAATCCTAATAGATTATCAATCTTAACTCAATCCTAAAAGTTAACTCATAGGATGGACATTACCCTCATCTTATATACTTTTAACTAGTCATATTTTCAGTCAATGTGTAACTTTTAACATACCTCCCTGCGCCAAAGAATGAACATCTAGAGCGTGTACAAATACAGGTGGCCTAAATAACGTGGGTCTTACAACACACTCCCCCACAGGTGGACAGACAAGGATCTAGGATAGACTTTAATACCATATTAAATTTGGATATCGAGCCTAACTTAATCTTAAAAGTTATCACATAAGATGAAGATTACCCCCACCTTATATACTTTTAATGGGTCATATCTCTAGTCAATATGGGATCATCAAAACTAACAGTATTCATGGGATCAAAAGATGTTAAAGAACATAACAGCTTGATGATTTAACATCAGTGGTCCGCCTAAAGCCAAACAAAAATTACAAGCAAATAATGACAACTAGACAAGGATCAAATAGAACAACAAACCTTTGAATCAAGGTACTCCAATGCCTGCTCTTGTGTATATACCTTACATTTTGTACATTCCTGATTATACAGCAAAATATATTTCCCAATTCATTGATAATTTAAATAATGATATAATATACCATGAATAAGCTAAGAATAATTTATAATAAGTAAAAGAATTATAACACTTGACATAATTAGGTATGTATGTTAATTACCTCAATAGAGGGCAACAATAGCAAACTGTAACGGGGATCTCTTCCAACCATTTGTATAACTTCTTGATCACTTTGCATCCCCATAGCTTTCATTACTACCATAAGAGGAACCTATAGAGCATTCCAAGAAAATTACTGAAGCCCAATTCTAATGGAATGGGAGAGCTAAAATTAAATAGCCATATTTAATATGAACACCAATGATAACCTGTTTAGGAAATTGATTCAGTTGTAACCACAACTTCTCCTTTTCCATCACAATGACAGTTTTTGTTTTTATTTTCTCTGTGCTGCTTGTAACAGATGCAGCAATGCTGAAAGCCAAAATATGAAATAAAATATACTTCAAAATAACATAAAACATAATCACTGGTAATCTAATATATAGGATGTAAAAGCACAGCCAAAATAGAAGTTATGACTAATATGCTTATATTTTTTGGGAAGATAATATAAAATTAATGAGAGAAAAAAGACAATAGAAACAACCAAGCTTAAATTTTTTATGACTCCCAGAAGATGCAATTTAACATAGCAATATTGCTTCATGTTACTGCTCCAATACTAAACTATTCTTCAATTTTGGTGAGTTCCCTGACGGAAGAATTCTCATATAATTTAGCGTATTATTCACACTTAGTGATAATAACTAAATGGAGTCAACCTAACCTAATATTTTTCTACTTTCTTGTAATTTTTCGTATAGAATTTTAGTGTGAATTTTTTTATAACTTTTTGTATTCCTCTAAGTTGGTCTGTGATGTTTTTGAGTTCCTAAAACATACCCAAATAACAAAAATCTCTAAAATTTAGATTGAAATGAGGCTCTTCTCCTCTCATTCCAAGTGGGTAATGCATATGTAAATGTGTTGGGCTTCCTCCGAGGTTTTCGCCTGGACTTGAATTTGGGTCTGAACCATAGTAGTCAATCCCGGATCGCGTCGCGACCGACCCCTAAACTGGGATCGCGGCATTCAGACCCAAATTCAAATGTTTCGCGGACGCTATTTGATTCTATCGCGGGGGGGCACATAAACATATATATATGCAGAATCACTTAAATAAACAGAGAAATATAACTAAAAACACTTCAAATGCATACTAGATAATTGAAAACCAAGATTATAGGAATGAAAACATTGTTTCAAGACTCCCAACATGATCCAAAACTACTAAAACAGAAAAATAACAAGATAAGAAACATAATAAGTTAGGGTTTAGGTGGGTGAGAGGCTGTTCGGAGGTGGCAGTTGCTGTGGCGGCAAGCTGTTGCAGGTGGCTGCAGACTCTCAGGTGGCAATGTGGGTTCACCGGAGCTGATACAAGGTCGTCGGAAGAGATGTGCAGGCTGCCGGAGGTCAGGGAAGGGTCGCCGGAGGTCAGCCAGCAATGGGTTTTGTTTTGGGGGAGTGGGTGAGCAGAGAGGTGAAAGGAGATGAAGCAGCAGCAGAAAGAAGAAGTGGGGAATCAGAAATGTAACCTAGATAAAAAGGAAAAAGGAAACTTACAGTTTTGCCCTTAAAAATTCCAAAACAACGCAGTTTTGGACGCATAACGCGGCCGCGACAGCCCGTGACAGTCCGCGACCCGCAACGGGCGCGGACCGCGAAAGTTCCGTCCCACCTTTGCTCCGCGCCGCGATGACGCACCGCGATCGCGACCGCGATTAACTACTATGGTCTGAACCCCCACTTGGGTTGCCCCATGATGGCCTCATCAACTAGGCAACAGTAAAAAGTTCATTTATAGAGCAGCAACTTGCACAACTAGCTGAGCCTACAAATGGAGGCTACTAATAACAGGATACTTGAAAAGCGATAGGGCTAAAAACCAACTATAAGACTGTTAATAACTGCTAGTGATTACAGAATTTACACTGTGTTGAGATTATTATAGATAGTAAGAGATATTTAGTAGGTTGCAGCCTGATTTTATTGTAATCTCCATTCTTTCCTCATTTCCTAGTTTCCTTATTCATTATTTTCAAGTTTATGCTGCATTTCAAGATACAATAGATCACAAAGGACAAAGTAGCAAAGTTGGTAGACTCTAGGGGAAACGGAGAATTATACAAGTCTATGCTCCATGGTGGCTATGGCGTGTCATGAACCTGGCAGAATCATTCTCTGGTGGACTCGTGTGCCGGAAAGTGGAGATGCTGCAATTTTTGCTTCGGCGAAAATGTTTTAAAAAATCGGGTCAGAGCTTGTGACCGGTTCGAAAAACCCTGTAACCCCAACCCTTTGTGTCATGACTTTAACCTACTCTCGTCCCCCCTTTAAGACACAGCCACTGCGTCTAGTTTCCAACCCTATTTTCTCGCCTGCACAAGCTTCTGTTCCACCTCGATCTCCATACTTGCTTGAGCTCAACCTTCTTTGTTCGAGCAGTTCCACCTTCCTTCACAGTGGACTCGCATGCCGGGAAGTGGAGACACTGCTGTTTATGCTTTGGTGGAAACATTTGAAAAATCGGGTCAGAGCTTGTGACCCAGTTTGAAAAACCTTAAAAGCCCAAATCTGAGTTGTGACTTTCACCTACTCCCGCCCCTCCCCCCCCCCCCGAGATGCCGCCACTGCATCCAATTTCCAACCCTATCTTCACACTTGCAAAAGCTTGTTTCACCTTGACCTTCATACTTGCATGAGTTCGACCTTTTTTGTTTGAGTGGTTCGACCTTCCTCTATTCGAGCTCGACCTTCTCTGTTTGAGCATCCTCCTCTGTTTGAGCATCCTCCTCTGTTCAGCTAGATGTTTAGGATTTAGTGTTTAATTATTGTCATATGTTTGATGTTTTAGACTGAGGTTTATGCTCAAAATTTGAGTTTAATGTTTAAGACTATAGTTTAGTTTAATACTATTTGTTTACATATAATTTAGTATTTTTGATAGACTCTTACGTGTGTCGTATTACAATACTACGAATCTACATTTCGATCATCCCCGTGTCAACGTAGAATGATTACTTACTTTCCTTTCGACAAACCCATGGACACACTTGTATGTAAATGCAGATGGAGATATGAAAAAGCAAGGCATGAATGTACCAAGAATGATCACTTACTTTCCTTTCTTGTCCGTCTCTATAATTATTCTATTCTTTGAAAGCTGCTCTTGTATCAAAATCACCTGATATTGATTGGCCGAATCATTATTAGAAGAAAGATAAATGTAAAAGAGCTTAGATGAGATTATATATTAAAAAAATGGAATTTGATAAAAATTGAGAGAAAACAAATAAAATTAGAATTGAAAATATTACTGATATCTGTATATGGAAATTACAGAATATGAGAGACCAATATCTATACTAGTTTATCTCAGTAAAGCCGGCTTGTAGTAGAATAGCTGTATGGCAGTTGTCCAAACAGAAATCTAACTAACCAAAAGTTAGAGTTAACAGATTAAGATTATACAACAGGTTACATATTCTGGCGCTCTCCCTCTAATTCCAAGGGTAAAGATTGACCTGGATATGCAAATACTTTGACCAAGCCACTTGGAGATGAGCATAAAGTAGTATCTCACTACCTGTGGAAACAGCCTAGCTAAACCTTCCAACATGGCTCAATATATTTTAGAAACAAAACCTGTTTCTATTCCCTGATCTCTGCCTTTCCCGGTGCCCCCACATGCTACAGTGCTACATGCACGCCATACTCTATCTCTCCTATTTTATAGCTGGTTGCATTAATTTAATTCATAATAGGGTGTCTTGTTTGTGGTCCCCTGCCTCTATTTGTGGCTTCATACATTCTGCCTGTATATTTATATTGAGCTTATGCACTTATTGGGATTTCAAGAGAAAAATGGATCATAGGAAAAAGAAAAATACTAATTTTTCATCATTAACTATACAGTGAGTTGTTTTAAATTGAGGACCCTGAATTAAAACAACTAATTAAAGTTGACATGTCAACATAAAATGTTTATCCGTTTATACATAGTTTCTTAAACAACTCAACAATTAACTCTCAAATATGTCATCTGGTCTGAAGCCTAAACAGATTTAAATGATATGATACGCAGTCTTAACTCTGAGAAGCACTAAAGAAAAGTGTCAAAACATCACCTTCTCAGTCCCTTTGATAACAAAATATCCACCAGGATCAAGGGGGCACTCACCTAATGAAAGTAAAACTCGACCAGGTAAGATTTTATAAAGGGGGAGAGAGAGAGAGAGAGAAAGAGAAACACAAAGGATCATGTAAAAAATAAACCAAAAAAAATATAAACGTGTAGTCTCCATCTATACAAACCAAGCTTAGCAAGTTCAGCTTCATCTCTCCCATACAAGACACAGCAACAACTCCGCAGCATAATAGGCATTCTCCCTATAACAACATCGGTCTGTGAAAAGAAGAAAACCAAAGTTAACACAGATCTTTCTCAAATTCATATTACAGTGTTCATATACCTTTCTTTCTTTTCTGGGGTTATCATGACTTCCATGCGTGTACTCAACATCAACAAGAATCGGAGCCGCATACCTTTTTATTGGACAACATAAAATGAATCATAATTCATAAAAAGTTAAGCACAACTAAAAAATGAGTGACATTTCACCTAACTATAACTTCCCAATGTTCCCATCATTATAAATCAAGTGAACTACGAGAATATATTTGCAATTTGATTAAAATTCTATCAATAACCAAGAAATATCTCATCACAAACACTAAAACATGCTTTTGAGGGACACGAATCTTACGTTTGGTCGCTTAAGCGGCATGTTTGTGGAGTAACATCCTCAGCAGAACCATCAACAATCATTTCTGGCTTGCCAATTTTGACATTTAAAAACCTGCGAAAGAGTTCATTGTACATCAACTCATTGGTAAAACAACCCAAATGCAGCTCAAGCTTGGGAAGACAAAAGAACAATAGAATATCAGGCCTTGTTTGATGCTATTTTTTGAAAAAAAAAATAGTTTAGACAAATGTTTTGTAGGAAAAAAAGCTTTGAACTTGTTTGATATATTGTTTTGTAAAATTGTTTAAAGTTTAAACACCCCAAAATGTAAAAAAAAAAAAAAAACTTACATTTGTTTTGAGAACAAGTTTTAAAATAGAAAATTTTCTTAATTTCTTTTTGTAATAGCATTATATGTATGATAACTACTAAATATGTAATCAACTAATAATGTAAGCTATGAGTTTAAGTTTGCAATTTACAAGTAAAAACAACCATGACATACATGAGAAGGTTATATCCAATTTTACAAGCACATAGGTACTATAATTGTGAAAAATCAAAGGAAGAAAATGTGCCAATTACTGACTCCATCCACTGTGCAAACTAGAGAGAACAAAAAGTATCATGATATGGTAGAGAAGAACACTTCACAAGATTGCACAAGCTTTTGGTACTTAGAAAAAAAAATGTACTCCCCCATGAGTGAATAAATTAGAAATGTTAACAAAGAACCAGGCAAATTTTCAAATAGATTAATCAAAAATAGGTCCATTAGTATGGGAAACAATCCACATGTCAAAGAAGGTTGCCACTTTGATGAGAGTCAAAGGGGATATGTCATAGTATTGATTGTCATAAGTAAACATAATAAGATTGATTGGGTCGTCATAAGTTTCCTTTATAACATCATGAATAATCACAACAAGACAAGTCGCCGTCATAAGATCCGAATCAATTATTTACCCAAGAACCAAGGAAGCTCTCAAAATAGAAAATTTACTCAAGTTCAACTTAAATCATTTCCATTACAATAAGGCTATTTATTAATTATTAGTGGACTTATGAAATTCTAAAGATGTAAATTTTAACTAAAGTTTCCCTCAGCCCACTTGCCAGAAACATTCCTTCCACTAGCCCACTTGCCAATGCCCTTCACCACATTCTCTGACATCAATGAGCACAGGAATGAAATGCGTAGGGCAAAAGGCAAGCCTCTCTCCAATGCTCATTGAAGAAAGCTAAACTTTGGGAGAAGCCGAGAAGGAAACTAAAGTTTCAAAGTATAAAAGTTTTTCCCCATTATTTAGGTTACTTCCATTAATGAAAATTGTTTCCCCAACTTGATTCTCGTGCTTTATTGAAACTACATGAACACAAATAAAAAAACATTTTAAAGGTGTTCTATAAAACACAAATCAAAAAGGCCACTAGTTTCAAATCGAGTGCCATGAATTATCAGAATTAAGTGACTAGGACAATCAGAGGTCTCAATGTCATTAATAAGCTAAAAACTTGACTCCATTGCTAAATTCCCCAACCAATTTAAAATACTTCAATTCATAACATACCTTAGATAAATATGCGGGTACCTAGTTGCCACGACAAGATTGTTAGCACGAACAATTTTCCTTATGTCGGTCCGCACAAAGTAATTAAAGGAATCCAAATGTTGCTTCACCAATCCCCTAATCTACAAATTTCAGCTACAATGAGTGACAACTGGTTGTTGAAAACTAGTCACACATTGTTAATATCACATAAATCCATCATGCAATGATAATTCACAATACACAAGTAGTTAGTTACCTTGAGGAACTCAGGAAGAAGCTGGAACTTGTCAACAGCAGATTTTATGGGAGCGGCTAGGTACCGCTGGTCAAAGCCAACATCGCCAAAAGGATAACCGGGTAACTTCTTGTCCCCATTTAACCTTAGTTTACAAAAATCAACATTAACATACACAAAATAGGGAGCCATCAAAGAACAAGATTTATAAAAGAAAAAGAAAACTCAACCCTGCTAAAATTTTATGCAAGAAAAGAAAAAGGGTATCGAAATAATAGCACAACACAAAAGAATTAAGAAACCAAACCCCATTTAACCTTTGTTTACAAAAGCCAATGTTAGCATACACAAAACAGGGAAAGATCACAGAACAAAATTTAAAAAGTTAAAAAAAAACAGCACTCAACCCCACTAAAAGCTTATACAATAAAAGAAAGAGCGATTTGATACAACAGCACAAACCATATGAAACCAGTTTTATAAATAACAAATAGCACTGTATCACTGAAGCAGTTATTATAGAAACTAATCATAGTAATGATACCGAGTGCTAAGTGCGTCACAATGAGGTAAAAAGTGAATAACAAAAAGGAAATTGAAACAACAGCACAAACCATAAGAAACCAGTTTTATGAATAACAAATGGCAACGACGAAGTGTTTTTCAGGGCCCGAAAAAACGTCTCCATTAAGTAAAAAATGCTGAAAACAGAGACTTACATATCTCTGATTTTCAGTCAAGAAACCCCACAAAAATTGGGATTAATCATAATCCTATCATAAAATTGCAATAGACATTTAGTGGCAGTGGAGTAAAAATTGCTGGAAACAGAGACTCAAATATCTCTGATTTTTAGTCAAGAAAGAGAGTGTTGTTCGAACCTAATCTCAAACCCTATAAAATTTGAGATTAATCGTAACCTATAATAAAATTGTAATAGACATTTAGCAGCAGAGAGATTAAAAACCAAGGATGATAATATTGTGACATAGAGAGAGAGAGAAGAGAAGGGATGAAGCGATGACTCACTTATTGGTGGGTTGTTGCAGAGGACTCTTTGCAAGACCCATAACCACGATGGTGATAGATCAGCGACGTTCCAATGAAGCCGCACACACTGCACACAAGTTTACGAAGTAAGAAACCCTCCCACTATTTAGCATAGATCAGTTACTAGCATTTTTTTGAATTTTTTACAAAGTTTAATTTGCAATGTGAATGAAGAAAAAAATTCAGTTGAACCAAACAAAAATTAATAGGGATAGTGAGCACTTGACAATTAATTTAGTGCCGCCCGTATATGTAGGAATCTATCAATGTACTAACTTAGCGCCGATCGTATATTCAGGAATTTGTTAAATATGCTCCATAGAGATGATTTTTATTCCTTAAATTTATTTAATTTCTAATTTTCTATAATGAACCCAATATTGCTCGCTCACAAAAATACTACTCAGTCAAAAAAAAATCATTTTAAAAAACCAGGTAAAAGTAAATAACATCAAGGGACCAACCACAACTGCAAATGCAAGATCTATATACGAATCTTTTATTTCCCAGCTTCACTATCCTATGGTACTAGCTGCAAACACTTAAGATGACTTAGAATTGGGCTCAAAATACTTCCACAACATCTCACCAACGTCAGCAACACATCAGAGTAACAAAATACACTATCACATATTATCTATTCCAATAGCACATATGAGCAAACTATTAACATAATTATTCCAATTTTCCAATAGTACATAGCAGCAAACTAATAACATGATTCACACCTCATTAAGTTCTTAATTCCACTCGTACAACAGAGTTTCTTACCTAAGAAGGAAATTAAAATACATAATACAGTCTTAAAGTAGCAACTAACTATAAATATATCATACTCTCTCTATTTCAAATTAACTATCCAGAGAGGAAAACAAATGCATATTAAAGAATCTAAGCATTTTCGTTAACTTTTACGAAAAAACTAGTTGTTTAACTATTTTACCCTTCATTAATATAGAGAAGATATATTCTCTTTTATTGACCATTTGACTTCAACCTTTATTTTTTATTGGAACCATAGCATGAGTGGGAATTTATTGCATAATGTTAAGTGGACTAATGAGGATATTTTTGAAAGAAAATCAATTAATACTTCATTGGAAATCTAAGTGGATAGATAAATTGAAACAAAGTTTTTTGTCTTTAGATGGATAGTTAATTTGAAACAGACAGAGTATGTGTGTGTGAAGATATCCCAATAATTCAAAAACCCAGTGTCTACTTTCTAATATTTGAGAAAAATTACAGGCATTGCTATTGTTTACAATGCAATCATACAAACCCTATCTCTCATAAATACCTACCGGATAATAAGATCTAGTAATGCTTTCCAGATAGCTATAGTAGTCCAGTGTGCATTTCTATAAACTAATCCCACTGGTCATTGTTATCTGGTTGCCTAATCAACCTTTGAGACCATCCCTATTGTGTGCCTATTTGATAACCTACTAACCTAGTTTCCCATCAACACTATAATGCTTGTTTGGTATCTAGTTATGAAACTAGAGCTGGCAATTCGGGTGGGCGGCCCTAAACGGGCCGGGCTTTATCGGGTAGCGGGCTACTTAGGGCCGGATCAAAACAAGCCCACATAAATTCGGGTCTTGTAATTAAAAACATAGCCCGGCCCTCAACAGGTTGCGGACTTGATCGGGCGGCTCATTTTGAAAAACCAAATATATAGTTTCATTATATACTAGTGCAAGTCTCACTATCAAATACCAAACATTATTTTTTCAGTTTTGAGTACTGAACTACAACTCTTCAATTCAAATTCATAATGCATAAATAGGTTGAAATTGCTTCATGATCTGGAGTTTGTTGTTTTAATTCATCTATAACAAATGACTGAATTCCTATGCATCCAAATGATATGAGTGTGGATGATCATCTGATATTTACTTTATATTTAGTTTTTTTTATTAATAATGAATCTTGTTATATTTTATCAGGCTGCTCTATAATTCTTCCAAGGGAAAGTGAATCAGTGCTCTTGGGTGCTGCTATTCTGGGTGCAGTTGCTACAAGGAAATATCATAGTCTTAACAAGGCCATGTATTTGCTATTGGGAAAGTGAATCTGTGCTCTTGGGTGCAGTTGCTATTCTGGGTGCTGCTCTACAATTCTTTCTATCTTGAAGTATTTTAAAAATGTACAATTAATATTTTGGTTAAATTTCCATGTAGGCCTCTAAACTATTTGGATATTTGTAATTAAGTTCCTATAATTTGAAAATTTATAATCAGGTTCCTGAACTTTGAATCATTTGTAATTGCTTCGCTCTCAAAAATCAGGTTCCTGAACTTTTAAGTAGATTTCTGAACTATTTCAAAGCGTTTAATTGTCTGGTGTTTAATAGAACTTTAATGGAAATGTTGTGAGGATCCAATCTCTAAACTATTTCACCACTTATCTAGCAGTTTTGTGCTAAATAAAAACTTGTTAAAACTTACCACATATGAAAAAAAAATACATATAACATAGTATATACCTTGTTCCTGTTATGTACATCAGTACATGTACATCACAAACAAAAAAGAGGAATAAGACAAACATTATACGCAAAACATAAACATCAAATACCATGTGGGAAATAAATTGATAACTATATATTTTAATATCAGTAAGCTACAAGACACCCTTCACTGAAACTTTTCGTTTTATCCACCATGCTACACAGAACGGGTTCATTTCTGTTATTCCAGTTGCAATTGGGAACATGGAAACAAAAAATCAAAGAAAAACACACACACAGAGTATAGAAAATAGAGAAAACTTCTAGGTTTTGGATAAGTATATTATATATATTTGACCGGAACAGCGTCGGAGAAGACAGCGGAACAGGGGAACAAGTGAGAACAGAGATGAGACGAGAGTAAGAACAGAGACCTTGCAATGAGATGAGAGTGAGTCGAGGGAGTGAGGGATCGTAGCTGCTGGGGAGACTGGCAGACCGGAGACGAGAGAGTGGGTGAGCCGCCGGTGAGGGAAACCGTGTGGCGGCAGAACTCACATATGATGAGGGGAATGAGAGGGAGAGAATTAGAAACCTAAAACAAATTTTGTGTTGATCGGTTGATCCCGTTCCCTCCCAAAGTGTGAAGTTTTTTATTTTTTAAAAAAAAAAGAACTCGGGCTGCTTGTGATGACTGATGATCGTGACTGTGAATAATTAGTGGGTTATCCATATTAGGTATTTGTATAATTATTAATATTTGTTATTTTATTAAATATACTTAATCATTTAAATGTTTTATTATCAAGATAAAAAATTAATATTTTTTATGACAATAAGTTATAGTATATTATACAATATTAATTTATAATATATCATACTAAAATAATATTATGTTTAATACATTATATTATATTTTCTTTATTATTATTTTTAATAACTATTAAATATTAATAAATATCCATAGATACTCGTTCTTTTATTCACAAATACCTAGTGATAACATATTAACCCACATCCATTCCACTATGTTTCCATCTCTATGATGATGGAATGATATCTGCCCATATATCAACATTTGACCATCTTCATAAAAAAACATCAACATGGAGCTAGACCTCTTCCTATATCTTAATCCGTGGTGGTGAATCTTAATTCATTGATTGGAATTTACTCCACCAAAATAAAGAAGTAAAAAACTGGAGGTAATAATAAATTTATCCTGAATTCAACTAAAGTAACTCTCAAATTTTAAATTGATGATAAAGAAAGTAAATAAACTTTTACCTTACATATATTATTTTTTATTTTTTATTTGATTTCAAATTCGACAAAATTACATTTAATTTTCACTTGCTCGTTTTGTTGGTTATTGATTTATCAAAAAAAAATTCTTATTTGTTTTATACATATATTTGGATCCTTTCGTGTTGAAAAAGAAAAGACACTGTCATGTTTAACCTATTATACATATCTGTTACATGTTTTATGTTATTCAAACTCTGTTACTTTTAGATATGTCAGTTACCTTTGAAACATAAGAAAATCCTAGTTTTTTATACACATTTGTACATGTTATGTTATTCAAACTTCTACAAAACTGATTATTAATATTTAATTTTCCTTCAATGGGTAACTAAACTAGTTCTTTGTCTCGTTCATGAATCAACGGAAACAGAAATCGACTGATGAATCCATTTCTTGGCCTTTTCAATGAGAATACTCTGCCTAGAAAGAGTCCTTTTTTATTACTGGATTTATGGTTGTTCTACATCCATCGTTCTTTATATCAAGTCCTAACCTCATCAATAATTGAAAAAGTACATTTTAAAGTAAAAGTGGAGCATGATCTAATAATTGAAAATGCATCAAAATTATCTCAAATAAATGAATTATCAAGAGCAATTCTCAGGGAATGACCGAAATAGAGAGAGACAAGAAGATATTAATCAAAACTGGCCACTTCTGTGCAGGTATTGATGTGGGCAAAAGCAGTTGCTTACAGGCTTAACAAACATAAATCCAATTCCCCTCGCGGATACATAACCAAAAGGTGCCAAAGAATTTTACATGGCAAAGATATAATGCATAATTCTTAATCTCTAACTAGGACCACCTGTACTGTTCATGAATCAGAATACCAAACATGAATGTGACCTAAACAGACTCTAGGCACAACACAAAGGGTGATTCAAAGTAATTAAGAAGAGAAAAGCAGTGTTGTGTAGTCGCTAAAATTCTTGGCTGCTGAAGGATTTACAGTTGATGAAACGAATCTGTATCCCCTCCCCAAGTTCCCCAATTGTTAATATTACTGTTCCTGCTGCTGCTGCTGCTGTTGTTGCTGTTGCTGTTGCTGCTGTTGTTGTAGTTGATGCTGGTGAAACTGTTGTTGCTGCTGAAGTTGTTGATGTTGCTGAAACTGCTGTTGAAGTTGTTGTTGCTGCTGTCGCTTCTGTGAATGAATTTGAAGTTGTTGAAACTTTTGTGCAGCTAGAAGAGTGTGCACGGCCTGATTGTTGGGATAGAATTGTTGCCCTCCACCGAATGAACCAAAGTTCATTGGTCCTCCATTTGGCATAACTTGTCCAGTCAATACTTTCAGATGCTGAATTTCATCTTTTAATGCATCATTTAATGCTACAGTTGGTGAAAGAATAAGAAGAATCAATTCGTATAACAGAGCAACTAAAATCAGAATGAAAACTCTGTGCACACGTAAAGTTTGAATTTCATCAATTCAAGCCTAAAACATACATATTCAAAACAAAACCATGAAATCTCATTTCCAATCAGAGGAGCACATTTCAAACACACCCAAGAAACCAACCAATGAACCAAAATAATTTGCACAAGGGAGTTGGCTTTATCTAATAAGATCAATGTTTTAATACCAAGGAGAGTCTAACTAATGTCATGAAAGAAAAAAATATATAAAAACCTAATATATAAATTCTAGTTTCTGAGTTCCAACATACAAACATAACCAGTTTTAAATTTCCCTTTCTGATCCATGTTCTGGAAAAAAAAAATCAAATCTTTGGCTCAGCATAAATCAAGGTAAAATTATATTTCATCAAAAGTCACAACCCATGGCTTACAATGGCTTGCCAACATTTTTTTATTTTGAAATTTGAAAGATAAGAAAAAGGTAGAGCAATAGCCTAACATTTATAACAGCGTTAACTTACCATCTTGCAAGTGAACCTGTTGTTCCATGGTTTGCAACCGCAACTTCAACTCACTGTTCTCTGTAGTCAGTCCATTTGTATCTCTCTGTTCACAAGAGACAAAAATGCATTGATTATAATCCCTAGTCCCTACTATTTGCATTTCAGTCAGAAGGTTACATAGTAACAATAGTACACAACTGAGAGAACAAACGGTCAAACACATCTAGATACCAGTCACAACACAAGTCAATAAAAGTGGAATAGAACAGACAAGTACACAACATAAAATGCAGATGATGAGTTAAGGAAATACCTGCAAGAGATTTAATTGTGCAGACAAGGATGTGGCTTCTGTTTGCAATGTCTGCACTTTCCTTTCAAGCTCAGAAATGTAACGCATCTTCCTTTCTTTTGATCTTGCAGCAGACTGTCTGTTTGCCCATATCCTATCACACACAAGCAAGCAGTATTAGTCAAAGTCAAATGGTTTTATTTATTTATTAAACAATGATGGGAAGTTCTTTAAAATCAAGAAAGTACGACAAATTGAGAATACACCTTCCAATTTTGAAATTTACATGAGAATATAAAGGAGCAAGTATGTCCAACAGACTAGGAATACAGAAATGCCACATATATACAAGCTGGGATGTTGATTTACTAGTAACTACATAGAAAAGTGGACAGAAGGTTGCTTCTTAGCAGGGCATTTATACAAGCAGCTTATTCCACAAAAATACATCAGCAACCCTACATAGGGTGGACAGAAAAGTGCAGAGGCGGAAAATTGGAAACTAAGAACTAACTGAATAACCATACCCCACAATTTTTCCACATAGAAACCGTGCAGAGCTTTCAAAACTATATTAATGCACACCTGTTACAGTTGTTAACAGGTAAAGACTGACCAATGCCACTAAATTCAACAATTTAGACCACAATGGAGATAGAATAATGTAATTGCCATGCAACAAGTAAAATCATAGGAATAAGTTGATATTAACTTACAGATCAACCTAGCAAATAAGTGTCAAACTGCCAAGAGCTTAATATACAGCAATAGCAAGCCAAGGAGGCCACCAAACAAAAGTGGGTTCAATGTTCACATTCATTTTAACTAATATTTTTGAGTTTTGACGGTTTCCTTTTGGCATATTTTCACAAACTTGCAATCTTAATCCATTAATCCATTATTCGGGCATTTGCCTTTCAGTATATTTTAACAAACTTGCAATCTTAATCCTCCACCTCCTTGAGAATTTCCCCTAATAAGCTGAGTTTACATACGACTGTAACCTACTTCTAGTGGAAGCTTAATAAATTACACAATGCCATATTGACAAAGGTAAATGCATAACTGCATAATAATATCAATAACAAAAAGTAAAAAGCCAGCAGTATCAAACTATCAACGGTGACCGATGCGTGAAGACGTACATACTTATAAATTATAATACCCGACGAATAGGGTATGTTAACACCAGGCATTACATTAGACAACACAAGTACACAACAACTATAATTAATTAATAAATGAATTGTGGATGAATAATAAGACCTCTTAGCACGCTTTGGATCAATCAAGGCAAGCTCTTGAAGCTTGGCAGCGGACATTGCCTTCTTAGTATCGATGCCGGCGGTGGCGGCGTCTTCGGAGGCGGAGGCGGAGGCGGAGGCGAGCATCTCAGGCTTGATGGAGGCATCCATGGAGTGGCTATGGTGATGGCGAGCCCTGGGAGGAGATGAGGTGGCGGAGGAGTTGAGTTTATCGATGTCGAGGTAGAAGGAGAGCAAATCTTCATCGATGACCTCGTCGGAGAGGGAGGGGCCATCGGCGGGGAGACCAAGGAAGGAGAGATCGGCGTCGAAGTTGATGTCGTCGGGGAGAGTGAGAATCTCGGAGTGAGCGCGTCTGTGGCCTCTGTTTCTGGGTGGATTTTCCGGCATTTGGCTAATGTCGGATGGATATGAAGAGGATGGTTCCGATTTGACGAAACGAGAAGAAGAAGAAGAGGAAGAGGAAGGTGGAAGAGGAGATTTGTCTTTGCTGTTATCCATTGATTGATTGAATGATGAACCCTAGAGAGAAAGAGAATGGAGTTGAATTCAATGAATTTTAGGGTATGAAATTGAAGTGAGGTCTGGGTTTTCACAGAACACAACTTGCTCAATTCTTTCTCATTCTTCTCCATCTATGTATTGTAGGATTATCTAAAATCCATTCAGATGCAGAATTATTTCAGGAAAAAAATAAATTTGTTTTAAAGGATTAATTAAGCTTAATTTGAATAATAATAAACAATAATTTCTGCATGGATACTTTAAACCCTTTCTCTATAATAAATGTTGGGCTAAAATCAAGGCTCGAAGATCTTATAATTTAATTTATATTTTAAAAAATAAATTTTAGTTTTCTAAAATAATTCTCTAAAATTTTGTTACTTTATACCAGCGTGAATAATAATAATAATAATAATAATAATAATAATAATAATAATAATAATAATAATAATAATAATAATAACCAGAACAAGATTGCATTAGAAAAAAATACATGTAGTTAATACAACAAAAATTAAAAATTAAAAGATTTAAAATAAAACATCTTATCAATATAACTCACTGTAAATGCATTTTTTTTTAAAATAATAATCCTTCCACCAAAACATAATAATAGTAATTACGTACTTTATGTAAAAAAAAAAGGTAAAAATAAACTTTTGGTATTTTTATATTTTTCAGAAATTCCTGATCTTGTTCTTAATATTTTTTATCAATTAATTTTTTGCAAAAAGAAAAATTTCTGTTAAATTTACTAATACCATTAACTTTTTTTTCTCCTCTTCTTCATCCTCCTCCTTCTCATGTTATTCTTGATCTGATGAAGAAAGTGACATTTCTTATTATTTAGAGATTTGTTGGATGTAACATGAATAATTTAATGGTAATTTACATATAGATGATTAGGAATATTGAACTTATTTGATGTGAATGATGACAGTAGTTATGAGTGGGAGGAAGAGAAGGTAACACTAACGATTATAAAAAAGTTAAAGATAACAACAAAAAATTTCTAAAAAATTAAAAATTTAAAACATAACAGATTAAATATAAAAAAATAAAGAACAAACCAGAAAAATTATTAAATACCTATTATCGTTTAAAAAATGTTAATTCCTATTGAAAAACTAAAAATTATTAAATATATTATTCTTCTAATAACATCACATTTAATATTGTTCTTTGACTATTTGAAGTTTTACTTATTTAAAAAAGGAAATGGCTTTTAAGAAAGCAAATTAGGAAAGATTTTGATTTTTAAACAATCGGATTTTCAAAAAAAAAAAAATTAATTCATCAAACACCGGTTAATATGATCTTAAAAAAATTATTAAAAATATCAATGCCTCTTTAGATATTCTTTTTAAATTAAATAACCACTGAATATTTTTTTATTTTATCATAATAGTATGACTAAAACAATTACCCAGATAAATATAAAACCTCATTTGAATTGTAAAAGCATATCTTATTTTTATTTTTTATTTTTTTGGTTTTAATTATAAAGCTGTTATCATATTTCCTATTTAAAAATTTTATAAAGGAAACACTGAAAAAATTTCTTTTTCTTATTTCTAATTTTTTTTTAAATTTTTAAAAACAAAAAACACAATAATAGTAATTAAAACTGAAAAAAAAATGTTTTAACAATCCAAAACTAAAAACAAAAAAGTCATTTTCAATATTTTCTATACAAAATTTTAAAAACAGAAACAGGATATTCTTTTTAAATTAAATAACCACTAAATATTCATTTATTTTATCATAATAGAATGACCAAAACAACTACTTAAACAAATATAAGACCTCATTTGAATTATGAAAATATTTTTTATTTTTTCATGTTTCCTATTTTTAAAATTTTATAAAAGAAACACTAAAAATAATATTTTTTTTCTTATTTCCATTTTTTGTCTTAACTTTTTTCATTACAAATTTTTTAAAATAGAAAACACAATGACAACTTTATAATTAAAACTAAAAACAAAAAATATTTTCACAATTCAAGATTGAAAACAAAAATAAAAAAAGTTATTTTCAATATTTTCTATATAAAATTTTAAGAATAGAAACAAAATAACGATTTTATAATAAAATGAAAAAAAAAGTTTTCAGAATCCGGCCATAATAACTCCTCTCAATTGTGTTTTCCATAACTATTGATAGCCATATCATTTAAAAGATAAAACATACACATTAAATTCTCAAATCAAATAATGACTCGTACAATTTTTATAATATATTCTTAATTAAAACATCTTCTCTAAATTGATGTGAAATTTAGAAAGTATTTGCAGTAAATTACACACTAATCTCCGATTAATGACATCTGTTTTCCCTAAGCTGTCGGGGAACAGGGCTCATGCATATTCATTTGTGTATAAAGAATCATACAAAAAAACACTAACAAAGCCACTTTCTTTTTTGATACGAACCCAATTCTCTCACATTTCTTTTAAGTAAATAAACACCACACACTTTCCCATATCAAATCATATGTAATGTAATGTCATTGAATTGAATTGCATATAGATTTTTACAAGGCTAGAGTAGAAGGTTGAGAAAAATAAATCAAAATATTATTATTAATTACTACAACTATAGATAGATAGATAGAAATCATGAAATCAGTAGATATAGTCGGGAATCTGGAGAGGGAAAGGTGCCACTGTAGCTAGGAAAGGACCTCCTTTTGGCTCTGCCAATCTGAAATCATTTATACAAACATTAATATTACATTACTTATTTATTTAATTGTTTGAAAGTTAAAGGTTTTTTGGGTTTCTATTTTCATTTTTAATTATAAAATGGTCAACATATTTTCTATTTTTAAAAATTTATACATGAGAAAATGAAAACTGGATATTAAAAAAAAGTTAGGGTTGTTTGGTTTCCATTTCCTACTATTTTCATTTCCTGTTTTAAGTTTTTATTACAAAATTGTCATCATATTTCATGTTTTCAAAAATTTGTAAATACTAAAAACAACTTTTTTTTATTTTCTGTTTGCACTTTTTAATCTGTGAATTTTTTAAAATAGGAAACAAAAATGAAAACCAAATAGACCCTTATTTTTCAGGATTTCCTGTAAAAAATTTTAAAAGCAGAAAAAGGATGACAGTTTTGATTACAAAAACTGAGAATAGGAAATGTAAATACAAACCAAACCAAACAGCCCTAAGGCATCATCAGTCAATCCTACATTTTGCCTAAATCAAAGATGATTACCTGCCAGGTACAAATGTAAAAGAACCTTCAATAGAACCTGATGGTGTTGGTAGAGGTGTGCAACTCTGATAAACATATTCTTCACCAGGTCGCAAAAGTGGGAACTGCAAGGACAATTGTGTTTCAAGACAATCGATGTCATTCTAAAAGATCATATGCTCCAACAGCCAGAACATGTAAATACAAGTTTATCAAATAGAAGCACACCACAAACAAAATATTAAAAAAAAAAAAAGAAGAAAAAAAACCAGACACTGAAAAAAGGAAATTGAAGGGGCAAAGGAAACTTATACCTGTCCTATGACAGCTTCTCCATTGACATCAGATACAACGATATCATTAGCACGGATGATCCAGTGCCTCCAATGAAGCTGGCAAGAGCTGAAGGACATTCCATTAATGGTGCATCCTTGAGGTTCAAGGGACATGCGTATCGAATAAGCAAACAAGTACTTCTCGAGGTCATCTTGAAAATTGACCAACTCAGGGATAAGCAGTGCAGAAGCACGGACCTAGACGGACATGCAATATTTAGAAGTTTCCATTTGAAAATAAATCACGAAAAATAAGCAATACTTGCAAAAGGATCTGGCAAACATGGGAATAGACAAGGGAATGCGAACCCAATCCCATGCCATAGTCTCCGGCATTTTTTTTTTCTCAATACATTGAGACTAAAGAAAAACAAAAAATAACCAAACTTTTCACTGCATAACCAAGATACTTTGATGTGATATATAAATGTTATGTTACAACCTCAGGAAGGTATTATGATGTGCTAAAGTTTTGATGAGGTGAAAATTAAATTATTAAATATTCCATGTATCCCAATATGACTTCGCAAACTGCATCAACCATTACTTTACCAATACTCTATCCCACGCCTAAGATACAGAGCTAATTGAGAAAGCATAAAGAGTACTATATACTCTCTTACCTTCACACCATTGGTCACGGCTGTTGAACAAAGAGGAGGTTCTTCAGGAAAAATATTAATGCTCCTGCCAATGCCATTGCCTTCATCATGCACTTTGATAAAGCCATGTTCTAAACGGCGACCATGTTCTTCTAACCACAGTAGCATGGCATCCGGTTGCTGTTCACTATTTAACTCATGACCAAAACTAGTAAGATCACGAGGCACACAAGGGATTATGTCTCTTTCAGTAAGAAGAGCCCTGGTTCCAACATATAGTTGACCATTGGTACAGTTGAGGAAAAACACCTTTTCACTATTGGTAGACGAAGCAGCCACAAGAACATACTTCGATCTTCTTAAAAAGCCCAAGTGACGTCGCATTTTCTGAGTATGTAGGATTGCTTGACGTATAGGTAATAGATAAACATTCACCACATGACTATAGAAGGAGTATCCACCAATTAGACCCAAAGGACTGCCAAATGAACTAGTTGCTCGATCTGCTTTTGCAATTTCTTGCCCATTATGAAAGCGATAAAGGATCCTTGTAGGAAGAGGCAACTTCAGTTGTAGTAAATTCTCCAACTCCTCAATCTCAACTTCGGTTGCACCTTTACAAAGAGTGGCCTCAACCTCCGGGAAATTTTTGGTCAACCAGGTTTTCATTCTGTCCCAGCACCTTTTTACACGCAAAACAAGAGACCAAGGATACATAGCAAAAGCTTTCCTCCATGTTTGGTAAGTTTTCTGCATAATAAAGAGATAACCTGATGATCACTCATTGTATTATTTTGAACTTTAGCATTCAAAAATTGTCCATCATTAACAGTCTACTGCAACAGAGAGTTTATCACATCCTCGACAATTGTTCTAAAAAAAATCAACTGTTTATCAACCAGTAAACTAAAAAGTCTGAACTCTGAAGTTAGTTTCACACATGCTAGTTAATAATCTATGATCCGATTGGTGGAGAAGAATGGAAAGGATGAAAACCGTTTGCAAATGGAAAGTCATCATTCACATATTGTTGATTGGAGTTATTAAAAGTGGAAAGAATGAAATGGTATAGAACAAGATAGATACATGGCCGTTGGGTTCCCAACTGGGGTTACCCAATGAAGCTAGCTAGAAACAAGTTTTCAATCCGTCAGAGTTGGATGGTACCTCGAACAGCATATATGATCAACACAAACCATTGGATTTAGTTTCCGACTCTGTTACTGGCTTACCAAACAGGCACAGAGTCTATTCCATCCATTCCACCAACACACTCAATTTTCTAGCCCCAACTGACGGTTTATACTTTATGAGACAAAACATTCTAATAAAGTCATAATTTTTACCATCATATTCACTTCCCTAACAATAAAATCGTAAACTTTATTCCATTCGATTCCATTTCACCGTCAAAACATCCCAACAACAAAACGGTAGTTTTATTTCATCCTATTCAAACATAAACTAACCTAAACAAGTCAAGTGTACTATTCAGTAGATATTTGATAATAGGACCCAGTCAATGCAACAAAGTTGTTTTCAATTCCAACACACAAGGGGAGAGAACAAGGACAAACAAAAGCAGGACCCATCAAATGCTTGAAATTGAAAGACACAGAAACAAAGCAAAGTCGACGCCGTTATCACGTGACACGAGAAGGAACCAACAAATCAACGACTTTGTTGACAAATGGAGAAAAGGGTTTTCGTTTTCGACAAAATAATTGTGAACCATAATCAGAAAACAGGGGAAAGATGATGATAACCTTGAAGGAAGGAAGAGGGTTTCCGAGAGGATCGAGGGGCTGAGTGAGAGAGAGTTGACGGAAGCAGAGATTGATCCAAAGAGTGTCATCGGAAGCAGAGGAACAAAATCTCTTGCTGACACAGGCAACTCTGGCAATGTCTTCGGGTCCCAATTTCTTGAGAATGACGTTAATGGCTAAATCTCCAACCGATTCCAAACCCATTTTTTCCCTTCTTTTTCTCTGTTCTCAGAACCGCTTTTGCCTCACTCACCATCTGCCACTGCCACCCACAAATATATATGAGTGAACATGTCGATGAAAAAGGACAAGGAAGGGAGTTATGGGCCAAATATAAAATCGGTAACTCTAAATTTCAGTTCTATTTCTTTTATTTTTAATATTAATGTACATCAGAGGAGTTCGCAACTTAATCTGATTCGTGTTTTAAATAAAATATCATTTAATTTAATCTGTTGGAATATATGACGTCATACCTTATCAAATATGATTTAGATTAAACAGGTTTATTTAATTTTATATTAATTATATTTTTAAAAAAATTAAGTATAAGACATGTAATTATAAGCAATAAAATCAATAATAATATAAATATAAAAAGAGTTTATCTAACTTTATACACGATATTTAAAAACATCATTAATAGTCACCTACTCTAATTTTTAAACATTTCTTACACAATTTTCAATAAACACTTTTACTTTTAATCTATTATCCTATGTAAAGGTGCACAAGTAAGTTAAACTCATATAAACATAATATATTAAAGATTGCAATTTGATTGAGTTTGGATCAGTTTTTAAATATAGACATAAAATTCGACTCGAAACGTACAAATAATGTTTTTTTACGATTTTCGCTTTGACCGGTTTTCAATTTGATAAGTTTTTTGTTATTGTTGATCGGTTAAGTATTTTTTTTATCTGGATTGAATAATGAGCACCTCTATTGTCCACAAACAAACAAAAATTGTTTCTATTTAACTTCTTATTAATATTGAAGGTGGAGAGAATTTTAAGAGTAGTAACTAAGATATATAAGGATGAAATAGGAAAATAATGAATTGTTTTATAAAAATAAATAATATTAATTACATTTTATTAATATGTGTATTTTTTATGAATATTTAAAAAATAATTTTTTTAGTATATTTTAGAAAAAGAGAGAATACTCGTTTTGGTCCTAATAGGTTTTGTGTTGATCTTTATGCTATGGAAAACTTGTCATAACTACGGATGGCAAAACGGGCTGGCCCGCCCCGCCAAAGCCCGCCAAAAAGCAGGGCGGAAAACGGGCCAAAATTTAGGGCCCGCCCGCCTAAGGTGGGCCTGAAGGGCTGGCGGGCCGGCCCGCCAAAGTTAAAATTATAATTTTTTAAAAAAAATATGTCAAATTAAGATTAAAAAATTTAAAAAAAATTAGAAAAATTAAAGAAAATACTATTAAAAGAAATGTATAAATAGTAAGAGATGTTACTTTTTTAAAAAAAAAAATAGAAAATTAAAGTATATATTTTAATAAAATAAAGTATAAATTAGTAATATTTATATTTTTTTCTTTTGGCGGAGCCCGTCGGGCCGGCCCGCCCCGCCCCGCCAAGGTTTTGGCGGGAGGTGGGCTAAAAATTCTTGTCCGCCCCGCCAAATTTGGCGGCCTTGGCGGGCCAGGCCAAACTATTTTGCCATCCCTAGTCATAACTCCCACCATTTAGAGAAGTTCATCGAGTTGGTCATTATTTAAGTCAACAAGCATGACATATAACATAAATGGGAATTGCTACATTAATTCACATATGTCATTTCACTTCTCCTTTCTTTTCTATTTTCCTTTACTTCTTCAATCCTTTTCTCTTTTTCTCTTAATTTAACTTTAACAAACTAATTTTTATTTTATAATAAAACTCCTTCATTATTTAAATTTTATTAGCAACTAAATCCTCCCATTATTTAATTTAATTTGCAATGTATTGAAATATTCTATTTATAAAATCCTAATGACGCCAATAATGAGATTTAATAATCAGGATGTTACATAAAACATTCACCTAACTTTGAGGACTAAGTTGATGCTCTATAGGGAAAGCCTTGGAAGCTTCTATAGAAGGGAGGAATGGGTGATTATGAAGGAATAAGCTCAAGGAGTAACATCAATGCCCATATAAACCACACAAATGACATGACCACATGAATTTAACATGTCATTTGACACATGTGTTATTTCAGATAATGACGATGTTGATATGGAAGCTAACTTAATGGATGACTCAAAATGATGGAGGTTATGATAAAATTCTCATATGATAGAGACCGACTTAATTCATCGTTTCAAGACCAAAATGGATGTTTTCTCTTTAAAAAATTGCTATATTCATGTCTTTTGTAGATTCATGTTGGCAAAATTAATATCGTCTATCAAAAGCAAAAGCATAAAACTTATTATATCTAATGTTTTTAAAATCAGATCAGTCATTGAATCGGTCAACCTATTAGTTTACAATTAAATGTTCAAATTATGGTTAAATTGTAGTCAAATCGATATTTATAAAAAAATTCTTAAAAATATTATATTTGAAACAGTATTAATAAAATACTATTTTTATATACAAAAATTATATCTTATAAGTAATAATTTTAATAAAAACAAAATATATTTGCTTCATAATACTACTATCTAAAATTAATACCTTATTTATAAATTTTTAATATTCAAAAGTTATAAATATTATTTAAACACAGCAAGAAAAAAACCAAATACTACCCCAAACATAACAAAAAAAAGCATATAAACAATTATGTACTAAACTTCTCAAACTCGTCAGTTCACCAGTTTGACCGATTTAACATTGGTTCAATTGTATATCAATTAATTCATTTAAACGTATTAGATTGATGACTAGCTCATTGATTTTTTGGTTGAACCGATCGTTCCAGTTCAATTTTAAAAACTATGAATATATAGAATAATAACATTAACTTTACCTCTATCCCTAAATATAAAACCCTTTTCAGAAAATTTTATGTTCCTTAATATAAGACCTTATTTCAAATTTCAATGTCATTAATTATTTTTTGACTCAAATACCCCTTATTAATGTATGACTTTTATTGAAGGAGAATCTGAAGTTCAAATTCCAAATGATATTCTTATACAACAGTCTGATTCAGCTCTTGATGAATTGATTAACTTTGTATATCCAGATATGTTACAACACCTAAACACACATGGATATTTTAAAGACAGATCAATCTTAGCTCCTACATTTGATGTTGTTTCTAAAGTGAACAATTACATCATGGAGAAGATACAAGGACAAAAGAAGTCATACCTCAATTTAGACTCAATTTGTAGACAAGAAAATTGCTCAAATTTTGAATTGGAGACCTTCACTCCAAACGTTCTAAATGTAATTATCTGTTTTGGTCTTCCTCCTCATGAATTGAACTTAAAGATAGGTGTTTCTGTGATGCTGTTAAGAAATATAGATCAATCTAGTGGATTATGTAACAGTACCAGGGTGCAAGTCAAAAGACTTGCGAATAATGTCCTTCAATGTTAGGTGTTAACAAAGACTAAAATTGGGGACCATGATACCTTCATCAAAACTCTTCCCATTAAATTTCAAAGGAGACAGTTTCCCATCATGGTATCATTTGCAATGACAATAAATAAGTCTCAAGGACAAACTCTTTCAAATGTTGAGTTGTATCTACCCTAACCGGTCTTTACGCATAGCCAGTTAGATGTTGCATTGTCAAGGGTCAGATCAAGAAAGGGTCTAAGGATCCTACTTGAAATCCATGATGATATTTCTCCAAACCACACCATCAATGTTGTTTATAGGGAGATATTTTCTAAGTTGTCTTAGGTATGTATTTTCTATATTGTCATTTTGAACTCAAATTATCAATAGTATTCTTCTAAAAGCATGTACAAAAACTTATAATAAATTTGCTTCATTTTAGTTTTCTATCTACACGGAAATGCATCAATAAGACATTGTGAAAGGTATGTTCATATTACCATCTTTTTTATATGAAAAATTAGATTGAAACTTTTTTTAGTATATGAAAAATAAGAATAGTTACTATATTTGTATCAGGTATCACACAAGGAAAAATACATTTGATTGCATCATTCTACCGTTCAAAGGTTAACTGATGAGATCAAACAATGTTTGTCCACCAAATTTCCTTTATTGAAGTAAGGAATCATCGAAATAGTTATACATTTACATCACCTATTTGAACAAATTTCAGAATCTCTATCTGTCTTCGGTTTTCAATCATTGAACCCATAATACAAAACATTTTTATCTTTCCATGCTTTATTTGTTTTGCAAAAATTATTTTTTACTTAAAACAGTTTCATTATCAAAATTACTTATTAATGTTTCTTATTGCTTTAAGGATTCAAATTTTCTTCCAATGGTATATAATCTAAACTGAATTGTTAACTTAAATATTTCTACACCAATTATTTTTATGTGTATTGCAAAAATTTACCGTGCAACGCATAGGTCATAAAACTAGTCAATATAATAATACATGACATACCTCAATTAAATTATCTATCTCTTCAATGATAATTGGGTAGTAAGTGAAGTGAGACTAAATGAAGAGAGAATAAGTGAATAAAATTTAATGATGAGTGATAATCACTTTAAAGACAATTTTAAAAAACTATTACAAATTTTAAAGAAAGCTAATGATTTTAATTAAACTAAACAACTTTCTTAATATATATAAATTAGATAAGTACAAAGGAACTCTTTTTGAAACATATAGGATGAAACTGAAAATTTCTTAAAAACAAAACATAACTAGTCACGATAAAATTCATGTTTCCGATTGGCGTATTATTGTTTTCTTGCTTACTTTATTATTAAAAAAATAAAAAAAGGCTAACCATGATTATGAATCGGTTAGTGGTAATCTTACTTTACTGTCGATTACTATTAATTTCACCCATGCCTAAAATTCATTAACTTAAGCTCTACTAGGTGATTAACGCCAACATACTCTATCAGAGACCAAAAAAATCAAGGCATTTATCCTTTTCAAAAATTTGGTCGTATAATACTATTATAACAGAATTTCAAGTCAAATATTTGAACTGGTAAAGATATTGTAATTATGATAGCATTCCTTCGGCTTTGTATATTATAACTTGTAATGCACGTCATTAGTTGCTTCTCCATTCAGTCGCCATTAAATTCTAACAAAATTAAGTCAGCTATGAGGTTAACATCTAATCTAATCTGACAGCATCGTATCGTCAGCCTTTGAATGAACTAGTAAGTTTCTCTATCTTTAAGCAATCTCATTTAAATAATCGCAAATATTTCCAACTTAAACACTATTTTCAACAACAAATATTCATTCAATCAATCAAAAACCGCAACGTTTGAGAAGTATTTGACCCACAATCGATAACAAATTTTCTCACGCGTCGACCGTTAATACCCAAAAAACTCGAATTCCAGTTGGAAAAGATACGACATGAAAATTGTTATGTACATCAAGCAGAATCAACAATCTAGAACCAACCAGAGGAAAGATTTTAAAGTATAGTGTTTGTGAGAAATGAGTGTTCCTTGGATAATGATTAAATAGAAATTGGCTGTCGAACAATCGTCAAGTCGTCGTCACCTTTGTGGCATTCGCACATGAATCTCTCTAAGCACGACCATTACCTATGCGTCCATAAAGAGCAAAATATAAACGACACGATTAGGATATAATGATTTGACACAACCTATCAATAATTTTTTTGTAACTTTAATTACGTTGCGAAGAAACTACATTGACACAATGTAAAAATTATGACTAACTGAAATCATATTTGAGACATTTGCAGTCATGAATAGGTTACATTAATTGTTTGCTTTTTGGGATGTACAAAAAATGTTCGACATGTCTTCAAAAAAGCAAATAAGATCGAACTTCTCAGATAAGAAACCATAATTCTTGATAGCTAAAAACTAAGCAATTCCTCATCTAAATTAAACCGCAAACCGCAGAATATTTAACCCGTTAACATTGACACGTAGTCTGATTTATAATCGAGTTATTATTTATCTAACAGCAATTCCATGACTGAACTGTAAATTTAGTTTTAGAAGCATCAGTAGTTTATATGGGTTGAATCCATAGCTAACTAAGCCACCATTTTTAAATTGATCTCATTTATTATCACTGCGTATATGGAATTGTAACAAAGGAACCAATGACATTCAGAATAGTCAGAGGCCACAGAAAAATTTACGTTTTGGATACACTGCCTCTGCTGCTGCGTTGAGGCACTCAACACACATAACTCATTAACCACAAGGCATTAATCAGCACTGTAGACGGAAAAAACATTATTATTGTTGTTGTTATTCGGAACGCGTGTTCATAGTATTCCTCAGTTAAACACTTAGTTGTTAAAGTTTTGGGCAGATCCTAATGTTATGCATCCAAAGACCCCAAAACTAGCTGATACTTGATCGAGTAAACTAACATGAGGGAGCGATTTTCATTTTGTGTACACACCACAATTAGTAAGGTTGTGTTTGGATAGGGAATTTTTAAAATTCCAAAGAACTGTAAAAGTTATAATATATTTAAATAACAATTAAGCATTTTAAAATTATCATTAAATTATATTAAAAATTGAAAGAGAATTTCAAAATTCTTCCTTTTTCTGACTAACTTATATACTATCATCATTATTTCCTTTATAATTACTTCCCATTCCACCCTAGGTTCGTTGAACTTGGTCAGCCTGTCCGGACATAACAATTCGCCCACCAATCTTAGCACGAAAATACAACAGAATCAATATCATTCATGGTGCCACTCACTGTATCATTATTAGGTTGCCTTATTTGTATTTTACCATTTTTATTTGCCTACCCCTATATATAGACCCAATGTACTGCCGCGCAAGTGTTCAACAATAGAGAAAAGACTGCTGGGAGTGCCTAAATTTGGTACTCAGTTTTTTGGTAAACACTTCCTATTATTAGGTTAACAATTCTAAAATTTAAAATTCTTCATCCAAATACAACCTAAGACTCTCCTTCCCCAGGTTTAATCAAGTCAATCAAAACTGGTCTGATAGTTTTCACAAGGAAAACATCATTAAGTACATAGCAGTTTTACCTACATGTGTTTTCATCGATCAATGGACATCCAACTAACTTCCTTTACACATGGAACAACAAGCCCAAGTGCTTTTTCTAAGAATAGACGCTACTCTTACTACTTGGCCTCTATATTAGGAGGTAAGCGGATAAGTTTAGCCCATGTCATGCCATAGACACCAATTGCAAGAAAGAGACTGACCATGGGAATATTATTATAATTACCCTTAGATTCAGTATAGTTAGGATTTAGGCTTTCAGCTAGAGTTTCCAGTCCAAAATTTCACAAGCTATTGGTCACTTTTAAAAGATCTACCTTAAACCAAGTTAGTGACTGGATTAGATTCACATTCCTAGAAATTTCAATCCGAGTCACCGTGAGGAAATTAATCTTTTCATATAATTGCACCTTTGGTATCCCTATGCTGAACTTATAATTTCTATGCGTTCTCAACATTCAAGTAATAATATTGAAGAGTACGTTAAAATGGTGAAAAGCCGAAGGTTGGCATTCGGTACCAAATTTGATTTGGCCTACCAATCCCTGGTTATGGTTAGCTTAGTTAGGAAAGTAGTACGCGAAGTTAACTCTAAATTCACAAATTAAATCAGCACGTATCTTCACATAAAATTAAACTCATTCAAGATTCTTACAAAGTGGAAATCCCACCTCAAAAAAATAAGTTATTGGGTGATTATATTCTCAACCCTAACAAACAACCTTCCAAGGGATGAAAATAGAAGAGAGATCACACCCTATAGCTAAAAAATAATGGGATACAAAACTTAAAAGCAAGTAAGTTATTACCATGCCCAGTTTTTATGCACATTATCCATATCTAAGAACACATTCAACAAACTGAGAAGGTATGCAATAGCAAAACAAAAACAGAAAAAAAATTATGGCACATTTCAGAGTCAGAGAAATGAGAATAGCAAGTGAGACAACAAATTTGAACCAATAAAAAACAAGATGATGATGATGACAGCAGTAATGATAGTACACAGAATAGTGCAGTAATGATAGTGCACAAAAGATGGATGAGGGATCCTAATCTCAAATTACTATAAGAAAAAATGGGACAATATTTAATACAATGGACATTTTACAGCAGTTCAGACAAACAACATTTAACTGAGTAGAAATGATATACCGTTATGATCCACTAACCTAATCCCAAATTACCTAAGAAACCTACCACTCATAGCCTTCCACAATTGCACTTTCTCTTATAATGCCCAAAATAAGACAATTAACCAGATCTAAGATCCTTCTCATCAATCGGTGGACCCCAAAAGTTCCTCAGATTTACATTGTTTTCAACTGCTAACCTTGTCTTTATAAGTTCATGGGTAATTTACACAAACCTCCCTTGAGGTTTGTGTAAATACACAAAACCCAAAAGTTATCAAAATCAACACTCCACGCCAACTTAACTAATGATAACAGAATATGATAGAAAGATGTTAACTCAACTTTTAACTCAAGTTGTCTCTCTCTTTTTCTTTTCTTTGTTTTTTCAAAATTAAGTTATGCCTCCGTAAATAATAATCATTGGGGTTATATTTGATACAAATTCTTCCTTTGCTTGCTATCCTCCAACAGGGCCTGCACTAAGCACCATTCCTTCATCAAATTCGTTCTTCCCCAAATTCTCCCTCAGTCTAAGCATTCAAACTCATTTATTGCTACACATTTAAATTAGATTTATGTTATGTAGCAAGTTTAATTTTAGTTTTGATGTTCAAGTAGCTGATGTCTTGCAACCTGACATTATAACAGTTTTTTTCTTTTGAGAAAAATAAAGCATATGACAGTCCTAACATGTTTAATGACAACAAAACCCCCTACACATTCACCATAACCGAACACAATCAAGAACTTGAACCGCAACTTTAAGCTACATCCAAAAATTCTCCCAACAAATCAACCAAAACTCAATTGAAATCAAGCACATATAATCCCCATCGACCCTTCCTCTCCGACCACTCTCCTACCTCTGTGCCTTAGTATGATTGCTGGTAAAGTTTGCTCCTTTGACGTCATCCAACACCATCAAAGCAACTGTCACAGCAGCACCGCCGAAGCAGTGACGGTTGCAAAGGCGAAGTGAAAGACACCTGATGAAAGCCTTCCAGCTATAAAGTATTCGAGCTCCCTCTGTTTGTGCAGTGAAGAACAGCTTCAAAATGTGCAGCTCCACGAAGACGCCTATGAGACCAAACACATCGCATTCCCAATGGCACGACTTGGGTGATCAAGGTTAATTAATCATACCATGGTTTAGGACTGGAACAGATGGAAACAGAAGTTAGCTCAATGGCGCGGAGTGTTGATTTTGGACAACTTTTGGGTTTTGTGTAAGGGGAGGTTTGTGTAAATTCCCCAAAGTTCATATACCTTAATATTCCTTATTTCCAATTTCTATAGCCTTCAGGATTTCAGGCTTAGAATCCCAAATTATTAGCAACTAAGCCATGCACATGCAGTCAGAAAGTCATGTGCGATATAGCTTTACATCTATGACATTAAAAAATATTCAGAAAAAAAAAATATGACCATAATCTATATATGTGAATTAAATAATATATAAAGGAAAGAATTAGTCATGGCATGCTTACTTACAGGAAGGAAATAGTCTCATTGAATTCCTGGCCCATGTCCTCCTGGGGGTTGTGGATGCTGCTGCTGTTGCTGTATTTGAAGAAGAAGATTGGCAGCAAATTGTAATGTTGACTGGTACCTCTGGTTCTTATCTGCCTCCACTTCCGATGTGCCTTGACCAACTCCATAAACTGGAAGTTGCTGAGTGGGGGTGTCCAAGCTAACTTGGTCCACTGTATATGGCATGATCATTTGTTGCTGTGACGGATTAGCACCATGAACTTGATTAGAAAAGGTAATAGAATTACTAGGTTGCTGAAAAGCCAGAGCATTATTATTGGGTTGCTGGAAAGCCTGAGAATTGTATAAAACAGAGGGATCTGTTCCTTGCACCATTCCATAACCTTTCTGGGTGCTGGGGTCAACTTGATACTGCTGACTGACAAGGGGGGATACAGCTACTTGTCCACTTTGAGCAGGTAAGACAAAATTAGACATGTGTCTTGATGAAGCAGCACCCTGCTGCTGCAGGCTGGCAGCAGTGTCTTGGATATGAGAACCACCAGAGGCCACTTGAGTAGTGTGGCCGGGAGCAGATGCTGGTGGATAAGACTGATAGTGAGCATTGTGAACATTATACATATTCCTCAACTGTTGAGGAGGATGAGTGGATTGATCTGCAATGTGATGATCATGCTTCCATAACTGAGATTGATTTCCATCATTTGGTGCCATAGGAGGAAATGGAGGTTTAGTGGTCGAGGAACCTATTGCTGACTTGGCACCTTCAGAGGCAGATGGTTGTGTTGTTGCAGGGAGTAGAGAAGTTAAAGTTGCAATAAGCTCAGGTGTTAATCCAACTCCTGCTTGGGACCCAGAAGCAGTAGCATTAGGAGCATAATCTGGTTGCACAGACTGAACAGAAGCAGGACCACCTGTAGGTGGATAGACTGGTTTAACAGGAAGCTTAGACTCATCCTGAGACAATCTGTTATAATCCACTGGCAAGACCTGTTCCTCCTTACCAGGAATCAAACCATATTCAGCCTGTGTAGGAGGAATCTGCTGCATATACTGAGTTGATGGAATGGGCAAATGCGATGATTGTTGCGTAGGTGCACTACTTGGCAGTGGTGGAAACTTGAGAACCACACCATATAATCGTTCAGGTCCGTTGACTTTCAAAACTTTTGTCAGAAAATCAGAAGGAGGCACCAAGAATAAGGTGGTGCCATCAACAAATTTAGCAACACCAGCTCGGTTTTTTGCACTAAGATAGCGAAGGAATTCAGTATAAGAGGCAAAATCATCCTCGCTATCGGGCAGAAAAAAAACAATATCAAAACCAATTGCATCCGCATAGTGTTTTGTGAGTATATCCAATCCTGTCCTAGCTGAGCAATCAACAACATTGGGACTGCAGCAAAAGAACAAAACAAACTTTAATTACAACTAAAGAGTATCCCTGAAGACCGGTATGCTATTCAAGTGTTAGGGAAACAGTGCCCAAAAACTTATGGTTCTTTATGGGGAAACAGTGCCCAAAAACTTATGGTTCTTTATGGGGAAACAGTGCCCAAAATCTTATGGTTCTTTATGGGGAAAAAGTGCCCAAAAACTTTTGGTTCTTTTAGAAACAACATATGAGGAGAAAGCAGCCTTCAGCATACACCGGTAAAATTCATAAAACCGAAACATATCCTGCAGAGAAGAAACAAGAAGCAAAGTAGAAAAAGTAGGCTACACATGAACCTTGAAAGCGACAATGGAAAAATAAGTGCAAAGTAAGTCAACAGAAAGAAACAGGTTCAAAGTAACATTCCTAGTTTCCTACTTCTTGTAGCACATTACAAAAAATCAACTTTTAACATCAAGGAAAGATGAAACTATACTCACAGCTCAGTCCCAATCCCTTTCCCAATAGGAACACATCTAGCACGGCAAACAGGAGTTCCCCCTTTTGCAATAATTCCACGCCATATATGATCAGTGTCTGGTTGGACAGAACCATGTACTCCAGCTGTAATCCTCGGGCTCACCGGACCAAGGTGACTCTTTCCTTGAATGTTCACATATGGACCTGAACCACCTCCATCAATAGCTGGATCAATCCCATATGTTTGTTCTAGAGCTAACCCATGTTCATTATCTATCCTTGATCGTTTAGAATCTCTTTGAATATGGTTTATGTCAAGTACATCCCATGCACCAGAGGCAGATCTTGAAGGAAGCCTAACACCAGGTGCAGGAGGAGATGGCCTTTTCCAGTTTGGACCCATGTTACTCTTGGAGCTACCATCCTGAAATTTGTGGAGTGTGTTAACCTCGTTAAAATCAGGGCCAGAAATAGCAGATTCAACACCACTGGGAGGACCAAAAGGTCGCATCGGAATGTTTGGTCCAATAATACCACCGGGTGGTAATTGTCCCGGAAAATTATTTGGAACCATTGGACGATTATGACCAAATACATCCATTTGTAATGATCGAAATGGAGGTTCATTCAGGAATATGTCTGGTCTTGGCCCATTACTTCCAGGAAAAAAGCCAGGGTAATCTTTGCCAGGTACAACATCGTTGCTTGAATACATAATAGTTATTCGAGGATCATTAAAAAGGCGCCCTTGAAGACCCTCTTTTGCACGTCGAGCTTCATCAACACTTCTAAATTCAACGAACGACCTCAAAGGAAAACTCTTGATTCTCTCAATTTCACCAAATAAAATCATAGCATTGTGGAGCATTTGCTCATCAATCTGAACAGCAGGTGGATAACAAATCCACAAAATATTACTCGGTTGACCATCTCCTTTCCTCCCCATTGGAGGCTGGGAATGCTGTTTTAACACAAGAAACAAGAATTTTAAGGATGACTACTAAAGATCAAACCATAGGTAGAGAGGAAAAAATTAAACACTTCAAGAGCAGGTGCATGCTTGTCAGAAGTCATAACATTGTCTTGCCTTCTTAGAACATACACATTACATCCAGGCAAGGCAATGAAAAACAGAGGAGTAAGACTGATACAATATACTTGCAAATAGATACACATTGCAAATGACTCTCAGTCTCACCAGTGGTCTTTTCTGTCCAGGATAAGCATCAGCAGGCCCCAAGTTTTTTCCTTGAAACTGCCCATAATCAAGCAACTGGTCCTACAGTAATCAGCAAAGGAAACATTAACTATGTAAGAAATTAAAATAACTGGCACCAAAAACAACATATAAAGAAAACAATTGAAATGCCCAATCCACAAATTCTAGAATAAAAGCAACCAGACAAAAACACTCAGACAAACCTAAAAATAGAAGCAAACAAGCTACATTTTCAACTGCAAAAAACTTTACAAAAAAACTTAGTCCAATATGTGGATTACTGATTAATGCAAAAAATAGCATTCCAGATTATGCCATTTTCAAAGAATACTCTCCACTAACCTAATTGAAATTACTCTAATGAGTGCTATGCTATGTGGGACAACAGGAGGTGTGTAGTAAAGTTAATTGAATAATAGTGGAAAGTTGGAGAACAAACAAAT
This sequence comes from Clitoria ternatea, assembly GCA_037962975.1. Taxonomy (NCBI): domain Eukaryota; kingdom Viridiplantae; phylum Streptophyta; class Magnoliopsida; order Fabales; family Fabaceae; genus Clitoria; species Clitoria ternatea. The sequence goes on from CM075676.1 coordinate 10,283,618, forward strand.
TCAACATTTTAAAATATAAGGCTACCTTTTTAGAAGAATGTGACCGAAGGAAGTCAACACGAATATGCTCCCCACCTACTCGTTTCCCATTCATAACTTTCATTGCCTGAGTTGCATCTTCCAAATTGAAGAATTCAACACATGCAGTATTTCGGTCTCTGAAGAACTTAAAGTCCTCAATTTTACCAAATTTACGAAATTCAGCTTCCAACTCTTCCTTTGTAACAGCTGGGCTAATACCACCCACCCAAAGCTGCTTACATGGCTTTGCCTGAGAATAGGATTTTTTGGTTATCTAAACACAAATTAGAAGAATACAGATATTTCTTAGAGTAGCACTATTCAAGAGGTGTTACAATAAAAGCATTTTGCAACTATTAAATGAAAATTGTAGTTTGGCTTCCAACTGCTGAAAAGGCTCTACTACTTGTAATCTCATGACCCATGATACCCAACCCTCCCCAGCCCCCATCCCAATAAAAACAACGGAAAGTGAAGTAGTGAACTCAACTAAAGGATTTTTTTTATGAAGTAATGGACATCAAAGATGAAAAAGAAAAAATTTGTAGATGCTTAGGACGATATAAATTTTACTAAAGCTATCAGATAATGCTTCGACTCCAATTTGATTTAAGGGCCCAAAACAATTCTTACTTTTGCTTTGCTTTCACTACAAACAATACACGACATCATCCCCACAGCATAAATCCCTTTCCCTTTCTATTCCTTGCAGAATTTTAATCTCTTTTGGAGTTTCATCTTCCAAAATCATTAATAAAAACAGAAGTCAAGATCTGAGAGTTCGCCTTTGGGTGGTTGGTTCCATCAAAACACTCTTCTGCAGCGTTGCAGAATTTAAAGTCAAATTTTTACTGCTATTTGCTTTCAAAAAATTTCCCTTCCAACAACCGCTCCAATGTTTGAGGCACCTTTTAAGTTCTCTATTTAAACAACAGTTCTTTTTAGCATGAAGTCATTATCCATTATAATCAAACATCAGGATGCAGTTTGATGTATTTACAAGTTAATGACACAAACTCATGTTCCTGTTCAAATTGCAATAGCAGCAATATATTTTATTTTTATTTTTATTTTTAATGTCTTTTAGTTTATTTCGCATAAGTTGCCATATTTGACCGGCAGGCATCCTGCCAAGTTAGATAAAGGGTGGTTTGATGGCTATAACAGATTTCCTCAGTTATTTCAAATAATGCAGGTGACCGGGTGTGAAAAAATCAAGGTGAAGCAAACCGCAAGCGAATGGAGAAAAATACGAAGTTATGAAGTGATATGAGATCCAACTTAGCCTTTAATTGTGTTGTCGTTGTGTTCATTATGTGTTTTTCTAAAACTAGCATCAGATACGCTGCAATTTCGGAGACCGTAGAAGGCACTCTATCCTGTTGTCCACCTTATGTTCATAGTAATATATTATATAGTTTTAAAGACGCTGAATATTATATTATCTACCGAAAAACTTAAAACAAATATGCTCAAATTTCTGATCTCAAAGATAACTCTCCCCATTATCTGCGTAATGATCTATTAATCAAATACTAGTTCCCCGTTGAAAGATATAGTCGGGACAGACTATTAGTTACAGCGGAACTTGGGTTTGCGCAGCTAGACTGGAGCTTCTTTGTTATTCGTTGCCGACAAATTTCACGATTATCAACATTGCATAGTTCTTACGCATTATGCTGACGTTTAATCGGCGCTCAATCCCATTCTCACGTTTAGGAAAATAAGAGATTAAGGAGCTTTACTCCATCGTGTTGCTGGTTTGCAATTTGTATGTAACTCACTGATGTAAAGCTACCCTATTTGAACTTTATTTGATAAAACACTAATAACTTATGATTTATAACTTTTGAGTAATTTACATCTATTTAAAATAGAGTTGTTAAACAAAACCAACTTTAATTGTGTTAAATGTCTTTTAAAAAAATATGTTTTCAGTTATTATTAATAGAACTTGTAACTATAAAAACTATCATCTGTCTCAAAAATTGAGAGTTTGTATAGTCATTGAAAAACTATAGACTCTCTTTATCTTCTGTTTACGTGTTTAGTTTAACAAGTTAATATAAATTGTCTCTGAAAACTCATTAAAATTAGGATATGTGTCGTGTAACAATAAGTATTTACAAAAGTACTAATACTCACAAATCACCCACTTTCAAAATCTTCACATTAGTAAGATTCAAATTCGTAACCCTATTGACCACAAGTTTAATATTTAAACAACTAAAACAACCTTTGGGGTATTTCCTCAGAACCTCTATTAATTTTTTAAAAAGATAACAAACTCATACCCTGATATCTGCTTATGCTTATGCAGTTAGCTTCTATTACCGAACGAACTCGGAATCAAACAGGTAGGTCCCAAAAAGTTCCAAAAATTCGTTTTCTAAAAAGAAATTAAAATAAATAAATAGACAATCGCATGTATCAAGCTTGGACAGGCTCAAAGTTTCGCTCATTGACATCCATTCATATCTGCACACTTCTGTATTACTAGTAGATATATTCGAAAGTTAAGTTTAATCAATTAATTGAACTTTTGCATCTTCTTACAATATTTTAGATCTTCCATTAAGAACCAAAACCCGAGTGACCTCCAAAAATAAAAATAAAAAATCAACTACAAAACAAGCTATCAAGGATTACTTTCGAGATGTGGAGTATTAGTTAATCAATTAACATTACAAGAGTTTCGTTTCGTCCCTAAATTCACAACCAGTTCTACTGTAATTTATTCAACGAATATTATAATTCAATAATCAATTATTAACCTAATAGATTTTAGATTTTAGAAATCCGTGTCTTAAATTAAATTAATCACCACAACTAATTCATTCGAGATTTCGCTACGACTTCACAGCAATTCTTCGTTATTTTCGTGTGCTACAATAAACACAAAAGCCGAAGCTAGGGATTTGACTCGAGTAATGAGCATGCATGTCGACCAATTTCGAATCGCAACGAGAAAATAAAAGTATACAAAATAATAATAATAATAATAATAATAATAATAATATCAAGAAGGTGTTGAATACAGGAATGGTGAAAAGATGAGGAGGACAAACCGGTCGTGCAAATTCGATCTTCAAGGAGCTTCCGCGGAGAGAGAAGCCTTGGAGAGCGTTCTTGGCGGCTTTGGCATCTTCGACGCGTTTGAAGAAGACGAAGGCGTAACTGCGAGAGGAATAAGAGGTTACGCTGTCGAGTGCGCCGTATTGCGCGAAGAGGTCCATCAGATCCGAGTCGGCCACGTCGGGAGCCAGATTCCCAACCCATAGGTTGTTGGAGGGAGCCACCGACTCGTCGAACTCCTTGACGCCGTCGTTAACCGGTCGCATTGGTTTCGTCGGAAACGGCATTGCGATGAGAAGAGAGGTTGAAAGAAACCCTAGATAGAAGAGAAGGGAGAATAGTGGATATGGAATATTGAATATTTTGTTGTGAAAGGGGCTTAAATAAAAACGCAAAAGCTTTTTATTTTGCGGTTCATTCTTTGAGTTTTATTTATATATTTATTTTCTGAAAGGAAAGGCCGAGAATGTTCCGCTTCCACGGGTGGGGAAATTTTCACATACCCTTGCCCCGTTACGTTACTGAGGAAAAAAGGGTTTCCCCCCGAAATGCCCCTGTATTAAGAATTTTTTATAATATGGTGAATAATTGTATTGTTAGAATGTCGGAAAGGAAACTTTATAAATTTTTTTTTGGTAATTGATAAGGTAACATTATATTATCAATAATTGATATCATTTCTTACTTTATTATTGTCCTTCATATATGCACATGATAATGAGTAATGAAAAAAATGTTTTTTTATATTTATAAATTGTTTTGTAATTAGCTTTAATTTGATAGTAAAACACACATAAAATATAAAACATCTAATTATGTTTTTAATTGTTAAATAAATAAGTGTCACCTTATGATAAATAATTAAAGTCAAATATTAAGAAATTGTTTGATATTTTAGAAGATGCTAAAACATTTTATACAAATATAGTGATAATGACAAAAGTATAAATGAGGAAAACCATCCCAACTTAAAAATCAATTAGGGATAATGACGTAACAACTTTTCAAATTTTTTAAGAGATAAGATGTCATTTTTTAGTTAGAATAGAAATAAGTATATGTTATTATTTTTAATTTAAATTAATCATGTTCATTGATCTTATCTAAATAGTCATGGTTAATTGTTCTTATCTCTCACCATATCACTTCGTTGTCACTAGATACACACACGCACACTTGATCCCGGGTGTTAGAAGTCCCACATCGCCTGCCTCGTGATATTTCGCATGGCTTAAATACCTGTTGGGCAACTCCAATCGTTGCCAATTGGTTTTGAGATGGAACCTTTAACATGGTATCAGAGCCAGGGCATTCTTTCCGGTTCTTATGAGCCAAGAGTTGCCCTTTCGTTGTGGGTCAAAAAGTTACCCTTTGCCTGGTCTAGCAGACTTCGTTGGAGGGGGCGTGTTGGAAGTCTCACATCGCCTGCCTCGTGATATTTCGCATGGCTTAAATACCTGTTGGGCAACTCCAATCATTGCCAATTGGTTTTGGGATGGAACCTTGAACATCGGGGTTGATATCTATAGGTCCATACTGGTAGCTACACATGACATCTTGTATCAGCCTATGGAACCCTCGATAATTAGTATTAGATATGGGTTGAGAAGCATACTAGGGCATATTGGTAGAAACATACAACATCTGATATCAATATGAATACCATAGTATCACCCTCTGAACCCATGATAGCTAGTATTGTCAATGAGCCGATATCAAATAGAGATTGAGGAACACATTGAGGGCATAACAATCAACAATTGAAACTGTGTCAGAAATACTTGTGTTTGTGTTAACTTTCCTCATACTATACAGAAAAGTACTAAAACAGGAATCAACGCATTTGATGACCACACGAGTGGTAAAGATAATTACCCTATATAAATGTGATTAGTAACTTAGCCTCAACGAATGGTGTGACTAGTTACCCATTATGAGTGTAACTAGCTAAACCTCGATGAATGTCAAAGCTAATCATCTGGTATGGGTGTGATTAGTAGTTTAGCTCCAACAAGTGGCATAACTAGTTACATGGTATGAGCGTAACTAGTCTAATCCCGATGGTTGGCATAGTTAATCACTCGATATGAGTGTGATTAGTAACTTAGTCTCAATGAGTAGTGATATTAGTTACCCGACATGAGCATAAATAATTGACCTATAATGAGTGACAAAACTAATCACCCAGTATGAGTGCAATTAGTAGCTTAGCCCTAGGGAGTGGTGCGACTGGTTACCCGGTATGAGCGTAACTAGCCAAACCCAAGTGGCAAAGCTAATCGCACGGTATGAGTGTGATTACTAAATTAATCCCAACCAAATGGTGATAATGGTTACCTAATACGAGCATGACTAGTTTCCCCTAACGAATGACAAAGCTAATCACCTAATATAAACGGGATTAGTGGCTTAGCCTTGATGAGTGGTAAGACTGGTTTATCCAATATGAGCATAGCCAGTTCAACCCCGACAAATGGCAAAATTAATCATTGGTTGAGCGTCATTAGTGACTTAGCCTTAATAAGTAGTTAACTGGTCATCTAATATGAGCATAACTAGTCCAACCCTGACAAGTGACAAAACTAGTTACCTAATGTGAGTGTAACTAGTTAAACCTGAACGAGTGGAGAAGCTAAATCACCTAGTATAAGTATCATTAAGATTGTCTAATATAAGTACGACTAGAAAAAACATACCGTTTGGTCCAAGAATGACAACAATCAAATGAGATAGTTAGGTTTGGCCCAATAGAGGTGACAGTTAACTATATTATCTAAATCGTCCGATATGAGTATGATTAGTAAAAAAATTTAGGATTTATTAGTTCGGTATGAGATTAATAAATCCATCATGCATATATGTATTAACAACTATACAATAACAATTTGTCATGATAAATGATTGAGCCTATTTTATAGCTAGGTCTCAGGAGGCAAAAGGGCATCAAATAATATATGATATAATTGGGGCATGCATGCGCGACATTTTGCATACCAAACAATGACTAGATAGAAATTGAAGTATTGTAATCAATCATAGAATGCTATGTGTAACTCTTAAACTTATGCCACAAAAGGGAATCTCACTTAGGAACAATAAAAAGTCACATTGGTTGGAGATTTTAGAAGCAAAAATTACATATTGATATCCTATGAAAAGACACAGAGCCTATGTATGTTAGTCCATTGAACCAACTCCAAGTTACTTCAACAAGTTAAAAGGCAAATGATCTAGGCATGATACGAGTGTCAGTGTCCATAGGCCTATACCACTAGCTACACATAGGGTTCGGCACAATATGTGTATCATTGTATTTGATGAAGATCCAATCTAGTGTTGGACTTAAGACATTTTGTTAGGGTCACCTTAAGGTCACTTTTATTTGTAATTGTTTTAGGATCTTATTGTTATGGTTTGAGAGTCATTCTTGGGCTTGAGACCGTTTGAATTGTATTTTAGTATCGGGCTTAAGTTTTAGATTACTTTCCATTTTAAAGGTTGAGGGATGCACTATAGGTATATCAGTCAACACTTGCAAATGTGTCCAAAATATCAGGTATGGTGAAATTTATGCTACATTGGCTTGATTAAATTGTGTGATTATACTACATAGGATAATATAAGCTTGAGATGAAGGATGATGAAACCTAATCCAAACACTCCTATATATATTTACCTTTATTTTTATGCTTTTGTCACCACAACAACATTCTCCATGAACAACAAACACTTGTGCATACTTGTGAATATATTGTGTATACATTTTTAGTGATTTTACAAGTATAAATATTTATTTTATCGATTATCGTACAAATCTCTATGGATATGATACTCAAATATTTATCAAAACTATAACAGAATTTGGTGTACTTGTTAAAGTCCCAACATGCCTCTATCTTCACTACATCTTGGACCTCAAAAAGACCAGGAACAACCCTGCTTCTGAGAGAGCCCATGGTATTCCATGATGTGATCATGGGGATGATGTTATCATGCTAATGACTTGAATCAAGGTGCTGCAATAAGGTTTATGAAGTGCACCATTACAGGGCATGATTTTTTATTCGGATATCAACTTGGCTGGGTTATAAATATTCTCTTATGGTGAATATCAATCACCACCTTACCTGGACATATTTACACATAATAACATACATTACAAGCAGTTAAGTTGACCATACTTATTTTACTATTAACTACTTTGGACCACCAACTCTGTTTCCCAACATTTAATACTTTAACATTAAGACTATTAGCATGGTCAACATAAAAAAGAAACGTATAGGACCACAAAACCCTAAACACATAGGTTATTTGTAAAATAATAATATTAATAATGCACATGTAGCACTTGATCTATAATAAGCAATCATTGTAAGAAAACCATAACACTCATGGACATACCTTGATACATGCTTGCAATTGATTCATGAACAACTTGATTCTCCTAATGTCGATGTAATTTGAATGCTAATTTTGCTTTAAGGATGTTAGAGCCTTATAATAAAAAGTATTTAATTTCTTTGTTTATTAGAATTTTAGAGGTAATAAATAAAGACTATATTACAACCATAGACTAAAATTTGTCTATGAAACAAAAACAACGTCATCCCTATTTCTAACATCCACCTTATCTGGATAAACGATGTTAATGACACGTGCATCACATAGGCCACATTAATGAACTAATAGACATGATAAAATGGACCAAGTTGATCCAACTAAAAAAATATAAGTGGCCGATTTGGATTAAAGAAAAAATGTAAGGGGTAATTTAGGTTAAAAAATGTAAGGATTCAACTCAAATACGTAAGGGACCAAAAGTATAATTTACCTAAATTTTTTAGCTTTTTTTACATAGATTACATGATGGACCGATATAAAATATCTCTAATTTTTTAATAGGTTGTTTTAACTGGTGTTCAAAATATTTTTTATACTAATTACCAAAACACCTTATGTAGAAAACACAAAAAATCAATTAAACATTATGTAGTTATTTTTAGACTTTAAAGGATCTGAATCCTTTAATCAATTTAATTAATTTTAATATTATCTCAACGAAAAAACAATGATAGGTGAAGTGTTATTGGGACCAATTTCAATATATTCAATAATATAAAGACTGAAACTAATAAAAATAATGGAGGGGCCAAAATCAAAAATTGATTAAAACACATGGACAAAAACATATTTAACCCACAAAAAATTTAGATAATTGTATAAGAAAATATTTTTAATACTATATCTCAACATATTTTTTAACCATAAATATTAAATATAACTAGAGGTAATTTTATTTAAAATTTTGTCATAATTAACTTAACTTAATTTGAATTATGTTGTCCAGATACTTAGTACAATACTCATATGATATAACAAGGATACATGGATATAAAATGTTTTAAAGATCAAGATACAATATAGCATATGTGTATTTATAAAATAAGTATTCTACATAATTAGTCATTTAACTAGTTTTGTAATGTTGTTAGCAATTGATAGTAAAATAGAACATATTTTTGTTTACTATCCAAGTGAATTCGTGATAATGACAATAAAATATTTGTAAAATCATGGTTATCAAAGTCGGACCAGACCGGTCAATTGGACTGGGAATTAGAACCCTCAACAATTCGAACATGCCAAAAAACTGTGTGTTATCCAACCAGTCAAAAACTAGAAATATCGATATAAATCGAGTTTTGGGTGGTTTGGACTGAAACACTTAATTCATCTTTTTAAATTTGGGTCAAAACAACGTTATTCTAAAAATTCCCCCATCCTCTTAAATAGTTAGGTTTCTGTTCACTTACAAGAGATCTACTCTATTAACATTAATCTTTAAACTTTAGTAATTTATTTTATAATTATGTAATAGTAGGTGGAATTTTAATGGATATCTTTTTTATTTTACTTAGTTTGGACTAGTGTGTTTTGAACTTTTTAAGCATGTTATGATAAAGTGTGTACTATTTTGAACATTTCTTAATATGTGATGTTTAAATTCCAATGTACTTGTTGGATTTTTTTATAAATATTATGTTGTTATAGTTTAATTGATAAATATTTAATGTATAAAATAATAATAATAATTTATGACTACTGATTCGACCAATTACCCTTAAATCAGTACCTTTACCAGTTCTAATTTTAAAAATATTAGATAAAATAACATGATACATTCAAACCATGCTAGGATAGACCGAAAGATTAAAAATAATATCGCCAATTTTAATTTAACATATAAGCATATTAAGAATTATAGAAGTAGTGAGAAAAGTCTTTCTATTGATTTTTTGAGCCATCAAATAACATTATATATCATCAACCCAAGATGATGTTACTAAGTCTGGAAATGTTATTCTTACTCCCCTTCCAAACACATGTAAAATTCTTTAAATATGGGTTGCAAGTGAGAAAGACACTTTATTAGGATGAATGTGAAAAAGAAATGTTAAAGTGAAAAATGGATTGGATTTTAAGACTCATTTTATCTATTGTTTTAAACAGCAGGTTAAAAAATAACTTATAGGTTGAAGGTGTATAACATCGTTTAGTGACTCAAACAATTTTACACATGTAAGAATTAAAGACATTATTTTTTAGAAAGGCTTAAGGGTAACTTTAGCCCTTAACAAATTTTTAATTTTGGTATGATCCCCTAGAATAATTTTGTCCTGTTTAAAACTCCTGTAATAATTTTTTTAATAGTATTAAATGCCTGCCTTTAAATGTAATCTATGTTTCTGCCACTAGCTTCACATGTGGCATGTGACTCACCATGTCAATGCCGAGTAGGATTGAATGAGGAATTAATTAAGGTTATTTAGGATTAAGTGAGGTTAATTACAATTTTAAAGAATTGAGGGGTTGGTATTTTAAAAAAATTAGTAAAAAGGTTTCTTTCTTGCTTCCTCTTCACATTTGCACCCATTCGACTCCAGCGTGTGAGCTCACATACGAAGAAGAAGACAAGGAACCGTACCAAAATGTAATCTAGTGGTTAGTGGAGGTGTGCGTGTCTGGTGGTAAAAGCGTTGCGTGTGCGTTAAGAGCGCTACAATACGGGTAAGATTCCTTATGTTTTTATGTGAAAAAAATATTTTTTGTTAGTGGGGACCATGAAAGGGTTATATTATTCTTGTTTATGAACCCTAACTGAAACGTTGTTAATAGTGTATTAATGTGCATGGTGACGGTGAAATTCTTTTTCCAACAAACAAGGGATAAGTTTTATGGTTGTTTTTCATCACAAAGGAAGATTTACTGATGGCCCACCAATGAAGTACATAGAGAATGAAATTATAATTTTCCATAACATTGATATTGATAAATGGTCTTATTTTTAGTGTGAGTCTCTGGTTATGGAATTGGGTTATAGTAGGGAAAACTTTAAAATGTGGTTGAAAAAGCCTTGTGGGGAGTTTGTTGGGATTACGTAGGACACCCATGGATTGGAAGTGGGTCAGTTTGCTATAAAAATGGTAGTGAGGCCGATATTTTTATTGAACATTTAGGTCTAGATGGTGACTTGGTGATGGAGTTAGCAAATAAAGAGGAAACAAGGGGGGATGAGAAAGAGGTTGTGGGGAGTAAAGATGACCCATTAAAGAAAGTTGGAATGACCAAATCTAGGCTCAAGGTGAGGCTATTTGGGTCACCCAAAAAGGTTGTGATTAGACAGAAAATTTACAAAAGTGCCAAAGAAAATTTGTATGGCCATAGGTGTGGACAAGAAAAAGGTGATGTTGAGGGTGCTAACACTAGTATTGGGAGGAGAGAGAGAGGGTGGAATCTGAAAGAGTTGTTGATGTTGAGGGTGCTAACACTAGTACTAGGAGGAGAGGGGGGTTGAATCAGAGGAGAATGAGAACCAAATGAGGAGTCAGAATGCGAGTGTTGAGGTTAAGGGTATTGATACTAGGAATGGAGGAAGAGATGGGCTGAAATTTGAAAAAGGTGATGATGTTGAGGGTGTTGAATATGTTACTGATAGAGGAGATGGTGTTAAAGTTGTTACTAATAACATGGAAGAGGTTGAATTAGGTATGAATGGCAACCAGGGTGTAAAGAACATTAGTTTAGGTAATGATGACCAGGGTGATGAGGATGAGGACTATGATGCAGAAGGTGTTTGCTTGGGTGTAGATTGGAATAGTTTTATAGATGAGGAGCAGTGTGGTGACGTTGACATGAACTATGAGACAAATGATGTTAGTAATTATATGGATTCAGAAGAGGATGGTGATGATGGGGATTCCCAGTTTTAGGCATTTGATAAAGACAGGTTAAGGAGGGGGTTTGAACTCAGGTTGGGCATGAAGTTCAGTTCAATGGTTCAGTTCAGGCAAGTTATATTGGAATACAATGTGCATAAGGGAAAGCAAGTGAAATATGTCAAGAATGAGCCATACAGGTATAGAGTTGTTTGCAGTCAGGTTGGATGCTTATGGCTGGCCTTTGCAAGTCAAGTTGGGAGGACAAACATTATTAGGTTGAAGACATTCATCAACAATCATACATGTGGCAGGTTGTTTGAGAACAAGAATGTTAATTCTAAGTGGGTAGCAAAATTGATATTGCCAAAGATAAAGAGTAATAGAAACATGAAGTTAGAGGAGATTAAGGCTGAGTTGAGGCTTAGTCATCAGGTTGGGATAACTAGTTGGACAACATACAATGCCAGACGAATGGCAATTGAGATGATGGAAGGAGAGACAAACAAACAGTATGACCTCCTTTGGAACTTTAAGTTGAGGAGAGTCAATGATGAGGCTACTACCTGCAAGCTTCAGCTAGTTACCCCGAATGATGGATTGCAACCAAGGTTTGAGAGTTACTACCTATGTCTTGATGCTTGTAAGAAAAGTTTCATTAGTGGATATAGGTCATTCATAGGGGTTGATGGATGTCACTTGAAGACAGCACATGGTGGAATCCTCTTAACAGCTATAGGTAGGGATGCCAATGATCAGTTGTGAGTGTTATGGAAATTGAGAACAAGGAAGCTTGGACATGGTTTCTCACCTTGTTGATGGAGGACATTAGAGCACATAGAAGATATGTTTTCATTTCAGACCAACAAAAAGTATGATCCTAATTTGGTAATTAATTATGTATCTATTTAGGGTAATTAATTATTTCCTGCATAGGAACTGTTACAAGCCATTGATGAGTTAGGCTTGGGGTATGAACACATATGTTGTGTAAGACACTTACATAGCAACCTGAAAAAGAAGTATGGTGGTGGTGCATTGTTAAAGGAACTAATGATGGGTGCAAGTAAGGCCACATATGTGCAGGTATAATGACAGTGTAGCATGAATGCATTATTTAGGGTTTTTAGTGTTTAAGGTTTCATTCGTGAACTTTTATCAACTGCTCACAGGCATGGGAGGCAAAAATGAATTAGATCAAAGACTTGGATGAAGGGGATTGGACATGGCTTATAGCTTTGTCTAAAGATGCTTGGTATAGGCACCAATTCTCACATTACCCCAAATGTGATGTGGTCATGAACAACCTTTGTGAAACATTTAACAATGTCATCCTACCAGCAAGAGGGAAGCCCATTTTGAGTATATTAGAGTGGATAATGACTTATATCATGGCTAGGTTTGTGAGGCTGAGGACCAAAGCTGTCAACATCAAAGGAGAAGTCATGCCTAAGCCCATGAAGAGGTTGGATAGAGAGCAAGAATTTTCTAGAAATTGGTTCCCATAATAGATTGGAGGTGGGATATTTAAGGTGACACATGCAATATTCAATGAGAAGTTTGTAGTTGATCTTGACAAGGGGAGTTGTGTATGTGGATGGTGGGAACTTGTAGGGATTCCATGTAGACATGCCATATGTTGCATACGGAAAAGAAGACAACAACCAGTTTATTATGTTAATGGTTATTACTCCAAGAAGACGTATGAAAAATGTTATGTAAATGTTGTTGGTGCAATAAATGGCCCAAAGTTGTGGCCAACTACTGAACATCCACAGACCCTACCCCTAATTTATATGCGTGAGCCCGAGAGGCCAAGGAAACTAAGGAGAAGAGATCCAATTGGTGAGGATAGCCCTAACACACTAAGGAGAAGCAACAGACCCACATAAGTCTACAATAGAACCACCATCAACTGCTTCAACTGCTGAAGGGAGCTCAGTTTTGCCACTTATAGCAGATGTCCCTAACAAGAAGAAGAGGGGAAAACCTCCTAAGAACCCAGATCTGTAACACCCTCGGTTAGATAAGACAAATCCTTCTGTAGGTTCATCCCATTTAACTGAGAGTGTTAACAGTTTTTAGAAAAAGTGAATATATATTTTTTTTAAATAAATACGTGGCAGATCAGCGGAAGTAATATTGTATATATCACATAGTCATTCACAAACTGTAAATAATTGTACTCTTAACAGAATGGGGCACGCAGGCACCCTTAAATATTATACAGTCATCCGGTGTCTGATTATAAATATTCTATCCTTAATGATTATTCTCAATAGGTTCAGCGTATTGCTGATCTTCACACTCGGGTTCTTGAGTTTCTAATTCCTCTGAAAAATGTTCAACAGTAAGGGTGAGTATAACCCAAGACCCTGATTGGTTCATCCGATGCGGACATAATCCAGTTAACATACAATGTCACATAGATCATACATTTAGCATATTTATAACAATCAAGCATGTTGTCATCACATAATCGTATATTTAGCATGTTCACAATTATAACAATCAAGCATATTACCATGAAATAAATCATACATATAACATATTCACAATTATAACAATCAAATATGATGTAATGAATGCATGAGTTCGGATTTATTATGATTTATCTTTGGTTAAGTCTCATGATGCATGTGGGCCCAATAAAATCAATCCGTCATCATCCTTTCATTCTTTGGATTCCATCCTGCTCAAGTTATTTCTTGGGCACAACGTTTCCATTCTAGAGCGATCGGAGCTCACTAAGTCCCCTTTCTTTTATCATATGGTACGAATGAACTCACAGGTTCTCATCATTATATATATCATTTCATCTTGGGACTTGGCTCTTCACGATCATAGATACATCCCGTCATTTAGTCGAAGTACACTAGAATTGCATCGTCTCACCCGGCTATCAGGCGCGACTCTGATGCCATTGGGTTGCCGTTCCAGTTGTACTCCCAAGATTCTTCTACTGAGATCGAACGTGAATGTCCTCCAGCGTACCAGGTGTATGCTCTAGTTTTTCTTCTTCAAAACACATTTTCATGATGCGAAATGCATTATTCTTATCATTAGATTCCTTGGGTATCTTATGTATTTCCAGTCTCATCATATCATTCTCAAGTTCTTTGAATTTCCTCAATCATTTAAACCTTGTAAGATATTCGTTTATTATTTTAGAAATATATCTATTAAATATATTCTTCATAAAGAGTAAAATAATATATTCTTTATGTAATTACGCATAATTTAGGTATTAACTATGTATAATAACAATAAAACTAATAATAATGATAACAATATTAAGTTGACAGTAAATAATGATAATAATAAAATAAGAATAATAATTATAACTTACCAATAACTTAAAAAGTAGTGAAGATTAGTTTCCAATTAAAAATTCAAGTGAAAAACACTAAAAATAGAGTTTTCCGAGTGGAACAGAGGTAAATCCGAGTGAAATGAGTATGATTCCGAGTGGAATCATACAGAGAAGGGTTCTCCAAGCGTTCTGGCTAAAAATCCGAGTGAAATGACACTGGAAAAGCTGTTTTCCGACTGAAATAAGTTTGGATCCGAGTGAAATAAAGTGGAATGCTGTTTTCCGACTGGAACAGCTTGAATCCGAGTGAAAAATAAGTTTTCCGCATGAGATAGCTATGAATCCGAGTGAAATAAACTGAGCAGAATTTTCTAACTGAAATCAATAAATAATCCGAGTGAAATAGAAGCTGAAAAATAATTTTCTTAACTAAATATCTTGAATTCTGAGTGAAACAAATTTCTTAGTGAATTAAAATATAAATCCGTGTGAGGTCAGTAGGGAAAATGGTTTCCTGAGTAGCATTGTTTGTAAATCCGAGTGAGAATGAGTCTCTAAGTGAAATAAAGTATATTTCCGAGTGGTATTCAGTCAAAAAGGAGTTTTTTGAGTGAAATGAAGGTGTTTACCGAGTTAAAATCACTGGAAAAAGGTTTTCATGAGTGAAGCTACTTAAATTCTGAGTGAAAATGAGTTCCTGAATGAAATTAAGTATGATTCCGAGTGGAATCAGTAGGGAAAGAGTTTCCTGAGTAAAAATAAGATATTTTCCGAGTGAAACATGAGTTTACCGAGTGAAATTAATTAAAAAGGGTTCTGTCTGAATAAGATACATGTGAATAAAGAAAATCCGAGTAAGATAATCCTGATTCCGAGTGGAATCAGGTTGGGAAAGGTCTTTTGGTGAGTTGACTTTATATACCGAGTTACATCAAGTTGAAAGGAGTTCTTTTAGTGAAAATAACTATTTGCTGAGTGAAATAAATTGTTTTGCCGAGCGAAATAAGGTTGGGAAGCTACTGTCCGAGTAAAATATGATGTTTTCCGAGTGCAATAAGACTGGGAAGCTACTGTCCGAGTAAAATAGTGTGTTTCCGAGTGAATTTACTGAAAAAGAGTTCTGAGTAAAAAGTAATTATATTTTCTGAGTGAAATTAAGTCAAGTTCCGAGTGAAATAATATAAGAAAGAGATTTCCGAGTAAAATAAGACTTGGGAGATGCTGTCCGAGAGAAATAGAGTGTTTTCCGAGTGAAATACTATGTTTTCCGAGTAAAATCAACTAGAAAGATACTATCCGAGTATAAATAAGCAAAACCAAGCAAAATAAGTGTAAAATCGGTCGGATTATCATAAAACATAACCTGTTATCATATTTGTTTCACTGGAAATTACACGGTACCCATGATTCTTAATATTTTCAGTCCAATATTTCACAATTCATCAATGATTATATACACTCGGTAACAGATATATATACATACATGCATATACAGATACAATTTAAAGCATTTAATTCATACACACTGAATCTGTCCTCCACTCAGTTTTCCCACAAGGCACCCAAGAATATACCCCCTTACCTCAATGAAGTTCCTGGAGGAGAAGAAAGAGGCTCCCTTCACTGTCCTGCTTCAAATCCGAGTGAAACAGAGGGGATAGGAGTGGGAAAGAACTTGCTGGGAAAGAGAGTGATGAAGAGTGTTTGGGTCGTGTGTGTGGTGTGAGTTTTGAGGACCTTGAACTCGTTTAAATAGGGAGAGAGTGAGTGGGTGGAAAAGCAAGTGGGGGACAGCTTTTCTGAGTGGGCTGTGAGTGGATTGCTAATGGAAGGGTCACTAGGGATTAAATAAGATATATGCTGAGTCAGTGTCCATTTCTGGTCGTCCACCATCCATAATGCGCACGATTGGATTTAAATATCATTAAAAGACAAAATTGAAGTCAATACGCACTTCTGTCAGTGAATACCGAGTGAAATTACACTCGGTTAACACTTCTGTCAGTGAATTCCGATTGGAATTCCCATTTCCGAGTCTCAATTGCAATTCTTCACTCGGAATTTCTTCGAAACCGACTCAGGCACTCGGTTTCTCACTCGGTAATACCTCTTCAGACCGAGTCCTCTCTTTCTCAGTGAATCTTCACTCGGAAATCCGAGTCTTCCTCATTTTATTCACTCGGTTTAGGCCAATTTCTTCAATAAACGTTTATTGAAGCCATTACCTCTCGGACCAAGACTCACACATACTTCTCTCACTCGGTTTTGGTCCAGTGGAGTGTATCTCACTCGGAACTGACTTCCTCCACCATTTTCCACTCGGTTTCCTAAGCAAAACCATTCGGAAGCCTTCCCAATTGTTTCCACAACATACTTCAATCAGAAAGGAAGCATCAAATCAACATAAATAGAAGCATTTATGCATGCTTTCACTCGGAATACTCCAACCATAGTAATTTCCTTCAGAAAGGAAACATTCAACTCGGAACCGAGCCTTTCTAGGGTGTTTTCACTCGGATTTTCACTCAGAAGTGATTCTTTTGATCACTCCTCATTCAGAATTGCTTCTTAGGTCAGGACTCCACTCGGTGGTAGCCTTCTCAGTCATGTTTTACTCGGAAAACATGATACTGACTCGGAATTCTCTCTTTCACTCGGAATTTCTAATCCTTCACTCGGAATTCTTCTCTGTCACTCGGAACAGAGCCTTTTTCACTCGGTTTTTGCATAATTTCACTAATATTCCATATAAACTCTATTATTACGTGCAAAAATGACATTTTTGAGGTACTACAGACTATCAACAAGGTATATATTGACTTATTCTTGCTTACAAACCCTCCATAATTAAAATTTACAAGGATAAAATTGTTTTTAAAAACAGGGATGTTACATTCTCCCCTCCTTTTAGAATTTCGTCCCGAAATTTAAAGTTAAAACAATTGAGGGTACAATTCTCTCATTTTCTCCTCAATTTCCCAAGTAGCATCCCCATCATCTGTCTGACTCCAAACTACCTTGACCAAAGGGATTTCTTTGCCTCTTAGCTGTTTGAGACGTCGGTCAGCAATCTTAACTGGCGATGCTTCAAAGGTAAGGTTTTCTTTCAGAACAAATTGATCGGGACTTAGAACATGATCAGGGCTTGGTACATATTTGCGGAGTTGAGAGACATGAAATACACTGTGAAGGTTTGTCAGCTCGGGTGGCAGAGCAATGCGGTACGCATGAGTTCCTATCTTTTGCAGAATCTGATAGGGTCCTACGTATCTGGGGCTTAACTTCTTGGCCTTCAAAGCTCTTCCTACTCCAGTGGTAGGGGTAACTTTGAGAAATACATGGTCACCTTCTTCAAATTCTAATGGCTTCCGTCGCTTGTCATAGTAACTCTTTTGTCTATCTTGTGAAGCCTTCATTGCCATTTGAATCCTCTGAACTTGTTCTGTTGTCTTCTGAACAATTTCTGGTCCAATTATTGTCTTTTCACCAGTTTCATACCAACATAAAGGTGTACGGCATTTTCTTCCATACAAAGCTTCATAAGGGGCCATTCCGATGCTTGCATGATAGCTGTTGTTGTAAGTGAACTCAATAAGTGGAAGATATTCTTGCCACTTTCCACCATGTTCCAAGACACAAAGACGTAACAGATCTTCAAGAGTCTTGATTGTTCTTTCTGATTGTCCGTCTGTCTGTGGGTGATATGCGGAACTTAACTTCAGACGAGTTCCTAGAGCTTGTTGCAGACTCTTCCAAAACTGTGATGTGAAACGAGGATCTCGATCGGATACAATTGCAGTGGGAGTTCCATGTAACCGTACGATTTCCTTGATATAGATTTGGGTGAGTTTCTCTAGGGAATACTTCATATTGACAGGAATGAAGTGAGCGGTCTTTGTTAATCGATCCACGATTACCCAAATAGCATCATATCCAGCTGATGTTCTGGGAAATCCACTCACGAAGTCCATAACAATCTCATCCCATTTCCATTCTGGAATATCTAAAGGACGAAGGGTCCCACTTGGACGTTGTTGTTCCGCCTTTACCTTCTGACACATCAGGCAAGCTGTTACGTACTCTGCGATATCCCTTTTCATTCCTTGCTACCAGAATAATTTCTTCAAGTCCTGGTACATCTTGGTTGATCCTGGGTGGATACTGTACTTACTTTTGTGTGCTTCATCCAGGATAGATCTCTTAAGATCTGTGTTGACTGGAATACAGAGTCTCTGTTGATACCTGATCACCCCATGTTCATCTTTGCTAAACTCTGAGACTCCTTCTTTTGTCTTTTCTGCTAGATCTTGTAATTCCTGATCATTGGCTTGAGCTTCTTTGATTTGTTCCAAGAAATCATTGGAAATCCTTAGCATTCCAACCATAAGGCTTCCCCTTTTTGGTGTTACTGCTAGGTTCAAATCGCGAAACTGTTCAATTAGTTCTAACTCCTTTGTCATCATATATGATAGACGTAAAGCCTTTCTACTGAGTGCATCAGCCACAACATTAGCTTTTCCAGGATGATATCGGAGTTCAAAATCATAATCTTTGATAAATTCCATCCACTTACGTTGTCGCATATTCAACTCCTTCTGGTCGAATAGATACTTCAAGCTTTTGTGATCACTGAAGACTTCGAAGTATGTACCATACAAGTAGTGTCTCCAAATTTTCAAGGCAAACACAACAGCAGCTAATTCCAAGTCATGTGTGGGATAATTAACTTCATGCGTTCTTAGCTGTCTTGAAGCATAAGCAACAACTTTTCTTTCTTGCATTAGGACACATCCTAGTCCTTGTTTTGACGCATCATAGTACACTTCATATGGCTTGGCAGGATCTGGCAAAATCAAGACAGGTGCACTAGTGAGTCGTTGGCGTAACTCCGTAAAACTGCTTTCGCATTTGTCAGTCCATTCGAATGGTTGATCTTTACGAGTTAGCTTAGTTAAAGGTGCTGCAATTTGAGAGAAATTCTCGATGAATCGACGATAATATCCAGCCAGTCCAAGGAAACTGCGGATTTCCGTCACATTCTTGGGTTGTTCCCAATTTAGTACAGCTTCTACCTTTGTAGGATCCACAGCAATTCCTTCCTTAGAGATGACATGTCCTAAGAATTTCACTTCTGTCAACCAGAATTCACATTTTGAAAACTTAGCGTACAATTGCCTTGCACGCAAAGTGTTTAGAACAATTCAAAGATGCTCTTCGTGTTCCTCATGACTCTTGGAGTAGACGAGAATATCGTCAATGAATACAACCACGAATTTGTCCAAGTACTCATGGAAGATTCGATTCATGTATCCCATAAATACTGCAGGTGCATTTGTAACTCCAAAGGGCATAACAAGATACTCATAGTGCCCATATCGTGTTCTGAATGCCGTTTTGGGTACATCGTCTTTCTTTACCCTGATTTGATGATAGCCTGATCGCAGATCAATCTTCGAGAAGATAGTGGCTCCTCGTAATTGGTCCATCAAATCATCAATCCTTGGAAGAGGGTAACGGTTCTTGATCGTAACTTTATTCAACTGACGATAGTCAACACATAACCGCATACTGCCATCCTTCTTTTTAACTAGAAGAACTGGTGCTCCCCAAGGTGAGACACTGGGTCTAATCATTCCTTTCTCTAGAAGTTCTTCTAATTGTTCTTTGAGCTCACTGAGTTCCTTGGGTGACATCCGGTAAGGAGCAATAAAGATTGGTCCCACGCCCGGTATAATATCAATGCTGAATTCGACTTCTCGCTCTGGAGGTAGCTCTCGTATGTCCTCAGGGAATACTTCTGGAAATTCTTGAACAACAGGAATCTGTTCAAGTTGAGAAGTGGCCTTACTTTCAGTTTCAGTAAGGATCATGTATAGTTGGACTTCTTTTGAGATTACCTTTTCTGAGCTAATAAGGCAAGAATCAGTGACTTGATCATATTCAGATGTAGTAGACCCATGAGAGATGGATCTATTATGACAGTCAATCAGAATATGATTGGCAGCAAGCCAATTCATCCCTAAAACAATGTCTAGATCAATCAAAGGTAAACATATCAGATCTACCTGATAAGCTTTCCCTTCGATGTTAAGAGGACATTCTAGACATATGCGAGTAGAGCAAATGGGCTTATTGGCGGTAGTTGTGACAATCATTTGATAGGGCAGAGAGGTTGTAGGAAGCTTTAAATGTTTTACACAATTCTCAGATATGAAAGAATGAGTGGCTCCAGAATCATATAATACATTTAATAGAGTACTTCCTATAAAGCATGTACCTTGCACAAGATCGTTCTCTTGTGATACTTCTGCACCATTCATGGTAAAAACTCTGGCATTTCCCCCTGCCCTTCCGGTTGAGTTGTTTCCGGGCCTTCCAGGATTATTGTTCTGTCTGAAGTTGTTGTTGCGGGGAACATTCTGTACTCTTGGGGCATTATTTGCAGGGATATTTGTAGCAGGTCCTCTATTCCTTTGGCCTGTTGGTCGCACTACCTGTCTTTGAGTCACCTGTTGTTGGTTGTTAGTATTTTTAAACCAACAGTCAGCATCACGATGTCCAGTCCGTCCACAAATTGTGCAGGCTCTACAATTTACTACCATATGTGGTCCTCCGTAAATATAACATTTCAGGTTCCGATTGTTCCCTTGATCTTTTGGAGGATTTCGGTTGGCTGAGTAAGGTGGTCGGGAATATGGTCGATCTCCTCGAAAATCCCTTCTTTGTTGTTGGTCTAGCATCCGTCGTTCGGGGCCATGACTGGACGTTCCAGGTCATCGAAGATTAGAGGTGTTCTCAAATATGCGGCATCTATCAACCAAAGTAGTGAATTGTGTAATTTGTTGACAACATATGGCTTGACGAATCTCATGTCGTAGCCCTGCCTCGAACTTTACACATCTTGACGCTTCCCCCATGTGAGTGTAGTAGGGACAACATTTTGCCAGTTCATCAAACTTAGCAGCGTACTCCCCAACAGTCATATTGCCTTGTTTCAGATTAAAGAATTCTTGCTCCTTTTGCCTCCTTATGTCTTCGGGGAAATATTTAGCGAGAAATTCTGTCTTAAATCGTCCCCAAGTAATGATATGCCCATCAGTAGCTAGTCTGACTCTAGCATGAGTCCACCAGTGTTCTGTTTCTCCAACCAGCATGAAGACAGCAAAGGTTACACAATCCTCATCAGAACATCGCATAGCGACAAAAATCTTTTCAAGGTGTTCAATCCATAGTTGTGCTCCTTCTGGATTGAAGCCTCCTTTGAACTGCGTAGGATTGTTCCTTTGAAAATCAGCTAATCCTTGTCTGGCAGAAGCATGAGGTAACTCTTGTCTTTCTATTACCTCCACAATTCTGGTAAGAAGATTCTCCATCACGTGATTGTTATTTTGGCGTGCCATTAGGAATTTGCTGAAAGAATATCAACAAATAGATTCAGGGTATGCGTTATGTGGAGCATTCCACATAGGATATTTAGTCTTAGGAGTGTTATGGACTGTTCAATATTTCTATCAGAGTACGTGGAAACCTAATGGTCCATTCCACAAGCTTAATGAATCGACTATGCTCTGATACCACCTTTGTAACACCCTCGGTTAGATAAGACAAATCCTTCTGTAGGTTCATCCCATTTAACTGAGAGTGTTAACAGTTTTTAGAAAAAGTGAATATATTTTTTTTTTAAAATAAATACGTGGCAGATCAGCGGAAGTAATATTGTATATATCACATAGTCATTCACAAACTGTAAATAATTGTACTCTTAACAGAATGAGGCACGCAGGCACCCTTAAATATTATACAGTCATCCGGTGTCTGATTATAAATATTCTATCCTTAATGATTATTCTCAATAGGTTCAGCGTATTGCTGATCTTCACACTCGAGTTCTTGAGTTTCTAATTCCTCTGAAAAATGTTCAACAGTAAGGGTGAGTATAACCCAAGACCCTGATTGGTTCATCCGATGCGGACATAATCCAGTTAACATACAATGTCACATAGATCATACATTTAGCATATTTATAACAATCAAGCATGTTGTCATCACATAATCGTATATTTAGCATGTTCACAATTATAACAATCAAGCATATTACCATGAAATAAATCATACATATAACATATTCACAATTATAACAATCAAATATGATGTAATGAATGCATGAGTTCGGATTTATTATGATTTATCTTTGGTTAAGTCTCATGATGCATGTGGGCCCAATAAAATCAATCCGTCATCATCCTTTCATTCTTTGGATTCCATCCTGCTCAAGTTATTTCTTGGGCACAACGTTTCCATTCTAGAGCGATCGGAGCTCACTAAGTCCCCTTTCTTTTATCATATGGTACGAATGAACTCACAGGTTCTCATCATTATATATATCATTTCATCTTGGGACTTGGCTCTTCACGATCATAGATACATCCCGTCATTTAGTCGAAGTACACTAGAATTGCATCGTCTCACCCGGCTATCAGGCGCGACTCTGATGCCATTGGGTTGCCGTTCCAGTTGTACTCCCAAGATTCTTCTACTGAGATCGAACGTGAATGTCCTCCAGCGTACCAGGTGTATGCTCTAGTTTTTCTTCTTCAAAACACATTTTCATGATGCGAAATGCATTATTCTTATCATTAGATTCCTTGGGTATCTTATGTATTTCCAGTCTCATCATATCATTCTCAAGTTCTTTGAATTTCCTCAATCATTTAAACCTTGTAAGATATTCGTTTATTATTTTAGAAATATATCTATTAAATATATTCTTCATAAAGAGTAAAATAATATATTCTTTATGTAATTACGCATAATTTAGGTATTAACTATGTATAATAACAATAAAACTAATAATAATGATAACAATATTAAGTTGACAGTAAATAATGATAATAATAAAATAAGAATAATAATTATAACTTACCAATAACTTAAAAAGTAGTGAAGATTAGTTTCCAATTAAAAATTCAAGTGAAAAACACTAAAAATAGAGTTTTCCGAGTGGAACAGAGGTAAATCCGAGTGAAATGAGTATGATTCCGAGTGGAATCATACAGAGAAGGGTTCTCCAAGCGTTCTGGCTAAAAATCCGAGTGAAATGACACTGGAAAAGCTGTTTTCCGACTGAAATAAGTTTGGATCCGAGTGAAATAAAGTGGAATGCTGTTTTCCGACTGGAACAGCTTGAATCCGAGTGAAAAATAAGTTTTCCGCATGAGATAGCTATGAATCCGAGTGAAATAAACTGAGCAGAATTTTCTAACTGAAATCAATAAGTAATCCGAGTGAAACACAAGCTGAAAATAATTTTCTTAACTAAATATCTTGAATTCTGAGTGAAACAAATTTCTGAGTGAATTAAAATATAAATCCGTGTGAGGTCAGTAGGGAAAATGGTTTCCTGAGTAGCATTGTTTGTAAATCCGAGTGAGAATGAGTCTCTAAGTGAAATAAAGTATATTTCCGAGTGGTATTCAGTCAAAAAGGAGTTTTTTGAGTGAAATGAAGGTGTTTACCGAGTTAAAATCACTGGAAAAAGGTTTTCATGAGTGAAGCTACTTAAATTCTGAGTGAAAATGAGTTCCTGAATGAAATTAAGTATGATTCCGAGTGGAATCAGTAGGAAAAGAGTTTCCTGAGTAAAAATAAGATATTTTCCGAGTGAAACATGAGTTTACCGAGTGAAATTAATTAAAAAGGGTTCTGTCTGAATAAGATACATGTGAATAAAGAAAATCCGAGTAAGATAATCCTGATTCCGAGTGGAATCAGGTTGGGAAAGGTCTTCTGGTGAGTTGACTTTATATACCGAGTTACATCAAGTTGAAAGGAGTTCTTTTAGTGAAAATAACTATTTGCTGAGTGAAATAAATTGTTTTGCCGAGTGAAATAAGGTTGGGAAGCTACTGTCCGAGTAAAATATGATGTTTTCCGAGTGCAATAAGACTGGGAAGCTACTGTCCGAGTAAAATAGTGTGTTTCCGAGTGAATTTACTGAAAAAGAGTTCTGAGTAAAAAGTAATTATATTTTCTGAGTGAAATTAAGTCAAGTTCCGAGTGAAATAATATAAGAAAGAGATTTCCGAGTAAAATAAGACTTGGGAGATGCTGTCCGAGAGAAATAGAGTGTTTTCCGAGTGAAATACTATGTTTTCCGAGTGAAATCAACTAGAAAGATACTATCCGAGTATAAATAAGCAAAACCGAGCAAAATAAGTGTAAAACCAGTCGGATTATCATAAAACATAACCTGTTATCATATTTGTTTCACTGGAAATCACACGGTACCCATGATTCTTAATATTTTTAGTCCAATATTTCACAATTCATCAATGATTATATACACTCGGTAACAGATATATATACATACATGCATATACAGATACAATTTAAAGCATTTGATTCATACACACTGAATCTGTCCTCCACTCGGTTTTCCCACAAGGCACCCAAGAATATACCCCCTTACCTCAATGAAGTTCCTGGAGGAGAAGAAAGAGGCTCCCTTCACTGTCCTGCTTCAAATCCGAGTTGAACAGAGGGGATAGGAGTGGGAAAGAACTTGCTAGGAAAGAGAGTGATGAAGAGTGTTTGGGTCGTGTGTGTGGTGTGAGTTCTGAGGACCTTGAACTCGTTTAAATAGGGAGAGAGTGAGTGGGTGGAAAAGCAAGTAGGGGACAACTTTTCTGAGTGGGCTGTGAGTGGATTGCTAATGGAAGGGTCACTAGGGATTAAATAAGATATATGCTGAGTCAGTGTCCATTTCTGGTCGTCCACCATCCATAATGCGCACGATTGGATTTAAATATCATTAAAAGACAAAATTGAAGTCAATACGCACTTCTGTCAGTGAATACCGAGTGAAATTACACTCGGTTAACACTTCTGTCAGTGAATTCCGATTGGAATTCCCACTTCCGAGTCTCAATTGCAATTCTTCACTCGGAATTTCTTCGAAACCGACTCAGGCACTCGGTTTCTCACTCGGTAATACCTCTTCAGACCGAGTCCTCTCTTTCTCAGTGAATCTTCACTCTGAAATCCGAGTCTTCCTCACTTTATTCACTCGGTTTAGGCCAATTTCTTCAATAAACGTTTATTTAAGCCATTACCTCTCGGACCAAGACTCACACATACTTCTCTCACTCGGTTTTGGTCCAGTGGAGTGTATCTCACTCGGAATTGACTTCCTCCACCATTTTCCACTCGGTTTCCTAAGCAAAACCATTCGGAAGCCTTCCCAATTGTTTCCACAACATACTTCAATCAGAAAGGAAGCATCAAATCAACATAAATAGAAGCATTTATGCATTCTTTCACTCGGAATACTCCAACCATAGTAATTTCCTTCAGAAAGGAAACATTCAACTCGGAACCGAGCCTTTCTAGGGTGTTTTCACTCGGATTTTCACTCAGAAGTGATTCTTTTGATCACTCTTCACTCAGAATTGCTTCTTAGGTCAGGACTCCACTCGGTGGTAGCCTTCTCAGTCATGTTTTACTCGGAAAACATGATACTGACTCGGAATTCTCTCTTTCACTCGGAATTTCTAATCCTTCACTCGGAATTCTTCTCTATCACTCGGAACAGAGCCTTTTTCACTCGGTTTTTGCATAATTTCACTAATATTCCATATAAAATCTATTATTACGTGCAAAAATGACATTTTTGAGGTACTACAGACTATCAACAAGGTATATATTGACTTATTCTTGCTTACAAACCCTCCATAATTAAAATTTATAAGGATAAAATTGTTTCTAAAAACAGGGATGTTACAAGATCAACCCAGACCAAACACACCAACAACATCCATAAGGGGAATATGGAGAGGAAAGGGAAGAAAGAGACAGAGTTCTAGTGGCAACCCAGATGAGATAAACTTAGACCAGACACATCAACAGCCTTTTGAAATTGACATGGTGGCAACACAATCCAGTGTAGTTCAACCCATGTAATTAGCATGACAATATGAGACACTTGGTGTAAAGTTTTAGTTGGTTTCATTTAGAGTTTAATGTTTAACATCTCTAAGTACAATCCCACATTTTATTTTAAGTTATGTTCAACTTTAAGTACATTGTTTATCAAAGTGTGGACCTGCAATAAGGCAATGTTACATTTTTCCATATTACTTATTTGTCATATGAACACTATTAAAACAACATGAATGATAATAGCCAATGCAAAGACTTCAAAAGTTGGCATGTCCATTGATAGTTAAAAATTACAGACATCAATATTGAACATGGTCTATGTGAAAAAACCCCTAAACTCAAGGACACAGAACCCTAATGATACATCAACATTGACATCTACAGGGGCCTAATTCAACAAAAAAAACTTTTCGAGGGCCTATTAACTATATTATCAGGGACTGAAACTGCACTAAACCCTTCACTAAACCATCTTTTCAACCCTTTACTGCAACCAACACCAGGGTGAGGAAGACAATGGTCCATGACATTGCACATAACCACATTAACATGAAATTCATGGTTCTGTATTCTTTTAATCTCTCTTCTGGCCTTACAACCTTGTCCATCTCCTCGTAGAAGACTCCATTGCGATTGGTAGACAAGCTGGCACACCTTGGCTGGTTTTGTTGCCCACTGTCAACCCACTCGAAATACCCACACGAGTTTTCGTTCTGCATAAGGAATGGAGGAAATTATCACCATAAAAAACTCAATGAAATACAATAAACCCTAAACCCCAAACAAAAATAATATGCGTATCATCCAACTAACACATCTGAAGAATGTTCTACCAAGATTTTTTGGGCTCTTGTACACTAGTAGCAACACAGGTTCATTACATTTACACAGCTTCTTAATTGGAGTCCTTGAAAACAACCCACTAGACCTTGTAAACATGGCAGACCTTATAGTGTAGCACACCTTCTTTGCTTCAGCACCTTTTATGGTGTTGGGGTAAGAGAGGAGGAAGACAAGTTACCGTTAGAGCGCAGAGCTTATAGTGCAAACATGGGGAAAATGAAGCAAGAAAGAAAATTTTTTACTTAATTTTTTTAAAAAACCAACCCACAATTCTTTAAAATTGTAATTAACCTCACTTAATCCTAAATAACCTTAATTAATTCCCTATTCAATCCTACTCAGCATTAACAAGGTGAGTCACATGCTACATGTGAAGCCAGTGGCAGAAACAGAGGTTACACCTCAACACTTTTTAAAGACAAGCGTTTAATACTACTAAAAAAAATTATTATAGGGGGTTGTAACAAAATTCAGGATTTGTTAAAGGCTAAATTTACCCTTAAGCCTTTTAGAAACACACATAAAAACCAATATAACAATAATATTGAAACTATAATCAATTTCCTTGTACTTGAGGAACAAACAACTTATTTTACTCTAAATTTAATTTATTTTTATATAATTAAGTTATTTTTATCCATATTTTTCCATCCATGCAAATAAAAAATGTTTTTTAATTTGTCTTTTATTTATATTCATCAAAACAATATATTTTTCTATCTTATTTTTATATTTCTTTCCATCAAATTTTATCATTCTCCTATTTTATATAGAAGTTGCTGGATGAGGTTGTCGTGCGTGTGTGGCATTTTGCGTGATTACACATGTAAATTAAAGTGAAAAAAAAAATGAAGCAAAGAATAAGCTGGCCTCGCACAAAAGTTTTAGCGCTTTGATGGAGAAGCATTGTTTTGTGACAAAGATTCAGTCAAGCTTCAGCTGATCGTGAAATAATTTTTCAATCGCTGTTTGTAGTTGTTTTCCAAGAGCAACTAACGTTTGGATGCTCTTAGTACATCAGCACGTCTTATTGAAGTTATTGTCAAGGTACAACAACTGCGGCAGATTTTATTTATGCCACAAATTTTGAATCTTCTGAAATATTAGATTGACCATCCTATAAAGAACGTAAAGAAGTTCTGAATGTCTATATCCATTTCAGTAGCAACAAAATTTATATCTGGCTGCTACGTAAATGTGCTAAAATTGATGGCTCGGAAAGCATCATGTTCGCGGCTTCTTCCTTTAGATAATCTAGTAAGCCTCGAGGATAGATGCAACACGTGAATCCAAGAATAAAGTTGAACAGTGAACTGCATATTCCCTTTGCACGATTATTGTTAATGAAAGTTTCTTAATATTTCACCAGTGTAAGTATACTTACAAACAGCAACTTCTTCAACTTGATTTTATAGTTCAATTGTGATTAAAGAAAACAAAGAGGGGGGGGGGGGGGGTTGGGGGGTGGACGTTCCTAATCGTGAGTATAGCTTCCTTATCTCTTTCACAGGGATTCTGTTTTTGTTCCCTCTTGCTTTTATGTGTGATAGAGAGCCTAATGGAGCTCCAGGAGCTGAAAGTGTTTTTTTTGTTGGCTATCTTAGGTCCTTTACCTTTCCTGGTCCTTCATGACGCTAAAACTTGTCATGATCATGCAGAAGCTTGGATATTGAAACTGGTGAAATTCTCATCAAATATACCACGAACTCCTTCAAACTAGTGCACAGAACATCCACCAATCCATCAATTTCTGATTCATATTGCTCATAAACAAAAAATGCCATAAATGCAAACACCAAACCTGCACATCAATTCAGCGTGTAAACATGAAAGCTGCAAATGCAGTTTTGGAACAGTGATTAACAATTACATACCTATGCCTATCAATGTTGTCAACAACTTTGACAGGATCAACTTCAGAAGGTAAAGAAAAACTGAAATCTGCATCAGTTAAAAAAATGTCATACGAAGGAAAACTTCATTCATGCACAAATTATTCATTCTTGATTTCTTTCAAGCCTGACTATGCAAAACAGAAAAGCAAAACGGTAACACGCAGGCTAATTAGAAAATAGAAACTAGGAATTCACTTTTTCAAAACCAAACAATAGATCCCAGATGTTACAGAGTACATGCATTTTCTATTAGCAGATGATGCTCATATAATGTTTACAATCATATATTTTGAAAAATCAAAATAAATTTAATTACAACAAGGAATGAGGGGATTTTCATTTTCTTTTCAATTTGTTTTAAATGAGACCATTTTTTTACCTTGAAGAATGTAGACCAATCGTCCCCTTGGGCCAGTCCCCTTATATTTTGAAAACCCCTGTTCCATATATATACTGCAGTTGCAACTGAATCTTTCACTGCTGTATCAGATATCTCAAAATGAGATGCGGGCATCCTTTGTATGGGGAAACCAAACCTGTCAGTGTCACACAATTAGTGCCAAGAGAACAATTTCTTTTTCCATGACTATGAAGGTACAAGTTGTTAAGAGCCAGAATTCCCAAAAACAGTTTTCAAGTGTTCATCAAATGTTTACTATGTAGTTCCTGTACTTAGCACAGATTTGTGGTGACATATAAGTAGCCTTTACGGCTGAGATATAAACCATATACTGTTAAAATAATTTACTTAAATGAAAAAGCTATGGCTAGAACATATCTGGTCATGCCAAGGATGTAACCAGCAGGATGAAAACACAGGGAGGACCAACTGTTGAATCATCATTTCAATAAAGCAACAGGTTGTTGAAAAAATTGTGCTATACAATGTCTAGAGATTTGAACGCATGAGCTTCCTAAATTTATTTCAAAGACATAAATTTACAGTTTCAGTCTTCATGAGCAAGCACTTACAACTTTGACGGCAGAAAACCACGCCCATAAAGAAGTAGAGTGGCAATCAGCATAAGTCTTGCAACAGATGATATAAAAGTTCGTCCAGAAAGGAAAAACCAGTAAAACAACCAAACCAGCACAAGGAAATATGTAAAGGATCTCTTTTCGTCTCTCCACAACAAAATTTCAGCTACTGTAACAATAAAGCTAAAATTATTAGGCTCAGCAAAATGTTATCAAATATCCGTGACTCACAATAGTTAACGTATGCACCACCAAATATTCTGTTTAAGATGTATGACTCAAATGCATTCTACCTAAGGTTGTGTTTGGATGGGGAATTTTTAAAATTCCAGAGAATTATGATATTTGCAACGTATTTGAATGACAATGAAGCATTTCAAGATTACCATGGAATTCTAACTTAACAAGTTTTAGTATAAATAAAAGGAATTTCAAATGACTCATGTTGAAAGAGAATTTCAAAATTCCCCCTTTTTTGTCTAACTCATCTTATATTATCATTTATCATTACTTCTATATTAGACTCTCTATATGATTACTTCCCATTATCAGTTTAACAATTCAAGAATTTAAAATTCTCCAATCAAACACAACCTAAGTGATTTTGAAGTGATAAAATAAATCCATTTGCTTGTTAATTTTGTTGGATTCATGTTTACAATTCAAACACTAAATATACCAAGTAGTAGTTTGTGTGCACAGAACAACGGTAACAAAAGACAATTACACTACTGAAGCAATCTGAGGGGCATACTTGAAAGCGAAGGCAAAAAAACAAGGGTGTGTGGGGGGAGGGGCCAATAAAAGTAGAGTGGGATGGAAAATAATATTATCCTCGGCCCTTGATGATCAAGAATAGAAGAACATGGGCAAAAAATCAAATTCAGCCCAGTTTTATGTTCAAGAGGGAGAGGCAAAACTTTTAATATGGAGTGCAGAGTGAGTCGCTTTTCTCCTTCAAGATTCCTACATTTATTTGTACCATCCAACTGCAAAGAAATTCTCATTCCAAATTTTCCAGCTGAGCTAAGCACACACTTAAAGTGGACATTAAGTGAAAATATATGGCAAACCTACAAGCAATATGGATGGTGGTGGCAGCCTTATATTTATGTCAGAGTTAGCTTAATTTGCAGGTGAAGAGTTTACTATTCTAAGAAGATGAGCCACATATCCATTCAATAAGGTATACCTATTAATATACTCCAAGTCATTCCTTTTCCACCAAAAGTAGCTTTGACATTAACTAAA
This sequence comes from Clitoria ternatea, assembly GCA_037962975.1. NCBI lineage: Eukaryota > Viridiplantae > Streptophyta > Magnoliopsida > Fabales > Fabaceae > Clitoria > Clitoria ternatea. The sequence goes on from CM075676.1 coordinate 10,315,150, forward strand.
GATAGCAAACCTCCAATGATGTATATAAACATAATAACGCTAGAGAAAGCATTATGTTTTAACCTTTTCCACTGCCAAGCAGCTTATCCGCTTTTGACTGTTCAGTGGAACCACAGCATTGGGAAAAAGACGAGTCTCTGGCTAAATGAGAGAATGATTCTATGGTTAATGTGACTCCTTCCTGTATTATATCCGATATCAGCAATATAAATGCACATCTTAAAAGAGCAAAAAGTTCCATGCTATACATAAACATTGTCAAACAATGATCAACTATTTCTAGAACATCATAAAGTAATATAGGAAAATATAAGAGCCTCTGATATGCATGTATCTGTATGTCTGGGAATGGGGTCTGAAGTGAACAGTATGAAAAAGGAAACAGCCTTTTGTAACTTAACAAGTTTTCATTTTGCCTCTTTGGAGGCTGTTAGATGCTTATTTACACCTCATATTTCAGTTATAACTAACACTGGGAAGGAATAGGAGGAATATATGAGATTTCACTAATAACAACTTTTTTTTAAAAAAAAAGCATGTTAACCTCAAGGGAGACTATTGGTGAGTATCCAATATCTTTCTGAGCTGCCATGCCGTTAAAAGTTCGGGTGTGCGAAGCTAAATGTAAAAATTGAACTAATAAAGGATAACTGAAGTATCTGGGTCCCAACTTTTCATATAACCACTTAAAAACCGATAGAATGTATCGCACCAAATTAGCAGGAAGTTTGATGAATGGCCTGCAATTAAAACAAGGTCTGTGTTGGTTAACAGCATAACATGTCATAAACCATCAATGAAGAAAAACCAGAAATAGCCTTTTGTTGCTTCCAGCAGTAAATGAAATGCCAAGCCACAGATGAAGTTATAACAAGGAAAGAGCTAATTTGTTAGACATCTCCTATATTGGCAGGAAGGAGCTAATTCGATATAGCTTGTGGCTAGATGTTTGCACAGATACGAGGATAGGAATTATAATCCAGAAAGAATTTTCCAATTAAGAAAATTCCATGTGTGTTGCATCACATAATCATGTCAAACATAATAAAATATACAGCTAAACATCAGTAACATTGGAGATTATTATGGCACTCGTCAAAACAGGTTGCTCATTTTTACCTTTGATATCCAAGACCTTCCAAAAAAAGAGAGAGAAATTCCCAGAATTTCATAGGCTCAAGATTTGTGATGAAAAATGCCTGAATGTGAAAAAATAAAGATTTTGTTATAAATGAATAAAAAGTCAGAGCAGGAAGTATGCCCCCATTGACATCCAATGTATACACACCTTTCCAGCCACAGAAACTGTTTGGAAACTTAAAGCTTCTTCTGCACAGATATGGGCATGAGTAACATTTTCAGAATACGTGAAGTCTGAAAGATTATCACCAGTCCCTATCATAAACTGGAATGATGAAGTGTTACTCTAAGATAAGACTTTTAAGTCATCAGCAGTGTCAATCAATATGAATCGCATGATATATGTAAACTGAGAGAAAATTTTCAACTTGGCTTCATATAGGACTGATAATTGTAGATTTAAGAGAGTATCTCGAGTAGTTCCTTTCAGTACAAAATTATGTTTATTATCACACACACACACACAGACATATGGGTTTGAGATTAGACACAGGTCAAGTCCAAAATCAGTAGAAAAGATATGGCATACAAATATCAATCACATTTCTTATTTCAGTGAAGTTCTGAAATACAGAAAAGAGTAAAACAATAGGTACATAATAAAGAACACCAAGATGTTGATGAACCCAAACTCAGTCAATTAATCATGACATTTTAAGAGGAGAAATCAGAAAAAGCAAAGACTAGTTAAACTAAGAATCTCTTTAAGATGCTTGAGAAAACTGACATTCATTTATACTTTATTATAAGAATGGAAAAGTAATTTTCCTAAAGCTTACATAAGGCATTACCATTCAGAACAACTTCCCCCTTACATCTAACAGGTGAACCTTTCAAATGTACAACTATTAAGCAACTAAAAAAAGCTGTAGTGAAAAGTAAACAACCTTTGTGAAACCATATCTTGCTAACTTCAAAAAATACGGTACAAATTCTGTGTCACCAGGTCCAAAAACATTACTAGGACGAAGAGAGCACGTCAATACACCATCAATATCATTGGCATTCAGGATCAAAGCTTCTGCTTGAGCCTTAAGTTCACTTAACATGTTGTCACTCTGCAATTCACATCCCCCTATAAAAACTCTTATTTATCCGCAAATGAAAAACATCTAACCAACCATGCTATATAATTAAAAAAACAAAACAAAAAGAAAGCTCTCTAAACAAAACCGTACTTTCCACGGATATGTCAATGATTCACCTCCGTCAAGAATATCATGCAAACCATCAAATACAACATCTGCAGAACTGTTATATATTAGGCGTTTCACTCTACATTCTCGGCAAGCACTAATAACATTCTTTGCACCTGAATCAAACATCAAATCTCATAAGCAAATTAAAAGGAAAACAAAAAAAAATCAAATCCATGGCAATCAAAAAACAGTAAACGGAAGGCTACCTTGAACTATAAGGTTATAGCAAGTATAGAAGTTATTCACATCGAAGCCAGTAACATCCATGTAAAACACGACAGAGGAACCTTCAAGAACTGCACAAGATCCGTTTCAATGCCGCTATTAGTTTCAATCAAAATTGAAAGAAAATCACGTGGATTCGAATTCGACGATGATTTGTTTGTCACGGAACGTTCGTATTCAGTGATTTTAACAGAGAGGATTGAACGGCGACCTTGGACAACGCGGTGCTTATCGCGAAGGTCGATATGGAAGTAAGAAGCGCGAGCTGAAGAGAGAGCTTGTGCAAGGATAGACTCGGAGTTATGGAGTTGTAGGGACTGGTCGGAATCGGCGACTCGGACGATCCAGTTACCGAGTTGCAACAACCTCAGAACCAGCGATCTTCCGAGGAATCCTCTGCCGCCTAAAACCACGCACCTCTTAGGGTTCAAATCTGCGAACCGATCGTCCACCGCCATGGCTGCGACTGCGAAAAAACGACGAGTGTTAATGTGGTATCGTGTTCAATCATTCATCGTGTTAACAATGCGAGAGAGTGAAAAAAAAGGAATAGCTGCTGAACCTGAAACACCAGTGTAGGTTTCTTTTCTATCGTCTCCCTCTTGGTTTCGTTTGGCGCGGAAACTGTATTGCAAATCGCACTGAGAGTGGGTGGGGACCCTCCTCTTAGAATCTTTTGGACAAGGGAATGGCGAGGGTTAAGATTTAAGAATCTGATTATGACGCTTAATAATAAATTTGATGCCGATGTTAATGCTGCACACGGAGGGAAAATAACGGGACCAACTACCCTTACAGTTGTGTTATTATATTAATATATTGGGTTCGTTTTGTTAAACTTATTTTAAGAGATAAGTGTTTTTAATTAAAAAAGTACTTATTTTAAGAGATAAGTGATTTTTTAATTAAAAAATATTTATTTTAAATTTTAACGTATTTGATTAAAATTTTAAAAATAAATAGAAGCTAAAAATAAGCTAATTTTAACTTATTTTAAGAATCAACTATGATCTGTTTATTAAAAAAGTAATTATAAAATAAACATTTTTTATAATTACTTTTTAATAAGTTTAAACAAACGTGTCTATTAACTAATTACCATTTCATAAGTTCGGTGTTACTTAGCATAGTTGAGTGGAAAGGGAAAGAAGGCTCGTTCAACCTTCCAGTGGGTATTTAGTAACTTTAAAATTATAGGTTATATATATTTTATTTATGGAGGTATTAATTTTTATAATCGAAACGATAATGAAGTGTGGAGCCTACCAAACTACCTTGCACATTTTATTTACTTTTCTGACTTGTGAGATAAGACGTAAACATTACGACACACATACTTTTGGTATGATAACAACATATATGAAGTGGTTAACCAAATGATGATGCTTTCGGTATGATACCAACAGATATGAGGTTAATTTTGTCACATTACGAAAAACATCTATAATATTCTGTACACAGAATGTATGTGAATAAGGTAATTCTGTCATGTTCAAGGAGGAGGTTTGTTTCTTTGGAAAGTGGCGATTCATGCCCAAGCTGCTACGGAATCAGCTTAAAAGTGTGAGAGTTACATGCCACCACACTATACTTGAGTCATAGTCGTAAAGGGTTATACTCCACATCATGGTATTCCTCAAAAGTTACTCAACTCACTTCCTAAAGTAAGAAGACATGGGAAATAAGATAGTACAATGGCCAACGACCACTGCCATACCAAAAAATGATCTTCAATGAAAGTTAATAACATGTATAACTATAAACAAAATCTTCTTCTGAGTCTAATCCGTGCTTGCATACATTATTATTTTATTGTTTTCATCTACTAGACTTTGGTTTCAAGTCATGGTATCAATCGCAAAATCGTATGTAACATTGGTTCTCTTGTATTTCCCTTATTATATGAAGGGTCACCACTAATGCTCTTATGTACCAAACTAGCCTTTTTCATATTGAAAATTCATTATGCCACAAAAAGTACAATGGATCAAAATACAACTTTCTCAATTATGCTAACACGAGGAGAGTTTCAGAGGAAGGAACTTTTTCCAATCATCATTCCAAAACAAAACTGAAATCTAATTTACATTATCTCAAAATGAACACAAAGAAATTGAAATTTTATAAGACGATAGCATAGGGTAAATATTATTCCATGGATAACCTAATCTATACAAAATAAACATCTTTAGAATTTTAAAATTTTAATCAAAAATTCTAAAAATTATCCTTTGCACGCTGAATAACAGCAAGGGCTTCTGCATCATCTGCTGTGACCGCAATATTTAGTTTTTGTCGGATTTCTGTGCTCCATATACGAAAGAATGGATTGCAAGCCTTTTCCAATTTCAGTGTAGTTGGAACCTGAGAAACAGTAATAATTTGGTAAGCAGAAAATATGATTAAAACGGACCAACAACTAACAAGGGTATGCAAGCTGTAATGGAAGAAGGTAGCAAAGATTGGGCACTTCAAACCATCCATTGAAGAGGCTCAGTTCTGAAAATTACCGTGGGCAAGCCCTTATTTCTAAGGTGAGCTATATGGGCAGCATAGGATTGAAGTTCCTTGTTTTTAGGTTCAATAGACAACGCAAACTTTGAATTACTCTGCAAATTTTTAAGCACAAAAGTCAAGGTCGCATCACTTAGGCTAAGAAAATGAAGGAGGGAACACAGACAAGGAAAGCAAAAACAACTGACCAAGGTATACTCATGACCACAGAAAATACTTGTATCATCTGGCAAAGACATGATCTTTTCAAGAGAAGATAGCATCTGTTACATGATGGAAGAAATTGTCAGTAATTCAAGATGAAATAAATTGTGAGCTTATCAAGTAGGCTCACGTTTATGGCCACATTGTACATCTGCAATAACATGTCAAGAAACCAACATCCAAAGACAAGCATTGTATGACAAAATATACAATTTTAAGAATTGTGCATATTCATCAACAAATATTCGAAGTTAACAATATGAAACACACTAAGAAATGGCATAGTTATTAGTAACATAGTGATTAGTTAGTTTCTGATAGAAGTGATTTCTGATACTGACAGAGTGATTAGTAAGAAATAGCATAGTAGTATATATTTTCTTTTTATCGGCAAATGTCAATTGTTAGTTTTTGTAAAAAATGTTAATGAGGGGATTCGAACTCGCAACCTCTTCTCCCTCCCTTCTCCCAGCAACTTGGTCAACCTTATAACTCACGATCAAAATTGCCAATAAAAAAAAAACCATATATTTTTACCAAATATCTCAATAATTCAATTCAAATGCTCCTACACTAAAATTGCAGCCAAGGAGAATTCATCTGTCAAACCAAGAATAAAAACACAATAACCTCATTTTAGACAAAACCTTCAAGAAATAAGTCAAATAGCTAGCATATTTCATTTTAAATTGGCATTTACATTCACGAAAGAATATACGTATCGAATATCAAAAAGACATCATTTGTTTTGCAATTTAAATTGGTGTAACACAAGTCCTTTTCGACAAGTATTTCCAGATTGTAGGACTTTTGACATAGGGATAAACCAAGATATACAAAAGAAGAAAGATATATTGCAGGATGCAGTGACTTGCCTCTGAAGATAGATATTTACAACCAGAAAACAAAATGGGAAACTAAATATAATTCAAATCAACCTGTTGAGGGGTTCCTTCAAAGAGCTTGCCACATGATAAGCTGAACAAGGCATCTCCTGTAAAAATTGCCCCAGATCCAGGAAAGTAGAAGCTTACATGGCCTGCTTATAGTACAAACACATAGTAAGTTGAGAAAGTGAAGAGTAACAGGTTGGGGTGAAGAAAATCATATAAAAAACGTTAGCAGCACCTTGAGTATGTTAATTGTATAGCCTAACACAGTAACACACAGCACTACCCAGGGCAACAACCCAGAAACATTGTAAAGAAAAGTCCTAAATCATAGTATATTACTAGTTACAAAACAAATCCTGGAGTCTACCCATGGGAAAGAAAGTTGAAGACTGAGATTCTGTGAGAGCACAGATAATATAGAAGTCAAGTCAGGCTGAACCAATAACTTAAAAAACTTGAAGTTAAAAGTTAAACCAGGAGCTTGGTTAACCTAACAAAAGAGAAAACAGAGTTTAGATTTCCATGGAGTAAAAAATATTAGACTAAACACACAGGGCAATGGCAGTTGCAGAGATACATCTAGAAGAGAATATAAAAGTTTATCATACAGTCAAAACAACTGCAGGAGAATAAAAGAGCCAGAGTAACATGCTACAATTGATTTTTTTAATCAGATAACTTAATATATATCAATAATGATCAGCTATTTCAAAGATTTACTGAATGTGACCTTGGGTGTGACCAGGCGTGGCAATTATATGCACCTCGTGGCCGGCAAACATCCACTTATCTCCATCACTCAAATAGATATCGATCCCAGGAATTCTTTCCTTATCTACTTCTGAACCAATTACCTGTAACAAAACAAGGAAAGTTTAAGTTTTGTTAAAAAAAGACCCAAGTAAACCTCACTTAGAATATTCTTTTTACAAAGGGACTTTTCATTCAAACACAAAAACTATATTACTGTAATTAGACAATTGTTTTTTCCCAAAACACATTGATAATATTAATTAAAATAGAATAAAGTTTAGCTGAAAGCATAAATATCTTACCTTAGCCCCGTACCTTTCTTTCAACACTGCATTTCCACCGGTATGATCATGATGATGGTGGGTGTTCAGTATGTATGTCAAGTTCAGATCTTTCTTGCTCAACGCATCAATGATAGGTTCAGCTTCAGAAGGATCAACAACACCAACAGTCCCCGTATCCACATCATGCAAAAGATATGCATAATTATCCTCAAGGCATGGAACCTAGAAACTAAAGAAAAATGAGATAACACAGCACACACTACACTACGATTTCAGTATATTGCTTCAATTAGCTTGAATCGCTGAACATTAACATAATTGCATCTAAAAAAAAAAGTAAGAACCAAAGAATAGATCTACTCACCAATTCTATCAGTAACGAGGAAGATAGATTCACAACACTGCAAAACTGATCTACCCTCAGTGACCGACTAGCTCCACGCAATGTTTTTAACGGTATAGAAAATAATCGCATGAATCCATAGAGAAGACTCTTTCCTATGCAAAGTTGCCTCACATCTGGCCACACGCAAACCCCACTTCTACCCTATTGCCAAATCATAATCAATAGCCACTACTTCAGTCAAAACAAAACTTAACAGGGAAAATCAAGATTCATGGAGGATAGATCACAAGTTGGAATCCCCTGTTAATACTTCTAACAAAAACTAATAAATTAACATTTCTTGTAAAAGAAAAAAACACCGTACTAACAGCAGAACTCTTTCTTGTAAAATATAAATACAATAACGAACACAAAAATACTTAAAATTGCAATGCGAATGTGAATAACACTAATGCAATGGCAAATGATAGGGAATTTTCAATCAATAGGGGGTTAAATTGAAGTAAAATTAATAGAAAAATTAAAGTGGAGTAATTTCCAAATCACGAGTATAGCGAAAGATCTACGGGGGAAATTCGTGAAATGGAATAAGGCGGAGGAAGATCGCAAGACGTTATTGTTTGAATAAAAGAAAATACCTTGGTATGAGTAGTCATGGATGAGAGAAGAAAGAGAGGAAAGGTGTCAGGAATCCATAGTGTGAAAATGAGGAACCCTAGAAAGAGAAAGAGGGGGGAAATGAAAAGAGGTAGTTGCATTAATGTTTCGTTAACACTCACTCTCCACTGTTTGCTTGAAAACGATCTTGCTTTCCCCCTCTCTTCACCTTTCTCTTCCTCCGTCCCACCACCTTCCTTTCCATTTTTTACATTTTCTCTTTCTAATCAATCTACTTTCACCAATACAAGGGTTTATTTTTTTATTTATTTACTTATTTTGAAATTTTATAACTAAATTTATAGTGTAAGTTTTCATTAAAAAATAATTTATTACATAAATTGTTAATTAAATTACATATTTAAATACACCCTTAATCATTTAACTTGTTAGAATTGGCTGAAAATAATTTGTTTTTGTTAGTCACATAAAAAATTTGGTTGGATGAAGAAAAAATAACTTACGGGAGTTAGGTTAAATATTATAGGTAAATTATAAAAAATTGAAAATAACAATCATTCGAGACAAGTAAATATTTATAAAAAGGACATCTAATATTTAATTGATAAAGATAACTTATAGCTTATTTAAGAGTTTATAATTTTTCAAAAATTAGAATTGCTTAATAAATATAAAATGACAATTCATTAACTTATTATCATTTTTACCTTCATACTATTTAAAAATAACAACATATTGTCTTTCATATAATTATAATATTATATGTTATTTAAAATTATTTAACAATAATTATAAGCTTACCAAATATATCCTATATGATATGTAGATAACAATGATAAATTTTTCAATAATTTTTAATATATTTCAAAAATCATCATCATTGTTAAAGATATAATTCCATTGATATGAATATATGTTGTAAAAAATGATAAATATATATATTATATATTAGAAAAGTTTGGTATCTTAGGTAATCACATATTATCATTAGCTTCTTAGTTAACAATTGAGTTACATTATTAAAACTGTAATAAAAATGGGTTTAATAGAACTACATCTTTTATGACTCAAATTCGAGATCATAAATTAAAATAGAACAGTCATTTATGAGTTAATTTACTTGTTTGGTAGTTTGATAAAAAAAAATATCACATATGTATAATAGATATTTTAATTATTTTTAGTGTAAAGATTTTTTATTTTATTTTTAATTGATATTTTTAAATTTCAGTAAAGATCAAATATGGTATTATAGGAAGTTTACAATAACTTATACACTCGGCTTAATTAGCCAAGTTAACTTGCTTTAAAAATATTTTAAAATATTAATTAATGTTTATATAAATTTGTAAACTTTTATTTGAACTTTTTTCTCTTGTATAAATAGTGAATTTTAATATAAATAAACTTATATTAATTGTTGTATATGCTTAATTGAATTTTTCATCAATAACTTTAAGGTAAGTTTCAGTTTGGCCTAAAATCTTATCTTTTTATCATTTTAGTCTAACAACTTCCACTAACATTCCACTTCAGTCCAATTTGTCTATTTCTTGTATGACCTAGACGAAACTTGCCAACATGATTGTGATGTGTCATAGTGGTGTTAATGTAAGTTGAGGTTGGTTTGCTACTTGAAACTATGTTGTCTTGCTTGAGTGAGAAGGTCAGTTCTTATTTTGGTGTGAAGTACTCATGGACCAGAAGTTCAAATGTTACAAGCTTAAGTGAGAAGAGACCGTACTTCCTTTTTTTTATGAGTGAAATTAGGGCGACGTTGGGAAATCTCATGATTGTTTAAACAATCGTGAATCATAAATTAGCCAAGGCAAGTGAATTTTCTCAAGTTAAAAGCATAAGATTTTGTCACAAATGGGATGTTAGTAGGGTTGACATGTCCCTATGCCATAACCTGCATGAACAACACCAACTTAAAAGCATAAGATTTTGACCATAGTTATTTTAGAAAGGAGAAATATCATGCAATATATGAACAAATTATCTTTCCAACAAATAGACAAAATTAAGGGATAAAGACTACATTTTCATATGTGTATCCCCAATACGTTAAGAGGCAGCCTGGTCAACCAAAAAAGAACAGAAGGAAAGATACCTCAGAGTTAGAGGAAGATGCCTTATACATGGGTAGAAAAGGATTGCCAATCAAATGCAGTACCTGTGGCAACTTTAGTAAAAACAAGGTTACTTGCCCTTCCTTTCCAAAAGTGATTAATGTAGCTACTAAAAGTGATAGCCAACAAGCAACGACTACCACTCAAAAGTTGATACTTGCTGAAGGTCAATCATCAACACTATAAGTCACACAAATCTCAAGCACACTACCCTTCTCCTATACCTCTACCATCATTGTCAGGAAACAACCAACACTAACAACAAGAGTTAACAACAAAATGGCCAAGCTTTCCACGCGTATGGATGCATGGATGGATGGACCAACCTTTAGTATTTATTTTGGAATTGTTTAGTTTATGTAACCTTTATGGTGTTTGATTGTTTTTTTTATTTTAAGAGTTACAATTCAAATGGTGTTTGATTTGGTTTAAGTTTGAAGTGTCAAAACTCTAGTAATGTTGCATTTGGCTTTGTTTTGAAATGTCTAGACTCAATTTATGCTAACTCTGTTTCCATTTAGTTTGCATTGAAGAAATTTGTTTTCATGTTTCATATATTAAATTGAAATGGAATTTTTTTCCAAAAAGGGATATTCCATTATATAACTCATTATTTTGATTACAAATGCCGACTTAAAAACATGAAAACATTTCATCAATTTCAACTACGTGTCAATGGACATTTTATTATCCCTGTAAAAATTCCACAGTGTTAACAACATAAGTACATTCACTAGTAGGATAACCCAAGTAACAAATTTTGCCCTATTTCTTCCATTCTTTACTGTTTATCGAAGGTTGGAATTCTTTTCCCTTTGTTACGCCAACATAACATGCCGTCTATCTACTTCTTTCTTATTCTTGGTGTCACAAAAAAACATAGCAATCTTTAGTTTGAACAACAAATACAATCAAATCAATGACATATTAACAAACCCTAACAAACTGAACAACTCAAAGGAAGTTAAGGAAATCAACGTCTCATTCATTCGCAAGAATTTATGCAACACAATGGATTACTCTCTACATGCCCACATTTAGGGGAGAGCTTGAGTGGAAGCACATAATGAATTTGAGGAACGGGAATGAAAAGTCATCGTCGATTTTGGGAATAAGGAAAATGATGAATCAGAAACCCCAACAATTGGGAGAAAAAGAAGCTTGAGTTTTTTAAGCCATTTATATCTTTATTGCCATGGTCTTTTTTTGTCTAGATGTAAAAAAAATCTTTTCAAATGATTATACTTATTAAATAGATGTCATAAATGATCAACAATAATATAATTTCAACATTTCTTTTTGGTAAATATGATAACCTTATAGTAATAAAGATATAATAAATTTTACGAGTTGTTTCTTTTAATATTCTATTACTATTCAGGTTACTAGTGAGTAGGGATGCCAAAGCAGGTCGAGCCTGGGCCAGCCTGTCAACCCGCCTAAAACGGGTGGAGCGAATTGACTAAATTTATTTTGCGGTAGGTTCAAAATTATCAACCTCCGCCCCATACTTTTTATGGGTTTTTAGCAGAGTGAGGTGGGTTGACCCGACGGGTTATTCAATATTTTATTTTGAAAAATAATAATATAATATTAATAATATATTATAAAAATTTAATCACCTATTTTAAAAAATAAACTTGACTAGTTTAGTTATTGATGTTGGTTTGATTATTTGTTTTGGATAGATATTCAACTTTTTATTATTGAATATTAATAGAAAATTAAATGTTCTGTCTTTATTTATCATCATTAATTTATTATGAAAATTGAAATTGTTTCATTTTTAGCATAGTACTTTGATTAGTGTTTGAGTTAGAATTATTAATATAATTATATTCAAGTTTTTTTAGTGGTATACTAGTTTGTTTTTTAATTTAATTAACTTTTACTTATTAAAAATAATAAGTTAATTAAATTTTATTAATTTCTATTATTTTATATTTTAAACAGACCAACCATTAACCAACCTTCTATTAATTTTTTTTTTCAAATATTAAAATAATTATTATTTTTTAAAGGTTGACGGACTAACTCGTCTCGCCCCGTCCTGCCATTAAAACGGGACGGGTCAAAAATTTCAACTCACCTCTAATAGAGGGCCAAACCCGCCCTACCTTATATTTTAGCGGGTTGATGGTGAGACGGAACACGAGAAATAACCCACATTCACATCCTACTAGTGAGGGAGGTTCCATAAATTGTATTTTTTTCCTTTATGCTTTGCATGTGATACACGTATACTTAAATGTATTCCACCTAGACAACTAATCTATTTTGCCCCCTTCTTAATATTTGAAGAAAAGAGCAAACATTCAATGATTTCATTAAATATTCGTACGAGTAAAGCTATCACTTATTTTTTACTATTGAAACTTAAAAAGCGATTCAAAATTAAGTAGAGTGAGATATAAAATCTCTTGGAAAAATAAAACTTTGATTTTCTTTATGATTATTTAAATTATTTATTTGATTTATAATTTTTAAATTTAATTCTTTATGTTTGAAATTTTTTATAGGAGTGTTTTTTTTTTTTTTTAAAGAATATCATAGTATCTTTAACTTTTTTTTCTTTCGTATTTACATTTTCTTTTGTTATTCTACTGTCGAGCTTCGAGCCCTCACCACATCAAGTTTACATTACAACCCATCTTCTTTCACATAATAAATTTTGTTGTGTAACGTTTAATGTTAAAATTCATTCCCCACCCCATAAGTCTAGATTTTCAGGGTAGAAGGTTAAAAAATATCAAAATGATCACTCTACTTCTACAACTATTAGAAAAATGGTGTTACGTATTTAGTATTGAAAAAACAATTATGTACAGAGGATTAAATTTATAATAACAAAAATTTAGACCAAATTAAAAATTTAAATAAACATTTATAAAAAAATTTCAGTAACTTAGATTTGATAAACTCGTATTTATTCAATTATATCATTCCCTTAAAGTGTGAGATATATTTTAAAATGTAATCGTTATAAAAACCAACAAAATGTACGTTAATTATTTTAAATAATATTATATTCTCAATTATTTGTTTTGAAATTAACAGTATAGTTTTACACTTTATTCTTTGGGTTGATATCAATAATTAGACATCAACCAAAAAAGGTTGATCTAGTTAGTTAATAATTGAGCTTGTGGTCATAGAATTATAGGTTTAAATCTCATCATGTGATATGTAGATACTTCTATGAATGTTTCTCAAGCCTTAGACATGTTCTATTAAGCCCCCTTATGACCTAACTCATCCAAATTTTTATGCACAAAATAATTGATATGGACAGAATAGTGATGTCAGTATCCCTATGCCCACATCAATATATAACTTGCTACATCTGATACTAATTGTTAGCACTTATGGTAATGTAGCACGCAATAATTAGTATCGTCATTATAAGGTTTACTCTTGACTATAAATACCATGTATTTATTAAGCACAAGGTATATTAATTTTGATCTTATATGTTGGAGCTTTAATATGTTTTTTACTTAAATATTAGACTTAATTATCAAACCTTCTTGTTTTTTATTGGACTTGAAGAGAACATATGGAACTCCACTAGACTGATATAATATACAATACCCATCATATACATACCATAGCCTAGTGCCAGAAGTGAAAATAAGCTAGATCATCTGTCAGAGACCTATGACCTGATCCATCTAAAGTATATGTAGGTTAGGCTCGTTAGGTAAAAAGATAAGCTTAGATTTTTTTTAAAAGTCTATTTAATTAAATAAACCAAACTATACATTTTCAAAAAGCATATAAAACCTATTAGGTTGGCCAATATAATTGACATGTTATATTATATCATTATATATATATATAATATTTTTAAATAGTATGTTGATAACAATATTATAATATATGTTAAATACTAAAATAAAAAACCTTATTCTTAAAAGCTAAGGACTAACGTTTCAAAGAAAAAAAAAGACTAAAGACTAACCTTAGTTTTGTTTAAAAAAATTTCCACATAGAAATGATGTTATAAATGTATAACAAGGAGTGGTGTTCCACGAGTACACTTGTGTCAGTACCACTATGTGGTTGACCAAAAAATAATGCGTATTGATTTATTAAAAAAATTAATTTTTATCTTTTATTTTTTTAAAAGATAATGTGTAATTTAGGATATTTTTAATTATTAAATAATATTATTTAAAATTGTTGTATTTTACATTTTACAGGTAGACCTAAATAGGCTTTTCACCTCTTTAGGTAAATAGGCCGTAGGCCTATACATGCTAAAAGGTTCATTTCCATATTTTCAAGTTTTTTTTAATGAACAAACCTTAAAAAGGTTTAACAGATTATACCTATCAATAAAACCAACCTAGCTAGACTTATAAAAATAGGCATATAATAAGTAAATAGGTTAGATTTATACATTAAGAGTCTGTTTGATTTTTAGTTAGGGAAACGAAGTTGGAGAAATAGAAAAATTTAAGGGTTGATATTGATCATTTACACCATTTGACCGTAGGATTTATTTTTGGTTTGACCAACTCAACTTAATAATCAAACATACCTAAGAATTCTAACGGACTAGACAAGGCTTAGCAAAAGCTAGCCCCAGCTTGTTCTATTCCCATTTTAAAGATACTCTAATGTTTTAATGTAATAAAAATATATTTTATTTCGTTGACCAGTTAATAAAGACACTAATTAGCACTTAATCACATATTTAAAAGTAATTGATATAGAATTACTTTTGGTAAAACATATTTTTTTGATCCTTTTTATAAGATTGTATCACATAATGTTATACCTACAAAAAAATTTAGTAGTGTTAAATAAATATATTAAATTCATTGGTTATTCTTGTCATACTTCTCAACTTACTATTTATATGAATGAAGATGGAAAAATGATTTTTTTAAATTTTAATAATAACAAAATGGAAAATGTAATTAATAAAGATATATGTTAAAAAATGATAAATTGAAAATATTTTTATAAAACGGATCAACAAATACTCAAAACAAGTTGTCATAAAAAGAAATGATTTTAAAAATGCATTGCACCGACTGCTTTATTAATATCAGAATCATGTGCTGACGCCGCATGTCCTCTTTATATATATATATATATATATATGAGAAATTTTTTTTATGTAAGAGTTAAAGGAGCGAATCTGAAACGTACAACTATATAATTGATAGTTGAGATTAACTATATGAGTTTTTAAAGAAGTCATGTAAACTTTTAAGTGATAATGTGACTTTGAAAAACTTTTAATCTCAACCATCTATTGTATAGTTATACGACCCAGATTCGTTTCTCTTAGTCTCGTAAGAGAACCTTTCTCTCTATATATATAAATCATTATTATAAAATTCTATGAAAAGGAAATGAATTTGAATGTTGTGTTATTTTCCACTTTTTTCTTCCTTGTTACTTACGACGCTTTTGACTTTTGCTACTCCAATTATTCCAAGGTCTGTTGTCGTTGGAGCATATTTCCTTAGTTTTCACTCGTTTTAATTTAGGATATATGTATGTTACGTGTGTTCCATTTTTTCTAATTCACATACTTTTATAAATGGGACAATCATTTATTGATATACTTTTCTCTCTCTTATATAAGCAATTTTAACACGACAAATCTTTCCTCTAACTTTTATCTGTTCATACTTTGGATTTTTTTTCATAAATGTACTTCTATACAAGATATGTGTGAACACTAACCCTTTGGTAAATACCACTAGGATACATCTAACCTAATGTAAACACTAATTTTATCACTCAAACCTAAGGAGAGCATGATGCACAAAAATAAAGAAAGTGGGAATATTTTACATCTTAATTTTGTTATGTCTTACACATCCGTCTTGTCAACGAAACAACATATATAGATATATACTTCAATTTTTACTCAAATAATTCGGTTAATTTGTATTAAATAAAACTGTTTAACCGATCTAAAATAACTAAAAACTAGTCAAATTCAAATAAAAAAATCATAATATTTAATATATTATTCATATTTATATTACCTTACTAGATTAGATATATGACCTAAACTTAAAAAAGACTTAAAATACCCTAGGTAATGATTTGTGATATGTTTTATTATTCTAATATTTTTTACAATGATGATTTTGTTCTTGAATTAGTTATTATTTGTTTTATTAAATCAAAATTATATGTCTTATATTTATTTTTTCAAAAAATATAATCAATATCAAATCAAACAAACCGATTCAATTTAAACCGTATTTGATTGATTAGGCCAAATGCTATCATACATTCCAAACAAAATGAACCGCAATTCAATAATATAATTGGATCAGATAATATTTGATTTAAAAACCAAACCAATTTGGATAGCAAACACCCTTACTAAGAACCATGTACACAACAATAAGATGAAAACAATAAGAACCATACATTTTTTTTGTATAAAAGTCAACGGTACGTTTGTATAACCTAAATTTGTCCTCTCACTCTTAGATAAGAGAACCTTTTTTCACTCTAAGAGAACCTTTTTTTATAAGATATATCTTCAACAGCAATAAAGCATATAAAGATAGTAGAATCTTGTCCTCAATAATACATACGATCGTGTAATCTTATCTTCAATGGTGAAAAAATAACATGTAATCTTATCTATTTTATGTATAAATAAGGAGTTTGAACTCTATTAGAAGGCAGAATGAAAAAAAATACTAAACTTACTTTTGAAAAGAATTCTCTCAACGTTTCCTCTTCGATTTTCTTCTTTGTAAGTTTTTTTTTATGAATCAATGAAACCTTTATATTTTGCTTACAACCTTTTCATTTGTTATCTCTTTTCATGAATCTTGATAATTTTAAACCATGTTTATTTATTTATCAAAATAACCATGTTATAAAAGTTTTATGATTTTTTTTTACCATGAATCCCATCCTCTCTCTCTCTCTCTCTCTCTCTCTCTCTCTCTCTCTCTCTCTCTCTCTCTCTCTCTCTCTCTCTCTCTCTCTCTCTCTCTCTCTCTCTCTGTATATATATATTCTTAGGAGTATGAGATAGAGAATGCAACTTTTTTTTCTTCAACAAAACAGTAGCAGTTGACCAGCGGTAATCCAGTAATCCAAAAGAAAAAAGTTAATATAATGGCTGACCCTCGTATGTTTTTAGATGGATACAACTTTAAATTCTTGGATAATTTTATAAGCATCAATCAGTTTAGTTCCGGTTTTAAAATAAATCATTTTAATTTTTAACTTAACAAAAAATTAATTATTTAATCCTTATAAAATGATTAATTTTTTATAAATAAGGAATTTGATCCGGCCTGATATAGGTCTATGGGCAACATGGTAATTTGACCACATTCCGTTATTCAGGACTAGTATCCCACATAGTTTAATTTCGCAACACAGGCATGCTGGTATCACACGAAAAGTCCCATAATTGACCTCGGTATAAGCCATTCTTTTAATACCGAAAAGTTAGTTGACCTACGTACTAGCGTGTTAAACAAGTAAGCTGCAAAGTGAGTGACTCTTTGGTAGGCAGAACCATTTAGAAATGTCTCTTTCATGTGTCAACCTTTCTATAAGGGATCAAAATAGTACTAACACAACTTAGGGAATAAGAAGGTTCGTCCACTATCTAAGACCTTTATTTCTCATTAAAATAGAGGATATAATACTGGATATAAGAACAAATATTAAGCATAGACCAACCCTTACACCCGACACAAACCAAATTCAAAACTAAAATAATTAATTTTAAAGTTAGAGACTAAACTAATTAACTAACGTGATTTAAAATTAGAGAAAAGCTTAATATTACAGAGTGATTTGTAAGTTTATTGGATTCAAGCAGCAAATTGTGGTTCACCCTCATACAAAAAGAATGGATTTGACAGGGAAAGACATCATTATGGCTTAGTGAAGGGACCTTCCAAAAAAAAAAACTGATTTGTGGGTTTATTCTTTCTCAGATGGTACAGGTATGGTCAGTGCAATTGCAGCATTGGTCCTACAATTCACAACACTCGATAATCTTCAAGGTTGCATTTTATTGCTGCAATTATGCAGCGATCACCTACCCATGGTGCACATTTCAAAGTTCATAATCCTGAAAATGATAATTGACCCATACCCAAAAAATATCTTCTGCAAAGGGATAAAAAGAATTACTATTTTCAAAATAAATTATTTCAGACATGCACCAGAATGGTTGATCATTGATGTCGATGAATGAAAGACAAAAAGATGAGAAGTGTTAGATGAATGTGTCAACTATTGAAATATGCATGGTCAAAGTTGCGCAACATTTGGATCGTGTCACCAACCATCTCAATCTTTATTACCTGCATCCAAGAGAACACTTCACGCTTGTCAAGCTTGACATTCCACAATGCACATGACGTTATTGTCAAAGAACAAATTGCAGTTCGTAGATGGACTCATAGCTTTATCTGAAATCAGAGATCCAAAGCACAACGATTTGGATGAAAGATTCATACAATGATATTGTTTCCGAATAGCCGAAAGTGAATCTTTGAATAAGCAAGAGATAACTCAAACAGGGCTGAATCTTTTAACAAATTCTAATTCCTCAATCAAACGGTTCTAATGATGAACTCTGACCCTAGTTATTAAAGACAAAGGCCACTAATCATGTTATATAACAAATACTTGTTTTCTTAGGTTAAAATTTTCAATTTAATTTGTCATATTAAAACAATAAAGATACTAATTTAAATAAATCATAATCAAATTAGAAATCAAACTTAAATTGAACCAATAATATTAATTCAACCAGCCATACCAACCAATCCGGTTTGATTTTGTTAATAATGGTAATATTACTTTGTTGTTCATGCCCCTTTACATTTAAAGGTTCAAGGTTAATTTGGTTTCAATTTTTAAACTCACTTCTGATTGTTATTGTGCTATTATAACGATCAGAAATATTTTCTTGTCCAGGTCCATGGAAGATGATTGGTTTAGCTAGAAGATTCCAGGAATTATATTACCTAGAATCATAAATCCCACAAGTAACTTGGCTGATTCTTTCAAAAGAAATAAAGGAACAACTTGCGGACACAACATACTTCAGTGTGGTCATTTACCAGATACTTCCCTTTCAACTCGGCACATACGTTTGGGTCACTTGTCCAAAGAAAGGCAAAATGTTTTAGCCCAAAATAGCTCGAATATCACTGTGTAAAAATACACACAGCATTTGTGATACTTGTAATATAAACTAAACAGAGAAAATTAGTATCTCTAAAACTTCCAAAATAAAATGTTGATATTTGGGGACCATTACAAAAATTGCATCCATGGAAGCTTATCGGTATTTCCTTAGATCAGTATGAACGGCACAGATTATGCATAATTTTTTATAACTCGCGAATTCAAACATCAAAAAAATATATTAATGTAGCATGAAAAGGAAAAACAGTAACCTAACATAACACCTAAAAGGAAAAGACCAAACCAAAGTCATCAAATCTAACAAAGCAATACACTTAAAGCTGACCCAATTAAAGCATAGTATAAATTAGTCAAACAAACTGAAACCCATGTCATCATCAGATTCTTCTGCTGGCTCTTCCTTCTTTTCCTCTTCCTTGGCAGCAGCAGCTGGCGCAGAACCAGAAGCAGCAGCTGGCGCAGCAACAGCAGCTACAGCAAATTTGCTTGGGTCCTGAATTTCACATAACTCAAAAATCAAATGGCTTAAAGTAACAAATAAACATTTTCCCAACAGATTATTAAAATGAGAAAGACAATACCTTGAGGTACTCCTTAACCTTGTCAGCCTCGGGGAAAGAATAGTCAGTCTCAACCGCAACAGCAAGAACATTCTTGTAGGCATTGACAAACATGTGTGGTGCAGCTGCAAGTGTTGGGTAGGAAACAGCCAATGAAAGTGAAGTAATCATCGAGACACCAACAGCAAACTTGTCCATGAGGTCATCCTCAGTGAGATCAAGAACCTCAGGGCTGAAAACTGAACCATTATCATAAACAGAAAGAACAACAAGCCCATATGAGAATGGCCTTATGCCTAACTTGGCAAGCAATGCAGCTTCAGAAGAGCCAACCTTGTCCCCCTTCTTAATAAGTTCAACAGGGGTAATAATTTCCACAGTACCCTTGTTAATCTTGGTTGGAATGTTGAGCACCTGAAATATGGAGAATAAACACACATAAACAAAACATCCACAACTAGTTAAAAATTCAAGTAGAACAAGATGACCAACCTGGAAGAAAGAGGTTTGAGATGGGTCGAGCCCAGTGTTGCCAGGAGGAACAACAACATCAATTGGAGCCACCAAACCAACACGAGCAGGAGCTCCCACCTGTTCAGAAATAATGCAATACAAAAAAAATAAAATAAATCAAAACACAATATAACTAACAATAGCAACAACAATAAACAACTTGCACGCTCAAGAGATACACACTAGCAGCTATACATATAGCAACATTAGTACTACTTATAATAATAATAATTATTAGTCCTTCTAATCCTATTTGTAAGACAATTCAGCCAAAACACTTATTCAAAACATAATGCGCTAATTTATTCTTTAAAAGGATAATGCAACATTCCAATGTTATCTCCCTATTTAAATTCAAAGCCTGGTTTAATATGAACTGTGGTATTTTTCAAAGCAAGGCTTTGTAAATAGAACCACAAAAACAATTCTTAAATTGTGGAAATGAGAATTTACCTTGTATTTAGCAACCTCCTCACTAACCTCCTTAAGATCGCCTTTGGTGAAAATCAAACCTACATTTCCCTGATTCAATGAATGAGACACAAATCATCAATCCAAAATCATCTAACTCAAAAACCCTAATACATCTTTCAATACAAAAATCCAAAAGACTTACGACAAGGAGGGGAACAAGGCTGAGATAGGCAGTGTTTCCGGTTTTCTCAGAGTGAATTCTGACGGAACGCTTCATCATGGTGTTCTTGCCCATGAGGACGGTAGAGTCACCACGGAGACCCCTGCGAATGCTCTGGAGCTGGTTCGAACCGACGTTGTCGGCGTTGACGACGAGGATCTGAGTGTACTCTTCGAGAAGCTGGCACAGCTTGGCATCGTAAGCGATTTTCTTCTCTGCCTTGGTTTGTTTAATCGCCATTGATGATGATGATGATGATGAATAGGGATTTTAGGGTTAGGGTTTGGTTAAAGAGGGCAAAATCGAGGGCCAAGACGAAGCTCTGGCTTGGTCAAGGCGGACAGCAAAACGGTGCCGTCTCTTTAACCTCTTTTCTGAGTATTAGAGCGTGCCGGGAAGCAGAAAATGTGAAGATGGTGGTTTCTGGGTTCATATAGCATGTGAATTAGGGTTTTGTAAATCCGACGTTTCATGTTCTTCTTTTGTTATGAATCCGAGGGTTGGTATCTTTATTTGTCCATGTTCTAAGATTGAAATAATAATTTGAAAATTCACAACTAAAAATTACTACAAATTAAATTTTTATGGTTTTTAAAAGTTGTTTTTAAAATGTCTTAAAAATAATTTAAACTTATTTAATTTGAATAAGTTTTATTGTAAAAATTATATTCCACAAGTAGAAACTATAAACTTGTAATTATTATTATTATTATTATTATTATTATTATTATTATTATTATTATTATTATTATTATACACATGCATTTAACACTAAAAAGTTTTTATTTTGTGCTCATATTGCATTATCATATGAGCATTATTATCATAACTATTATTTAAGGTCCGTTTGACATAACAAACTTATAGATTTTTGAAGAGTTTCTAACTTTTTAAAAGTTGTTTGATAAATAAAAAATAAAAAATTTATAACTTTTAAGTTCTCAACTTTTGAAAAATTATTTGAGTAAGCTTATAACTTTTTAAAAGTTATAAACTTCATCATTAATTACTTAATTATTATTTTTACTCTTTATTTAAATGATAATTTTTATCTTTCCCATAATTTTTACCAAACAACTCTTTCAATGAAATTCTTAAAAAGTTATAAACTATTCAAAAGGTGATAAGCTATAAAAATCATAAATTATAAACTTGCTACACGGACAATTAATTTTATTATCCTTTTCATACATGTACATTTAAAAATCGGAGACTAAAATTAATTATTTGGAATCATTACGCATTAAACTCCCCAAGGTTTAAAGGGTTGCTTAGCTTACTTTGATAATACTTATTTGCATACGCCTTAAATCGATGTAATAGATTTTAATGTCATACTTGAATGAAAAAACAAGGACACTTGCCCCCTCTCCCAGGGTCAAAGGGTCACTTCACCCAAATGAAAATGGTAGTAAAAAATATCCTTGCCAAGAGGTCAGGAAGTAATGTAACCAAGTTAGTCCATGCTTTGTAATAGAGGTAAGATTCCATTCAAGTGTGTGGTTAGTGTTGATTTTATGTATCATTTAAAACCCCATCTAACTCTATTTAACCTTATTTAATCAATATATCAAAAACTTATTAACCTTGTTTAAGTAACTCATTTGAAAACTAAATAATAGTCTGACATTTGAAAGCATAAGTATGTTAACTTATTCATTGGGAGGATCATGCTAGACCTAATCAAATAACCTAAACCCGTACCTAAAGGATTTATATTCATGAAGTTGATTGGCATAACTTTATTTTAAAGTCATCCATGGTTAACACAAAAGGAAATTTTGTTAGGAAATTAGATCCATTTCCATCAAAGAATTTTCCTTAAAAATAGAGAAATAAAATATTAAAAGAACACAATCACCACAGAAGGATTTAACGTGGAAAACTCTAAAATTGAAAAAAAACCACGGCCGTTTTCAGAACCGACAACCAGAGAATAACATTATGTGAAAATTTATACATCACATAAACCTCACTCTCAAACACCCTTTTGCCCCCAAGTACACCCACACGCTCCAAAGCTCACATCTCACTACACTCTAACTTAAGAGTATTACAACAGAGAAAAGCTTAAAGTGTTTCAGGCATTTTCCACCGGTGTCCAAGACCCCGGTACACCCATTAATAACCATGGGTGTTTCCACACTTGATGCATTTATTACAAAGGGCCTTAAGGCCTATATTAGCATAAGCCTTTATCCCCCTTTGTAAATCCAAGCAATGTGAGACTTTTTAATCACCAATATTCAACAATCTCCACCATGATTAAAAAGGTACAACATCTGCTTCAATTGTCTATACTATCAATCACTTGCTTCCATTGTCTATGCCGACAACCATTGTCTTTACCGACAAACATTGTTCAAATGAACAATCATACTCCACCATAAAAAGTATCCCCACATAGGACAAGGCACTCCCAAGAATTTCTCATCTGGTACATATCGACCTTGCTGAAAATTTTATGGTGCAACTCCCTTGTCAGCTTCCCATGGAAGTTCTTCAGCCATCAATAAAACTCATCCACACACTTTGCATCAATGCTAACCAATGCCCATGTAAATCCACTAGCAAAACCTTATCCTCTTTCATGACAACTTACACATGTCATAAGGATACATATCCAACCTTAGGAGAACATCACCATCCCCAATAACATGGAAACATTGCTAGTACCTGCATGCTCAAATCTGTCACCTTTCAACACCTTGTATATTCCCAATTGTAACCATTTCTCTAAACTTGACATTACAACCATGTGTTCACCACTACAACCGTGCACCAGATCAGTTCCCAGGAAAGAGAGGTGGGTCACAATGGACACGCTTAAATACCAAGTCTTTCCTTAGCCAGAACTTTTCCAAACCAGCACTTACAGTAACACATTTTCCAACAATCAAGAAAATTCTCAAAGAGCATACTAAGAAATCTCATCCCACCGAATCATAGAGAATAACATTATGTGAAAATTTGTACATCACATAAACCTCACTCTCAAACACCTTTTTGGCCTCAAGTACACCCACACTCTCCAAAGCTCACATCTCACTATACTTTAACTGAAGAGCATTACAACAGAGAAAAGCTTAAAATGTTTTCAGGCATTTCCCACCGGTGTCCAAGACCCCGATACACCATTAATAATCATGGGTGTTTACACACTTGATGCATTTATTACAAAAGGCCTTAAGGCCTATATATAACATAAGCCTCTATCCCCGTTTACAAATTCAAACAATGTGAGACATTTTAAGCACCAGTATTCAACAAATTTACCCTTTAACCAACCATATATCATAATAAATTACAACTATTTATTTATTATTGTAACATATATGAAGTTAATTTAACACTCTAAATCATTATATATAAATTACAACTATTTATTTCATATGATGTATCATATAAAAAAGACTCTTTTATGTAAGAGTGAGAAAAATATGTACAACCATATAATAGATTCTTGAGATTAATCATATGAGACATGTAACCTTTTAATTGATTATTAGACTTTTAAGAACTTTTAATATCAACCATGTATGGTTATAGAGCCCACATTCACTACTATTGCTCTCAAGTAAGAAAACCATTTTTATAAGATTCATCCCTATATGTCCGTCCATTAACGTATTTGTTTATACGAGATGGAGAATGTAACCAACTTTTTTTCCATCGATACAGCAGAGAAAGTTTAAATTTCATCTTTCAATACAGTAGCAGTTGACCAGCGGTTATCCAACAAACCGGAAGAAATTAAGTTGACATTGGCTGGTGCTCATATTTTTTGAGATGATACAGTTCATTACAGATCAATATGGTCAGTGCCATTGCAGTTTTGGTCCTACAATTCACAACACTCAATAATCTTCAAAAGTTGCATTTTATTGCTGCATTTACGGAGGCCACTTACCCATGGTGCATATTTCAAAGTTCATCCTGAAAGAATCAAAGACCAAAGAAATGGAGTAATGAGTAATGAAAATGAAAATTAACCCATAACCAAAAACTCTCTCCTGTAAAAGGTAAATTTTTGTTGACAATTTTCAAAATAAATTAACTCAAACATGCACTGGAATGGTTGATCATTGATGTGGATCATCCATTATGATAAATGAAAGATAGGATGAAGGATGGTTTTGCTTAATGCTATGTGACTTTACAGAAAGGGAATATTTTAAGCAAATAACCCTTCCATTTGTTCAAAATTTACTGCCTCCATTTATTATTTAAGGTTATGCATGTATTTTAAGAAAATCATTATGTTACTTTCAATGATAAAATGACTTACTTTCACTAAAACCTTCATATTAAAAATGTTGACTGTTAGTTAATAGTTGTATTAGTGTAATTATAAAGTTATGTTAAATATTTTATAGAAAACTATCATAACTATATTATTAGTGTATAAGGATATAATTGAAAAAAAGTGATTAATATTGCATAGAAATTCTAAAATGAAAAATAATTTGAGACAAATCGATATTGGCAAAATGATGAGACAAAACTAGTAATATTCAATACGATTAAATAATAGAGATAGAGAATTTAAGGCTTACGTGGTAATCATCCAGGTAATCACGGGGATCCGGCTGCAAAACAGTGTCTTAAAGTCAGATTGTATAGCCCTTAAGCAATCAGTGACCATAAAATCATTTGAAGGCCAAACAAAATTTCATGAATAGACATGTGAATTGAAGAAAAAATAAAGCTAAAATAACTATTACTTCCTCCCATCCTAAATATAAACAAATTTGATTAGAATTTTTTATTCTTATAATTCAAAAAAAAAAATATTTTTCCAATGTTATTAAATATGTGATATCATAAATGCAAATAACTATTTCCAATTAACATTTTTAATATATGCAAAATTAATTACTTTTGTTTATATTTAGGTCGGAACTGGAAGAAATAGTTTTTTATGTTTATCTTGCCACTCCTATGTCCCGAACTCAAGTAATAATGTTTTTCCCTTCTATTTTATAATGCCCGAATGCTGTCCTAAGTAACCAGTTAGCATGAATCTCCACTAAATAAGCATGTTTTGAAGTAATAAATGCAAATAACTATTTTATACATGTTTTGAAGTAAAGAGTTGCCAGAACACAACAATGAATCTCCACTAAATAAGCATTCTATATTGCATATGCTCTCCTCTCAAGTCTTAGAATCCACCACTAGATAAACCAATACCCTTACTGTGATGTTAACAAAGTAAATGCATAAATAAGCCACAGAACAAAATTTTGGAGTCCAATCAGGAGAAAAACAAATTACCTTTCTATGGTGCCTCCTATTTCTATATTTATGATCCCTCTCCCTCCTCCTCTTTTCACCCTCTTCTCTTGCTCTCCTTGCCTCCTACATAATCACACCATATAGAAGTAGCATAAGAAGTAAGATTATTGCGCACATCAAGATAATGCTGAAGCATTTAGGCTTTTGATCAATCACCTCTTCTTCCCGAGCCCTTCTTTCTTTTTCTGCTTCTTCAAAAGCTTCTTTTTCAGCCTGAGATTTTACACATCATAAGAAT
Source organism: Clitoria ternatea (assembly GCA_037962975.1). Lineage (NCBI taxonomy): Eukaryota > Viridiplantae > Streptophyta > Magnoliopsida > Fabales > Fabaceae > Clitoria > Clitoria ternatea. The sequence continues at coordinate 10,341,872 of CM075676.1, forward strand.
GCAACTACTGTAATTCCTAGTTCCAACAAAATAATAACAGATTCAGAGACAGAAAAAGTAAGTGCTCACCTCTTTATTATTAGCCATATATTCTTCCACTGCTTGCCTTGCATACTGTGGATCATCGCATATTAAGATATTGTCATAAACTGAACCTGCCTTCACCTAAAAATTCAAAATAATAATATCAAATATGCTAGGCAATTAGTACTGAAGGAAAATTTGGGTAAATAATCTAATCAAGCAATTATTTCACACGCTCTTATTTAATGGGAGCCTTATTCAAAAACCAAACATTAACAAACTTACGAGATGCCATAAGCCTTTACAAATTATAATCAACTGTTCCAAACAGTCCCTCAATCAATACAAAGGAAGAACAAAAGGAATATATAGACACACACCTGCCACACTTCAATGCCAACATACTTAATTGGTTTGAGAACATAAAGGTCAGGATCATCCTCAAATTCTGCAGGAAACAGGAAAGGGAAGGCAGAATTCACAATTAGAGATGACATTCATAAAATTTCAGGAGCAAGGCAGAAAGTCAAGATAAAACACAGTGACAGCTTGGAGATGCTAACTAAACCAAATGCCCCCTCTCATAAGTTCATGGTATGTTTAAAAGATTTCCCAACACATTTGCAAAAGATTCACAAAGGCTTACATATGCTCAAGTGAATGCAATGGAGGTTGTAGGATATTTCTAAAATTATTGAAAACCTAACAGTCAACTGGTGAAAACTACAAAGAGTACCATTCAATAAACTTTTTTAGTATCAGATCATATTCACGTAATCCACAAGATGTTAGGAAAAAATAACATTCTAATTCCACTCGACATTATAATGTCAGCATGCTTTCATATTTCCCATGGTTACAAGTATGGCAAAGCCTAAAAATATCAGCAAGTTATTACACTTGTTTTACTTTTTACCACCAATTAATGTTACAATACTTGCAGTATCTGGAAAGTTGTCATACCATTTATAACACTTGACAATACTTGCAGGAGTAACCATTAATCCATGCAAAAGTACTTTTAATCATGTTTATAATTTGTAACAAAAAAATCATGTTTACCACCCAATTAATGCTTTGGAGCTCATCTCTAGATTCTAATAACAGAAACCATCAGCTCACAAATTAAATCTACCAGGGTTATCAATCCATGGAGTCTTCCACTTTCCTTTGTAGTTGGGGTTCTTGATTTTCTGCAGTCCAGTGATTTTCAACAATCAGAAAGCATACAAAATGAAGACGATCAACATTTAATGTGTGTAGCTTGAAAAACCTTGCGTTTCCATGGTCCTTTGTATGCTGGATTAGGAACCTTAGGGGGCTTCCATAGTCCATCATCTTCATCATCCCATTCAACAGGCTACTCAAACAAAGAATTTAACACAAAGAAAAAGAAAGGAGCACTCATAAGCCCTTGCTAAATTAAGTTTTCCTTCAATAATAGTGATCTTACTATCCAAATATTTATTGGCATACTTCAAATTCAGAATATATGCAGTAAACAAATCAACCTTCTTAGCTTTTGGGTCAGGAATTTCGGCTGGAATTGAATCATATCCCTGCAATGCCAAAAAAGAAAGTAAGTAGAAGGAAGCACGTGAAAATAACAAGTTAACAACTAAATCACTATGACGTTGCATGCCGCTGAAACGTTTCTAAGAGAGGTCAGCCATTAACATTTATTTGGAGAAAAAGTTTGTCAAATTGATGTTCTATCCTAATTAGCATCTGCTTTCTGTTTATTTACCCTTCAAATAAATAATGTAGAACTCAAATCAGGGGACTGAGAGAAAGACAAGCAGTATCTGGAAAGTTTTCATACCATTTATGACACTAGACACTACTTGCAGAAGTAACCATTATTCAATGCAAAAGTACTTTTATACAAAAGGAACCAAAATTTTGCTTATAACCTGGCTAGCTGTGTCCATTTGTATACAACCAGCAAATATTTTTCCTTTGAGAAAACCGGGTTCAGCTGTAGTTTTATACATTGAGAAAACATGTAACCTCTGTTTCATAAATTAAACAAACTAGTCCATTTTCGGTTCTTCATGTCATGTGGGCGTAAAAGTAAAAGTCACATGGAAAAAATCATACCATGTAGAAATTCCTAAAGGTGATCATTAAGGTTTTCCACGTGAGTTCAAATACTTAAGAAAATAAAGATGAAGGTGTCTGACAAATATGATGAAAAATTACAAGTTACCAGCAGAAGATTAGGTCGAAGGGGACAAAAAGTACCTCTGGCTTGACAGCGTCTGGGTCTTCGATGTACTCTCTATCATCCCAATCTGCTGGCTGCGGTAGGGGAAATAAAAAGTTAACACGAAAGGTATATTGAAAGATAAAGAAGTAAGACATACAAAAAGAACCAAAATGTCTCATATCTCAATTAAAGAACACCACAGAATGCTTGTTTAAGCTGTTTTTAAATGTATGACCTTTGTGGTCCCAGAAAGCAAAAACTAATAATATTACAGCTCGTCATCTTAACCAAACACTGCAAATACAAGCATTCACCACTCAAATAAAACAAACGCAGGCCAACACACAAACTCTAGACCGGATGCAGTACCTTTTTTGCATTGACATCTTTGATTTTCCTTGGAGGAAGGATATCCCAATCAGTATACATGCTTCCAGAATCCCTCTCACGGTTATCAACAAGAACACTATAAGAGGCATCAGGCCTTAGAATAAAGGTATAGAAGTGAGTCAATTTATCAGTTTCACATTGCAGATCTTTTGTGATAGGGTAATTCTGCCCCTGATACGATAGTATAACATGAAGTTTCTTTGTCTGTGTGCCACATATATCTGGTCCAAACATGAAACTGCATCAAACAAGACCAATTAGTTGATAGGAATGGATCCTCTGCAACAAATTGAACACTGCATGAGATTACCATTGAATACAAATGATCAACTTGGTTTTAACAAATGACCAATGAATGGCCAGATTTTCATTAAACCATTAGCAGCACTAAAAATTTACAATTAAGAGAATCCTAACTCATCAATTCACTCCCAGCTCACTACAGTAACAGAATAACTGTAATAACCTGTGATGCACACATATGATACATATTTGATACTGCGATACAACTATTCTTAAAATATATAGGATACGATACATGTGAAATACGAATCTAGATATGCACAAAATTTCATAAAACCTGATGAATTTAAAGTTGTAATCCTACAAATCCAAGTTAAGAACATGATCCTTGGACATAAGTCATAACTAAAACAAAACAAAAGTTTTTAAATGATAATCTCATAATTATCTGCCTATTTCTTACAAATATAGGAATGATATTAATCTCATTTACTTTTTAAGCATCATATATACATATGACAATTTTCATTTCTAGTTCACCAAGAGATAATCTTTCTATATCTGTATCTTGTAGAAGCTAAGTTGCCTACGTATAACCTTTTAAAGAGCTTAAATACTTAATGAAGGAGTATTGGTAAAGTTATCCGAGAGTATCATATACGACACATATTGGGTACAAAATACAAGAGGCCGGTGCAAGTATTGGTAACTAAATATAAAAAAAAAACCTCCTTTTTTAAAATTTTTAAAATTTCAACCAAGTTAGTTAGCAATAGCACATAGAATCCTCTAAAATTAGAAGTTCAATATTAGTGGAAAGGAAACAAGTGAGGAACCTGTAAGGGGTATCACCACCAAACTTCTTCTGATTAACATAACCAGAAAGAAGTTTAATGTACCCACCACCACATTCAATGTCCTGCTCAAATCTAATAGAATACTGAACCACTAGGGTTCTGTTCTTGTTACTAAACTCAGGATGAATCTTTGCAGATATGGCAAAATGCCTGGCATCATTATACGTCTGAAGACCTGTGTGATTACATACATGACACTGGTGAATCAAACCAACAATTGAATTGAACAATGATAATGATAAAATAATAGGAATGAGATAGATGGTAGATACCTTTGTCATCGGGATCTCCAGGCCATTTTCCAGCAGTGTATTTGAAGGTACCTGCTTTGCCTTCACTCCTTTTCCAATCCGACAACACCCAACGGCTTTTCCAACCCTCTTCGAATTTCTCTTCGAAGAAAATCTCGGCGAGGGAAGAGTGGAAGAGGGTTAGAAGGAGAAGGACGAGGTTGAAGAAGTGAACACTGTTACTTCGACTCATCTCATTCCTTCCTCTGAGATCAGAACTGAAGTTGCTTTAGATTTCAGCTGAGATGATGAGAAATTCAGACAAAGGAATTTAAATTATAACGGGTAGGCGTAGTACTTTCTAGAACATCATCTCACTTTGACTTGCAAATGCAATGCTCTGTTCCACTTCCGGTTGCATTAAGGTATTCAAATTTATTGCAAAATAAGTGCTTTATCACTTTTTTCTTAGTTGGTTAACTAGTGCCAAGATACTATTTATGGATTTTCCGAGGATAAGAAATTTTTTACTAAAATGAAAATAGTGTTAAAAGTGATTAAAAATTAAGGTGGCTGATTATTGATGATAATGATTTGTCTAATATGAAATATTGGATTTATGTACATAAGTAGTACTACCTCCGGTTCCAAATATAAGCAAATATACCCAACTTTACACATATTAAGAATATTAGTTGGAGGTAGTTATTTGCATTAATGTTACCACATATTTGATTTAATTTTCTAAAATGCCCTTAGTATCATTTATTACATAAAGAATTAGTGGCCTTAGAAATATATATGATGAGGACATATTTGGTAAACAAGCATTTAATAACATTGGGAAAGTCTAATTTTGCTTATATTAAGGGACCAAAAAATTCCACTAAAATTTACTTATATTTGGAACCGGAGGTAGTATTACAATAGTTCAATAGATCTAATGATACTCACAAATTCAATATATTTTAAAGTCTTGATGGATTTTGTGTTATGGGTAAAATATGTGTTAGTATTTCTTTTAAAGTGCGAGAAAACTTGATCCAGATGTATATATTACTTCTTAACACATTTGTAAATGTGAATTGGTATATCCTTCAACCTTTATTTAATACTATGGAGTCTATATAGATATTGTATTCGTGACCATATTTCAAGACATTTAGATACAAGTTTTTTAATTTTGATTTTTTAAGCAATGTATTTAGGACAACGGTTAATATTTTAATATATTTTTTAACTCAAGCATTTGGACTTTGATTTTCCCTACATAGCATAATCTCCACCCTTAATTTTATTTTTCCATTCTCATAAAAATTAATAAAATTTTAAGAAATAATAACATTATCCCATAGATTATGATTGTAGGGACAACTGCGTTGAATTTGATCCTAAAGGATTCAAATTCCAATTTAGTTATTTTTTCAATACTCTTAATACACGTGATCATATTAGTCAAATTAGTTCCTAACTAATTAGCATTTGTTATGGTGTTAGATACTCGCTTATCTCTAGCTACTAATTATTCTGTTTGTTCTTTTATCTTTAATTGCTGTTACCTTATTTTCAGCTTTGTTTCTTCCTTTCTGTTTTTAAGTTTCTTGTATATATGTAACCCTTAGTTGGTTCCTCAATTGAATGAGATTGATCTTTTGCCAATTCAAATTTCAATTGCCAATTCATTATGGTATGAGAGAGCCGCATCAATGGCTAATGAAGCCACGTTCCCCTGCAAGATGCATAAAATGCACTAAATCCCCTTCATATCCACCCAAACGAAAGCCCCTCCACTGCCCTTGTTTCACCATCGCTCACATACGAGAATTATCACAACTAGTCCAGTGCGATGAAGATGAGCTTGTTGACAAAGAACAAGTTATGATTCGTTGACAGCACAATTGCTGAACCACTAAAGAATCACAAAGTTTTCCTTTTTGGGAACAAGGTAACATGCTTGTTCTTAGCTGGCTGATAACGTCTATGAGCGTGGAGATTACGCAGTCCATTCTTTAGCGTAAGAGGGCTTCAAACGTGTGGAAGGAGCTCCGTGAGCATTTTTCCCATGCTGATTTGTTCAAAATCTTGGAAATATCCAAGAAGAAATCTTCAGTCAGAGGCAAGGTGATAATTCAGTCTCAAAATTTTACACTACATTGAAAACTCTATGAGATGAATTAGATATTTTGAATCCCCTTCCTATTTGCACATGCAACCCCAAATGTTCATGTGGTACAATCAAGAAAATTGAAGATAAGTGAAATAAGAATCAAATGGTTAGATTCTTGCGAGGGCTGAATGACTAATATTCAGGTGTTAGATCACAACTGATGCTCTTAGATAATCTTTCCAATGTAAATCAAGTTTTTGCACTAATTGCTCAACAATAATGTTAGTTTGACATTAAGAATGCTTTTGTGCCAAAGGCTCTTATCACGGCTAGTGATGAAGCATCAGACTCCAAGAGAACTCAAGGGAATGGTAATGGTTGGAATAACAGATACACTTCTAAGAAATCTTCGTGGTGTGGAAAAATAGGTCACACAATTGACATTTGTGATAGGAAACATGTTTCCCTACTCGCTTTAAGTTCAGGAATTCTAGAAACGTTGCTCCAAGATATGCAAATATGGTGATAACTGAAGAAAATGAGACCAACTGCTCAGAAGGTTCATTAGGAAAGGACACACAAGGAAGTGAGTGGTTTGGTATTACTGCAAACCAATATTAGAATTCATTGGCTTTACTACCACAACAAGATGAGAGGGACTCCACACAGCATACTGCTCATGTGAACGCCTATACTAATTCATATCCAACATGCAATGGTAATGTACTAATTTCTAAATGGATCCTGGATACTGGTGCCACTGACCACATCTCAAATTCCCTCAGTTACTTTACTGCATACAAGCACATACCACCCATCAAAGTGTCCCTGCCCAATGGAATCTTAGTTTCAGCCACCATTTCTAGCACAATTCATTTTTCATCTAGTTTTGTTTTGACTGATGTTTTATTTCTACCAACCTTCAAATTCAATCTAATATCAGTTACAAAATTAACTCAAATCCTTCATTATAAACTGACTTTCCTTGATGACATTTGTTTAATACAGGATTCCAATGCTTACAAGATGATTGGCATAGCTAAAGCAGAAAGAGGCCTATAGATTCTCACACAGACAATCGAGTCTTCTCAGCCTTTTATTTACAACATTATTTCAAAAAAAATTTCCTATAGTTTTTCTTCTAGTTTGCCTAATTTATGACACTATATGTTGGGTCATTCGTCTTTTGATAGAGGTCAAGCAATTAGTGAAATGTTTCCTTTTATTCATTGTAGTAAAAATTAAATTTGTGATATATGTCATATTGCAAAATAAAGAAAACTGTGTTTTTCCCTTGAGTTCTTCCTTTACCACTGCAGCATTTGAGTTAATTCATACTGATATTTGGGGTCTAGTTTCTGTAATGTCCATACATGGTCATTCTTATTTCCTTACCATGGTGGATGACTACTTTAGACACATTTGGATTTATTTGGTAAAGAATAAGGCAGAAGTTAAACCTTTAATTCAAGCTTTTTGTGCATTGGTGGAAAACCAATTTCAAACCATAGTTAAAACCATTAGAACTAATAATGGTAGGGAGCTCAGATTTGACCAATTTTATGCTACAAAAGGAATAGTTCACAAAACAAGTTGTGTAGAAACTCCTCAACAAAACTCCATAGTAGAGAGAAACACCAACATATTCTCAATGTTGCTAGAGCCTTGTTGTTTCAAGCTAACCTTCCCAAAATATTTTGGTCTTATGCAGTTATGCATTTAGTTTATCTCATCAACAGAATCCCTACACCAGTCTTGGATAACAAGTGCCTTTATCAACTCCTATATGAATGTCTTCCTGACTCGACTCAACTCAAGGTCTTTGGTTCACTTGTTTCTCCTCCACACTCATTAGTCATAGGACTAAGTACGACCTTAGAGCCACACAGTGTATTTTTTGGGGATATAAAAGTGGCACAAAAGGTTACATTGTCTATGATCTCAAGACTAGAGAGTTGTCAGTATTTCAGAATGTCATATTCCATGAAAATATTTTTCCATATCAACTGAAATCATCTACTAACATTACTTCTAATTCTAGTATTCTCTTGCCAAACTTTCTTCCTGTGAAACCTTTTGATTACATTCCACCCCAAACTAAGTTAGAACCTGAAACACCACAAAATTCTCTTCCCGACAACCAAATAGAAGATGTAGTAGCCACACCAAATAATCCCACACTAGTAACACAACGTTCACCTAAGAGAATTACAAGTCCTTCTTATTTGCAGGACTATCACTACAAACCTTGATGCTGCCACTACTGTGCCAAATCACTCTTCAAGAAAAGGTAATCTCTATCCTCTTTCTCAAGTTCTTTCTTATGACTATTTGGCACCTTCATATCAATCTTTTTTTATGAATATCACCACTGCACCACCCACTAGATATTTTAAGGTCGTCAAACATGAATGTTGGAGAATAGCCATGGATCAAGAAAGCAAGAAGCAATACTTGGGTCCTGCTTGACAAACCACCTGACAAAAACCTCATTGGTTACAAATGGGTCTACAAAGTGAAGCACAAACAGGATGGGACAGTAGATCGATACAAGGCAAGGCTGGTTGTGAAGGGTTACACTCAAAATAAAAGGTATTAACTTCATGGATACTTTTTCCCCCGTAGCAAAGATGACCACTCTAAGAGTTATTTTGGCTTTGGCCTCCTCCAAAAATTGGTTCTTACACCAATTAGATATAGATAATGCTTTCTTACATGCAAATCTAGAAAAAGAAATCTATATGGCTTTACCGAAAGGTTTACCAACTTCCAAGCCTAACCAAGTTTGCTTACTAAAGAAATCTCTATATGGGTTGAAGCAAGCCAGTCGACAGTGGTTCAATACTATCTCATGTGCTCTGCAGGCTCTTGGTTATTCTCAATGTCAAGCTGATCACACCTTGTATACCAAGAAGACAGAAATCCTTCACAACTTTATTGCTATACGTTGATTATGTGTTGTTAGCAGGAAATGACATTTTAGAAATCAATAAGGTCAAGTAGGCTCTTCATGCACAATTTCGCATTAAGGATCTTAAAGAAACCAAGTTCTTTTTGGGTCTAGAAATTGCACGGTCCTCCAAAGGCATAATTGTTAACCAACGCAAATATGCCTTGGAACTTTTATCAAACTTGATCTTCTCTGTTGTAAGGCAGCAACAACACCTATGGATAGCTCAGTCAAGCTGGGAGCTACTACTGGCGAACCACTATATGATATCAACTTCTATAGAAGATTAATAGGAAGACTCCTTTATCTTACCACTACAAGGCCAGACATAACTTTTGTGGTGAATCAACTTAGTCAATTCTTATATGCTCCCACGGACCAACAACAAGTAGCTGCTCACAAAGTCTTTTGCCATATCAAAGGCTCACTTGGATGTGGCCTTTTTTATCCATCATCAAACACCCACAAGCTTACAACATACAGTGACTCTGACTGGGCTGGTTGTATTGACTCTTAAAAATCAATTACTGGGTATTGTCTATACATTGGTTCCTCTTTAATCTCATGGCAATCCAAGAAGCAAACTATTACAGCGAGGTCCTCATGTGAAGCTGAGTATCGCGCACTTGAAGCAACCATGTGTGAAGTACAATGGATCTCTTATCTACTGTAGGATTTGCAAGCTTCCGAGCCTTCTCCTGTGCCACTTTTTTACGACAACCGCTCAACAATTCATATTGCTCATAATCCCAGCTTCCATGAGCGTACAAAACATATCGAGTTAGACTAGGAGAAGCTCAGCCAAGGCCTTACTCATCTTCTGCCTGTCCCTTCAACACAGCAACTAACTGAGATTTACACAATACCTCTGACGCTTACACCATTTAGATCTATTTTTTTTTTCAAACTGGGAATGATTAATATACATTCTCCAGTTTGAAGGGGGCTAACACACGTGATCATATTAGTCAAATTAATTTCTAACTAATTAGCATTTGTTTTGGTATCAGATACTCGTTTATCTCTAGCTATTAATTATTCTGTTTGTTCCCTTATCTTTAATTGTTGTTACCTTATTTTCAGCTTTGTTTCTTCCTTTTAGTTTTTAAGTTTCTTGTATATGTAAGCCTTAGTTGGTTCCTTAATTGAATAAGATTGATCTTTTGCCAATTCAAATTTCAATTGCCAATTTATTAACTCTCGATAAACATACTTAATAGAATTAAAAAACCAAAACTCATTAATGAACTCTTGACAATTTACACCACACTAAGTTGTTTCCCTTTTTTAAAGTAATTTGTTATATTAGAAGAATGACAGAGACTACTTTATTCAGTATGTTTTTCAATTGTATCTTATAAAATAAATTTGTTAATAATTGTTTTTTTACTTTTTAGAATGAAATAGTTTTTCTTATCTTGCATTTTTCTCATTTTTATTTTGTTTTTCTCCAAAAAAACTAACTTATCCTTGCTTATCTACTTATCAAAACATATCACTGTAATTTATTCATCCATATGCCACCATGACAAGAGGGAGATAAAAATGGAAAAACAGTCAAAACATAACATTTTTTTTTACCAATCCTAAAAAACACCAAACACCCCTTTACTTTCACAAAATATCGATAATTTGATCGATTCAACAAAGTATTGATAATTTTATTTTATCTATTTAACCGTCTAATATATTGAAGTTATGAGGAGAGCAACCATATTCATAATCAAAATACAAATTAGTAACAATTTTTTTAATCTATAAGATAAATTCATAAACGGATTGTTTTCAAATTTCTATTCCTTAACTAGGTATCATTTTATTTTGTTTATTTTTCTGCATGAGTAAGCCCAAAAGTTTGGTTTTACAGGGTTTTGTTTTCCTGTTTTATATTTTGGCACACAAGTTGTTATATAGGTGACATGTCTTGATAACCATATGCTTGTTTATATGAAATGAATTACACAGAACCATAATCATGAACGGATACCAGCGAAGGTAGTTTCTTTCTGCACATATCTTCCACTCTTTCAATCTGTGTAATTTCATATGAACAATAACTTAGGAAAAGAAAGGAAAATCCTCACAAATACATTTGCTGCTCCCCCAAATAAATAATTAGCACTCCATCTATACCTCAAAACCCATGTTGGATTTTATGTACAATAAGAGGGAGTTAAATAAGAGGAACCTATAACAACTTTTGGTGATCAAGTTTCCTCACATGCCATCATAAATAATGCACCCTTAAGATAACCAATGTACTCTCGTTCATCACTTCTTTCCTTTGATCTCTGCTGTTTGGACATGAGGTGATGATTGTGATCCACCACTGAGTGCAGCAGCAGCAGATTCAACATGTGTAAGAAGATACTCATATATCTTCTTCCTCAACCGGTCAATTGTTTCCGCCGGTATCTGGCATGATTCTCCCTCGTTCTTGCTCGACCCTATCTCATCCAACCAATCATTTACACTTTTTAGCTGACTGAGCATGCCTGCTATTTGGCCATTATTTGACAAGCTTGTGTCTCCATCACTGTCCAAGAACCTCTCAACAAACATCAAAAACCAGTCTCTGGACCGCAACTCCAGCATTTCAGCTAAACCAACCACCTCATCAAGGCCATTTCTTCTATCCCACTGTGGCAGTGGTTGGTTTAGTTGCTTCTGCCCATTTGCTAACACATCACCTAGTTTGCGAGGAGTTCCTTGCGATGCGTGTTTGGAATTAGCCATCTGACGGGTTTTTCCATGAGATCTTGATGAAGCATCCTCCCTTGTGTTTTCTAGTACCAGTATTGGTTTAATTCCAAGGACATTTTTTTGATTTTGAGGATTGGTGGAAACTGGAAGCTTCGACGATAGAGGTTCCCGGTTAAAAACTGAGAAGGATGATAGATTGGTGGACAAAGCAGCCTGGACCCAATAAGCTGCAAGCTTTTGTTTATCTGATTTGATTTTCAGGGCTTCTTCTGTTATGCTTCTTTCAGTATCTGGAGATGAACCATCTGGAATAGGTTTAGACAGGGAGTCAGCAATCATCCGCACACTATTTAGGCTACCATGGAGAGCTAAAAACTGTTCTATTACAGGCTGAGGGTTTTGTTCCTTGGCAGAATTACTTAACTCCGAGTATGCACTGCCAGAAACATTCCAAAACAAGTGTCAGAGACAAGTAGGTACGCTTCATTGCAGGAGGGCAACACCATATAACTCATACCAGCGAATAGAAGATTAGTTGTGGAAGATGATAAAACATATTTAGTTAAATCCAATCTGTCTGAACGATTGATTAACAAGCTTACCTAATGGATTATATTAGTATTACAATGTTTTCAGCAATCTTATGAATTATGAAATACGTATATGACATGACCATCAAAAATTCAAAGTCATCATTTTAACTTAGCAAACTATGAATCAAATCTAACAAACAGTTTAACATGAGCTGCATTCATACACATAATTCTTGGCTTTTACCCAATATGTATCCAAAAAATCTTGCCATGACTAAAAATGGCAAGAGTCATGACTCATGCATCATGTCAAAACACATTCTACAGCCCCACCCTCTTTCTGTCCAAGAAGTTACTAATTTGGATCTTGAATGGATTTAGAAATAAATATTTAAATATGTATCAAGAAGCGCACAAGGAATGATTAAATAAAATTGATAACATCCATGTCTATATGAGATTAGGAAAAATATAACTCCAAATAAGAGAAAATGACAAAGAAAATCCAAATGTAGCATTGGCATCACTTGAGTTTAGGATTCATCTATTCGATGTGGGACCAAGTCATACTTAGATTCTTCAATACTCTCTCCATTGTAGATCGGGAGGCTCTAATACCATATTGAAAGTGTATAAACGGTGCCCATAATAACAAAGAGGCATATTAAGGAGAGCAGGCCTATAAGTGTTAAACACCACAATACAACTCAAAACCTTAAGGCATTAGGTGCATGGGTCCTTGTACTTATAAACTACTCACCTTACTCACATCTATTCAATATGAAACAAAATGGCATTTGGATTCTTCAACAGTTCATATAAAAGTTCCATCATTATAAATTACTATCAATTTTTGCATATCCACTAGAGGTGCTTAAATGCTTCAATGGGTAATTAATTTACCAAAACAAAGGTCTATGTGTAACATATCTTGGTTTAAAATCTAAATTGCAATTTCCTGACATGAGCAGTCCAAAATCTCAACCATGTTGAGAAAGTTCTGATTGGAAGTACTGATTTGAACTTCAGAAAGTTCAGTAGTCCATAAAACTTAATTGAGTCATGTTATTCACATTACTATATTCATACCTTAGACATTGTAGCAAACTCTCAGCAGCAGCAGCGTCTTGTATAGCCTCGGTTGCAGCCATCTGTGCTGCATCTCTGTGCTTCATTACTTCCTGTCAAATGACATGAACATATAAGATAATAATGACACATAACAGTCACAAAACTTCTCGTCCAAACAGAAGGGTCCAATAAGTAAGATAATCTAATAAATGATGCATCAAGTGGGTAAGGGCATGATATGGGAAACATGGGCATAAGACATTTTACCCTCTACTAAATTTGAAAACATGTCAATGAAAATTGCAAATGAAGGTTGCATATAATTTATCTTCAGCCTTACCAGTATATACTTGACAGTGAAAGATCAAAATGAGCTAGAGCTGAAAATATAAAACAAGGAGGTTTCAAAGAATATACCCTCCCAAGCTTTGCAATAGATGAAGGGAGTGAAGTCCATTGAACACTTGAATCTGTCACCTTTCTACTACTCAGAGAAACTTTGACCAAGTTTCCAGGTAATCCACTGTTGGAAACTTCTGATGATTTCCTTCCATTAGAAATTCTTTGCTTACTTGACTTTTCTTGTTCTTCCATAGTTCCATTGGAAATAATAGCTTTCTTTGTAGGTGTTGGGGTCTTGTGCTCTTCCTTGAAAGCCTTTGTCGCCGCCTGTATCTTGCTCTCTTCTTTAGAGGGCAACTTTTCACTGGAAGTACTTCTCCTAGGAGTCTGTAACACCAAAATAACAAAAAGGAAAACATAACTGTTTGATCAACTCAAAAGATAAAGGTAACCAATACAGATATCTCAGTGACGCTATCTGTCAGATAAAGGATTCTTGAAGGAGGGAGAATGTCGTGGCACCAACTATGTATCAGAGTATTCAACATCATAATTTTTTGTAACAAAAAAAAAAACAAAGGCATGAAACTAAATGGAACAAATATAGGTGTTCAAAAACACAAATTGTGAATCACACTTACTACTGAGCTACGAACCTCAGGCTTAGGATCAAACTTAGCTGCCCTTAACTTAGATGTATCTTTATTCTTGATTTCCATATTCCCTTCCCAGCTCTTCCTTAGAGCCTTAGCTCCAAGCTCAATTCCCTGAACCAAATTTTTAATTGGATTCCCCATAGTTATTCTCTTCCCTGTAGGACTAGTCCCACGGACACCCTTATTTCCTGCCTCCACCACTCCCACCTTAGCAACACTTAACCTGTCCACTCCTTTAATATTTGCCTGCTGTTTCACTCCATTGGCAAATTTCTCAAAAGATGTAGGCAAAGAATAGCAACTAGTCGGAGAAGAAGGAATGGCCCTTGAATTCAAGGACTTCAATCTTGCCAAAGGTTCCTTCTTCACGTCATCAACATTGCCTGCTACTTTTGTAGTAGTGCTAATTTGAGATTTGCTTTTAGCCAAAAGCATTGTTTTTTTGTCTAACAGCTCTTCATTAGCACCACCACCACCACCACCACTCAATCTCATTTTCTCCTTCTTCTCCTTGTTCTCCCCAACATGGTTATTGCCTAACACCTTCCTTGGACTTGGAGACTTGGACCTCTCTAGGTCCAATGGACCAGAACAAGCACTTTTCTTGTTGACTTTACCATTTCTAAGGAACCCAAGTGAGTGAGTTGCAACAATGTCCTCGGGGGTTCCAACACAAGCATGTCTCCCAGGAACAGGCCTAACCCCATGAAGAATAGGAACTGGTGAAGCTGCCTCCAAACGATCAACAAACACAAACTGGCCAAGTTGAATCTTGTCACTGAGGATGAGATCATCATGTTCATCAGGGAGAGAGACATAGGTGGCATGTAAAGAATCAGAAACCTTGAGGTAAAAGCCTTGATTTGGAAACAACTCACCCCCTGCAAGTGCTGGAACAATGCTCACAACTTGCAACAGAGAGGACCTGTGTTCACCACCAACTTTCACATCGGTGTTCATGTGCTGCATGAGCTTCAGAAGCACCCCAGGTACAAGACTTGCCATTTTCTCTTGCTAAGGATGCTTCAATATGCATCACTCTCTCAATAGTCAAATGGGGTTCTCAAGATGGGAACAAAGTAAGGTTTTTTTTTTTTTAACCTTCCCCTCTAGTCCCAGTTCAACAATGGAAAAAATGGTTACTTTTTTGAGTTTTTCTAACCAAATTTCTAACTGAAGGAATGCCAAATCTGAACTGGAACCAATAAATGTGAGACCTTTATGGGATTCCACAATTGTAGAGATGGAAATCTTGTAGCAAGGCCAAGGGCTTAACCATAGACAATCGAAGTACATGGAAAATTGAATGCATTGAGAGACATTTCAGATTTTGACAAAAGAGATAATAATTAATAATAATTAATAACAATAATAAAGAGAAAGAACTCAGTTTTGGTAAGAAAAGAACAGTGAACAGCAAATAAGACAGCAATAAGCTATCAAAAAGAGTTTCCCAACCAGAGCATGGGGAAATTTTTTACTCAGGTTAGTATCAGTGGGTGGTACAGCTAGGACATGAGAAGGAGCACCCACCCACTTTCCTAGAAACACAAGCTAGCTAGACTGTAACAATCATGGATCCACTCACAATTATGTTAAGTCCAGAAATGGGAGAATTATTTCTCCTTTGCAAATGGTTTCGAGTTGGACTATTGTACAATTAATAATACTAAGCCTAACAAAGTATAGACATGTTTTTCTTTTCATCAAATATATCTAATTTTAGTCTTAATCTTCACATTTTCTTATTGTCATCTTAGTAAAATCTTAAAATAATCTCTGTTATCATTATGTAATCACAATTCACAAATCATTTGATAATAATTAGTTAATTATAAGCATAATGTTGTAAAACTCTAATAATTATCATAAAGTGACTTTGTAATTTGAGATGATTAAACTCAATTAACCTATCCAATCAATAAGCAATAATCTAATAGAAAGTTTGTTACTACATCAGTTGTACACATAAATAGGTGAAAATAGTTAATCTAACCAATTGAAATGTTGATTTACTAGTTGAACAATTGATTAATCAGTTTTATTGATAGTTTAAATTATATGATTAAGTGAATTAATTATATCAATTAAACTATGTTTTTAATGTGCACCGAGATAATCAATGAGTTGTTGACTCATTCGTCCAATACTTCGAACCTATCCGATTTTAATATGCATTATGCATATGACATATTCGAAAGGAATAAAAATATTTTTTAAAATCTGACTAAAAACATATTTAAACCAGTGATAATAACTACAATAATGACAGTTTTGTTTGTCTAAACTGAGAAGTAAAATTTGGAGGCTAAAACACAATTCTATTGAGGAAGGGACGTTCATTGGAGCTATGTGTCCTGTTTGTTGAAATATTATAAAATCATAAATAGAATTTTGCAAAAGAAAAAAAAATTGACAGTTAACTGGATTAATTAGAGTTTTGACTATCTATTAATATTAACTTTTAGATTTTTTTAATTTTTTTAATTTTATTTTTTTAATTACATCTTATATTAACAGGGGAAGAGAATTAGATAAAAGGTTTTAAGGTAAAAAGGAGGGTATAATTGGTAGCATGCTTATTGCATGATTGAGAGTTGTCAGTGTCTGACAAATACATCTAAACACACATGCACTTTGAACTGATACAAGAATGAGGAACCTGAAAACTTGACCCACTCCTGTTTTGGCTGCATTACTACTATAACACATGGAAGAATATTGGGTGTTTGATTTGTAGTTAGAAAAATAAAGTTTAGTTGAAATAAAAAATTTAAAGGTTGATATTAATTTTTTATGCTGTTTAAGACGATCAAAATTCTATTTATCTGTAGGATAAAAAACTCCTACAACTTAATAGAGAAAACCTCCCTTCAGCAACAGCCCCAAACATGCTCTATGAAGCTCAGCTCAAAGGGGCATAACAATTTCTGGGAGGGAGAATTTTGCAGTGTATTTTTTTTCCTTTCCAAATAAATGTTGATTATGCAGGGCGACACCATACCCCAAGATTAATAGGGGTAAATAATTTGGCTAGAAAAAAAATTAAGACTAAATATAAAATTTATTGATAAATAAACAGACCCATCATGAAAGGTAAAATATCAATTAAAACAAATATATACCAATAAAAAATATATATACGAATAATTATATAATTTAAAGGAATTATTTTTTCTTTCCCACATTACATACTTACATATGATAGGTGATATCCCTAACAGATTTTGTTTAAGTGATATAAAATTACTTGTCACTTGGACAAACTTTATTAATTTTATAGTAATAAAAACTTGTTTTGAGAAAATATATTATTCAAAAATGTTTGTTTAAGTTGTTAAATCCATTTATACTTCTTTTTTGTTAACAAAAAATTAGATGGATTGAGTTTTAGGACTGTTTAGATACAAACCTCAGTTAGTCAAACCTACATCCTACAGTTAAACGGAGTTTTGACTGTCTTGAACGGCGTGAAGAATCAATATTAACCCTTAAATTTTTCCATTTCCCCAACTTCGTTTCCCCCATTGTTATCAAAACTGAACCGGTTCGGCCGGTTGAACCGTAAACCGCTTAGGTGACCGATCTGGGTCAATTCTTTAATACTACCAGTTTAACCACGGTTGAACCCTGGTTTTAGCACGGTTTTCATGAACTAGTGCCTTTACCAGTTCAATGACCGGTCCGGTTCTGAAAACATTGGTTTCCCCAACTGAAAATCAAACGGACACTTACTAAAATAAAAACACGTTTTAAGACTCGATAGACATATACAATGATACTTAACTATTACAAAGATACTTAATTATAGATAATCCTTAATCAACTTACTAACTTTTGTTAACATTTATTTATATTAAATTTACATTGAAGTTTTAATAATTTCTCTCTCAAAATAATGAGTTACGAGATAATCTTCTGAAAAGTAATTGCGTAAAAATACTTAATTTTTATAATGTTTATATTATAAAATCTTTTTAATGTTTAAAATAAACTATTTGAAAGAAAAAAATGAAGGCGACAATAGCCTTATTTATCACAACATAATTGCATCCTAGTTTAAATTTCACTAATATAAAAATGTTGTTGGTAAGTGATGCGAAAACATATTTTAATGAGGATTAGATATTCAATTTTTATCTAAATTTTTATTTTCCCATGTTACCAAATTATTATTATTATTATTATTTCGTTAAAGGTGATTATATTAAGTCTAGATAAGGATTAACGTAAGGAGGTGCATGTGCGGGGTAACGCCAATGTTAAGAACAAGGCAAGGGTGTGTCGGTTACCAAAAAAGAAAACTATAGAGGGACAATCATTAAAAAAAGTTATGTTATGGTGGAGCAACTTTAGAATTCCGTACGCAAACGTTAATTCATACTTTAAAAAATAACCTTAAACCTCTTTTCAATGCACCCAACCCATTTGAACAACCCAAAAATAGATTCTACAGTAAAACAAAGTTTTAACTGTCTCGGTATGAAAGATCAATATCAACTCTTAAATTTTTCCATTTTCCCAACTGGAAACCAAACAGACCCTAAGAGTTTATTTAATATTTAATTAAAAAATCAAAGTTGTGAAAATGAAAAAATTTAATGGTTAATATTGATCATTTATCCCGTTTGAAATAATCAAAATCTTGTCGAACCAATAGATTTTTTGTGTTGGTCAAACCTCGATTTAATTGGTGAATATTAATTTTTTTTAGCTATCAGAATTAGAACTTTAAAATAACGTGGTTGGAAGGAAAATACGTTTATTTTAATTTTTTATAAATTGGCTTTATTTTAAATTGAGTATTATTTTCAATAAAATAAGTATTTTTTAAATAAAATAAAATATATTTCTACTTCATAAGCTGGTTTTTTTTCCTTCATAGATTTACTTATTTCAAAAGGATATAAGAACAATGTTATTTATATACGCATCGGGGTCTTTTTATGCATATAAAATATTATTCATCTCTAAAATATACAATTGCATATAGTTTTAGTCTTTCACCAAAAATAAATAATAATCGAGGGTATTTTTGGTCTTACAAAATCTATGAAACAGAACATGTGATAACATTATATATGAGTCGGCAGCCTAATGAATATTTAGATAAAATGTTTAAAAGAATAAATAAATATTCCTACGAATCGTGCCATGCCAGAAAAAAGATTCTGCTAATAATGTTCAGAGGATAATTGATAAATAATTGAATATTTTGATATTGCTGCTTGATATACTACACTAAAGTTAATTTAGTAGTGAATTTTAGTTACTTATTTTGAGGTTTTAAGTTTAAACTTTAGGTTTTATAGTGGTTATTATAAATAATGACAAATTTTAGGTTTTATGGTGTTTAAACTTAGGACTTTTAGGTAATTACCTAAACCTTTTACTACTAAACTGAGGTTTAAGAATAAACTTTTGAATGGAAAAGTATTTTCCATCAAAGAATACAATTTTCTTATGGTAATCATTATTTATGATTTTTTTTACCGTAAATAAGTGAGTTTTTTTTTCTTTTCGACATTGAAGACAAATATATTCAAAGTTTAACAAAATTAAAATTATCAATAATATGTTTAGTAAAGGTTGAATTTAAGATTTCTTCCTAAATTTTCGATTTATATTTTAAATTGAGTTACAAGTATTTGCTTATCCTTTCCCTTCTTTGATTTTTTAAAGATTTTATGTTAACGACTATTTTGACATGTAATGTGATCTAAGGAAATGTATATTTGAATAAATACATTTTCCTTCAAGATAACATACAACTTAATTAAAATGGTAAGGACATAATTTAAACGCAAACCTTATAATAATAAAGTAAAGTTACATCAATAAACAGCATATAGTAGTAGTAAATATCAAAATAATAAAATAAAATTCCTGTTTCCGGTTCCAAAATTTCATTTTATATATTAATGTTAAAAACAATATTTTAAAAAAGGGAAGAAATGGTGTAATCGCAAGTTAAGAATCTAAAAAAAAAAATCAGTATAGGAACTTAAAGTGATTAGAATAATAAGGTAATTTCATATATATTTTTTTTCAATGGAAGAAGGTGCATTCTAATGATTAGAATTGGTTTGGTAACTTTGGTTAGGGTTAGTGATTGATTACCTAATGATTCTGCATCGATGAAAATGTTTCAAACAAAGAGAATCCACAATCTGTAAAATAATAAACCATATTAATTTAGGTGACGAGGTGGTTGTGATTATTAGTTGCTCTAAAAGTTAATTAAAGGGGAAAAGCATCAAGTTTAAGCTTCCACAGCACACTCATTGGAAGAGCAAATGATTAAGCTAAAAGCAAAAAAAGTCAATTAATGTTGGTTTTAAATAATTACAAGAATCCAAGTAACTCACACATAATCTCAACGTCCTTCACCAACACGAATCTTTGTGTCGTGAGCAATCTTCCATTGCTTTGAATGGGGTAACCATTAGTTATATTTTCCTTGCACTCATCTTGTAGTCAACAAACTAGGCATTTTTTTTAATGGGGATAAGCTCAAGGCAAAACTACAAGTAAATAAACTTTAGGGTAGAGACCTCCAATGAATCAGCAAACAAGGCATAAGCCACCTGATTAGGAGGACTCAAAAACAAAGGAGATCAACTCATGAGAACAACTTATTTTTAAATAAGTGTTAGAAGTCTTACATCGTCTGCCTCATGATATTTCGCATGGCTTAAATACCTGTTGGGCAACTCTAACCATTGCCAATTGTTTTTCGGATGGAACCTTTAACATGGCTTAAGCTACGTTGGAAGGGGCGTGTTGAAAGTCTCACATCGTCTGCCTCATGATATTTCTAGTACTTTATAGTGTTTTATAGATATATTGACACTCATGGTGGGGTGTGTGTAAACCACATTTTTATTTTGAGTTTTATAAAAAGAACTAGAGTAAACATATTCAATTAGATTTAAAGAGATTGATCTTCATAATCATAAATAATCAAGATACATATATGATTATCTAAATGTTGTAGTTATCACACATGAGCTAGTTGTACTCATATTCTATTGGAAGGTACAAGATGTCTACTTCTGTAGATTTTTCTAGAAAAAAAATCATCAATCCCATAAATCATATGACATGAAGTGACGATAAAAAAAATAAGAAAGGAAGATAACCGAGAAGAAAACCAGGACTAGAAGAAAAGAATAAGCCAATGGAGTAGAAATGGTTACACCAAGCAGACAATTTTACATTTTTATAGTATTTTCTTCTTGTTTTTATTTCAAATTTGTTTACTGTTTCTCGTAAAGACTACCAATATATATATATATATGCATAAAGAGGGAAACACAAAAAAAAATGACCAAAAAAAGAGAAAAAGGATGGAAACCAAAATTTAGAAGAAGAGCTCGGAGAAGGGAATAAAGACAAAGAAGGCCAAATGAGAGTATAAAAAGAGATCAATGAGAAATGAGTGAAGACCAATTAAGAATAGTAGACAAACCAAGTATTTAACTTTTATTTATTATGTCTCATAAAGTTTACTAAAGTACATGAATAAATAAATAAATAAGTAAACAGAGATGAAGAAAGACAACCCAAAATACAAGAGATTACTAAGAAGATAATTACTATTAATTAAGAAGAATAACCAATTAGGAAAAACTATGGGCTAATTGGGAATTCCCAATTTTTCCTATGGTTGTATTTCTATTTTTATTCAAATTGGCAAAGCTTAACAACATCTACAAGAAGAGCATAAAAGGAAAAATTAAGAAAAAGATCACCAAGAAGAAAATCAAGACTGGTTTAGAATAATAAATCAACAAAGAATAAATGGTTAGATTGAATGAGAAATTTTCTTTACTATAATTTTATTTGTAGTCATGAAGCATGTTGAAATATACAAGCAACATAAAAAAATGATGAAGAAAAAAAGGAATAAGAAAATCCAACAAAAATGTGAAAGATCACTAAGCAGAGAATCAAGAATAACCAAAGAGAATAAGTCGGCCAGGAAAAATTACCAATCAATCATCGATTTCCACTCTCCCTGTGTTTTAAATTTTATTGTTCTTACTCACAAAGTTTGACAAGATGTGCAAGAAAAGCATGCAAAAAAAGAAAGAAAATAATGAAGAATCGTCGTTGGAGGTTCTAAAGGAAAAACCTTGCTTGGTTCAAGCTTTAAGGGTCAAGCACCGAGTCATGAAGTTTCATATTCCAAAAATGAAGAATTGTCATTGAGGATTCTTAGGGAAAAACTCCGCTTGATTCAAGCTTTCAAGGTAAAGCATCGAGTCACAAAGTTTCAGATTCCAACAATGAAGAATCACCATTGAAGGTTCTTAGGGAAAAACCTTGCTCGATTTAAGCTTTCAGGTAAATTGCCGATTCACAAAGTTTCTGATTTCAACAATGAAGAATTGTCATTGGAGTTTCTAAGAGAATAACCCTACTTGGTTCAAGCTTTTAGTGTAAAGCACTGAGTCATGAAGTTTCAGATTCCAACTATGAAGAATCGCCATTAAAGGTTCTTAGGAAGAATTCTGCTTGGTTTAGGATTTCAAAGTAAAGTGTCGAGTCATGAAGTTTTAGATTCCAACAATGAAGAATTGTCATAGAGGTTCTCAAGGAGGAACCTCGCTTGGTTCAAGCTTTTAAGGTAAAGCGTCGAGTCATAAAGTTTCAAATTCTAACTATGAAGAGTCATGATTGAAGGTTCTCAGGGAAGAACTCTGCTCAATTCAAGTTTTTAAGGCATGTCGAGTCACAAAGTTTCAAATTCCAACAATGAAGAATCACCATGGAGGTTCTTACGGAAGAACCCTGCTCAATTCAAGCTTTCAAGGTAAAGAGTCAAGCATGAAACTTCCGGTTCCAACACTTAAAGAAGAGAAAATATGCCATTCAAAGGTTACCAATGAAGAACCTTTATTCAGTTCAAGCTTTAAGGTAAAACGTTGAGTCATGAAGTCCTTCCGTTCGATTCAAGCTTTTAGGGTAAAACACCAAGCAATGAAGTTTCTAATTCCAACACTTAAATAAAAGAAAATTCACAATTTAGAGGTTCTTAATAAAGAACCTCTACTCGGTTTAAGCTTTCAAGGTAAAACACTGAGTCATGAAGTCCCTCCGCACAGTTCAAACTTTCAAGGAAAAGTGCCAAGTCATGAAGTCCTTCCGCTTGGTTCAAGCTTTTAGAGTAAAGCACCAAGTAATGAAGTTTCCGATTCCAACACTTAAAGAAGAGAAAATTTGTCATTTGGAGGTTCTCAGTGGAGAACCCTGTTCAGTTCAAGATTTTAGGCTAAAGCATTGAGTCATGAAGTGCTCGATTTTGATACTTAGAAAAAATATAAATAAAAATCACCATTGGAGGTCCTCGGGGGAGAACATCTGCTTGGTTCAAACTTTCAGGGTAAAGCACCAAGATGAGAAGTTTTTGAATCCAACACTTAAATGATTAAGAAGAAATCACCAACCTAAGTTCTATACTAAATAAAAAAGACATGTAGCTAAAGCTTTCAGGGTGAAATGCCAAGCTACAAAGTTAGAACTTTTAAGGTAAAGTTCCACCCGGATACGTCACTCTCAACAAAGAGTATCAAGTAACACGAAACCTTAACAATGACCTTAGTAATAAAATAAATGTGGAACTTTTAGGGTGAAAGTTCCACCCAGATAGATGAGTTGATGAGGATCCAACATAGTATAAGACTTAGGACCTTTTGTTAGGGTTACTTTTGTAACTGTTTTAGGATTTTATTGTTAGGGTTTAAGAGCAATCTTGAGACTTAAAAAGCATTTTTCATTGTATTTTTAGTTGGTCCTAGTATGAACTTTAGGATTTTGGCCCTTCCATAACTTTACTTTTGTGTTTGGGTTACTTTTCGGCCTTAGAAACTTGGGAACTTTGCCTTGTGCGAAAATATCCTTCACCATGGGTTAGGATTAGTTAATATTAACTTAACTAGGGTTAGTTAGAGGTAGCTTATTGGGCGAGTTAAAGATCAATCTTTAAAGGAAGCTAGGGTTTCTAATTGTATTTAAGTCTTTTCAATTAAAAGAATTCTATTTCTAAAAGCTAGAGTCATTTAGCACTCCTAAGCATAGTCTTATCTTTAGAGCACCTCTAAAGTGGTGACTACACACATGACTTATCTTTTCTCTTAAAAAAGTGATGCCTCCATCTCGCAATCCTTTCCCACTTTTTTGTGTGTTTTTCTCTTAGTTTTCTATTAGGATTTAACCTTTCCACTTTATGAACAATTCGGGTACAAAAATGCTTCAAGGAGGATATATCATTGCTAATGGACATTGAAATTTGAAGATCAAGAATCCTCTCAAAGATAGATCTGTCTCTCAAAGTGTACATCATGAGTCATATTGTGTTAGCACTTTAATATCCTTAGCATGTTCTATTGACACTAATTTTATGATTATTTTTGTAGTTATATGTTGACACAAGTTTTGATAATGATACAATAAATGAAGAATCAAGATCAAACATATAAAATTATGGACAAATTAATTATGTTTGATGTTTGAATTTGATGAACAAACAAGGGTTTGAGTCAAAGCATCTACAAAGGATTAAAACAAGTGGAAAATATTCATCCAAATGCCTAAGAATCAAAAGAACCAAATCGTATGCAATCAAATATAAAAAAAGGGTTCAACAAAGCATGGAAAAGTGTCAATCAGCTATATGAATCGATTCACCATAATCCTGAATCGATTCACACATGATTTTAACCCAGGAAATTGATTTTGAAAGGCATGAACCGATTCACCATAACCCTGAATTGATTCACACATGATTTTAGCCCTGGAAATTGATTGTGAAAAGCATGAATCGATTCACCATCACCCTAAATCGATTCATACGACCGGGCAGTGGAAAAATTGCATAAAATCACGCATGAATCTATTCATTTGGCTTGGAAAGCAAAAATACACTAAATGAATCTATTCATGAATCAATTCATTTAGTGCAAATGGGTTCTGGAATTTGAATTGGAACCTCAGAAGTTCAAGTGGCAACATTGCATATCACTACTGAAACGCTCCATCATCCACTAAGCAGAAACTACACTCTCCATGTTGCACTATGCATGATCTGATTAATTAAAGCCAAATGTTCCATGATCCACCAAACAGAAACTGCACTCTCCATGCTGCACTATGCTTGAACTGATTAATTAAGCCAGCCGTTCCATGTTGCACTATGCTTGAACTGATTAATTAAGCTAGCTGTTCCATGCTCCACTATGCACGTTGGAATTTATTATGCAATGACACCATTACTCTGAAGGAATTTTTAATTGCAAACACCATGCCTTGCATTTGCTATAAATAGGAGATGAAGTTGAAGGCTGAAAATAAACAAGCAGTGAAGCATCTCCTCTGCCTTTTTCTTTCTCACGTTGCTCTCCTTTCTTAAGCTAATAGTTCTCTGTTCCTATTATTTTGCAAATTATTTTAAGAGTTAATTTTGTGAGCAAAATTATTTTGAGTGCTAAAATTTGTATATCCTCTCTTTGAGAGTTATTATTTTGTGAAAACTTTAATTTGTATATCCACTCTATTGGAGAGTTATCCTTGTATACTTAAACACTAAAATCCTAGAGTTTTGGGTTGGGGTTCAACCTTGTGAAATTGAGAGATTGGGTGGGTTGCCTTTGTACTTGTGAGAATTGGGTTCTTGAGTGTGTGGGATACTAGGAAGCTGCAATTGTTCAAAGTTGTATCTCTAATCTCCAATAGTGGAAATCCTCTAAGTGGGTTGCTTGGAGGCGAGACGTACATCGGTGTGGTGGAACTCGTATATATCGGTTTGCAAATCTCTTTTCCCTACTCTTTTAAATTTGTACACTTAAATTGCTTGCTAAATTTGTTGTGTTCATAACTTAATTGTTAAATTTATTTGAAACAACTCTCTAACTCTTAAGTGAATTTATTTGCCATATATTAAGTGCTTATTATTTCATCTTGTGTATAAATTGTCATTACTTATGATTAAACTTATCATCTTTATCAAGTATATTTATTAAAGAATCAATTTCAAAAGCATTCCAAGTAAAATTTTTAATACTCAATTCACCTCCCCTCTTGAGTAATTGAGGTCACTTGGTTAACAATTTCATTATTTTAGGCTAGATTTATTGATTTAAGCATATTTGGGCCTTAATTAGTAATCCTACTTAACTATTGCATTTGGAGCTTTGACCTCTACTTACTAATTTAGTCATAACCTTTGATGCATATGAAGTTTTTCATTGATTCTTATTGCATTAGAAAGTTATTTCAAATAACTTTAATTCAACATCTCATTCGTTAGATATGGAATGATAAAAGTTACAGCATTTAAAGTTGGATTCCAAATTCTATTACGATAATTACGAGAATTGTAATGTCCATTAGTAGTTTGTAATTAGGATTTGAGCTAAATTAAGTTTTGTAGCTCATTCACTTGCTGAACTTATTAGCTTAGGTTTAATTTTAAGGTTAGCTTCCAATTCTTCTTTTTACATAGTTTCCATTGGAGGAACTATCTCTTTGGGATTTATTCTCGTATTTTCTTCTACATATGTTCTTCAATTCATAGAGTTTAAGATTTAGTTTTTTGTTTTCTTTTGTCTTTTTCCATGATGATTGCTATTACATTCGCTTGCATGCTTACAATGTGATGGAAAAGTAGTTTTTAGATTAATCTACGATTTTAAGCCCGCAAGGTGATAAGATAATGTTTTCTGTCTCAATCCAAGTTTGAACTTTAATTTTACCTTATCAATTACATCACTATATTGTTAATTCGGTCTTAGATCGCTTTGAAACGATTCTAAATAATTTGTGCTTGTCGAAGGCGTTACTCCTGCTCAAAACATATGTTGGCCTAGTTCAAACTTTAGAGATCAGATTGAGAAGAACCTTATCGAATTAATCGAAAACGCTTGTTCAAAGTTCATTTAAGGAAATCGAGTTAAAGACAGTTGTTCTTTAACTCGAATTCATGAATTAGGATTGAGATTGATTCCGTTATTAAATCTATTTTACAAAATAGAAATCATAGGTCAATTGTTTTTGCCTATTTCTTTTTTATTTTAATTCCTAATTACACTCTTGATTACAATCAAAATTCTCCACCATGTTGTGTTCTGTTTTGAGTCTAGTAATTAAGGTCCTCAAGAGAATAACCTAGGTTAGTCACCTAGTTATACTACAATTATTTTTACTTTTAATTTGACCTATTGCGACATTGATCACAAATACTTCACTCTTAGTGAGAAGTACCATGTAACACGAAATCCTAAACAAAATATCAACAAAAAAGGTACCCAAACGACTCAAAATTATATACACAAGAATGTAGCCTAACAAATTTTTGTGGTTGTCTCGTCTAATATTTGCATGAATGCTTATTCTAAAAAGTTTTCCTCTTAGAATCTTTCACTAAAGGTTTTTTAGAGGTCATTCGCTTAAAGGCTAAGAAGTTCATGTTCCCTTTATATTTCGTCTGGTCCCTTACTAACAATTTACTCTTGTTTGTCTTTTTAACACTTGAAGGTTAAAGGGTCCCTATTCCTCATATTCATCATATTTAGTCATTCACGATCCTCTCATAATCTTTATCATTTATAGTATTTTTACCACACACATGAATTGATAATCAAAATAATATTACATTTATTTAAATCATTATAGAATTTATTAATTACCAAATATACATGTATATTGCCTGGTCACTAATGTATTACAATAGAATTAAAAAGACTTAAAAGTGTATATACTTATTACTGATGTTTTTTTGTGAACACTTTCCATAAAAGATAATTACAATTCAATGTTTCTTTTGGCGCTTAAGGCAAAAGTAAACATCCCTACTTTGATCTATCCCTTTACATAACAAAAAGTTTTGATTTGTTTTTATGTACAAGCCTACACCTATATAAAGTTCTTTGAAACTTGGTTGCGCATTGTCTTCCAACACCAAGTCCTTAGATACTACTTGTTATTTTCTTTGAATCTAAAATAGACTAGTTGTAGTCAATCTCTATAGTTGCCCCCAAATCTTAGACATTTTCATTAGTGGAATGAGGCTGCATAACACCATTTGAAAGATTATAACTATGCCCACGATTAGCCTTTAACGTCCACAACACAACCAAAAACACCATGATTATTGCAAGAAACATAATTCCTATCCATGCCATTCGAGCAAATTTCTTTAGAGGCTTACAATGTTTAAGGAGCACCAGAGAGAATGCATCTTTCACCATTTGACATTCTAACAACCGTTCAATGCTAGGATACATGTTTAGTAAGTTTTGAATTGAATTTATGGCTGACACAATCACGTCATACTCACTACTGTTTAGGATATCTCCTTCGCCACATTTTTCTTCATTGTCATCAAAACAAGTATAAGGTTCCAAGGCCTATAATGCGGGAATATGGAAGTCAAAATTGTTAGTGTACCACTAAACATGGACTATAGAAGTAACATATGTATAAAATAATATAGGAGAATAAGAGATTGTTTGGTTTGAGAAAATGGTTTGTTTTATTTTTAATTATTATGTTATATTGTTTTTGTTAATGTTTTGAAAACCGGACTGACTAGTGAATCGGTAAAGATAGTTTAAACGAATCGTGATAAATTAAGGTCGAACCGTGGTTGACCATTTATTGAATTGATCCGGACCGGTCACCCAACCGGTTCATGATTCAACCGGCCGGACTAGTTTTGATAATAATGATTTTTGTAGTTTCAAAAGGTTATATTTGAAAATAACTTTTTTTAATATTTTCATGATTTTTTTAATAAAATTTTAGAAACACATTAAAAAAATAAAAACAAAATATTTTCTCAAACCAAACAACTCGTGTTAATCTTGGGCATACCTCTGGGATATCTCCTATTTGAATAGTTTTAGGTGGACAGTTCTCTGGCTTATATAAATATTCAGGGGATGCTGAGAAAGGATTGCACACATAAATATTTGGAAACAAACCTCCCTTGT
Organism: Clitoria ternatea; assembly: GCA_037962975.1. Lineage (NCBI taxonomy): Eukaryota > Viridiplantae > Streptophyta > Magnoliopsida > Fabales > Fabaceae > Clitoria > Clitoria ternatea. Next base: position 10,371,180 of record CM075676.1, read on the forward strand.
TTGAATTCACCTATAAATTAACCAAATGTTCATAAAGCACAACTTACTATAATTAATTGTGTAAATGACAATACTGTTAAGTAACTAATTCTGTTAGAGTTTGTTTTTCTGTTTTGTTAGTGGTTAGGAGTTTTGGTTTTGCTTCCATCTCCTATATAATTGAGGATTGTTTTCCTTTGGGTTGTAACATTGATTGATCAATCAATTTCATATTCATTCAGTGTTTTCTCTTCTCTCTTTGATCTCTTACTTTGATACACATAAATATGTATCCTCTATGACATATGAGTTTTGCTTTGTTGGAATAAACACCAACATAATGTGAATTCTATAACAAAATCGCAAAAACATTAATGTGTGGCTTATGACACATACTATGGTATCCTATGTTTGATTATTGTTTAATGTGTTGTCATAATATTTGAGAGGAATTAAGGAATTCATGTTTGAGACAAAGGCACCTCATTAACAAGGTTAGTGATTCCTTCAGCAATTTCATGCATAATTGATTTTGCTGAGAGAAATTCATCGCAAGGGAGGATGGAGCCAAGACTGCTGTTATGGGGATCTTCTTCAAAATTGTAAAGTGCTGTGCATGTGTCAGTTGAAAAACTGTACAATAAGATAATTTTATTAGTTAAACTCTTATTTCATTTGCAAAAAATATTTGTTCTTTAGAAACTTGTTGCTAAGAGTAATTACAACAATTAGAAAATTAGAAAACTATATTTTACTTTTCTAAGAAGTAATATATTCCAAAGAGAAGCCAACACATCATTGTTATCAACCAGCACAGTACAATAAACCTGTGAAAAGGAAGTGAAAACATAAAAAATCACATATAAAAATATTACTTTCATATGTAACAATTTCATATGTTGCCATCTAAGGTGCCAAACAACTATAATTTAGCTTACTTACATGTAAATTGCCTTCCAAAATTTTAGCACTCCAAAAACTGTTAAGCACAAAATTTCAACATTTTATGAGAATGACTTTGCTTATTCAATGCAGAAAATTTCTTCAATCATGATCTTGCAGACTTGAAATTGTCATAAATGTAAAGATATAAAGCATAGCCACAAACTAGTTATACATACCTGATAAAATTGTTGCTGCAATCAAATTCAAGCCTATAATCACAATGATTATTACAAAGCTGAAATCAAAAGCACCCAGTCATTTCCACGTAATTTGTTATCCATTTCACTTTTTTTTCAAGATGAAAATGAGAGACAAAAGTCTTACTCTACTTTGAAAACCTTGTTAACAGTGTCCATATTCATCCCAATTTCCTCTACAATATTTTCTGCAGCATTATCAAATTTCCCAGCTGTTGAGTTGAGATATTCATAAACCCCAACATCAATATTGGATCCCACCAAATCATCTTGGACGTCTTCTAATGCTCTTGTTGCATTGTCTATGATTTCTAAGGCTTCATTAGCTGTCTTGATTATAATATTAATCGAAGTTCTTACATGGTAGTAGAACTTTGCATTTCCAGCAACAACTAATCCACTAGCAGTCCTATAAAAACAACAACTATACACACATCATTTTGTACAAAACAATAGAATCTGAGATAATGTGCTATTCCAAATTGTTTTTTTAATGTTTTAGGTCCCTAAGTTTTAACATATAATTAGCATTGGTTCTTATGTTTATTTTTCATTATATTTGGTCCAGTATTTCAAATATACAACAACTTTAGTACCCAAGGTACTGCATTTTGTGTATTTTGTGTTTTCCCTCACCTTCCAAGGTCTTTCTATACTCTCTGTATATGTCAAACAATTGTAACTTCTTCGAGTAAATGGATGAAATACATGTCTGTGAGGGATGGTGGTTTCAGAGGTTGATGGAAGCTGAGAAGGAAGAGACATTGAAAAAGATTGAGAAACTAAAAATCACCACCCCCTTCATAGACACATATTTTATCCGTTCACTCGAAAATATTGTATTTACTTGATTTTTATCAATAGAACAAAATGCGACTCTGGAAGGTTAAGAAAAATGCAAACTACACAAAATATATTATTTCAACTATTAATGTCATCGTATTCTCAAAACACATAAAACAAATACAATGAAAAATAAACATATGAGCTATACCAATTATGTATTAGCATTTAAATATTCCACCATGCGCATGTTACAATATTCATACAGAGAATCAATAATTTGTGTACATTATTTTTAAGCAAAAGTTTCCAAGACTTACATTGCTAATATCATGAATAATATGGCTAGAGGAATCGGTGAAGGATCACAACCCTTACAATTACAACTAATGATTTTCTTAACCTTTCTTCCTCCATCACTTTGGCAACAAAAATTAATCATTGTGAATATAATTCCATACATTAGTCCACACAAAAGCCAGAGCACTCCGATTGCATATCCATATACTCCTGTGAAGACAACTGACTACAAACATTAAGTACATGTTAAAAATATCACGAATGCTACATAGGAATTAGAATCAAACAAGCATGAAGAAGCAAAAAGACTTACACTCCAATAATGTTTATTTGTGATGTTAAACCCTCCTTTATATTTTCTGAAATTATCAAAAGGATCCACTCTAATAGTATTGTCTTCTTGTCTAATGTGTTTTGGCATGCTATCTACATTGAATAATGAGTTATGTTAAGTCATTTTAAGGCCAATATACATTTGGAATTTAAACACACAAACTAGTCACATTTTTCATTTAACGAAAAATAATTTTGTTTAAAGTTTAATCATGTTTAAAACTCTTTATTTATTTAAAAATAATGTGTTTAATAAGAATTAAACTTAAAATATGATAAGAAAAATAACGAATATATATAATGTTGCAAATTGTTTGTTCATATATAACAATTTATGCTAGCCAATGATGGAAAACAAGGATTGTTTTTTCTAACATAACACAAATTGTTTGTTCATATATAACAATTTTCTAATGTTGTTCATATATGTATTCATTTGGATTCTGCAGAAAATTTGGAATAATATATCAAGATTATAGAACCCTTTAACAGAAGTGCCTATATTACTTGTGGCAGAACCATTGTGGGGAACTTCTTGAGCTGCATTTTTCTGGAGAAAGACTAGTATAATCACAATCATATATGCTACACCACATGTAGTGCCTCTGGAGATGACCATTTTTAACCTGCTAGAGTCAAACAACTAAATATATTTAAACTTAACCAGTTAATTACATGGCTCAATAGAGACCAATAGAACTCAATGCATCTTTCGTTTACATGCATTTATATATAATTATAGCAATACCTAAACACTGCAATTTTTCAAATGACTTTACCTGATAAGTTGGTTGTGAAAAGGGAAATGGAAACTCTTCTAAGCATCCAAGAAGCTATGTACTTGTAAGGCTTAATTTCTCAACCCCAGAATACCCAATATCCTTTCATCTAGATATGTCTGAAAATTAACACATGAATTTTGTTTATCTTATTCCTTGCACTGTGCCTAAACAATCACATTCTCAAGTTTGAATTCTCTATCAGAAAACACGCTTGGGAACTCAAGCTATTCTCAATTCACATGTCATCATTCTCAGGTTTATTATAGAACAAAATTAGCTAATTTCAACCGCATCTGGAAATTATGCTAGATTTGTGTTATCCGCAAAACACGAAAATCAAATCAAATATCATTAGGACTTATTTACTTATATAAAGTAACAAGGTAAAAAATATAACTAATGATCAATTGTGAGCATAAGACTAAAAGTTTACCTAAAATGCATGGTGATAGAAGTTTTACCCAAAAAAAAAGTGAAATTGTCCAGTACCATCCGTTCCATTACTAAATCCCTCAAATAAAGATTTTTTCCCAAAATCTAGCGGATGGTGGTATTGTTCAATCTATTTAAGAAAACAAAAATATTGTGCTCGACACTTTCTCATTAAAAATATACGCTCAGTATAAATTAAAAATCTATTTTACTTAATATTCTTATAAGGCTTAAATATATATAAATCCTTTAAAATTTATGAATTATCATCACCCCTTAAAAAATACTCCGGTTAGTTAGAAAATGATATTTTGAATATTTTTAAATATTTTTCCTAACATTTAAAAAATGTCAGGCTCTTTTGGGGGTAATTCTAATTCATACATTTTGTAGGATTTTTCTTTATATTTAAAAATTATTATAAATGATTATTATATATTTAAATTAACCACAGATTGCAAATACATTAAAATTACCCTCAACCTTGTACAGTACAACCATGGTAGCAATCACCTAAAAGGAACCCTAAATTAAAACTTCTGCTCTTTTTTTCGTGCTCTTTCTCACTTCAATCCTGCTCCAATTACTCTGCAGAAGCTTCAATCATGCCTTTTCATTCATAGTTAAGGTTTCTGATTCCGCCCCTTCCGAAAAGTGTGTTTAATGGGGACTGAATTGTTCTTCGTACAATCTCAGCTTGTTTTGACAACTGAATCATGATTCATTCATTGATATCTTTCAACCAACTAAATTGTGTGGTTTTCTCAATTTTTTTTACTGAATTGAAATTGTGGTATAAGCCCTTTTTTGATTCTGGGATTATTTTAAGGTACTCTTACATGTTAGAGTATAGGAATTGAATGTGTTTGATGTGTTTCAGAATCTAAAGTCACTCAGCACTTGTTAGCAATGAATTCTATTCCCTTTCAATCAGCACCGCCTCCACCACCTGCATGGTTTCCAAGATTACCACCTGAACCTCCAAATTCTAGTTCCTTTTGGCAGAACAGAAATGTCTCAGGTCGCCTCAGAGACTTGCAAGATACTCTCAATCTTGCAAAGGCAATGTAAGTTGTTCTTATTTCAGCTTATTTCAACCTTTACACTAATAACTTTTCAGCCAGAAGCTCTCTAGTCTTTGTTGATTATAAAACTCCCATTGAATTTTTCACATACAATTATACATTGTTAAATTAGTTTCATGATGTTTTCCGTAGGCAGAAGGAGCTAGAGATGTTGATGATGATCAAAGATGATAAAGGGGATTCAGAAGCTGTAAAACATGGCTCAAATGAACCTTATGTCACTGGTTTTCACAAATGTCTAGAAGACAGAAGGGTCAGTATAGAAGCCCAAGAATCATTGGTTGTGGAAGCAATGAATTCTTTGATGTCAAAGCTAAGAGCTCAGCTGGAGCCATTCAGATATGTTGCAGATGAAGCGTGTCCATGGGAGGAAAAATCTGCAGTAGCCAGGTTAGCAAGTAAAATGCACAAGTCTAAACGGAATAAACTATGGAGGAAGAAGAAAAGGAAGCGTGTTGCGGAAATGCTGGCAAAGGTTGTTTGCTCTACTTTGGTTTGCTTTTTCGTTAAGATTTTTTCTCTGCCCTTCACTGTAGCTACTGGTTGACTCTGATATAACTTTGCTTGCTTGCTTTCTTGGCTGAAAAATCTAGGAGCGTGAGCAATTTGATCGAATTGACCGAGAAGCTGATGAGTGGATGGCTAGGGAGATTGCCAAGGACATTGCTAACAGCAAGGTATTGAAATTTTTGCAACCTACTTTTACTCTGATTGAAATTGGTAATTGTTTTTGCTATAGTTTAAATGAAATACCATGTCTATATGATTTTCCATTTTATTAAAAAAATCAGAAAGATATATGATTCTGTCTCTGAAACAGTTCAAGGATAGGTGCTTAAATAAACATGAAATATTAATAAATTATGTTAAATTTCTCATTTTTTATCATCATCATGTGATCATTAATTTCATTATTATTATTATTTTCTTTTTTAATCATCATTCCACATAAATATAGTGCTCTACTTGTTATTCTACCATTTTTATGTCTGTATACTTCCAGTTCCAGATTAAGAGTAGAGCTATTTTAAAGGCATTCAGTTAATAATATTCCCAATAACACATTCATTTCATGATATATGCTTCAAAACACCTGTTGTATCCATTTTGCTGACTTGTTTCAAACTTTTTGTTGCTTTGTTTTATTTATTGTTTTTTCGGGGAAATGGGGAAGGGCAATACTTTTTCATTCTTCTAGGGAAATTGCCTTACATATATATTAGCAGTTAAATCAGTTTGCAATGCAAGTAATAGTAATGCCTTAGGCATTTCTATTTGCAGGTATTGAAGATGAAAGAAATTGCAAAGATTAAAGCCAAAGAAGAGAAGAAGAAACTAGAGACTGAGGTAACTTTCTTTTTGTGCAAAAACTGGTAAACCATTGCAAATTTATGGTTGCTGTCAACTCTGAAGTTGATCAAGTAATCTGCGCAATGTAGCATATGTTATGAACTTTCAAGTTACAACTTTTATTTCACTTCCATGTGTTAACTGCCTAAATCATGTGGATTTTCCATTTATTTTCCAACATGGTATGTTCCTTAGCTCCTCACCATCATATTCCTTGTTTATCTGTTTTCTTATCATTATATTTTGTCATTTTTTGAGTCCGTTGAAGAGTCCATTACCCTTTTCTGGTCACAAAATCGCTTTAAGAAAAGAAGAATCATATGCATGGGTTTCATCTCTGCCTGTAGGTCTACTTTCTCATCATGTGTTAATTGACTGATTCTCTTGTATAATTTTATATCACAGCTCGAGCAGCTCTTGGTAGTGGAGAAGCTTCAGGAATTACGCTCCATAAGGATTCAAAAATTGAAGAAACAAGGTATAGATAAGAAAGTAACTTTATTTCTAGTTAGCTGCGTTTGTGATTGTAGTTGCATATTATATTATTACTCAGTCTCTTCTATGGTTTGTTTGGCTTTGTTTTCTCCACCCTAGCTGCCATTTCCATATATAATGAACTTTTTAAATTAATTTATTTCCTAAAGTTCATAGTCTCCAATGTGGGTTTATGATTGATGGATCATATTTATAAATTGTGTGTGCTTGAGTTGAAGCTCTGATGATTGGCAGTTTGAGTAGAGCTAAATAGCTACCTATTCACCTTATAAATGTATCATGAGAATTTTATTTTATTTTTTACAAAATTGTTGATCTCTGATTGGAAAACATACATTTTAAATATGATAGTAGAGTGGGAATGGTTGATTAGAAAATTTTCAACATGTACATTTTGAATATTCAGTTGTTTGTAATATTCACATATCTAACATTTAACTTATTTTCATGTTTGACTTTTCTATGGTTCTTTTCAATTTATGCAGGCCATTTTCTCCCAGAGGAGGATGACAAGTTTCTTGAGAGAGTTCAGGCTGCCGTGGAAGAAGAGGAGCGTGAAGCCTTAGCTGCAGTTGAAACAGATGCTGCTAAAGATGCAATTGCAACTGCCGAGGAATCCAGAAAAACTATCCAGAATCAAGAAAAACTTTCAAAAGGAAGCAATGATGATGGTGAAGTAAAGGAGAGCAAAGAGCAAATAGTCCATAGTGTGATTGAAGAGGGATCTGGTTCAGCCAATGAGAAGAAATCTAGTAAAGTAGGACAAAACTGTGGAGGCGCATATGATCCTTCGGCTAATTTGCCTATAGAGTTCTACCATTATTATCACGGAAGCAACAATGATATGGGCACACTTATTGAGGTAAACTCAACTACCTTTATTGATTAAATTCTAAATCTCTTGCAAAACACATTTGTTTGTGTTTCTTTAGAATGCATATGAAATTAGTGAACTTTTCTGAGTTTGAAGGCTGCTAGTTTTACTTGACCGGTGCACTAGAAGCCTGATGATGCTACTTTTTTTTGGGTTTATTACCAGCTTATATCTAATTCACTACCTTGTTCAGTACAAAATTTTGATTGTTAAGGCTTCTCATGCAGGTAAGAAGAGGATGGGATGCATATATCAGTCCAGGTGGAAGGTAAGGAATAAGAATGATAAAGCTTTTCTGCTAATATTTAAATTCTTTCGATTAGTCTGGTATACCCTTACAAATGGTGTTGATAATTAAGGGATATTTTATTTACAAATCTCATCGTTACATATTTTTGTTTTAGGTATATCTTGGATTACATTTCAAAACTTGAGTTAAAAGATAGAAGATATAAGATGTTAAGTCATTAAAATATAGTTGAGATATCAAGACAATGAATAAAGTCATCACCACCTTATAAGACAATGATTATAAAACAATTGATTATGCCTTGTAATCAAATGAGTCTGAGAAATGAATATAAATCATTTATCTTATTTGATGTTTTTTTTTCCTGCAACTTCTTACAGCCGGATACCAGGGCATTGGGTTCAGCCTCCTCCTCCAGCCAATGAGGTATGGGCATCTTATTTGGTGAGGCCTAAGTGACTGCCTAACAAACTTTCAAGAATTTTGCACATAGATGTCATGCACTCATACGATTAGTTTTGAAGGTTTGAACTATGTTGTTCCTGGCCATCCTTGGTTATCAATCATGTTAATAGTTAGATAAGGATGTGTGTGTGTGTGTGTTTGTACGCGATTGTTTGGAGGTATTATTTAAACAGTCAAATTATATTTATAATATTATAGTTATAATTGATTGTTATATATGGTTAGATGTGTAGGTGAAAAATAATTTTAAGATAATCTATTTTATTTTGATTAAATTGTTTAAAATAAAAAAATCTTGTGGTAAAATTATGAAAAATATTATGAAATTTATTGCAAGTCTCATATCGACTAGAAATAATGCCAATTAACAATATATAAGGTGAGAGAAATTTTATCATATAAGCTAACTAATGGGATGAGTTACGCCTACCATCTAACTTATAATAATAATAATCTTGGATAGACATCTAACTTATAATAATCTTGGATAGGAGATGTGGTCTTAAGTTAAGACTTATAGGTAATCCACAACTCATGAGGTAGTTTTTAGGTTAAGTCAAGTTTGTTATTTTATAATACAATTGATTGTTAAGGGCATGTTTGGATGTGTTGGGTAGATAATGATTTTAAAAAAAATTATTATTTTTAGATCATTTAAAATAATTGAGTATAGTAATCTATTATGTATATGAATTAATTATTTGATAGGGATAGAATAGAAAAACAAAATTTGATTAAAAAAATCTGTTAATTATAATTTAAAATTTTTAACTTATTGAAATTATGATTTTTAGATTCTAATGAGTTACCAAACAAGACAATATTATAATATATGAAATTTATATTATAATCTAATTTTTAATTCATAATCAATGCCACTTAAATTAATTCAATAATTGAGGGTAAAATAGAAAAATAAAACTTGAATATAAAATAATTTAATAGTTTATAAATGTAATCTCTAAAATTCAACTTATAAATTATAACTTGATTTTAATAAAAGCTATCAAACAAGATACGATTAATATATAATCTGAATATCAAGTTATAATTCCAAAAAAAAAATTCAAACAAACTCCTAATGAATTTCATTTCTCTATCTTAAAATTTGTATTTTCTTAAAAATAAAAGTAACTTGAGTAGACACATACGTTGTTATTAAAATCTTGTATCAACACTTTTCATCAAAAATATTTTTTTTAATCAAACTGAATATTTTCTTTTAAATAAAAGTAACTTGAGTACACACATCTTATTGAAGTCTTGTATCAACACTTTTCTAATAATTAGGTGCAGTTTTCTAATATATATACCCGAAAAAGAAGTCAACACAAACGACAAACATTTTTACCAAATACTTGAATGTCAACTTTTTGAGTAGTGTGGTTCAAACTTGTTTTTCTACCTACAAGAATGTTTTTTTGATCTAACAATCTCTTGTCAGTCTTATATAATGTCAGAACAGATAAAAACTTTCAAAGATATAAAGTAAAATGAGTAAAAAGATGATACATTAAGAGAAATTTACAAACCCATTTTGTTTTACCTTCTTTTAGTCTTTGTTGATCCTCTTTGAATAAGTGAGTTGTCCAAAAATTTATCTTCCACTTCAGGACCTTAAAACTTTATTTCTTCTTCTTCATATTGCTGATGTTGGAGGCTTGTTGATACACTTTCTTTTAAGATTCTTCCTTATTCATTTAGACTGTAAGAATAGAAGTAGCTCCTTTTTCCTGAGAAGTCTGACTATATAGCTTACTTTTCTTGAACCTTCTTTGCACCAGACAGAGGAGAGACACCATGAATCTTTTTCCTCCACACTTGCTAAAGTGTCCAACCTCGAGGCCATGCTTTGATACCAATTGATGATTCGGAGAACAGACTTAGAAAGGGGGGTTGAATAAGTCTATTCACTTTTTCAAACTAAAAGTGACATTTATTTTTATGAACCATTTTGCACAGCGGAATAGGCAACTGACTTTTGTAACTGAGAGAAATTAGCGAGATTGCATCAGACTCTTGTAAAGATAGGGATAAAGAGAGAGAGCACACAAGAGATTTATATTGGTTCACTTTCAACACAAAAGTTACATCCAACACCTTCAGATTTGAAGGATTTTCCAATATGTAAAATTGTCCTTTTTACATGAGTTGCATAGACTGTGTCCTTGAGTATTATTGAATCCAGTCACTCCTAGCTTAAGCACATCATATGCTTTTGAGTATTCTTGACACCATCCACTCCTGGCTTAAACAAAGTATTCTTTTACAATACCCACTCCTAGGGCAGACCCAAGTATTCTTTCATAAGCCACTCATGGCTCAAACCCAAGTATTCTTTCTAAAGTCTCTTCAGGCCAACATTGTTTCCCAACAGATCTACCAGACCTGTACTTACAAGGATTTGGAAGAATTAATTCAGTAAGATTAATAAGCCTTTTAACTCAGTTGAGCTAAGTGAAAAGTTTGATCAACAGACTTATACAGATAAAGAAAGACTTATTTTACAGATGACTTAATACATGTAAAAATATAGGAAAGATGAGATACATACTAAGTTTAAAAGCTTAGTAAAAGACAATATGCTCACAAAAGAGATGAATTGATGCATTGATTGCTTGTCTTTGACTTCAGATACTATAGCGTTTGAAGATGGGAATGAGATGCACAGTGAGCTTTCTTTTTCTTCAATGATATTTTTTTGATTTCTTTTTCTTCTCTAAGAACTTCTACCATTTTTTATTTTCCTGGGCTAAATATATTTTCTTTTTATTTTCATTGAGTGCCCATTTCATTCTTTTTCTCTTTCTCTCTTTCTTTTGCTCACAGATTCTTTCTTTTTACCACTCGACTCTCATCACTCGTTTCTTTCTTATCTACTCTCTCTTTTTACTCTTAACCACACTATTTATAGAAGAGAAAAGTTGTAATTTATAGATCTTTCTTTTAGATGTGCAACAAAGGAATGAGAGATCCATTGGATGACCGTTGAGGGATGATACAACTGTTGAATGGTGTTTTGCTAAGTGCTTTTGGTCAGAGAGAGTCGTTCTACACATGAAGCATAGGGCAGAGAGCTTTCAAGACTTGTGTAACAGAGGCAAAGTAAGGTAGTATAAGTTTCACCAAGATGGAAAGTTCTTATTTAGAGGTTTTCTGAATTACCGAGGTATTAGTGAAAACTGATGCTTTGAGATGAATCTTGATCCTCCTTGCTTGAATACTCTCTTTGTTGTAAATAACATCTTCACGCTTTGATGGAGACCGCTTTATCATACTGAGGACCAGACTTAGTTCAGGAAAAACTTCTGAAATGATTCTGGGTTTGGTGATCCATAAGGTGTTGATGATAAGACTCATAAATTAATAGCAAACCCAATCAGACTCTTGCTTGAGAAGGTTCATGAGGTCTGGAGCATCTTCCAGCTTAATGAAGTATGAAGATAAAGTCTGGTTGTTGAAGAACTTTGCTTTGAGGGAGGAACTCTTCCACATACTTGATGCGTCCAATATGGTTTAACAAGTCTAGGTCTGGGTCTGGTATGAACCCTGATGAGATAAACTTTGCTTTGGAGAGCGTTCTCAATTCTCGTTTCTTTCTTTGAAGAGTCTTGTCGTGAAGTTACCTTTAACTAAACTATGGTTTGTCCTACCAAACTTTTGTTATGCAGGGATTCCCCCTTTGTTTTATAGCCCAAGCTCTGTATACTGAAATACTTAAATAAACTTTCAGATGTTAACATAATATAACTTTACTTAAATTAGAATACTGAATGTTGATTATCAACAAATCTAAGATTTCTTTAAAGTCTTCTTGACTCTAACAATTAATAACACTCTCCCAACATTAATATCAACACTCACACTCTAAATGTCATACATTCTCACTTAAAATCAATTTGCACAACAAAATCATATATTTTCCCCAAATCTTAGGGTTAGGGTTTCATCAAAACCCAACAACCACCATTAATATTCATCATCTTCCACCACATTACAAGTCATTTTTGTGTACCACACAACACCCCTATAAATATTGCATTTATGATACCCCATCATAGGGTTTTCCATCCTTAATGGCTCCTATAACATAACTCATTCATATAACACTCTCCCCAATCATAATAACTCAACCTAGGGCTCAAGCTCAAGAAAAATGGTGAGAGACTTACCTCAAGCCAAAAGAGAAGTGAGCTTCAAGAGAGTGAGAGTGGGAGATGAAAATGAGAGGGAAAGGGAGAGCCTCCAATCACCACAACCTTCTCCTTACTTGTTGAAGGGAAACGAAAATGAAGAGAAGTAAGGCATACACCCACACTTGATGGGTTTTGAGAGTGGAAGAAGAAGAGAAGAAATGAGGAAAGAGAGTAAGGGTTTCTTTGCCTTAGGAAAAGGAAAACAAACGTAAGAATGAAAGGGAGAGTAGGAGAATTAGAGTTTTAGTGAGTCCCTTATTAAAAACACCCTCCGTTTTGCGACAAACAGGATCACCATACGAGCTCAATACTTATCCAAAAATTATTCCGAATATATGTTCGGATTCACATTAATATTATTAATGGGCCTGACCAACAGTACCTCAATCGGAGATACTTGGTCTGACACCCATATTTTATCGGGTATTAAATCCAGCTCTTTAAGCCCCAACAAATTATGAGTAATCATAATAAATCTCAATTTAATTATTTCCAAAATTTAGGACATCAAATAATTCATATTTAATTATTTTATTAATTATTTCACTCAATAAGTATTTTTTAAATTTTTTGGGATGTTACAGGAAGGGGCTTTGTTTTATTATATAATTAATAGATAGGTTTAGCTCCTATGAGTTTTTTATTTTTTATAGTTCTCTTGCTCATGCCTACTAGTGTGTTTTTAATTTCCTCAGTTATCTTGCTTATTAAAGGCAGGATCTAGATGTTCATTTCTTGAACCTTTAGTTATCATACTTATTGATAGTATTAATCCTTGGGTTTTTAATTCTTTTAGTTCTTCTGCTTCCTAATATAGTCATTCTAATTCCAATGCTATCAATAAATGGTTTTTTAATTACTATATGGTATCCTTCATACTACCTCTATATGTGTTTGTTCTTTTCTATCCTATTTTTTGTATAAATTCTACAAACCCCTATTGACTATTCACAGTTGTCTTCCTTCATCTTCCTTTTCCTAAACCCTAAGTTTCTTTTTTATGTATCATGATTGCTGTCATCAACACTATTAGTGACATTGGTCCTTAAACGGATAATTGGACTTTGGTTGTAATGATTATACACATGTGGTTTGTTCCTCCAAAGTCTAATAATATTGAGATTCCACCCAGTATTGAAATGGTTCTCATGGATAACATGCAGGTTTGTATGTATTTGGATATTGTATCTAGGTTTTGATAATGTTAAACAAGGCTTAGCAAACATAGGAAAATTGGTGTTCAAACTTAATGGTAATATCACTTCAAGATCACACAAAAAATTCCAAGTCGAAGGACTTCAAAGTCTCTAGATCCTTTATAGGCTAGGAATGACTTTGTTTGAATTAAAAGAAAAGGATAAGTGAGCTCTTAAGATTCTAAAATTAATTAAAATATTTAGAAAAAACAATTTCAAAGAAAAATATCATTTAAATGGTTTTTCTTCATGAAAAAGGAAATTCAAACTTTTGGGATTAAATATGTTGAAATCATGTTTAGAAAAAGTTTCGAATGATTAGGAAATCAAAAATAGTTTTTTTTTATAAAGATAACTGATTACCTTGTTGTCCTAATCGATTCCCATGAATCAAAATTTGAAAAATCAGCTCACTCAAATTTGAACTGAAGTAATGAATTACTTGTTATCAATATTGGATTACATCCTTTAGTAATCGATTACAACTTACTAATAATTCATTACATCCTACTAATAATTGATTACAACCTGCTAGTAATCAATAACCATCAGTAATCTGAGCTATGTACCACGTTGAATGTTGTAGAAAGCGGTGAACAGATAGATTATCAAACCCAATATCTCTCTAACGTTCATTTCAACTTCAGAGGCTATAAAACAAGGTTTTAGGTTCTCTTAAGAACAAGCAAGCAAGGGAAACACAATTTGATTATTAGAATCACTCTTAAGCTCAATCTTATCCTTTCTCTTGATTCCTAAAACTTCAATTTGTATCATCTACTTTTTGGGAGAGTGAAAAATCTGTTGATTCATCTCAGTGAGGTTATTTGTGATTGAGAGAAGGTGAGGCTTGGTGAAATTGTAACCTTTGTCTCCAAGAAGTCCAAATTTGTAAGGAAAGTAAGTTCCTCTGTTGACATTGGGTTAGGGAATATTCAGGTGTTGTAACTTGTCTCGTGTAATTTGGATTCTTAAAATGGTGTAAATCTCAAATAGTTGCTCGAGGATTGGAGTAGGTCAAGAGGGACCAAACCGGTATACATGGGTTTGCACCTTCTTCTCCTTATACTGTTTGCCTTTTGCATTATTATTATTGTGTTTGGTTGTGTTGTTTGAATTTCCTATATTTTGATCACTAGCATTTGTTCATAAGTGTTCCACATCTGTTTTTATACCTCCATTTCATCTCTACAATTAGAAAACAATTCTATTTCAAAGGTATTCTTGCGAAAATCTTTAAAATTCAACTCAACTCCTCTTAAATATTGAGGTCACTTGGTAACAATGTATTTCATTTTGATTTTCTATTAATTTTTGAGATTGGAATTCCAATTTTGTATACTGAGTATTATTGATTATCTTTTTCTATTAAAGAATTTTGAATCCAAATCAAAAAGCGATTACAGCTATGATGATTTGAGATTTGTGAAGCAAGACTCAAGAGAAAACTTGTATAATTGATAGCATAGCCTTGGAATTGCAATTTTGTTTACGGGGTATTATTGATTGTATTTTCTTTTTCTCTTTTTACGTTTATTTTTGGACTATTTTTCGTTTTTGATTATTTTTCATTATCTCTTTACTAAGTCTCTTTGTTTCAATGATTGTTTTCTCTATGAATCAGTCATAAATCCTTCATTAAAATTATTTGGATGTTTGGATTTTCTTTTTTTCATAATTCTTTTAAGGGGGGTAAAACCCACGCCTCATTAAGCTATTTTGGGTTGGTGTTATAAAACAATACATCAATTTCGCCTGAACTTTCGATATCAAAATACCGTAAGTTAATTAATGAACCAAAAATTCCTCTATATGGCTTCACTTTTGTTTCATACTCAAAAAGTTATGCAAACCAGATTTTGACCAAATTTATCTAGTTGGTAAGTGAAGAATCATCTTTTTTTATTTATCTTTCTTGAGATTGAAACATAACCAAATTTAGTATATTTTGTTATTCTTATATCCTTATACATGCTTATTCTTGCAAAAATGTTGCACATATGTTATTGGAATATTTTATGGATTTGGACTTGCGAAGGAATATGTTAAAGATGAAAAAAACTAAGATGATTGTTATAGTTTCTGATAGATGGGTAATAAGAAAGATGTTTGGCCTTTAGGTGACATTTAGTGCAAAAGATGTTTTTTCATGAATTTTTCAAAGAATCCTATTTCTAAAAATATCATTCTCTCAAGAAAATAATTTACCTAGGAATGAAATATTCCTGGTACCAATTGCTACCTTATTCACTCAGACTATTTCAAATATGCACATTAAATCAACAGCAAATGAGAAGAAGGCACTTGAGGTAAGAATTAAGAAATCCAATTCTAACACTGAAATCCCATTGACAAGAATAGATCTCCAGATAAGTTATCTTCATATATTAAAACAAGCAATTGATAAAATGCTTCATGTAAACGTTGCTCATCACTTCCTAAGACTAGAAATTGAAACAAAACACAAGACTAGGAACATTCATTTAATTCTTGCCAAAGCAAAAAATCTGAGCAGTTTCAAACAGTGGAGTAACAACTCATGTTCTAAACGGACATCAAACACATGCACAAACATCCTCGCTAGCTCAATTGACAGAACCCACCTTCACTAACAAATCAAGCAAATCGCAAACAAAGCATAACAAAGTCAAATCCATTAAGATGCAGGATAACCAAGGTCACATGCATCAGAATTTCGAGGTTCAAGAATGCACAATGTGGATGCCACGTAACTTAAGGTTTGGTTTTCTTATAATTAAGAGTAACTAATAAGCTTTTCCAAGAACATAATGGAGCTCTTTTAAGTTACTTGGTCTAATTTTTCTTATCACCCTCATTAAATTTTCCAACTTGGAATTCCTATTTGGACACCATAGTCCTCAACACATATGGAGAATAGATAGCCAAAACTTCATTGTCTTCAAACTCAAATTGCTAAACCTTGATCTCTATCATATCAATAACAAAAACCACCTTATATAAAAAGGGCAAGTTTAAGAACTCAACAAAACTAATTAACCTTTTCCCTGTCTCTTCTAGCTCAGTGTTTCCCTGAACTCCAATAGCAGTTATCTTCAGAAGTTCAACTGGGTTATTATCCTGCCTCTTAGCCAATGCTTACATCAAACCAATGCATAGCCCTCCACGTCCAATATCAAGGTTTATGATATGGATTTTGGTTTGAGATGCAACATATTCCACTATAGCTTGCACCCCAGCAAATTGCATTACTTGATTGAAAGGGATTTTTCTAATGGCATATAACTGCCATGTTAGTGTCAATTTCCAACCCTTCAATTAATTCCCTTTCTCCGTTCCTCTCAATTTTTAGTGTCATGATCCTTCCTTCTATTTCTTTTCTTATTCTTTCTCCCAATGCATTTGCGAAATGAAAGATAACTCTCTGAACCGGGCTTGCATGCACCATAATAGTTCCACCGAAAATGGTGAAACAACATGCATGCACGTTCATATTGTTGCACCCTACCCTCTCAGCAGCTGCTGCAAGAAGAAACTAAGCAAGTTCCACATCTCTATTAAGATTTTAGTTGAATTAATCATAGCATTTATAAATGATTGGCATTTTTTTATAAGATTTTAGTAATAATTTACTAATACATGTTTATGTACTCTTACGAACCCATCTTACATGCTTGATAAAATTTTGTATTATTTTATAAATTAAACTTATTTATATATTTTATATGCAAGTTCATTTTTACTTTGTGTGTATTTTTACTTTTTATTTCCATGGGGTGCATAGTATAGATACTAGTTAATACTAAAGCTTAATTAGATTGTCTTCAATTATTTATTAAATGAATACGTAATATGGCATCATTCCTACCAACATGAATTAAACACCACATATATGGTTAAGAAATCTAGCAAACTACCACTATGTAATGTACACATGTTATAATCAATTATGTATATATTTAGATTTGTTGTATGAAAAATAACTTATAGATAATATATTCTGTTTAAATTATTTAAAATAATTGTTGTTTTATAGTAAAATTACCATAGTAATTAATTTTATTTATAAATTAATGAATTGTTAAAGATAAAATGGGTTTAAAGGCCACTAACTAATATGTTGGTAACTTTTAATCATAATTTTTAAAAAACGAGCTTATAAATTGTAATTTATTTTCTTTATAAACAAAATAATATTATATTTGGTTCTTAAAAATAATACCAAAGAAAATAATCTATATTATAATGTGAAAATTAATCCAACCCAAGGAGGGTGAAAAACCATTTTTTGATTACCTAATTGACCTTCATTTCCTCTCCAAAAAACATGCCATTTTTCTTGTAAATGTTGAAGCCCCCGTCAAAATGCGGCACCCATTTTAGAAAACATGATGATTCTTACAGAATCATTGAACACCAATATGGGCAGACAAAGAGGAGGGGAGTCCCAACTATAGCTACAAGTGTAAGTGTGGAGAAGAAGATGAACAATTCAGGTTTTCACTTTTAGTTATTTCTCACGAAAACAATATATAAAATGAAAAGGCTATGATGTATTAAGAGAGGTGATACTGTTAGCATGTCACAATTAAACGAAAGCCCTTTGACATGTTTAACTCTAAAGTCTTGTGAGACTCTTGTTTACAAAAACTCTACTAAAATTATCTCCAATAAAAATGACTTATGTCTACGTGGCAATACCAGATCCTCTTGAAAAATGTTTCTCTACATCATATTCCAAGGAACTGAAAATTTGCGACCGTTTTGCCAGAACCACATTAATTAGGCCGGAATAGGTTGGAATTATTTTCTTCACCCTTTCACCAATAACAAGTTGCCAACCAAATAGTTTTCCATAAAAAATAAAAATAATAAAATTATAACTTTGACTTCCCTGAAGTAAATCTATCTGTTCAGTTAATTCATATCATATAACAAATTATCTAACTGAATAATCTTGTAAATAGAGAAAAAAAACTTGACTTACCTGATACAATAGTTAGTTAGAATCCAATATGTTTTAAAGTCTAATACAATACAATAGGAAGAAACCAATCTGATACAACATAAATATAGCTTAATTACCTTAATATATGGCTTAAAGGTGAGAACCGTATTTTTTTTTTTCGGTTGTCATTTCAACCATTGTAGGGCTCCTTTTAACTAATGTCCACGAGTATTGTTTAATGAATCAAATATGAAAAGGCTTCATAAGAAATTATATTGAAACTATTTAGAAATCAAGGATGGATATTAAACACAATTTTCTATGAAAACTTTCCACTCTGATTCATGGATAGCATTTTCCATAATTTAATCCAATTCAAAATCTAGTTTCTACATAGCATATCAACAATAAAGGTTTTTGGAAAAAGATTGGCAAACAAGAGCTTTCACTCTTTTCTTCATTTGTCAAGGGTATAAAAACCAAAATAACATCTTAATATGGTCCTCCAAAACTGAAGCAATAAAATTATCAAATGACGTGAGCAGAAAATAATGACGGGATTCTCCCAAAAATATGTTATATATAATTGAAAGAAGAAAAGCAAAAGCAAAAAAAAAGCAAAAAGAAAAGAAAAGAAAACATACTCTGCAAAAGCCCCAAAATATCACCACGAATATTACATTCCAATTAAAAAATCATCACCTAAATCAAGAGAAACCTTACTCACATTTGGCTTCATGAGGAAACCCCACTTTCTTCTGTGCAGGGTGAAGTATCAGATTCTTCAGCCAAGGACTCAAGCATGCTTATTACTTCAGTGGTATCATCTAAATAGTACTTTGCTTTGCTTGGTTTTTGTCCAACCGTGCAAGCAAAAACAGAAGCATTGGTGGCAAGAATATTTCTTGAGATTGCACTACTAACTATTTCAAACATGTCCTCATCTGATCTGTCATCACCAACACACAGTACAAAGTCAGCATGTTTCCCTTTCTCAGCCATTGACGAAAATATCCTTTCAGCAACTAAGCCTTTGCTCACGTCCTGCATAGCACACCACAGGAAAACGGAATCACATGAGTCAGACCGGGCCCTCAAGGTGTACACAATTATTTAGCACAATTATAAGGCTCATGCCGATATTAAATAATAACAACCAGCGACTATGCTTGAGGTAACAATATTGAGCTGAAAATTTTGATCACTAAAAACCCCTTCTACAGCATCAACAGTATCCGATAGAATAAAGAGGATAGCTTGATGGTTTTATCAAACCAGAATATCAGAAGAATGTAAGGAATTTTAAGGCTCTCTATCTCATTTCAGAAATCTGAGACCAGGATCAAGTAGATCTCTTTGGTCCAGGGAGAATTATTAGAACACAATATGCTGGTAGATGAACCAAAGAGAATATAAGAACACAATGTAACAAAAAGGTTTATTGATAGATACCAGTTAGTTAGTTTGTTTATTTGTTAGTTACATAATTAATTAGTGGTTATTAATTGTTGTTAGTTTGTGGTCTATGGGCTGAGATAGTGAAGAAATAAGGCATAATGCCTATAAATAAGAAAAACGTTAAGGGAGAGGGATATCTTGTCATTTGAGTGAGGAAGAGGGCCTATTGGCATTGGGAGAGTTCTAGACCTCTCAAATAGATGAATACCTAGAAAGTTCTATCTTTCTTTTATATTTTATCAATAATATTTCATTTTCTTGCAAATCTGGACCAGTTTCTACATTCCATACACTATTTACCACTATATTTCCAAACAAACTAACAGAAGTGATGCTACAATGATAAATTTGTACCAGCCAATTATGAGTACTATACAACTCACAAGCCTATAAGGAAATAAAAATGGTTCCTGCTTCAGAAGTCAAATCTATATGCAAAAGATTTTCATATTTTACTATAAGCTATATATAGCTTCATATCTGCCCCAGAAAAGAATATGACGGCAGAAGGAACAGATAAAGTGCAGCAAACACAAAAAAATATATGTAAAACTAAAAGCATGCTACAAATGCTCCATTTTAGAAAGTATTGACATTACTTAAAAATTCCAATTCAAGAATGCATTTTAAAAAAGAATTATAATATTAATCAATTGTAAATTAATAACTACATTTTCATAGACAAATCATTTAGAGAAATTATATATACCTGAGGCTTCACTTCAACAATAAACTGGCCACTCTTCACAGCAACAGGCTCATTAGCTAAAACACTTTCTAGATGATCTAACATTTCCTTAGCCTGGGAAGATCCAAAACCAAGGTCCGCATCCCGGTATTGCCAGACCAAAGCACTTTCCTTTCTTTCAATGCTGGAACCATCAGTTGCTTCTGTATACAGTTTCATTACAGGTTGAGCAATCTGCATCCATCCAAAGTCGGTCGACTTACCACAAATTTCCCACACTCCACCATGGGACCATCTGAAAAAAGCTTAAAAACTTCAAAAAAATTGCCACATTATCTCAAGAAAGCAAAGATTTGAAAAACAATGTCAGTAAAGCATCCCAGATTTTAACAATCAGCACATCCATAACACAAAAGATATTGAAACCAATATTGTTCCTGCCACAACAACCAGAAGCCAATGTTGGCTTGTACAAAAAGTAGGATCACTTACTATCAGCATTGCAAAACTGGAGATAATTGAATTCAAATTATTCCATCATATACTACCAAATTAGTAATGAAAATGAATGTCAAACTTGGAGAATAAAAATAAATTCAAACTAATGTAATATATGATTAATTCAGAGTAGGAAACTGGCACAACCAAACTCTACAGCAACACAGCATAAGTTAATTGAAGGAAAGTGCCTATAATATATGTTTCAAATGACTCATAAAATAAGTAATCTTTAAACAACTAACATTAAGCAAACAGAGAGATGTTGGGAGAAAGAGAGATCAGACCTCAAGAAGTAACCATGTTCAGCAGCAATTCCAAGTTTTTTGCAGGGAGTAAACCACTCACTTAAGCTACCCCTCCCCCGTCCACTAACAATGAAAACTACATTTTTGGAGTCTGCACATAGTGTTTCCAAAATGGACAAGACCTCCTTACTTGGACTCTTATTAATGGAGTTCTGTGGCATCACAGTACCATCATAGTCCAATAGAATGGCCCTATTCTTTGCTCTCTTGTAAGCTGAAACCATAGCATCAATTGAGAGTTTCTTAAAATTAGGGTCAAGTGCCACAACTCTGAATCCAAAGCTGAGTCCTATTCCCCAACATCTTTTCCTTAGAAGGTCAGTGCAAGCCCTCTCCATGTCTTGCAAGAAACTACGTGACCAGTACGCAACATCATGAGTGCTGACATACCGGTAATGCTTCTCATGCCGCAACAGTTTCTCTCCATCACCCATTGAGATGGCCTCATTCATTGCCTCTGCAGTTGCTTCAACATTCCATGGGTTGACACGTATAGCCCCACTTAGCGATGGAGAGCACCCAATAAATTCTGATATTACTAACATACTCTTCTTTGGGTCACTGACATTGGAACATGATTCAGAACCAGATATTCCCTGCCTACAAGCAATATATTCATAAGGAGTTAGGTTCATCCCATCCCTTACAGCTGTAACAATAACACATTCAGCAAGGCTGTAATAAGCAACTTTTTCAGTGATAGGAACCGATCTATCAATAAAAACAATAGGTTCATAGCCAGGCCGTCCAAACACTCTGTTGATCCTAGTGCAGCTTTCTTGTATTTCAGCATGTATCTCATCTAGATGTATCCCTTTACCTCTTGCAGGATTGACTATCTGGACCAGAACAGCTCTTCCTTGCCATTTGGGATGTTGTCTAAGCATCTGCTCCATAGCCAAAATCTTCAAATTTATGCCTTTAAAAATGTCCATATCATCAACACCAAGCAAGATGGTTTTTCCTTCAAATTGCTTTTTGAGCTCCCTAACCTTAGACTCTTCATCTGCCATTCTCATAACCGATTCAATCCGACCCATGTGAATCCCAACAGGCATAATCTTAATACTTATAGTCCTTCCATAATACTCCAATCCAAGATAACCCCTCTTTGACTGATACTCCAGACCCAACATTCGGCTGCAACAGGAAAGGAAATGACGTGCATAGTCAAAGGTATGAAATCCAATGATATCAGAGTTTAATAAAGCCTTCAGTATCTCTTCCCTGATAGGAAGAGTCCTATATATCTCTGATGATGGAAAGGGGCTATGCAGGAAAAATCCCATTTTAACCCTGTTAAAACGCCTTCTTATAAAAGTTGGCAGCACCATCAAATGATAATCATGAATCCAAATGTAATCATCCTCTGGATTTATTATTTCGACTACCTTTTGAAAGAATAGTTTATTTGCCAACACATAGGCTTCCCATAAAGTGCGATCAAAACGGTGGCTTTTGTCTGTTGAAAATGGCAACATGTAATGAAAAAGTGGCCATAACTGCCTCTTACAGAAGCCATCATAAAATTTTGACAAAACATCAGCAGGTAGAAAAGTCGGGACGCATTTAAATCTTTCCAATAAATATTGTGATACGTCATCCTGTTCCGCTGGATCAATGTCTACACGTAATGACCCAACATAAAGAACCTCCATGTCATCCGGAAGTCCATCTTTAAGCTGAAAAAGCAATGAATCCTCATTCCAACTGAAACTCCACCCTTTGTTGTCCTCTTTTCGCTTTGCTTTCAATGGTAGCTGGTTAGCTACAATGATCATTCGATCTGTAGTAACAGTCGACGGATTATCAGAAGAAACACTAACTGCCTGATCATCATCTGTCTCAGTGACAAACCCAGGAACACTCATAACCCTCGGCATCCGCCTCCGTTCCCTAGACTCCCTCCCCATTGCTGGGAAATTCCCGGAAGCCAAATCTAAAAGATTGGTATACGATCTGGACATCATCTTTGCGGCTTCCTAAAAATATACAATCCCACAAAACTCGTTCCCTCTGCAAAATAGACAACACAACCTCATTAATCATTTCCAATAACAACATCAAACAAACAACCTCATTAATCATTAAATAGATAAAAACAACCTAACTCACGACACACACACATACATTCTCAAACACCAAAACATGAGAACTAGATTCATGAAGTGATAACCAAGCACAGTGCAGAGGGGTACGTACTCTCGTGGTGGCAAATAATTACACAATTAACCAAAATGCAGACACATCACACACGCACATGGTAATTAGGTAAGAAATATTCCAATCTTAGATACTATGCAAAAGCCCCAAATTCTTGACCCCCCAACATAGGCTATATCACATTGAGCATAGGAACAAACACCCTTTACAAGGGGTTATAAAAAAAACACCCATTATTCAAACAAAACTTCAACGATTTCCCCTTAATATAGGATCGACAACGATAGAAACTCGATTAAAACAACAAACACAAAAAAAGACAAATTTTTAATTCAAACAGAAAGAACACAGGAAATTGAGAAAACGGGGAATTGAAACCAGACCTTGCTCGATTCAAGCAATGACAAGAGATTCCCTATTGGTAACAGTAGCGGGTTGGAGCTGAAAAATTAATGGAAAAATTAGGAAAATAACCCAAAAAGGGAAAAACTAGGGTTTCCTTATTTACAAGATCTCTCTTTCTCTTTCTCTACCTCTTCGTTTTCTCTTCTCCCAAATCCTATTCTTGTTCCTCTTATCACACAAAATGAAAAATGAATTAGGAATTGGGAAAGCGCAATTGTGAAATATAAAAACGAAGATTTACAGAATTAATATAATATTTCACATATTGATTATTAATTAATTCATTCATTCATACTCATATGAATTGAGGAGAACAGAAAATATTTCTCTAAATTTAAAAAAAATAAAAATCATATTTCTTTGTCTCTCTCTATTTAATTTTTTCGAGCACAAGTTAATCGTGGCCTCTTATCAACATTTCCGTACGGTGCTACCGGGGGTGTTACCGCGCTTGCGTCACGGACGAATGGGAGACTTCTTTGGCACGTGTGAGGAGACAAAATAGTAATTGCAATGATTGAATTGGGTGAGAATTGACCAATGAAAATGGTGGTGGCAGAAGAAACGTGTGAGCGATGGGTGAGGTTATCGGAATTTTATAAGAAAATGGATAAGGTTCGCTAGCCGAGTGAGCCGACCTAAATGCCAGCTGGCAGCACCCGGGAAAAGCATTGACCACGCGCTCTGCACGTGCCAAGACTTAACACGTACTGCTAGTAGTACGTTGGTGCGTCACTGTGTTGCACCCACCGCGCAGACAGGGGTAAAATGGGAACTGCATTTTCTCATAGAAGTGGAAAATCACCGCAGCGGGAAAAAAGTTTTTCATTTCCCAAACATAATCATTAGTTATTCATTTCAATGAATTGTAAAATAACTCATTAATCTCATTTTTAATAAATTTAAATTATAGCCATTCGAACTACTTTAGAATTTTTTTTAAAACAAGTTTTGGGTTTTGAAAGTTTTTAATCAAGTTTCTAATGACGCTTTCATTAGAGTTCCAATATGTGACTTAAATAAATAAATAAGGCATATGTTTTTTTATTGTTTTGATAAAATATATATATGCTTTTATCCGTTAAACATTTGGTTTTCATTTTGAAAACGTCATTAACTTCTTTTTGCTTTAAAAGAAATAGTAAAGAAACCTAAGAACGCACAAACATTACACGACTAGCATTAACTAATAAAGCTAACTTAAGAAATCCGAGAAGGTTAGGTAAAATACTAAAAACACATTTATATTGAGACTCGTGCTTGGCCAAAGCATCCACACATATTAACCTCACGGAATGAATGAGAAACTTCAACGATCTAGTCTTCAAGAAAAATATTTCGGATGCCTCAAATGATCCCTTGATATATGTTGGATGTAGGAGTAGAACCCTTAATCAAATTAACAATAAGTAATATTGGAACTCCTTATCTGTGGTTAGCTGGAGCCCATGAAATAACGCTAACAACTCAACTGACAAGCTAGTAACTCGAGCCAAATAACCAACCTCCTATAATATGATTCTGTAAAAGCCCACCTATACTAACAGGGCCTAGGTTACCTAACGAACTCCCATCAGTGCTTAAGCAAACCCAAGATGAAGGTGGAGCAACCCATGAGATTAACCGTGGTGGATTAAGAGATATCCTGGCAGAGTCCCCAAAGACGTGCGTCACATCCTCACAATCCAGAACCACCTTTGAATCAATACTATAAAGGTTCCATGTTTCGATTAAGAACACGTATCTATATCTGGATTTCCAAATATTCTAAGCAATGATACAAAAAAGTTGTCCTCTGCTACCCTAAGCCATGAGAGTGATCCAATCACACCCTTAAAGATTGGTGAAGCTTGCATCTTGAGAGAAAGAATTACCAAACTTGGTTCATATCTAGACAGTCACGAAGGCAATGTGGATGGATTCATCGTCTCCTTGGCAACAGGGGCACTAGGAAATCAAAGAAACGTGTCTCTTAAATTTGAATAAGTTTGTGGGTAAGGCATCATGGACCACAAGCCAAATAAAGAATCTTATGTTCTCGGGAAGCTTAAGAAGTTTCCAAATATATTTGAAATCATAAGAGGAAGGCACCTGGTGGCGTGTAAGCCAGGCATAAGAAAACCTGCATAAGTAGAGCCCACTAGTCTCACACATCCCTATACCACCTTATCCTTCGTCAAGCTAGAGCTATCAATGAAAATTGAACAAATAATATCCTTATGATCCTTATTGATCCAAGAGGGCCGGCCCTGAGCCTAGGAGACAGGGGCAATGGGCCAGGGCCCATGATTAATAGGGGCCCAAAAATAAATAATGCTTAGGTTATATAGAAAAAAAATCAATGAACTTCAATAAAACTTACAGAGCTCAATGGTGAATGTGCATGAGTTTTGCTTAATAGACTCCGGTTCGATTCCTGCCCACTTCAGTTTTTTGAATTAAATCTTTCTCATGGAATTCTAACAGTGACATTCACTAACGTTACAAAGCATAATTCTACGCGTGCACAGCCCTAATTAATGGCAATTGGAATCACAAAATTAATTTGACAATTGCAATCATAAATTAACGTTGCAAATTAATATATATATATATATATATATATAAGTAATAGAATTATAGTTTCTTATTCCATCATTGTTCATTTCCTCCTCTTCTTTTGTTTCTATAATTCTTTTTCACTTTGGCGGTTTGATTCCTCTCAAATCTCAATCACCACAATTACATTGGAAAATTATAAAATTGGTATGTGTTTAATTAAATTATAATTTATGTTGTTATATATAGTCATTGTCAATTGTTTAATTATTTTTTTATATTTTTATTATTCTTATGTTAAGAATATTTAATTTTTAAATTTATAATAGTTATTACTAATTGGTTGGTTGTTTCGATTTTCATATTAATTTGTGAATTTTATGCTTACAGGGTTGAAATTTAATTATTGGAATTAACATACACGTGTGGGGTTGTGAACGGGTATCCAACTTCTCTTTCCAGGTTCTATTGTTCTTTACTTATTTTCTTGTGTTAATTTATTATTTTAATTATCTTTCATAATATGCCTCATAAAAAACATTTATTTGGAAGTGAAAACAGAAAAAAATGAAAATGAGAGGAAGAGTTAATTAAATCACAAAGATGAGCTCTTGATAAATTTATTTTTAAAGAAATAGATTCTCATGAAAATTTAGATCGATCAATTGAAATTGTGCATGATGAAATTCTTTTAAATGAGAATGAAGTTAATGATTTTAGTGAACCTAATAATGTGTCAAATGAATCTAATATGGAAAATATTGACATTGAAGAAGAGAAACTAATTCCTCCTTTACATATTTATGATCCTAGAAATTGGGGTAATCTTGATAACAAAGGAAAAGATATTTTAATTGAAAAATGGCCTATTAGAGAAAAAATCTTATTTTTCCTTTGGATAATACTTCTAGACATTTTTCATATTCCTATTGTTCTAGAAAGCTAAGTAATGGTGAGACTAGTGATAGAAAATGGTTGGTTTATTCCAAGCATGTTGGTAGAGTATATTGTTTTTATTGTAAGTTGTTCAAATCTGATAATAAAAAAAGTTTATTGGCAAATGAGGGTTTTAGTGATTGGAAGCGTATTAGTGAGAGACTAAAACAACATGAAAATAGTTTTGAACATACGACTAACATGAATACTTGGAATGAATTGAGAGCGAGATTGGACAAAAATCAAACAATTGATAAAAATTTACAACAAGAGATTATAAAAGAGAAAGAACGTTAGCGACAAGTTTTCCTAAGAATATTTTCAGTTGTGAAATGTCTTGCTAAAAATAATTTGGCTTTTCGAGGATCTAATGAAAAATTATATCAAGACAGTAATGGAAATTTTTTGGGATTGATTAAAATGATTGCAGAATTTGATTTGACAATGCAAGATCATGTTAGACGCATTCAAAGTCGTGAAATTCATTATCACTATCTTGGGCATAAAATTCAAAATAAATTAATTTCACTTTTAGCTCATAGTGTTAGAAGTTCAATTGTAAAGATCATTAAAGAAGCAAAATATTTTTTTGTAATTCTTGATTATACCCCTGACAAGTCATCAAGAACAAATGACTCTAATAGTACGATATGTGAATATGCCAAGTAATACAATAAAAATTGAGGAATATTTTTTAGAGTTTTTAAAAGTGGATGATACATCTGGATTAGGACTTTTTAATGAATTGCAAAATGTGTTAAAGTCTCTTGATCTTAATATTGATGATGTGAGAGGTCAAGGTTATGATAATGGTTCTAACATGAAAGGAAAGCACCAAGGAGTTCAAAGACGATTTTTTGAAATAAATTTGAGAGCATTATATATGCCTTGTGCTTGTTATAGTCTTAATCTTACTCTTAGTGATATGGCACATTCTTGTGTTAAGGCTATTTCTTTTTTTGGAATTGTTCAACGCATATATTCATTATTTTCAAGTTCACCAAAAAGATGGAAATTTTTTCTTGATTATGTTCCTGGGTTAACCCTGAAATCTTTGTCTAATACCCGATGAGAGAGTCGAATTAAAAGTATTAAAGCTATTAGATTTCGAGCTTCCCAAATAAGATTTGCTTTATTGGAATTACATAAATTTTGTGATGATGCTAGATCAAAAAGTGAAGCCGAGAGTTTGGCTAATGCACTTAAGAACTTTGAATTTTTATGGGGCATGATTATTTGGTATGATATTTTATTTTCTATTAATATGATGAGTAAGAAATTACAATCTAAGTCAATGTGCATCGATGATACCATAAAACAGTTGGAAGCTATATTATTATTTTTTGAAAAGTAAAGAGTTGAAGGTTTCACGTCTAGTATGAATGTTGCTAAAGAAGTTGCACTTGATATGGATGTTGAACTCATTCTTTTAACAAAACCTCATGTTATTAGGAAAAAACAATTTGATGAAAATAGTCATGATGAAGAAGTTCAATCGGCTAATGAGTCATTTAAAGTTAATTATTTTTTAGTTATTGTGGACATCGCTATCACTTCTTTAAAGACTAGATTTGAGTAATTAAAGATATTTGAAAATATTTTTGGATTTTTGTTTAATTCAAAAAAGTTAAAATCATTAAATGATAATGAACTAAAAGAATGTTGTGCTAAAGTTCACTCTACATTTTCTCAAGGCAATTTATTAGATGTTGATTTAGATGATTTTTTTTTCTGAATTGAAAGTGTTGAAAGTGATTTTACCTGATGATGTAATGTCAGCTATTGAAATTCTCAAGTTCATCAAAGCAGCCGATTGTTATCCATATGTCTCGATTGCCTATAGAATTTTATTAACTATGCCTGTAACTGTAGAATCTGCTGAAAGAAGTTTTTCAAAGCTAAAATTAATAAAAACTTACTTAAGATCATAAGAGAGGTTGAATGGTTAGACAATTTTATCTATTGAAAAGGATATATTAGGGAGTATTGATGTTGATGTTCTTATTAATGATTTTGCATCTAAAAATGCTAGAAGAAATCATTTTTTATGATAATTTGTGTTTTTGTTTGCTTCAATGTAGGTGGAAGAATGATTTTTGAAGGAAAGCATGAGACTATATAAGCACCGTTCATTATTTTTTGGTTTGTTATTACCACCAAGATGATATATTTGATTCATGTATTTATAATTTATAATGACTTTGTTAATGTTGATTTGATTATTTAATAAAAAAATTTCTTTAAAAAAATATTAAGGGGTCTTTATTTGTTATGTCGCTCAGGGCCCATGAAATGTCAAGACCGGTCTTGCCAAGATGCCACACGATTCCACTTCCAACTAGCCATTAAATCATAAATATCCTTTAACCTGAGCTCTAAGTATTAAAAAACAACAAAAGAGACTAAACTGCCAAGGGATCTACATCACTCCAACAATCAAACCACAAAAAGACATTCTCCTCGCCTACCTGGTGTTGGAAGTCGGGTTTCAAGTGTTGAAGGGCCTAACAAATGGACCTACAGACATAAGAGCTCCTTGTATTAGGGTCAAGAGTATTAAGAAAACTGTTTGAATCCAAGTACTTGTTTTGAAGAAAACGTACCCAAAGCTTATCGGGGGAGTCTATCATGTTCCAAACCAGCTTACCAAGCAGGGCAATATTTTGGAATCTAGCTTGATGGATGCCTAACCCATTATGCGACATGCCCCTTGTAACAATTTCCTAATTTACCATGCTCTATGAGTTTGATTGCTCTTTATTACAACTCCAAAAGAACCCATAAATCACCTTCTCAATGTCTGAACAAATCCTAGAAAGTAACCACATGGATTGCATGGTGGACATGGGGATAGATAATAACATAGATTTGGCTAACATCAACCTACCTGGTTTATTAAAGAGCTTAGCTTTCCATCCTACCAATCTAGAATGCATCTTTTTAACAATGGAATGGAAGTATCATTTCCTAACTTAACCATGCAAAATGGGGGAGCCAAGATACTTCCCAAGATTATTCATGCATTGGATAAAAGAGATGCCTTAGAAGTTACACTATGATCTTCTAGAAATATTTTTGAGGCAAAAACTTGGATTTCTTGAGGTTAACACGCAACCTAGATACGTTATAGAAAGACTAAAGAACATGACTCACAAATTAGACCTGAGCATCCTTAACTTTCATAAAAAGCAAACAATCATCAGCAAAGAAAAGATGAGAAACAACAGGGCCCGACTTGGATATCTTGATTGGTTCCCAACTCTCGTCACTCACCTTCTACTTAATCAACATGGCAAGCTTTTCCATACAAAGAAGGAAGAGTTATGGCATAAGAGGATTACCTTGGTGGAGCCCTCTACCTAGGGCAAAACTATTAGGGAATCCCTAGAACATGAGCAGCAGAATTACAGGGATTCCAGAGGATTTACAAAGTACCGTGTTTCAAAGCACAAGACAAACACAAAAAATTTATTTTGGATTACCTCTTGAAGAACACCGAAGCAGTCGCAGCTTCTTCCTTTAGGAGTCCACACGAGCACTCCCACCAGAATCGCTACACTTGCCAACTGCTAGTTTGACAGCGTGTAGCTCTTGCAACTTTTATGAATTTGTGTCTCACTTTAGTGAACGGCCTATGAGCATCTTATGCTTTATTTATAGGCTTAGGTTTAACCTAATTTATTTTCTCTAAAGAGTGGGCTCCTTACTCATTCCAAATGAGTTAGGCCCAATAGCTTTATTTTAGTCCAACTAAAATAAAACAAAATATTTTCTGATGGGCTTACTCTATGTGTGTGACCCTATAGGTAAAATACCTGGTCATATTAATAATAAATTATTTTATTATTAATATAAAAGAGCGGCATCTAGCAATGCATCATTATGTCCAAATATTATTTAATATCAATATAACCTATAAGTGATAATTATTTAATATGTTTGTTCCTTTTGTCACGATATCCTAATTGGGCCCAAGGCATGGTCGCGTTATCCTTGTACGACCTAATTTATTTTACTTGATACCGGAGTAGACTTGATCCAAATAAATATCTAATATTTATTCTTTCTAGCATGACCATGCGTTTTCTTAGTCTTACTCCATCAAGTGGCCTATAGATATCACTCCTGTCACATAGGAGAGACAAATCCCATCTACATCACTCACATCTCTCTACATAATTTGTTCATTGCCTAATCACAACCTTTATAGTTCTCTTGTTACAGAAGACGTTTAATTGTATTAAAACAATAAACTCCTCATGTAGGAATCGTAGTGACTTCAGGTCGAAGGACTACATATACCATTATCACATTGAGAATCGTTTATGATATTTATGTAACGATCCATGTAACGTTTGTTAGTCCTCAAATTTACAATAAATCTTTTAATAAAAATTTTATAAAAATAATAAAAATTTGGATAATTTATTAGAAAATTAGGTTTTAATTCAATAAATAGATGTTGTTGGAAATAATCTGCCCTTGATCAATTTTCTCTAGTTTTGCAGTGAAAAAGTAAAGAATTCAAGAGAAAAGTATACTGGAGGATCTGACGCGTAGCATCAATCCCACGCGTAGCGTCCATAGCTACTTTTGATGCTGACGCTACGCGTCACAGCCACGCGTAGCGTCAGTGCTGCGTGGACTCCACAGCCAAGCTGGCCAAGCACTCACTTAGTGACCCATTATTGGCCACTCCACTCAGCACAAATGGCCAAAACGTAGTGGAGACAGGGACACATGGCCAAGCATGATTGAATATAATAGTCCAAGGTGGCCACTACCAGCTACGTTAATGGAGGCTGAGTCAGGGGACTGACGCGTAGCGTCAATACCCTTGCTCAGCCCTATAAATAGGGCCATCCAGCACCATTCATCGTATCTCATTCTCTACATTCAGAGTTCTTTCCTCTTTTCTATACTTGAGTTTTTGTATTTCTTTTAGAGTTTGTAGTTCTAGAATAGTTTTTCTAGATACTTGGGAGTGTTGTGGTGTATTGTGATCGTTGTATCGTGAAGTTTTCATCGTCTTTGTAATGTCAAACTCTGTAAGTGTTAGTTTTTACTTTTACCATGTGTAACTAATTTGTTTATGTTGGAATTAGTGAACTAATTTGTGACGTCCTACGTCAATTTACCTTTATTTATATCCATTTAATTAATTTTCACAATAAATTTTTCGCATTTAATAAAATTTAATCATTTATCGTTTCAAAATAATATTTATTTTCACTAATCATACTCAAAATAATAATTATATAGTGTGACAAAACCTTAGAGTGCCTCTAATTTAGAAAAGAGTCAAAAATATAAAACAGGGGCCTGACGCTGCGCGCCATTCCCACGCGTAGCGTCAACCATCTACTGCGCACCTCACGCTGCGCGCCAGCCTCACGCGTAGCGTGGGCATGACAGTGACAGCACCTGATGCTGTTACACATTTAAGCCATTTTACTAACTTCTAACCTATCCAATTGACCCGTTTTAGATCCGATTGCCCCGAAACTTCACGGGCCACATGTTTTCCCCATTTCGGAACTGTTGGCGCTATCCGTTCGCCAAAATTCCAACACATGCGCAAGTTATGCGCGAAATACATTTTAACCCAATTAGGTGCAAAACCTTTACACCAAACATCCTAAATGGATTCCAATGGACCAAAAGCCAATGCATCTAAATCCTAAATGTCATGGAAGACCTATTGATGCATTCTGGGGTTTCTTACACCCACCGAATCTTAAATTCACCTATCCGGTTCCTTAAATTCAATATCCAACTATATGCATGACTTATCTAAATCAATCCAATCATCATCCTAGCATCAATCACATAGCACACATATCAATCATGCGTCAATACAACACCTGCCCATCACATTCACACATGTCAATGGCTCCGTGCCATCATTCATCCTCATCAATAAGTCATCAAACCACAACATGCATAATCATGGCAAGTTCATCACACATACTTTATCATCTATCACCCACCATATTAATACATTACTTATTACACACTTAAACACATACACACAAAATATTACATTCATTATATACATCTGCATTCCTTGGCATCAAACTTCCTCTTGGCGCATCTCCACAGCATTAGCATCCTCCCTGTCACTGGTCACTAAAATTAAACAACAGCAAGGGTGAGTGTTTGGAATATCATAATTAATATAGAACGAAATATTAAACTTAACAATACCTACTACTCTTTGTTATTACATAATCTCTTTCGATTTCCTGCACTTATCCACGTCAATACAATTACATCCATACACATCATTCATTCATATTACACTTTTAATTCATAATTCATTTTCCATCATAAATCAATATAAGATTCACATATGTCACAACTGACTCTCATGTAATTTGACGCCTAGTATCCGGATACTAAAGGACTGGCCTTCAGCTGGGAGTCCGACTTGACATCCCGTGAACCCGACTTGGTTCACCGAGCCCGACTTGGCTCTCCACCTCAACCACTGGGTCCGACTTGACCACTGGGTAGCTCAACTGGGCACAAAGACCACGGGAGCCAGAAAACAAGGGGTATACATACCGTTGGCCATCCCATACCACATATTCACACATCATATCTCATAATCATAGCATATCATCAACAAACCACATGTGCAACTACCAGAAACTGGCATGTGCTCACAATACAGGGCGACCGACTTGTCAAACCCATCCATACAATGCTATTGCATATATCATCAATAATTCAAAATTCCACATTTTTATTCATAATCAAATATACATACGCCACTCAAAGTGGGAATATTACACATATCTTTTACTTTCATCATTCCAATCTTTATTTCATTATATAATCAATCAAATCAACATATTCCTTTCATATTCAACCATTTAATCTTACTCCACATACTCATATATTCACAACTACTATATTCAGTTACTTTATAGTATTTATGACAACTCTTATTAAATCCTTAACTTCCCATAATCTGTTTTCATATCAATTCTAATTAATTATGACCCGAACACCCCCCTTACCTCTATCCCGAGCTCCGATAGTTTGCTCAAGGGGTGGATAGCGTCCTACAGCCGCTGGAATCACCGTTCCTCTTTCGCTTCCGACGTCCACTTCGTCGATTGCTTGCCTAACGCTCGTTCCGGCACCTACGGTCACCGAAACATCAAATTAGTTAGTACGTTACCTTCCTTATACTTCCAAACTCATTACCCAAGCTTCACAAGCCACTGAAACTCAGAATCAAAACCCCAATCATCACATGCAAACTCGGATTTCATGAAGGGAAGGAGAAGAAACTAAAGATTAGAGGCCCTAGATGCCTTACCTTGGTTCCAAATTGCTTAAAACCACCAAGAATCCAAGTTTCCCTCAAACCCTAGCCAAATCGCCTCAGAGAAGAGAGAAAATGAAAGAAAGGGTTTACAGGTTCTGTTCTGTGTGACCCTGTTATAAAACAGATCACGACGCTGGCGCTACGCGTCAGCTCACTAAATCACACCTGACGCTACGCGTCCCATCCACGCTACGCGTCAGGGTCCTGATGCCATTTTCCTTAAAATTTTATTTAAAATTTCTTTTCCCCACTTAACATTTCATATACCATTTTCGTTATAAGCCAAATAATAATTTACTCATTTCCAATTTATTTTCTATTATCAAAACATCTCGGATGTTACATAATCTATTGAGTATAATGTTGTGAATTCGACCTCTGCATGTTTATGATTCAAGTCCATGTTAGTATTTCAACCTTTTATTAATATGAACGTCAAACGGGAGAATGATTTTCATGTGTATTGAAACTTGTTTTATTAGTGTGAATGTCAAACGGGAGAATGATTATTCATGTCGTATGGAAACTTGTTTTGACGAAAGTAAAAGTTGGAATACCCTTGGTATCTCAATTCTATAGGGGTTGTTAACCATTGTTGCCATAAGGCCAGGTCTTAATGCAAGTTTTTACTGAGAAAGCTCACGAGGGATCGGACTTTACGGTGAACTCTTAGAATTTATATCACGAGAATTTTAAGCTGCAATGACATGAAATTTGATGATTAAATATGCATGTCTTGAGTTCCTCATTGTTATTCTAGATTAGGGATCCAATTTCCAACATAATTTGTTTATCTGTGTTTATCTCAAGTATCTTACCTATTTTAGATTGTAACTCAACTTTTTAGATAGATTTTTATTTTCTTTTTAGCTCATGAACTACTCAATCATGCTATCCTGTGAATACTGTATAAATTGTATATAAATCATTCTTTTGTCTATAACTTTTTTTTTACATTTACCATAGTGAATAAAAAAAATTACTGTTGTTATTGGACTTTCAATCCCAGTGGAACGATATCTAAATTTTGAAAACTATAAACGATTAGTGCGCTTTCCAATTAACAACCCGGTGGTAAAAACAAACGGTTGAGACGCTATCGCCGGGTTAACAACGTTCTCATAGTGGGTCTGTCCAGTACATCATTACTCTTAATGTATACTTGTGTGAAGACTTGATATCATCTATATCTATGATCTGTGAGATTAGGTCATCAGTACACTCACACACTAGTCTCAATGTATTTACATGTCCCTATGTAAATACTTGACTAGGGACATTTTAGGAATAACTTTCATATGACCTATTACTCCAAGGATAGATACATTTTAAAACAATTTTAAACTGAAATACTTATTTTATTGATAAGCAGAAAAATAATACTAATGAAAAAGCATAAAGCTCATAGTGCATACACTAACAAAAACTTGGAAGCTTCTCACAATTCCAAGAAAGCAGGAAGGAGGATAAGGAGATGATAATGAGGGATATAATATTAAATGGAAACCCAAACTCCATGAATGTTAATTAAAGAAAGTCCCAGTTAACTATATCATATGTCTTTTTTAAGGTCAATTTTAAACAAGAGTGAAGCATACTTGTCCTTTTGATGATTATATAGTGAACCACCTCCTAAGCAACAATAATGTTATCAAATGTCCCTTGGCTTGGGATAAAACTACTTTGGTAAGGCCTAGTGATATTTGATAGGAATGGCCTCAACTGTTAAACAATGGTCTTCGACATGATCTTTAAACTTATATTGCACAAAGAGATTAGTCTAAAGTCCTTTAGGTAAAAGGAGAGTCAACTTTTGAAATTAGAACAATAAAGGCCTCCGCCAAATTAGAGTCAATAAAACCCAATTAAAAGGCCTTATCCGTCATCTGCCAAGTATGATCACCAACAATGTCCCAAAAGTGCATGTAGAATAAGGATTGAAACCCATTAGGCCCAAAGGCTTTGAAAGAATTTATCAATCTCAGAACTTAGAACACCCTTTCCTTAGAAACTCTGGCTCTTAAAGCTTGCATTGCCTTATTCCTAAACCATAAAAACCCTCTAAATTGAAGTGAATAAGGATCATAGGCATGATCCCTAGCAAAGAGGTTTTGGTAATAGAGATTGGCCACCTCTTTAATAATGGTTTCATTATCACATCAACCACTATTAAGCATAAGACTTGTAATTTTGTTCCAACGATGCCTGATAACCATGTGTGTATAAAAGAAATAAGAATTTTTGTTACGTAGCATACCCATTCTCATGAGACTTTTGGTACTGAAGTATCTCTTCAAGTTAGAGTACTCGGTTGTACTTGCCTTAAAGCTTCTTCTCAAAAGAGATAAGGTTAGAGGTAGGATAGACTTCAATATGATTTTGGACACTTTTTAAGTGAGCCTCCAACTTGCACTTGTCCCTGAAAACATTACCGAACATAGTTTATTAAAAATAAGGGACCGATTACATACCATGTCAAGCTTGCTACACAAATCGTCATGCTCCCATTAAGCTTCAAAGATTACCTCATGATAACTATTGTGTTCAATTTAGGCTACTTGAAATTTAAAGGGCTTTGTGTCTTGATGGAAGAAAGAAGAGCAATGAAAGAGGAAGGGGTTATGGTTTGAATGCAACTTTGCTAGGACTTAAACACAACCTTCAAGGAAAAGATGATGCCAAACTAAGTCGCCAAAGACATGGTCAAGTTTCTTCATGACCGAAGGCTCACCAAACTTATGTCATGCCCAAGTATCCTTGGTTTCTTTTGAGTGAATAGGCAATATATTACAAGCTTCAAGACAGTTTACGAAAGCTTCTGCTCTGGTAGAGATAAATTATGCACCAAAAACCTGTGACATATTCTCAACCTCGTTGAAATCGCCTATGATAACCCATGGCAAGGCTATCTGAAGACAAAGATGCTCAAGATAATCATGTAGCTATAATCACCTTGATGGCCCGAGATGCAATATCAATCACCTTAATGTTAGGTTATGAGTGACGTTTGAGAGCCCACAATCCGCCCGTGTAGCTAACAAGATCCTGAATAGCTACAGGGTTATACCCTAGCCTCTCCAAAAATTTACAACCCTAGAGAAAGCCACATAGGTCTCTATCACAAAGAATAAAAAAGGTCAGAACCTTTGCACTAAGTCTTTCATATGGTTCTTTGTCGTCAAACTATGAGCTTCCTTGATATTTTAGGAGATAGTAGAGAAATCCTGACTTTAGTTCATAATAACACAAGGAAGGGACAAGAAGGTAGGAATACCTAAACTATATTTTTAGTATTCCTAAGAAGTGTAAGGTATCCATGCCATCAATTAATTGATCGTTATGAACAACATCGATCCCATCCTCTATGAACTAAAAATGGGATGAAGAAATTAGTTACAGGGGGATAGTGGTTTGCACTCCCCTTTCATACATGAAAACATGGACCTTAATTTGCATGGGGCGTTGTTGAAAAGACATCAATTGACAAGAATCATGCAAGTCCATGTTCTTTCTCCTCATTCCTTTTTAGGCGTAGCATGTGGTTGACTAAAGGTGGTGTTACTGTTATGACGTGTTTTTAAAACACATCATTTTAAGACTTATTTTCTAGGAATTTTTATGTGTTAATGCATCTTTTCCCCCTAAATCCCATGGCTATTCTATTTCTTTGTGTAGTTGTTACTGGGTTTGTTAATTTTACAGGAAAATATGAGGTTCCAAGATTTTTTAGTGTATAATAGCATGACGAATGAACCTAGAGCAATGCTATATCTGCCTAAAGAAGTAGGAAATTATGGAACATGTTGTGACAACCATGACTAGGTCATGGTTTAAACCACTAGCTGTGGTTCTATTAAGTAGGAATTTTAGCCCCAATGTCAGTGTGTTCCACGACTAGGCCGTGGTTTAAACCACGACATGTGGATTGTGGCCACCTAAAAAACCATGTTTTCGTATGCTGCATTAGTATATAATGCCAAATTTATTCCAAAATTTGGGGGGGGACACACATTTTGAAACCAAGAACACCATTGTAGAGGTAAGGAAGCCATTTTTTAGATGGATTTTTCACGAGGAATCGAAGGGAGAAGGGCTTGTAAAGGGAGGATTCATAAAAAATGTTTACTTTTCATTGGTTAGTCTAAGTCTTTTATGATTTTCTTGTATAAAGTTCTAAAACTCAATATGTATAGTTTGGTTTCTCTAATCATGAATAGCTAAACTTTAATTCTTGGGATTTAGGGGGTGGATTAATATGTATTATAACTTGTAATTTCATTTTTTAATAAATTCCATGTTTCATCCAATTTGTGTTATGCTTAATGCACTTTTTGACCTAAAAATAGGCTTAAGTGATATTAAATAATTCAGGAAGAATCGAAAGGTGGACTTAATTATTTGAACTACATGAATTAAACCTAAGACTAGAATTACGAGAGTAAGGTAAGTTTTTAAGGAATATTGAATTCTCAACAAATGTTAGAAGGCCTAGTTTACAAATCGAACGCGGTTCTTTAGAAATTAGGTACATTAGTGGAGTTCTGAAAGGAAGAAACTAATTAAATTAGGAGAATTACCTTGAAATTACAGGATTTATTAATAAGAGCGACTTATATTCCTTAATACAAATTAATTTCATTCCCCTAAGTCCCAAGGTTTTCACACCTGATTTTCTTTTCAAAACCTATTTCTTCACACTCCTTAATTGTGACAATTTAAATTTTAAAGCAATCTCACTTTGGTCTCGTTCTAGATAGTTAAGATCACATTCAATAGTACTTGAGCATATAACCTCTATGAAAACTATAATCTTTTATATATTACGCGATATACTCGTACACTTGCGAGCATATCAAGTTTTTGGCGTCGTTGTCAGGGGCTGTGTTTCCCCTTAATATTAATTGTTTGTGATTTTATTAGACCGGGCGCCTTTAACTTTTATTTCTATATTTTTTAATTCTTTTATTGTTATTTATTTTACTTTATTTATTATAAAATCTAAGAAAAAATATACTATGTGTGGTCTATTTTTCTTATGTTTTACAAGTGTTTTTATGTGACAGACTAGGAGTGCTAATCCTGACACAGATTTTGATCCTAAAATCGAGCGCACTCTTCTAACTAGAAGGCGTAACCATAGGCAACTTATTGCCTAAGAACAAACTACAACTATGGATGAACAGGACAACCGAGCATTGAGAGATTTCAGTGCCCCTAATGCCATGGGTATAGGGTTTAACCTCACAAGGCCTGTCATTGAGGTAAATAATTTTAAACTGAAGCCTTCTCTTCTCTCCATGGTGCAGCAAAATCAGTTTGGAAGATTACCATGAGAGAATCTT
This sequence comes from Clitoria ternatea, assembly GCA_037962975.1. Classification (NCBI taxonomy): domain Eukaryota; kingdom Viridiplantae; phylum Streptophyta; class Magnoliopsida; order Fabales; family Fabaceae; genus Clitoria; species Clitoria ternatea. Next base: position 10,411,444 of record CM075676.1, read on the forward strand.
AATCTTCACCTTCAAGTATTTTTAGAGTATTGTGACACTCTAAAAGTAAATGGAAGGAAAAAAAGCTTTATGTTATTTACTATGCTAACATAACACTAGTTAATGCATATATGAACTATGCCACAATAGAGAAGGAATTATTGGTCATCATCTTTGCTTTTGATAAGTTCAGATCCTACTTGGTAGGTTCTCAGCTAATTATATACACTGATCATTCTACCATTAAAATGTTTGTTGCAAAAGAAAGATGTTAAGCCTAAATTAATTAGGTGGATTTTGCTTCTTCAAGAATTTGATATAGAAATTAAGGATAAAAAGGGTATTGAGAATTTAGTTAGTGATCATTTATCTAGGTTGCCTTTTAGTAAAGAAGCGATAAACATGTTATTCCCATCGATGACTTTTTTCCAGATGAGCATTTCCTTAGTCTCAGTATCCAATAAGTCCCTTGGTTTGTTGATCTTGTGAATTATATTGTATGTGGTATATTACCCCTTGATCTTAGCTTTCAACAAAGAAAGAAATTCTTGGCAGATGCAAAGGATTACTATTAGGATGAACTGTTTCTCTTTAAGCGATGTGCAGATGGATTGATAAGGAGATATGTTCCTGAAGATGAGGTGTATTCCATTTTGGAGCATTGTCACACACCTTGTCTTGTGGGGGACACATGAGCACCTCAAAAACTGCTTCCGAAGTACTTTAAGTTGGGTTCTACTGGCCTTATATATTCAAGGATGCTCGTAGGTATGTACTTATGTGCGACTCATGTCAACGATCAAGTAATATTTCTAAATGACATAAGATGCCTTTGAATAATATCCTTGAAATGGAATTATTTGATATATGGGGTATAGACTATATAAGACACTTTCCTTTATCTTTTGGGAATAACTTCATTTTGGTGGCTATGGATTATGCCTCCAAATGTGTTGAAGCAATTGCTTCGCCTTATACGGATGCTAAAACTATTATCAAACTCTTTAAGAAAATAATTTTTCCAAGGTTTAGGGTTCCTAAAGTAGTAATTAGTGATGAGGGTCACATTTTATTGAGAAAACATTTGAAAATCTTTTGAAAAAGTATAAGGTGAAGTATAAGGTCAATACACCCTATTAGCCCTAAACAAGTGGTTAAGTAAAAGTGTCTAATAGGAAAATTAAGCAAATTTTAGCAAAGGTGGTTAATACTAACCGCAAGGATTAGTCTCTTAAATTAGATGATTCCTTATGGGCATATAGGACTGCATATAAAACTCTTATTGGCATTATACTATTTAAACTTGTGTATGCCAAACCGTGTCATTTACCTGTTAAGCTAGAGCATAAATCCTTATAGGTTATAAAGACACTTAATCTTGATCTTAAAGCTGCAAGTGAGAAAAGGCTTTTGCAGGTTAGCGAGTTTGAAGAGATGAGGCTTAATGCTTATAAAAATGCCTAGATATATAAAGAGAAAACCAAGAAATGACATGACAAAAGGATATTGAGAAGAACCTTTAACCCATGGGACATAGTTCTTCTATTCAATTCTAGACTGAAGTTATTCTATAGGAAGCTTAAATCAATATGGTCGGGTCCTTTCCAAGTGGTTAAAGCCTATCCTTACGGAGTCGTAGACATCTAAAGTGAGAAGTCTAGTACTTTCAAGCTGAACGGTCAAAGGCTAAAGTACTATATAGCCATAGGCCTTATTTAACAAGCAAGCATCCAAAGCTTGGTTGAACCTTGTTGAAATAAGGATATACCATAAATTTAGCGCTTATAGGGAGGTGACCCCACAAATTTTAAAAAAAAAGGTTAAGATGATTTCAGAGTGTTGTTAAAGGGGTTATGAGAAAAAAGAAAAGAAAAAAGAACATAATTTGGGGTTCACAAAGAGAGAGCAAATAAATTACAAGAAAGCAAGTTAGTATGTATATGAGGGAGTTTGAAAGGTCAAAAGAGCAAAGAAAATGATGATATATACCCTAAAAACCATAACCAGGTCGTGGTTTGAACTATTGGCCATGGTTCAATTAAAGAAATTTAGTGCCCCAGAACCACAACCAAGTCGTGGTTTGCTCCACGGTTGTGGTTTCATTACACAGCAAAATTTGTCCTAAACCATTATACTCCACGGCCAACCTGTGGTTTGAACCATGACCGTGGTTTGTGGGTGCAAGACTAGTAGCTTTCTCTTGATTTTAAACAGTCCTTGTTTATTTTTTCCATTTTAATCTCTTCCTAAAGCATAACCCTAGCCGCCCATCACTCCCTTCTCTACCCCATTGTTCCATTCCTTCCAACACACTCTTATTCACTCCAAATCCTTTCCCCAAACCTTTTTGCACCAAAAATAGCAAGAGAACCTTGTTTCTTTTCACTTTTTGCAGAACCTTATGGTTCATATATACTCAATCTTCATTGAAGCTTCCATGGCTCCTAAGAAGGTCAAAGGCAAAACAGAGGCTTCCTCCTCAAAACACCACAAAAACGTAAAAGAACTTTAGGTAATTCTTCTTCCACTTTCTTTAATATGCATGACATTGAATACTTCACTTAAGAGCAAAAACTAAGATTAGAAGCATTAAGAAAGAGAGAGTGACATAGGCCTCACTTGGACCTCATTTGGGATAGGTTTTTCACTTTATAAATAATTTTGTTAGGAATATTATTTCTTTTAATAATTAATTAAGTTTAGAATTATTTTTAGTTTTGGGTCTTACATGGCCATATTTTCCATTTTGGCCACTTTTGGGCCTTGTATAGGTGTTAGCTTACTTTTGGCTCCTTTTGGGTCATGTAGTTTTAGTTTTTATGCATTGGGTGAAGCTTTTTCAAGCCCACCCAAGTTAAGTCTAAATTTTAACTTTTAAGGAGGTATAAATACACCTCTCCTTTGTAAAACTCATAATTTGAATGCCATTGAATTTTAGAGTGAGAAACTTTCCCTTTTCTCTAGAAAGTAGAAGCATTAGCTCCTTTCTCTTACGTATTATCCTTTGAACTCTCTCCCAAAGGTGGTGACTTCACTCACCTTATTTCTCTAACCTTTAGAGAGTGGTGGTTTCACATCTCATACTCTCCTCTCTATCTCCTTCCATTTCTACTAAAATCCTAAACTAGATCTAGGTTCTTTCACCACAATTCCTTCACCTCCAAGACAAAATTCATTTCAGTTTCCTCTATCTCCATACAAAACCGTGTGTTTCTAATTCTCCTTGGAAGGCTTGCTAAGATCTATGGAGTGCTAAAGAGGAAGATCCACCTCCATGCTTCAAGGAAGACACTTAAGCCTACAACAAAGAGATTATTCCTTCTAGGTTCTTTTGTGGTGATACTCTAGAAAACTTAGGAATTTTTTATGATACTTTAACATTGATAAGTAATATGGGTTGGGACAATTTTGTTACATTATTTGAATCTACATACGAGAGAATTTCATTGGAATTCTTAAGTTCTATTGAGGTTAGGAGAATTAGAGGTGAAGGGGTTAAGAAATCTCCTTTAGAATGGACAATGTTGATTATACCTTGTCCTCATCTAAGGTGGCTTCAATATGTGGTTTTCCTATTAGGGGATCTGATTCTATCCCTTATGGTTTCCGCCTTAGCACTTTTTGGTTTGATATAATTGGCCTAACACATTTTGATGCCTCCTCTGTAAAGGCATCCTAAATTCATCATCCTATTTTTTGCTACTTACAACGGTTCATGGCCAGATTAATTTTTGGTAGACATAAGAGTCCAGGAATTGTTAGACTCTCTGAACTTTATTTGTTGTAAGTTATGTTGAATGCTGACCCTATTGATTCTACCAAATGGTTATGTAGCTAGTTCTCTAGGGTACGTAGAGCCAGCTCCGGAAAAATCTTGATTGTAGGGTATATTACCCCAATTGCTGAATATGTGGGAGTTGACCTGTCCCTGGACAAGGTCATCTATACTCCCAAGAAAGTTGATATGGATGAATTAATCAATATAGGTATGGTTGTCAAAGAACATGGTAAGCATTGTTTAGTTATTCCTGGAAAACGGGTACCTCACCCCTTGCTAGACCCAACTCTTACGAGTTTAAAAGGCAAGGTAGTTTCATCTTTACAGGTGATGAAGACTCTGACAATGTTCCTTTGGATAGGGAAGTACCAGTTCAAAATAAACCATATCACCATGCTACTCCACCTTGGGAAGGAAGATTCTCATTTGCTTAATTATGCTCTTTGCTGCAAGACATACGAGCTGAGCAATTGAGACAGGGTGCCTAGCTCCATGCTATGTATGAATGGCATATCCAACAAGGCCATTTCCACCTCCCTCTAAGTAGTTATCTCTCCAGGTAAGTCATTTATTATTTTTTATTTTGCATGCATATTAAGGACAATGCTCATCCTTAGTTTGAGGTGGTAGGAATAGATAGCTTCCCTTTTTCTCTATTTGTTTGGCTTACATTTTCATTTGTGTATGAATTATTTTTTTATTTTGTTTGTGTGATAAGATAAACATTGAATGTCTTTTGTGATTTCTTAAGTTTGCTTGGTTAGTGATTATAAGCATAGAATCATATAGCATCTTAGGAACCTCATTTTCTCAACAATGATCTTTATATAGACAAGTATAAGGTAACTTTGTGTTTGCCAAATAAATGCTAAAAAAATTTTTGTATTTTCTTTGATTTGATGTTGTGTGTTGAGCTTTTAAGCCTAAGAAGGGTGTTTACACTGAAAATTCATAACCTTCATCTTTCTTTATTTAGTGCTTCACACTTTATAGAACATTCTAGAACTTGGCTTGTGGCCTTTGTGAAATGGTGTTTGATTACATACCTAGGATGAGAAAGACACTTAGGCTTTCTTGAAGCCCCCTAAAATTTGGAAAAAAATATGATATCTATTAGTTGCCCCCTTTAAGCAAAAATGTTAAAATAATTTTCTTTGAAACCCTATACATTAAAGTGTTTTGAGGTTAAGTATATAACAAGGAACTAGGAGAGAAACTAAGTAGGAAGATAGGGGACCTAGGGAAAAAAAAGAAATATGGGAATGAAGAAAATGGAAAAAGAAAAAAATAAAAAGAAAAGTAAAAGGGTTAAAAAAGAGGAAGTCCCTAGAATTGTTAGAAGCTTGGAATTTTGCTTTTCTTAGTTTTTATAAAACTTTAAGAACCTCTCATACATTGTGTTCTAGCCCTTTGTGATATCCTTTTTTCTTGGTTTCTACACCTAAAATAAAATCTCATGCCCCTATTACAACCTTGAGAAAGACCTTTTGACTTAGGTGTGTTTTCTTAGTATTATGGAATTAGGGTCACTTGCCAAGTCTATGGTAATGTTTATATTGTTTTGATTTGAGCGAAACATTTGTTTTATACCTTCGAACACTAAGAGAGAATGAGTGAGGGAGTGACCTTGTTGAATCTTTGAAAGTATGGTTAGATGACTACATGAAAATGTCTAGTACTCATATTTTTATCCTTAATTTTGAAATTGAAAGATCACATTTCTATTTGGGTTCCCTAGTATGTTATCATTCTTGCTCATGGTTGTCTACCTGATGAATATAATGATTACTTGAGGATAAGTAATATTTTAGTTTGGGGTATTTTGATGTGTTAATGCATCTTTCCCCCTAATCCCATGGTTATTTTGTTTCTTCTCGTAGTTGCTACTAAGTTTGTTAGTTTTGCGGGAAAATATAAGGTTCCAACACTTTTGTGTATAACAATATAAAGAACGAACCCAAAGCAATGCTACATCTTCCTAAAGAAGAAGGAAATGATGGAACATGTTGTGACAACCACTGGCCATGGTTCTATTAAGTAGGAACTTTAGCCCTAATGTTAGTGTATTCCACGGCCATCTGTGGATTGTGGCCACCTCAAAAACCCTATTTTTGCATGCTGCATCAGTATATAAGGCCAAACTTGTTCCAAAATAGGGGGACATGCATCTTGAGAGGCAAGAACACCACTGTAGAGGAAAGGAAGACATTTTTAAGAGGGATTTTTTTGCAAGGAATCAAAGGGAATAAGGGCTTGTCAAGGAAGGATTTGTCAAAAGCGTTTACTTTCCATTGGTTAGTCTAAGTCTTTCATGATTTTCTTGTATAAAGTTTTGAAACTCAATATGTATAGTTTGGTTTCTTTGATCATGAGTAGCTAAACTTTAATTCTTGGAATTTAGGGGGTGGATTAAGATGTATTATTACTTGTAATTTTATTTTTTTAATAAATTCTATGTTATGCTTAATACACACCTAGAGATAGGCTTAAGTGATATCAAATAATTAAGGAAGAATTGAACCTAAGACTAAAGGTAGTTTTTTGAGGAATATTGAATTCTCAACAACGTTCTAGTTTACAAATCATACACGGTTTTTTGGAAATTAGGTACATTAGTGGATTTCGAAAGGAAGAAACTAATTAAATTAGGAGAATTCAGCTTGAAATTACAGGATTTATTAATAAGAGCTATTTATATTCCTTAATACAAATTAATTTCATTCCCTTAAGTCCCAAGGTTTTCACACTTGATTTTCTCAAAACTTATTTCTTTACACTCCTTAATTGTGACAATTTAAATTTTAAAGTAATCTCACTTTGTTATGGTTCGTCTAGATAGTTAAGATCACATTTAATAATACTTGAGCACACTGTCCTTTTGGAAATGATAATCTTTTATATTATACGATACACTTGTACACTTGCAAGCCTATCATGTTCTTGGGATTTGAGAAAGAAGGCCCAAACATACTAGATTTTGCTTTCCATGCAAAGAAAGGATTCGAGTGGGGGTGCTTCATCATGATTGATGGCTTCCTATTTTGGTTTCTGTTTCATATCCTTACGTGATTTATGTTTCACTATCATCCAATCACCAGGATCTTGTTAATCCAAAATGGAAAACGGGTTAATGTTATCATCGAAGATTCTGTTATCATGTTTGTCACATTAGGGTTAGCCACTGGTGATTTAAGATTTTCCAACCCCGCTTACGATGGAACCCCAACCTTCTCTGAGGGCATAAGGTGTTGGTTAAGTAGACTATAATCCATTTTCGTCTTCTCAGGGAAATTCCTAGTAAAGTGGCGAAAACAGCCACGCATTGTGTAAATAATATGAAGGCCTTCATATTCCATTGAGTACCACACTCCCTACAACCTCACCTTTCTTATGACAGGTTTAGTCAAGTCGAATTCTATGCAGACTCTCGTAAACTGTCCCCGAGAAACATTAATCATAGTAGTATCCACTCGTAGAGGCTTACTAATTATTGTAGCGATGGTTATTAGCACACTTGGATCATAGAAGACCAAGTTTAAACTTGTAAAGAAAATCCAAATAAGGGTCTGGTTCACTAAAGCTATTGGGGAAAGAAAATTGGGAGACTAGTTTTGAACAATGAGATAATGGTCAAAGACCATCTAAGGACCCTCATCCATCACCTTCACCCTATCTGCACCTTCAAAGAACTTAACCATGAAGAATCCATTGCCTATGTACAAGATCTCGAAGCCTCGATTTAGTTTCCAAAGTCTCATTAGCCTATCCCTCAACGTAACAAACCTAACAGATTTCTCCAACTACTTGATAGCTAGAGCATCTTACTATATGGGGATAGAGTTCTTTCACGTAGTTCTCATGCAAGGTAAACAAGGGTTTTATTCGGCTATCATTCATCGGTGTCAAACTTGCCATGCGTGTTTCTAGAAGATTAACACACTCCCTATTAGCGGGGATAGGTTTACCACTAATAACCATGTCACGGAAGGACACACATAGCTTACCACTACCCCCGCCAGGAGGATCACCTGTGATTTATGCTTTTAAGAAACTCTAACAGAGCCATGATCGTAGTCCATGTCTTTTTATTTGTTTATTTTTCATAAATTTTATTTTCTTTAAAAAATTTGGTTAAAATACAAATTCACCTTGTGTAAAATATAGAGTTTTGGAAAAACTTTCTAAATTTTTTTTACCACTTTTATCATGTCATTGTTAGTGGTTTAACCGTGAACAATAATATATGTCGAATCACTACTATATCTTTTTGTCACCCCTAAAAATTTGATAGATTAAAACTTAAATGTAGTCAAACTTTTTATAGAGAATTTTCTTAAACCATATATTTTACAGGGTGAATTTGTATTTTAATCGAACAAACTATATTAACCCTTAAGAGGTTAGTTTTTTTTTCAATTTTTGTCACATGTTAATTTTTCATAACATTTCATCTCACTTTTGTAATATATTAATTTTATTAAAAAATAATTAGTTGTTTAATAAATATGAGATTTCAAAATAATTATATTGATTAGTCAGATTATTAAAATAATCTGACTAATCAATATTTTTTATACAAGAAACTTTTAAACCTTATGTTGAAGACAAGTTTGGTTAGAAAGAAAAAGTTGCTAACACTCGGACCAGACCTCAAGTTACGTCATTACAACTAGACCCCAGGATTTTGTTAATAACACACATCAATATTTTTAATGAAGTCTACATTTGTGTGATCTAACCTGCCTGATTAAGTGTTTCAGGAACTATATAAAGTGCACAGGTTACTAAACAAAGGGGGAATTCATATGATCAAAAGTTTGATCCATTAAAAATCAATGTTTAAACTTTAACCAAGAAGTCTAATTCAAGCTCGCTCAGCCTTATGGTTCAACTGAATCAGACCTCAGACTTTTGGAGATCATGGATTATTAAAAAGAACGTTACTACAAAAGTACAAATCACAACGTTCTGAAATCTAATTTGATGATGCATTGAAAGTCAAGCTCTTATCAAGGAAAATGTGTTTATCATCAAAGAGGATAAAAGACAAATAAGTAGAGCAGCCAGTACAATTTTTCAAAGAATTCAATATAACAACTCTGCAGAAGTCAAAGAAGCTGAACCAAGTTAGCATATGTGTCAGTTACAATCAGAAGGATTTTAACATTGATCTCTACGTGACTTCTATAAGAAATAAAGCCCCTAATTAGCTTTAGTTTCTGAAGATACCAAAGAGCACCTCTTTCATGCAAGAATTAAAGTTCCTAAGCTACCGGACTTTTGTCATTCCTTTAGAATATCAAAGGTCTGGTACATGCGCTTAAAGCAAACTTCTTCAAAGGATTTTCAACGGTCATATCTCCTTTCAAGAACAACAACGGTCATCTCAAAGTGACCTATATAAGATTGAAGATATTCACTTTTCAACATAAGAAGCTTATCAAGAATTCTTATTCCATGTGATCAAAATTCTCTTAATCTTTTCTTGCTTCTTAAAGACAAAACTTCTTGGTTATTCTGCTTCTAGATAATCTAGGGCCTATTGTCTTTCTTTGTCTTAGTGTATTTACTTATATTTGTGTAATCTTTCGATACATTAAGTTCTGATAAACACTCTTGTACTTTACTCTTACAAATTTGTTAGTGTGAGAGGTCTAGTGAGTTACCAACCTTAGTTTTAGCGGGAAACAGTTTTTTCTAAAGAGGCTTTTGAAAGAATACTTGGGTTATTGAGACAAGAGTGACTTGTAAAAAGAACACTTGGGTTTAAGTCAGGAGTGACTGGAGTCAAGAATACTTGTGACACTAGTCTGGTGATAGTATTGTAAAGAAGATTTTACAATAGTGGAAATCCTTCAAGTTAAAGGGACCAGACGTAGCTTTTGTGTTGGAAGTGAACCAGTATAAATTTATGGTATTCTTTCTTTTCTTTGCTCTAATCATTTCTATTATCATAAGTATGATTACCTGTGTTTTTAAAGGTTCATTATTCCTCCATAAGAGTAAGACTTATTCAACCCCTCATTCTAAGTCTGACTCTGAACCATCAATTGGTATTAGAGCTTGTCCTTTGGGTTGATCACTCCTACGAGTAAAAAGGATCAAGATTTATGACAGGTTCTCAGTGTAATCAATTGATTACAAAAGTCTCTATTAACAGGCCACCAACCTTCTTTGGTGAAGACTACCCATACTGGAAGGATAGAATGGAAATGTTCATAAAATCCACTCAGTACAGTTTATGGGCAGTCATTTTAAATGGTGATTATGCAGCACCTACTGATGAAGATGGAAAGCTTAAATCAGAAGATAAGTGGACCTCTATAGAAATCAAAAAGATGAAGATAAATTCCAAGGCCAAATTCTTGCTTACTTGTACTCTTAGCAAGTCAGAATACAATAAAGTGTTTAGCTGGAAAATAACAAAAGAGGTTTGGGATGCTCTCCAACACAATTACGAAGACACCTCCAATGAAAAGATCCAAGAAAATATTATTGACCAAATAGTATGATACTTTTGAAGATAGAGGACCATGAAATAGTGGATCAGATGTTTGGAAGATTTCAGACTCTGCTGAATAAGCTCAAGGCTTTTGGAACAACACCTTCCACATAAGACATCAACGTAAAGCTTCTTGGAAGTCTACCAGAAAGGTTCGATGCCAAGTGTTTAGCACTAGAGGAAGCAAAGGATTTAAGTACATTCTCCTTGGATGAAATGCTTGGAGTTCTCAAAGTGCATGAACTAAAGCTGAAACAAAAGGAAGTTAACAAACCTTCCTCCTCCAAAAGTATTTCCTTAAAGTCTGATGAATATGGCAAGAAGTCTAAGGCATTAAAAGATAAAGAGTCCATAAGCTCAGACCCTGGCTCTGATGAATTAGAAGCCAATACAGATAAAGTATTGGCCCTTGTAACCAAGAGATTTCACAGGCTGTTAAAGAAGAAAAAGTTCAAACCTGAGAAATTTCAAAAGAAGAACCACAAAGGTAAAAATCAATTTAAGTTTAAAACTAACAAGTTTGTTCTAGAATATTTTAACTGTAGGAAATTAGGACACATGAAATGGAATGTCCTCTCTTGAACAAAAACAAAAATGATAGAAGAGAAAAAAGAAAATTTCTCAAGAGATAAAAGAGGTTGTGATGATTCAAAGTCTGACATAGATGGAGGATTAAATAAATTATAGACTCTTTTTACGGAAATTCGAACCAAATAAAGAACTTGTAATCAAATGATGTAAAAGAGTAATGAAAGAAGATTAACACAGAGAGTTTATACCGGTTCACTTCCAACTTAGAAGCTACGTCTAGTCCATTCTAACTTAAAGGATTTCCCTTATTGTAAAATCTCTTTTACAATAACAACACCAGACCGGTGCCACAAGTATTCTCTACTCCGGTAACTCCTAGCTTAAACCCAAGTATTCTTTCAACAAGTCATTCCTAGCTTTAAACCCAAGTATTCTTTTTAAAGCCTCTTCAGGCCAACAATGTTTCCCACACTAACAGATTCTAGCAACTCACCAGACTTTAAAGTTTGATAATGAAAGAAAGAGTAACTCACAAAACTTAGTGTATGATAGATATACAAATGAAATTGTACACTAATTTATGACACAAGACCAAGGTCTGCTAGAGGCAAAATAAACAAGGAAGGTCTCTATCTACAAGAGAAGAATGAATATACAGAGAGAATTTGACTTAAGAGAGATTTTTGATGAAAGCTCATGAGTTATATATGTGTATCTTGAAATTCAATTTTCCTCCATCTTCTTTGTGGGTCAAAAAGCCATCACTTTCGTCAACCTCCACTGTCCACCACCGCCCATATATTTCCGCTGTCGCCACCCCGCCGTGGAAATCGCCCCCAAAATTAGCAAACGAACTGACATTAAGAAGATCCTCATCCTCGTCGTTGGCCCATTGTCATTGCATATTTTTTGTTCAAAGATTTTCTCTCATTACTGCTCTTGTTATCTTCCTCAAAAGCAGGACCTGTTCCAACCAAGGCACGCTTCTCAGTTGCTAGGGAAAACGGTTGTGGAATTTTGGGCTTGATTTGGACACTACCTGTACAACTATTGTGAAGATTTTTCAGCAGCAGTTCTTGGCCCATTCTTAGCAGTATCACGTGGCTTGTTATTACCTTTTCTTTTGTACGATTTCTCACTGAGGACACCCACAGAATTTGGGGATAGCTTCTTATATTTTTTAACATTAGAGATATCAGATGTCTTGATAGAAACTTCTTTTGTACATTCCTTCACCTCATATTCCTTTGTGTTCTCCTCTGAACTATGATGTTTAATAGTTTCACTGATTTGCTCATAAGACTCTGCTATATTTTGATGATCATTTCCAGTTTCATGACCTGAATCATGAGAAATACCATCTGAATAGACTACCACATGATCTGGCTCCTTTATGATATAAATATCTGTATCTTTAATTCCCATTACAATATAAAAAAGAAATGTTAGAATAAACTGAATTGATTGAAATGCCTCAAGTCATCTTCAACCAAAGCATAGCACAGTTAATTTTGCAGTTGTGTTTGCCAAAAACATAACAGCAAGAATATACAATCTTTTGTAATAAGTACATATATGTAACAGAGAGCTTATGAGGGATTTGGCTGAAAATGTTGTGATTATTTGTTCAACTGAGAATATTGATCCAATTTAGGATTAATTTTAGTTTCAGATTAGGTTTGTTAGTTAAGTTTGATTTCTTTAATCTAATTTCTTAATATTTTAAAACTAACCAATAAAATGTGTCTAAGTGTAATATATAAAAACTATGTGTCAAATATTTAAATTGTAATAAAATGACATAACTTATTTTAATAGGTCATCTTGGATGAGATTACTGTACACCCAAAAACCCAAAGTGTACATGGTCTTCATTCACTTATCATAAAGTCAAACACTAGTCAACTAGATTTAGCTCAACTTATTAAGGACCCTCTGAGCTATTGACAAATAAAGATTCTAAATAATAATAATAAAAAAAGAAAATGCTATTTCAACTAGCAAAAGAAAGAAAAACAAAAAATTAAATCCTAAGATTAACCAGAATTTGAGTCAGATCTCTCTCAAGGACCAAATGTTAATACTTAAAACCAATGTTTTCAGAATCGGACCGGTCATTCAACCGGTAAAGGCACCAGTTCATGAAAACTGAGCTAAAATTGAGGTTTAACCGTGGTTGAACCGGTAGTATTAAAAAATTGACCCAGACCGGTCACCTAAACGATTCACGGTTCAACCGGTCAGACCGGCCGAACCGATTCGATTTTAATAACAATGCTTAAAACTATAGAAGTTAAACGGAAGGATATATTTGCAAAATACATATTTGGAAAACGTGCTGTAGTTATAGCAGGTTGAATGCACAAAACATGAGTGTACCATAGCCTTCGCTCAACATTTAATAACAATTAATTCCACAAACATAAGACAAGATATTAAAATTTGATAATTTTTAGAAACCCGACAGCAATAGGAAGAAAGCTTCCTGAAATTTCCCAAAGTGCATATTCGAATAAAAATGTGAATAAAAACAAAAGCATAGATAGAGCCAGAGGCAATTAAGTAACGCCAATGTCCATATAAATAAGCACATGGATACGTTTTCTTCTTATCTCTTAACTCTAACCTTCTCAACCATATCCTTGTAGAATCAAATTTCAAGCCATTCATTTTGTGACACAGTTAATAATACCAACAATGGCTGCAGAACAAGTTCTGAGATTGTTTGATTCCTTCTGGTTTGAAACTACAATTCTCACCACCAAAACCCCTTCAAATCTTCATCCATCACATGATCCAAATCCAATTTCTCATACCAAGGTGGAGAAATTGGTGCTTCCTCTAGACAAGAAGAAGCCTCTACTAGTTCCAAGTCCAAGCCTTGAAGTTAGGTCCTATAGTGACCAAACCTTGGACTCTACAAATTGTGTTTTCTGTGATTCATCATCACCAATTTCTGTTCTTTTAACACCAAAGTTGAGGCCAATCCCTTCTGGGAGGGAAATAAGGGAATTCATTGGAAACAAAGAAGAGGAAGATGTGAACATTAGGAAAAAGCAAAAAGAGTATTATGGTCATGGAAGAATTAGGCTCAAGAAAGAGAGAACCAGCAGGAGCTTATCAGAGCTTGAGTTTAAGGAGCTAAAAGGGTTTATGGATTTGGGTTTTGTGTTCTCTGAGGAAGACAAGGACTCAAAGTTGGTTTCTTTGATACCTGGGTTGCAAAGACTTGGAAGAGAAGATGCAGGGGAGAAGGGTGATGATGAGGAAAGTGTGGTTTCTCATGAGCCTTATTTGTCTGAGGCTTGGGGTGTTTTGTACCAAAAGAAGGTCACAAATCCATTGCTGAATTGGAGGATACCAGCTAGAGGGGATGAGATTGACATCAAGGATAATCTTAGGTTCTGGGCTCACACAGTTGCATCAATTGTAAGATAACAATTAGCCCAAAAGAAAAAAAAAACTAAGTTAAATTTTTTCTTTTTCTGTTGGAAGTTCTAAGTGCAAACTTGGTCCATGTTTTCAGCAAATTAGAAATTGTAGATATTCTTGCTAGATATAATAATAAATAAATGTACATAATATATTATATTAGATTTTAGCTATAATAATAAATGTACAAATTTTTCTTGTGCTCAATATGAATTGAGTTATTAATCTCTCTTTTTTCTTTTTCAACCACAGTGAACTTCAATCTATCTTTATTTCTTTTAGAAATGTTTTTCTATTATTTTTTCCATTTTATTCTTTCATTAGTTTTTTTGTCTTTATCTTCTTCCACTTCCCACACGGGATCAGCTCAAGGCCACTCAAACCTTTGTTTGAAGGCTGAAAAATATGTTTATAAAAGAATTAAATTGTAAATCAATTGATAAATATTAAATAATATATAAAGTAAAAGTATATATTCTTCGAAAATTAGGTCCTTTATTTTCCATGATTCTATCTTTTCATCAAATATTAATTAGCTATTAATATTGATTAAATATAAAGTTTATGTTATAGCACATACTTTGTTGTTTTTCAGCTCAACATCTCCTTTATCTATGTAACCTATTAATCTATATAAAACCTTTTTTAGTACACATTTTGAGATTGAAAAATAAAATTATAAAATTTGTTATTATCTGACAAGACCAAATCTAGTTTAAATAAAATTATAAATATTATTTTTTTAAAAAAATCTTGTCCCAGTTCCTGCTCTTGCACGTCATTTTAAGGTGTACATTTTCCTTGTTCTTTGGTCAATCTCTTATCTCCCTCCGAAATGTAGTATATGAAAAAGATATTTTGGGATGATGACTGGTTTACTCCATGAAACCTTTTTATTAGATCGTTGATGGTCATTAATGCATTCAATTGATGATTTTATTTTTTCATTTTAAAATTGAAGTATATTGTGACTCAATATTTCTTAATTGAAAAAAATAATTTTTATCCAGTCTCAAATTAATAATTTAATGAAAAAGAAAAATAATAATTTGTTAATTTGAGCTGTTGTTTTTTCAATTAAGGAATATATTAAAATGAACGGACGAGATCATCAACTGTAACCAATAACCATCAATGAATATAAAGATATATGAAAATTGAAGTGGCCACCATAAAAGAACTTGAAGTGTGTTATGGGCCTTAAGTGTTGATTGATTTTGCCTCTTGATAGGATAATTTGTTTCTACATGGAAAGAATCTTTGATTAATTTTTTGGCAGCCTACTCCGTGGTTCCTTTTTGTTGGACCATCGATAGTCATTGTATCTAATTCATGATCTCTGTTTATTTTGAAATTAAAGTATATTGTAATTCTATAATATCTCTTGATTAAAAAATAATTATTATTTAGTCTCGAATCAACGATTTAACAAAAATGAAAAATAATGATTCATTGATTTAAGATAGAAATAAAAACTTCTTTTTTTAATTGAGGAAGATTGTAAAATTATAATATATTTTAGTTTTGAAATAAACACAGACAAAATTACAAACTGAATTCAATAACCATGCATGATTTTTTTACAAATTGAAGTCACCGGCTAATTTTTTTTTCCAAGTGCGTTAAGAATCCGCAAATGCATAAAGACACACTTTACATTAATTTGTCTTGTCTGCTTCAATAATTGAACATTACAAATTTACAATACCATAGGCTGAACATTAGACTGTTATTTATTGATGTAGTTGACACTGTGTTATACCAACTTAAGTGAGTTAAATAATTGTTGTTTGGTGAATAACAAGAATGGTGGACTCAAGTGAAAGAGACACAAAGATTATGATCCACTAATCATTTTCACTCAATTGGAGGCAGTGTGTTATATTAGTAAAAGTTAAGGCCAATGTGAACCATCCCTTAATCAAAGATACACAAACTTGCCATCCACTCACCCCATGAAAGTGTACTTAAATTAAAATATTTCAAAGTTGTTAGTTATCTTCTTGCCCTGATAGATCAAAATGTTTTTTTGCTTGTTTATTTTTTCTTAGTTATTTAATAAAAAGAAATTGTTTTTAGTTTAAGCAATAGATAATTTATTTTTTTATAAGAATCTTACATTTTTTTAAAGAATCAAAAGAGGCAAAAGCCCTAGACACATATATTAAAATTGACTTGAACAATTTCTAACAAATCGACTGTATTTATTTAATAGAAAAAACAAGTAGAACAAAATTAAAGATCGCATAATTATCCTCAATGGTAGATACATGTTTAGCTAGAGCATCTGCCACTAAGTTCCTTTTTGGTAACACATGAGACCACATCATACTTCTCAACCGAGATATAACAACAAAATCTCTTGTTCTAAAGAAGCGTAATGTTGATGGTAACTTGGACTAGTGTTACTAAATTCATATCAATCCAACTTGTCAAATAGTGGTTTAACCAGGTTAAGTTAGTTATCAAAGCGGTTCTGTATAAGAACTGGTGAAAAGTGGTGGTCTAATTGATTTAATCAGTGAAAACTAGCGGTTTGACCAATTGGACTAGTTAAATCAATTAATTATAATCGTTAAAGTATATATATTTTTTATAAATTTTTAATATATACTAAGTTAACTAGTTTAATCAACGATTCATTGGTCTGAACATTGATTCATTGACCTAGTACCCTAAATTGAGTCGATGACCAATCCAATTATAATAACATTGACTAAAACTCCCACATTCAACAGAATGTAAAGCCGCTTTAGAATCAATTTCTATCATAACTTGGCAACAATCCAAACACAACTATTTATAATCTATACCAAATACCCTACAATTTAGCCACCATTATAAAATAGTCGCCTAAAAATTGGTAAAAAAAAAAGCTTTAAGGAAATTCTTGCCCTTATCTT
Source organism: Clitoria ternatea (assembly GCA_037962975.1). Classification (NCBI taxonomy): domain Eukaryota; kingdom Viridiplantae; phylum Streptophyta; class Magnoliopsida; order Fabales; family Fabaceae; genus Clitoria; species Clitoria ternatea. Next base: position 10,428,569 of record CM075676.1, read on the forward strand.
GGAGTACCATCCACAAGTTGTAGCTTTAAAAGATAGGTTAAAGGAGCTATCCACAAGTTATGGTTGTTGTCTTTGTTATCATTATCATCATTCTTCTTTTTCTAACTTGTTATCTTCGTTTTAGATTTCGTCTTCAGTCATGCTCTTTTTGTCTTATTTCTCTTTGTCTTTCTCCTTGATATATTCTTTAGACCGACCACTTTGTTCTTATTTTCTTGCTCTATGATTTATGCCTATTCGGGTCAGGGTACTTATAAGTTTTGAGTTTTAAGTTTCAGGTCAAGCTAAGGTTTGTTACTTGTCAATTTTACCAAGTTTTTAATAAGAAAAACCATATCAATTTCCCTTTGAGCTTGTAAAATGATGTAAATGATTATCAAATATATAAATACTAAGTATGTCGTAAAATTTCTTACTGACTTTTATTTCTCAGTGTCTGTGGTATAAATGGGTTCATTAAGCCAAGAAGTGTAAAATTCACAAAGTTTAGATCTATAAGGCCTCGTTTAAGAAAGGAGAAAAATCTTTAACGAATTAGAAAAAGGAAAAAAATGGTCAGCTTTTGGGTGCCAAGCACTTTGGAAAAGTGCTAGCACAATTTAGGTAGTAGCTACAAGCCATATTTTCACTTAAGCTAAGGGTGAAACCATAAACTAGCCTAGCAATGACGCGCTTAAGAGAAGTATAGCTCGTTTAGCAAATCCATAGAGGCAACATTTTTTGACCTAGCTTGGAGGCTAAGAAAGCTTGGCTACATATAGAGGGAAACTACCTACTTCAAATTGGTGCAACTTAGAAGGAATAATCAAAGTAAATTCTAAGTTATCATATCTACTTCCTTATTCTTCATTCTTTGAGACCCCAAAGGAGTTTGACACATGGGGTGGCTAGCAGGAGTGATCCATTCCATCCAAAATTAGTAGAGCAAGATGGTCAATATTGCACACAATCATGCAAAATGAGTTAGATTTTTTATCCAATTCATAAACCTCTATAAATGAGTGATATTGAATAGGCAAGTAGAAAACATTTCTTGATGCGTGCAATGTGTAACATCCCATAAATTTTGGTAACTGGCCCTACCCTGAAATTTTATCTCTGCTTGATATCTTAAGAACCTATTAATACGTGTATGCATGAAATTTGAATTAAATTAGTGATTGATAGACTTTAAGCATAATATTTAGACTTGGTAACAATTAATTTTGCCTAGTTCCAATTTGGTCACGTTGTCCTGGGTACGACAATTTCGCACCTGTCTCACTAAATTCACTATAACTCAAACTATCGATATCAGAATCGAATGATTCTAGTCTTGAAATCTTCATAATGAAATACCCTACAATTCTTATGAAGACCTTGAAGTTCAATTCTAAACATAACTCCCTGTTTTTATTCTAAGTTATAGGTCCAAGAATTTACGTAACAATCACACACATTTAATGTTTTAGGCATAACGTTTTCTATAGTTATCGAAATTAAGTGATTCTTGGCTCATTGGAAATAGGAGAAGACAAGGAACAATTTTCATGTTCATAATTTCCTCAAATTCACACTGGAACACAAAGTTAATTTACCTTAAAAAGTCCTATGAAAACTATCCAGAAACAACCATATGAGCCATGATTTCCTTGCCTCCTCTTCATGTGATTCTAGACATTTTGTCACCCATTAGGTTTGAGGACCCCCGAATCCCGTCTGCATGCCACCACCCCACAGCAGACCACCACAGAGCAGACTCCTTCACCTAGTGGTTTGGATGACGCTGGCCTCAAGGCCACCCCACATCCGACATCCCACTACCCATGCTGGTCCCACTGCCGACCAGAGACGAGTAAGTATACTATAATTTGTTTTAAGTTTCTTAGTTGATAGCTTCTTAGTTGCTTTGTATATAAAACTCATATAGTGCCTAAATTGGTTTGTTGTATGCTAGTTTATTTAGTAGTTGTATAGATTGAACTGTACTGGGAACTCTTCTATTTGTAACAGGTCAACCGTTTAAATTTGGAAATGTTATATTTACGAGGCAGACTCTATCGAAATTTTGGTAGCCTCTGCGTGTGTAATTTGTTTTATTTGTTTCTAACTGTTGTTTATTATAGTTTTATTGATAGTAGTCGCACTACCAAAGCGATTGCTAAAGTTCTAAAGGCCCAGTGGGGTGGTTCATACATCTATTAGACTGATACAGGGAAGGCTGTCCGGGGTAGGTGGTTTGACACATTTTCGGTAAGCTAACATTCCCCTTTGTTGTGAATTTATGGCTAATTCATACACCTGTTTTTAATATTGAAATCTCATTTTTATGTAACAACGTGATTATCAGTGGACAGAGGGTATGATTGATGAGATTAGAAAGGTCTTTGCCACAAAGACTTCCAAAATCATCAAGAGTACCCTTTGGAAGGTGAAGAACAAGGGTGAGTGCCCTCATTGGATCCCCAAGGACCACTGGGATGGGATGGTCTAGAAGTGGGGGGGAGGGGGGGTCTTGTTCCAGCAGGCGAGTGCTCGGAACAAGGCAAATAGAGCTGTTAATGTTGTAGCCTCCATCTACACTGGGGTAGCATTTTAACCCTCGAGCATAAAAAGAGATTTGTAAGTATATTTATGTTAAACATTTCTTTTATGAATGACCGAACATGTAATAATTTCAATACATTATGAACTACAGGAGTTGATGGAGCACCGCGAGCCTTCCCTGTTTGAGGTTATACAAATGACTAAGAAGAACAAAACCGGTACATGGGTTAACCAAAATATGACAGATCCGACGGTATTTTATTTTAACTTATACATGCTTAAATTTACAAATCAGCTTACCCTATCACTATTTTACATTTACAGGAGACGTGTAACGTCCCGTGTAATTTTCCGAATAAATTTTTCGCATTTTCGAAAGATCATTTTAAAATTCATCAATTTAATTCAGAGTTTATGTAACAGTTGTTAACAGCGGAAAAATTATCATGCATACTAGTCGTGAATAATTAAATTCAAGAAAATACTTAAGTAGCGGAAACGATTTAGAAAATAATGGTACACGACATATTATACTTATTACAACTCATAAAATCAAGCTCAGGTAATAATTCAAATAGACATCCATCATGGCATCACTCTGCATTCTGCGTGTCATTCACTGTAAAAATTAATGTAAGAGTGAGACAGAATATAGAATAAATATAAAATAGATAAAATTGCACAAACACAATCAACAACTCATAATGATATGATGAATATGCCAAACAAGTCCATTTAATAATTCTTCAATTAGTCAAATGATGTCATGCTGGATCCATTTGGTTTGGTGGGAATACTGCAGTAAAAGGTCTCATGGAGACATCGGTAGGAATTAATACAGTCATGGATCCCTACAGCCCCATGACCAACACATCGGTAGGAATTTATACAGTCATGGATCCCTACAGCCCCATGACCAACACATCGCAAAATAGGGCTTTAACTCATCATAGAGTAACCCCCCACCAGGGTAGGCAATCACGGAACCCCTAAATTCCATGATGCGTCCAATGCTTATGATGCATGAATGCCCTTAATTCTCTTTATCATTTAACATACCATGATATCCACATTTCCAAAACCTCTTGGATAATACAAGTCCTCAAGGGACACAATACACTTAATAATTCATAAAATCATGGATTTACTGTTTCAACCACACATGTCAATAACCACAAGGCATTCATGTACATATATATTAATTATGTCATTCATAATTATTCACTACCACAATATACAAATTGTATGATACTCAACAGCATTCATGATAATTCATAATCACTCAAGAATTCAATAATAAATTATTATTCATAGAGAAAACATCATTGTTATCCATAATAACCATCATAAGTAAATTTCAGCATTTCCAAACAGCGACATGCATTAGTAAAACAGTCATAATATGAGCAAATCAACTCCTTTTTAGGTGATTCCACTTTCTGTAGGTCAATAACATAATTGTCTACAACTTTCATGAAGAACACAATTTCAAATTCCGAACAGAGATATTATTTATCCACGAAATACCACACTGCCTCCAGGTGAGTTTTTCCAAAACGTACATATGTTAGTAATTTCAGTATTTCTGGAGTTACAAAAATGATTTTTGCATGAAACCAGTTCTAAATTAATCTTAACACGAATATCTACAATTTTCATGAAGATCATAAATTCAAATTCTAAGCAGAAATACCATTTATCCACAAAATACAACACTGCCTCCAGGTGAGTTTTCAAAACGTACATATATTAGTATTTTCAACGTTTTTAGAGCTACACAAATGATTTTAACATGAAACCAGTTTTAAAATACTCTTAACATAATTATCTACAACTTTCATGAAGACACCAACAACTAATTCATACCACAAAATTCCCAGTATTGAAAACAAGATTCGGATTTCATAGTTAACAGATTCGCATCATGAACACACTTCTGTATTTTAAGCATAATTAGAGCTACAAGCATCTTTTTAACTTGAAACCACTTTCTATAAATCCCTAACATGTATATCTACAACTTTCGTGAAGACATCAAAGGCTGATTATGTAAGTATAATTCCCAGAATATCAAAATATGCATAGAACATAGCTTAATCATTTCACTCGGTCATGCTGTAGTATTTTGGCTATAACTTTTGCTATACATATCCAAATCAGTTGAAACAGGTATCAAAATTTACATAACAAAAAGATTTACAACTTTCATGAAAAAGTCAGAGTCAAATTCATACGTTTACAGCTTCAAAATTTAGCAACAAGATACGAAATAAAAAAACTGGAATTCTAGAACAGCATACAACTCTACCCATTTCACAAATATTCACAACCCTGTCCCCTCTTACTTGGTTTGAAGACTTTTAGCTGATTGGAAAAGAGGTCTCCTGGCTGTCCTGGTTCAGATCGAAGGAATATTGAGGAAGAAGAGAAGTTAAAGTAAGGATAGTTTACTAGTTCTGTTTTTTCCACGTTCAGGTCTTGGCAAGGCAGAGTTAATAATGCAAAGTGAGTGGGAAACATCATCCTTGTGAGTGGAGATTTTAATGCTGTTAGTGGAGATAATGTAGGATTAATAATAGAAGGTGGCTATCTTAGTGCTCATCTCTAGCCGTCCTACGTACTAGTGCGATTAGTGGGATAAAAAAAATATTAAAATAATGCCTAAAAGACAAAAGAAAGGTCAAAAGTTACTTCTGCACTTCAAAACCGACCAGAATTCCATTTCCAAGTCCGGTTGAGCATCCGGTCTTGTACATCGGCTCAAAATCATTCGGTGTGTACATCCGTTCTAAGGAAAGCTGAGTTAACCTTCCTTGAAGCCGTCCGGTGTTCATTAATGATAATCCGAACTAAATTCATCCGGTCTCACCTAAACTGAAGTCAGCTGTGTGAGAGCAGTGAGGAGGGTGTGAGGGCGGTCTTGAGTGTGAGGGCGGTCTGGAGTGAGGGCGGTATTGAATGTGAAGGGCGGTGTTGTGTGAAGGGCGGTGTTGAGTGTATCTTAAGAGATGTCCATGCTCTAAAAGATGTTCTCGTTACTCCGCCAAGGCATTTGACCTCGTCAATGCTTATGACTCCGCCAAAACGTGTGACCCCGCCTAAATTTACTACTCCGTCAAGGCATTAGACCCCGTCTAGGCTTATTACTCCGTCAAAACGTGTGACTCCGCCTAATCTTATTACTCCGCCAAGGCATGAGACCCCGTCTATGCTTATTACTCTATTAAAACGTGTGACCCCGTTTAAGCTCATTACTCCGCCAGGGTACGTGACTCCGCCTAAGCTTTACTCCGTCAAGGTACGTGACTCCGCCTAAGCTTTACTCCGCCAAGGTACGTGACTCCGCCTAAGTTTTACTCCGTCAAGGTACGTGACTCTGCCTAAGCTAATTACTCCTCCAATAAAGAACAGTTCGAACATCATCCAACTAATCAGTAAGCAAGTAACGACGTCCAATAGCCAACAGCTCGGAAAACTATACCGTCCAGCAACCAGCAAGACGTCACTCAGTCTTGTGGACAATTAGTAAGCTTTCCACTTAGGAAAACCGTACCCTTTTATTGTTATCTTCTTTTCTTGGACGGACTCAATTCCGGTCTTGAATATCGGTTCAAAGTTATCCGTCCTACAGCTCATTTGGTAAAGTGTTGATCCGGTGTGCAACATAAAATACAATCCTATCCACACCGGTTGTCCGGTGTGATGTGTCATTTATTGTCATCCGTTCTTCCCCTTTGGAACCTTGAGGTCGTCCTAGCCTTGGAGGTCAGAACGGATTAGAATGTTTCTTCCAATCTCACTCAATTTACTCCTCTACTTTCAATCTTTCACTCGGAAATTGGATCTTATCAAAATAGATCTATGTAATTTCTATAATTATACCCAAAAATAAAATTTTTGGAGTATTATAAACCATTCATAAAGTGTTTTTATTCATTAATAAACACTTACAAGCCTTCCATGCTTCATAAATTACAAATTAGAGCTATTATTTAAAAGCAGGATGTTACAAGACGTATCAGGCCATGAGGGCCAAGAAGGAGGTGGAGTTGGTGGCTTCCACTCTTGAGGGGGAGGTACCTCCCACCCTATCTTGTTCCGACAACAACGCCATCTATATGGAGGTTGCTGGCAGTGTGAACAGGAAAGGGAGGGTGTTCGGGTTGGGTAGCATGGACACGCAGCTCACGAAAAAGTGGAAGACTTTGTCCTCTTTCTCTTCCTCTTTTGGCCTTCCTACAGATGTTGTTCAGGTCATTCAAAACCTGAAGAACGAGCTACAGGAGGAGCGATGCCAGAGGCAGCTTTTGGAGGAGGGGGCTGAGGCGGACCGACGACGAGCTGAGGAGCAGTAGGCTGAGACTTGTTGACAGCCTGCTTAGGAGCAGGAGCTACTGATGCAGTTGATGGCGAGACTTCCTCCCTTACTTTCGAGCCACCACTACCACCACCACAGGATCCCCCTCCCCATGATTTTACTCTTTTTATGTTTCATTTGTTTGTATATTTTACGACATTGTATTTTTTATGTTTATATCATATTCCATTCAGTATTTATTTTAGGTCATTCTCTTTTTATAATTTTTATGATTTTAGGCTGTCGCTATGATTGGCTAGACAGCGACCACCGTAGTCGTCGCTATTATTGGCTAGACAGCGACCACAGTAGGCCGTCACTATGATTGGCTAGACAACAACTAACCGTAGTCGTCACTATGATTAGCTAGACAGCGACGACGTGTTGTGGTCGCTGTATAGCCACTATAGCACGAGATACGTCACCAACATAGGGACCCCATTAGCAACGGCGTGACGCCGTCGAAACTGTTGCGACGAATGCCCTTCCCGTCGGTGTGGTATCAGCGGCGACTGACTTAGCAACGATGTTCGGCCCGTCATAATCGTCGTTGCTAACAGGTTTAGCGACGGAACTGTCATGACTTAGTGATGGGTTTTTGTCATCGCTAACAGGTTTTATTTTATTAGTACACCTATTAAGTAATAATTATAATCACTCCTTTGCCTTCTAGGGATGAAACTACATTGCACAAGGTTAACCAACTTAGGCATAAACAACTTTAAATGACGTGTGAAAATTTTGGTAATAGTCTTGTACGACACACTACATGAAGATATGGGATGTAATTGCTTTACATTGATGACTTCATCTACATTAGGAATCTAGGTTATCAAAGTATCATTGATTGTGGCAATCTTTGATGGATCAAGGAAAGCCTCACAAACTAGGTATGTGCAAAACTAAGTATCATTTTCAATATCTGTCTGACCCTGTAGGATTCCCTAACATTACTTTGGTTATTCCCATTTATTATTGCAATTTTACATATATTACTGTTTTTTCCTAAGTGTTGTAACATGTGTTATAATAGCTGATCTGTCCTGGACCGGGGGCAAGAGATCCGATCTCAAGCCAGTCACGAATAGTATGTCAATACCGTATAAGATACCGGATGTATGTGTATCCGATGTGTGTATCCGTTATCCCTGAATGAGGAGAACGGATTGGGCGTCCTGGAGATCCTTCACACCGACCTAACGCGTTGAAGTGGGCGAATGGTGGTGTCACCTGCAAAGATTCTCCGACGCTCAAGTCAGTGATTATATTCCAAGTAAGGAATGTATTCAGAGAAGATTCAGTCGTAAAAGAGCTGAAGAAGAGATAGATCCCCAACTTCAATCATGAAGTTAGTTCATATACCTGATTAGCTCGATTAACGAGGACTCGTTGGTGGGGAACCACCAACTCCCATTAGCATTATTATATTGCGCACTTACCTGCATGATTGGGTCAAGTGGCTATTTTATATTGAGCGTAGAGAATGTAGACTAGGATTAGGGAACAAGTTGACCATTCCCGTGAGCAAAGTTTGGCTCGTAGTGTAGGGAATTATTGATCGATCCCTGTAGCAACAATCCTTGTCATTAGCACAGTGACGTGTGTATTGTCCGATGTCATGGTGTTATCCTGGATAACCGGTATAGGGAGAACGCCTGATACGGAATTACAGTCCTGATGTATACCGATGACACCGGTTACACGTGGATGTCTTATCAAAGACGTTGAAATATGTATAGCAGATCGGATACCGGTATTGAGACCGGATCATATGTCCCCTAGCTTGTGTGAGGGACTGAATAGTTGTTCACATAAGCTACTCAACCTGCGAGAGGTCTTAATATCGGTAAGCTTACGTGTGTAACAGTTCCTTAGCATCTGTTGTCATTCGTAAAGAACCGCTCCGAATTTAATAGAAAAGAACTTTCGGTATTGTCACAACGGATTCAGACAAAGATTCGTTGTGTGAGAATTTCAAGAGTTTATTGGAATTGAAAGCTCTTGAAGTTCGTGTAACGGCTGTAAAGCGTAAATTGCGTTGCATGATTAGACATTAATGCTTTTAATCACGTGGGCAAGCAATTATTGCGTCTGAGATGAAAATCTCATTAACCGTCGTTTTGGGCTTAATGGGCCTGAAGTTTTCAAAACTTTTGGGCCTAGTGGATAGCCCTTTACTGAGTCGCTATCGTTTTGGCGCCCAAGAATTTGGAACGGTTGTGTCGTTTCGCTTGTGAACAGGTGCGTTTTATCGAGAACGACACAACTTCAAGAGGAGGTAACCGATCCTCTTTGTTTCCTATAAAAGGAATACTTAGTGGATTCTGAGTTCCACTTGCTTTTGCTTTCTCAACGAAACTCTGCAGAAATTTTGCAAGGAAGTTTATCGCCTACATTGCGAGGGTCTCTTTGTTCCTCAAATTCATCACAGTCATCTGAGGTAACTATCTTTTCCTTGTCGCTTTAGTTTCGTTTTGAGTTGCTACTCGCTGTTATAGAAAGTAGGCTTCATCTAAGGGGGGGGGAATCAGTTTCCCTCAACCCTAACAGTCGTGGGGAAGAATCCTTGTGATTCTTCCTAAGACTGAACCGCGTCGCTCAGAAAGGGGATCTTATTCACTGCGGGAAGTGACCTTTCCCTTCTCAGAGTCGCCCTCTGATTGTAATTGCTTTAAAAATGCAGTGAGTAATGATTGCAACTTTCTGACGACATTTTTATTCCTTATCGTAGATTAAGGAGTTCGGTCTAGATATTTCCAAATGGCCACTGGAGAAGGAACCTCTGGAAATAGCGCTATTTCGAGGACAACTGAAGGTCTCTATAGCGTAGTTGCTTCGAGGCTAAACTGGGAGGAGGTTCAGGCTAAATGGCCTTTCTGTTGGGTGTCCAGCGAGTTTAAGGACCTTGCCTCTCGTCATGCGGATGAGGAGGGATCTCGGATTCAACCGAGGTTCACGCTGAGTTCAGATGAAGAGACGAAAAAGTGGTACAGGGTTTACGCACCACTTCCGACAGAGCGGATATGCCATCTCGTCCCTAATGACCGCTCAGTATATATGTATGACTTCATCTTTCATTATTTGGGAGTTCGTTTCCCTTTAACCGAACTCCAGATGGGTGTTTTGAGGTTTCTGAACTGTGCACCCTCTCAACTTCATCCCAACGGTTGGGGCCTCATCCGAGCTCTTGAAGTGCTTGGGGAGCACTTCAATTTCACGCCAACAGTAGCGATGCTGTTCTACTACACCCAGGTAGTTAGAAGGGCGAATAAGCAGGGCGGAGTTGGTCTGGTGACACTCCGGACTCTCTGTTCCTTTGTGAACTTTGAGTCTTATACTGATTCGGCCAAGGTTGATGGGAAGTCCTTCAAGACTTACTTCACTCGCATCTCCATCAAGAAGGGCAAACCAAAATTTTGGAAGGACGAAGAGGACGTCGACAAATTTCCCCTGAGTTGGACACACAAACATTTCCTCTTGAGCTCGCACGCGTACTACACAGACCAATCCGATCTATCTCGTGAGACGTCGAGAGTGTTGTTCGCGCTTGAATCGCACACTACAGGTCGTCACGTCTTTTCGTGTAGGCGTCTGCTAAGTAGCTCAAGCGGAGTCCGGGAGGAATATTTGCGTACTTCTCGTTTTATTCTATCCTTTCTCCATTATCAAATGTGTATAGAATATTTGTAGTTGCTGACATCTTGTGTTTGTTCATGTAGGTGAAATAGAACAGCAAACTCTGGAGATGGACAAATTAAAGAAATTCAAAGCGGCTGGTAAATCCGTCACCCGTGAGAATGAAGTGAAGCCCAGGCCCTCAACCAAGGATCGTCCTGAGTTAATAATACTGACCTCGGATGTTGAAGGGGACGTTCCGTTGGTTGAGGGCGGTTCTTCTGCCGCTGATGAATCCACGGGTCATCCTCCAATTTCTGAGAGGAGAAGAAAGATCAAGAATGACTCAGTGGGAGGCCCGTCCAAAAAGCGCAAAACTTCGGAGGGTAAAGAAACTGCTGCTGGAGCTTCTGGGTCAAATCCGACCTCCTTTCCAACGACCTCGTTTCTCACCCCCTTCCTCTCTTATGAAGGTTCTACTCCAGCCACTCTTCCTCCTCCGATGTACAAACTCCGGCCTACACTCAGTCCTAAAGAAATTACGGAAGCGTGTGAGGCCGGAAGGTGGCAGCTAGCCGAACTTGCCGGAGTGCTTTCTTCAATCAGCGAGTTGGCTAGCAACGCCGAGAAAGTTGAGGAATTGAGCGACGAATTGAAAGAACTCAAGCTTTCCTCGGAAAAGGACAAAGCCGCCGTGAAGTTAATGGAAGATCGTCTTCACAAGTCTAAGGAGTTTGGGGATCTCATCACTAAAGAGAATCTCAAACTCAAAGTCGATCTTAAAAATTTGGAAGGCAAAATGGCAGAGAAGGAGGAAGAACTCCGCAGCAGCCAGGATAAACATAAAGCTGATGCTGAGGAGTGGTCTCAAAGGGAGAAGAAGCTCCTTCTTGAGATAGAGGGATTGAAGGCTAGGAATGCGGAGTCCGAGGTGTCTAGTGAGGAGCTGTCCAAGTTGCGGGGAGAATTGGCTACAGCGAAAGCTGAGAGAGAAGAAGCTGTTGATATATGCAGCCGTGCTGTCGAAGAATCCTTCGGCCTAGCTATACGCCAAGTTTTCTACCGCAACCCCACTGCGAAACTTGACCTTTATGGAATGGATCCGTTCTATGAATTCCATGGGGGAAAGTTAGTCGCAGTGATGGATGGTCGTCACGAAGATCCACCGATGTCCCTGTATGGTTTGCCTCCTCTTCCTGAGGGTCAAACCATGGGACCGGATTATGTTTTTCCTATGCCCGAGGTTCCCTCTACTGAAGAAAGGGTTGAAGCTCCTGGGGGGAAGATTCCTGATGAGGTTCCCAAGGAAGGGGGACGAGAGCCTTGTGCTGAGGAGGCGCAAAAAACTGAAGAACAGATTCCTCCTCTGTAATTTTGTTTTCATTTATATGTATAGTTGTGTACCGGGATCAACTCCGGATTTTAAACTATTGTATGTAATTTCATTTCAATGAATGAATTTTAGTTGAAGAAATTTGTCTTCATTGTTTCATGTATATATAAATCGTTACTAATCCGTTCAGTGTAATTAATCTTAAGGCCGGATTGAAATAATAGCCTAGGAAGATTAAATAACAAATAAAATTTAGAACGGATAAATATATACATGTCCCCAAGTGCGTATTAAGAAGAAGGTGCCTGTCTTTGGGGCATGATCCTTAATTCTTTTGGGGAAAGATGGGTCGATCCGCTGTTTAGCAAAGTAGTGTAACAGGACGGATGACTGCTTTCTTACAGGAGATGATAATATTGTTCCAAGTTTAGGGAATTGCAAGGAAGTGGTGTTTGAGCCCTTTATCATAAGGATGATGATGGGAGTTTTTTCTGCACCAGGAGTTACGTCGTTGTATCACAGAATAGGTGATAAAGAGTATCCGTCCTGGGAGAATACCACTAGAAAGCGAAAGTGCGGACTGACTTTCAGAATTTTCCTTCATAAAGATGATTATGAGTATTGATCATGCCAGGTGTTTTATCATGAAATCACTTCATAAGTGATTGAGATCATCCGTCTTGGGGATGTGTACGATACCAGGAACTACATCATCAGGTCGCATATTAGGTGATTGAGATCATCCGTCCTTTGGGTGTGTATTGCGCCAGGAGTTACATCGTCAGATCACAGCATGGGTGATTGAGATCATCCGTCCTGGGCAGGTACACCGCGTTAGGAGTTACATCGTCATATCACATAATGGGTGATTGAGGTTATCTGTTCTGGAAAAGTACACATCGTCAAGAGTTACATCGTGAGATCACAGATTAAGTGATTTAGATAATCCATCCTGGAGACATTTTTCAATCGTAGGAGTACGGATTGAGTGAATACTTTCATCGTAAGAATGATGATGAGAATTGTTCATACCAGGAGTTACATCGTCGAATCACTTTATAGGTGATTGGGATCATCCGTCCTGGAATGATTCACACCAGGAGTTACACCATCGAATCACAAAATATGTGATTGAGATCATCCGTCCTGGAATGATTAGTGGAGCTCTTCGTACCAGGAGTTACATCATCGAATCACTGAATAAGTGATTGAGATCATCCGTCCTGATGAATTTTTCCAATCAAGGGAGTGCGGATTGAATTTCCAATTTTCGCTCCATCCGAAATCCGAGTCTTACCTACTAGCCCCCTAGCTGATGTGAGGAAGCAGTTGACTTGCTCATATGAGCTATATTGATCGTAGTACGTCTGGATTTCGGGTTTGTACCGAAGTGTAAATATCCGCTCTGGGAACCATGTTCCGTAGTGGCGAAATTTTAAGGGCGGATTCGACAATGGGAATATCAGAAGTTTATCGAATTTCGCAACCCTTGGTATTCGAGTAATGGTGGCCACGTTTCTAATGATTGGACATTTAATGCCTTAATTCACGTGGGCGCGCCATTATTGCGTTAAATGCGCATGTCTTAATAACCGTCACGTAGGGGCTTGTTGGGCCTAAAATTTGGATTTAGTAGGCCCATTTAGAAAGCTCTGTGACGAAACGATGGCATTTTCGCGCCTTGATGTACTAAACGACAATTTTGGTCCACTAAACGGGGAGTCGTTTGGGGGTAAACGACAGGTTATGTTTAGTGGGTATTTGAAAAATTTTGGTGCCCTGATATAGGCATATTTGGCAATCTCAGTTACCATTTCTTCTAATTCTCTTGACGAACTTCTGCAAAAGTTTCGAGAAGATTATCGTGTCTGCCTCTGTGAATCTTAATTCACTATCCTCATCCATCCTTAGGTAACCACTTTCTTTCCATACTTTGTGTCTTGTTTCAATTTCTGAAAATGTCTAGGAAAGGCGTTAGTTTTAGTGGTATCAGCCCTAGAGGAAGAGGAGGAAGGGCCTTCAATCAAAACCCCACAGTTCGTGGTGGGAGGATTCCAGTGGTCTTTCAATCGAAGCCACTAAGCTCAGAGAGGGAGGCGTCGCCGTATCAGAGGCGAAAGGCGATTATACCCTCTTCAGAATCTTCCTCTAGTGAGAGTGCTGAGAGCGGTGACCTGTATGTATCTGACGATGTGGATTTTTACCGCAGTGTAAAAGCTTTTACAATGGTGACAAAGAAAGCCACCGGGAGGAAATCGTCTGAAGGGGGGTCTTCTTCCGAGAAATATATCTTGAAGACCCAGTCCGGCCTCTGCAATGTGGTTGCACACCGGATAGACTGGGTGAAATTCCAACAGAAACGCCCATTCAGCTGGGTGGCTGAGGAATTTCGTGAGACACAGTCCGTCCACGCTCGGGAGGATGAAGGGGAGCTGGAGCCGCGGTTTACCGTATGGAAGAAAGATAAATACAAATGGTGTTTTAAAGTATTTGCTCCCCTTCCATCAGTACGGATATGCCACACACCGGACGAGAGGTCCTTATTCATGTATGATTTTCTATTTCTGAACTTGGGTGTGCGTTTCCCCTTGACGAAGTTTGAGATGGGAGTCCTGAGATTCTTGGACTGCGCCCCCTCACAACTTCACCCTAACGGATGGGGATTGGTCCGCTCTCTTGAAGTGCTTGGGGAGCACTTCAACTTTAAACCGACGGTGGCCATGCTTTTCTACTTCACTCAAGTGGTCCGTCGTGCGAATAAGGAGAAAGGGGGAGTGAGCCTGATATCCCTCCGGACTATCTCCAAGATCATCAACTTCGAGGCGTATACTGACTCCGCCAAAGTTGATGGGCGTTCATTCAAGTCCTATTTCACAAGGATTAGCGTCCATCCGAGTGAATCAATTTTTTGGTTAACTGATGAAGGGATTCCAAAATTCCCAGTGACTTGGACGCACGAACATTTTTTGTTGACCTCCCAAGCGTACTATACTGAGGAGGACGAACTGAGCCCAACTTCGATATCTGTTCTTTCGGCTCTGCAGTCCTACACAGCCTCACACCAATTTTTCTCCTGCAGGCGTTTGTTAGGACCAAAGTCTGCCCGCGAGGAGTATTTACGTAATTTCCCTGCCATTCTTCATGCGTTATTATGTTATTTCTTGAAACTTTTTCGTCTCAGATTGTGTCTTTTAATTGTGCAGGTGAAATTCAGAGTGAGTCACCAGAGATGAATAGACTAAAAGGTCTCAAGGCCGGAGAGACTTCCGTTGCGGCTGAAAATGACATTCAGGCAAAGCGGAACTCGAAGAAGGCTACTGCTGAGACGATAATATTAACTTCGTCTGCTGGTGACGATATTCCTCTGATCGAGGGCGGATCTGAGAAGGTGGTCGAGAAAAAGAAGAGGACTAAGCGTGATCCTTCGAAGATCTCAGACCGTCAACCCTCGCCCAAAAAACCAAAAACTTCGAGAGGGGCTGCTGAGCCAGGGCCTGCTAAAGAAAAAAGAGCGGAAGAACCCACTCCGGATGCCCCCGGCAGTGTAATCACTTGTGGGGCGAAGCCAATAACGACCTACTTCGCGCCCAAAGCCCCCTGCTCTCTTGAAGGTAATTCCGGTCTTGTTCAACATCCGGTGTACGAGGACTCTGTTCCTGAGGGCGTTCCTGAATCCTCACCTAAGGTGAAGTCCTCGTTAAAGAACGAAGAACTGATCAGAGCTTGCGACGACGGACAGAAGCACTTGGCTGATTTATCCGAGCTCCTCAAGTCGGTTCGCGAGCTCACAGAAGAAAATGAGAGGCTCACCTCGGTGGTTGGCAAGGACAAGGCAATCATCCTCCAATTAGAAGGAAAATTAAAAACTTCCGAAGAAGAAAATCAGAAGAAGGATGAAGAAATTGCCAAGTTGAAGAGTCTTGCCAAGGAGCTAGAGGGTCAAATTTCTGATCAGAAGAAAATCAATGCTGACCTCAATGCTCATCTCTGCACGGAGAAGGAACGCTCTTCAAAGCTGGAAAAGGGGTTGAAGGAGGCTAAGGTCGTCCATTCTCTGGGAGTGGATGATTGGACACGTAAGGAAAAGGAGCTGTTATCAAAGTAGGCGGATTCGAATGGCGAAGTCAAGACCCTGAAAGCAGACCTGGACGATGCTGTAAACATGTGTGACCAAGCAGTCAAGGAGGCTTTCGGGTTGGCAATTCGTCAGGTGTTATACCGGAATCCCAAGGTGTCACTTAATTTGAACGGTATTGATCCGTTCTATGAGTTTCACCAAGGGAAACTGGTGGCCATCGTTGACAATCGTCAAGAGAGTCCGCCTAGAACACCTTATAAGTTTGCTCCCTTACCTAAAGGTCAATCAATGAGACCTTCCCTCTTGAAACCCTCGAGTACAGGATCGAGCTCTCGCACTGAAGGAGGCAAGATCGGAGACAAAGGCAAGGGGAAGGAGGGAGACTCAAGCCGGAAAGAGTAGCGCCTTCCTTATTTGCTTTTTCGTTTTATTGATTTGAATTCGCTGTGTTCCGGGATCAGCTCCGGATTATTACACGAATTGTAATTCTTATTGAATCAATAAAAGAATTTTTTACCTCCATTCTTGTTTAGTGAAAAACAACTTTAATAGAGGGACTGCATGTGTATTGTATTTATTCCGGATTTAAGTAATGAAGATCGGATTGTAAAACAAAATCTCCATACCGGACATATACATGCAAAATGAATTCCATAATAAAACCACCGCTTGTGGGGGAACACATCAGTGTCTCAAGAACGGCCTAAGGGGAATGATTGTGAGATCGTTTAGACGAGAGTTCATTCCTCAAGATATTCGTTAAACCGTTGATGCTGTCCCCCAGTTTCATTGGGTGATTATGAATTTGAATAAACTGAGTGTCATTTTCTCGTGAGAGCTTTTTTTTTTTTTTTTTTTTTTTTAAAGTGAGGATTTAAAATAGAAATTCCTCTTCAAATATTTCCGACTGAGAAATTTCGGGTGAAAATGCCTTAGATTGTGGCGTACCCGAGTGAATTGTTTGTGTCGGAGTTTATGAGTCAGGTCTCAATTGAAGAATTGATGACTCAGAATATATAAAACTTCCCAATAAAGAACTTCATAAGAGAGTATTAATCTGGAGTTCAGTACAACTTACTTGTTGTGTTTGGAGTTCGGTTTGATCCTACTGTCCATGTAATATTTGGCGTTCGGTTTAATCCTACCAGCCGTTCTTCAATTGGTCTTTGGTTTTATCCAATGACAATGCTTCACCGACGTTCGGTTAATCCTACTAGTCGTACTCAGAGTTCGGTTTAATCCTACAATCCGAGCCTTCGATACGGGGTTCAGATCAGGGCTAATCCTGAACCTACTGCGCCCGTCACTTGGGGTTCAGCGTGGTCTTGAAGAAGGACCAGCTTACTGCGCCCAAGCCTTCGCATGGGGTTCGGTTTGTGGCCTTGAAGAAGGACCAGCCCTACAACCCATGTAGTCTTCGAATGGGGTTCGGTTTGTGGCCTTGAAGAAGGACCAGCCCTACAACCCATGTAGTCTTCGAATGGGGTTCGGTTTGTGGCCTTGAAGAAGGACCAGCCCTACAACCCATGCCCTGAGGTTCGGTTTAATCCTACAACTCAGGTCTTCACCGACGTTCGGTTTAATCCTACTAGTCGTACTCAGAGTTCGGTTTAATCCTACAATCTGAGCCTTCACCGGTGTTCAGCCAAACTTACTAACCGTACCCAGAGTTCGGTTTAATCCTACAATCTGGGCCTTCAATGCATACACACTCGAGGAGTTACATCGTCAATTACAGAATGGGTAATTGAGATCATCCGTCCTGAGTATGTTCTTGTACGTTGCGCATATTCGAAGAGTTACATCGTCAACTTCAGAATAAGTAGCTGAGATCATCCGTCCTGAATATGCTTTTGTACACCGGATAAACTGAAAATCACAGCATAAGAAAAACTCGAAAGAGTTAAATTGTTATGAGAGATTCTTATTAAATCAAAAATAAGAATTACAAGGAGAGCGTAGCTGTGGAAATAAATTCTCCAGTATTCAATCCATGACAAGGATAGGAGAGTGTAGAAACAGCTAGCTATAGTAGATGCGCAAGTTTTGGGTGTTCCATTTGTTTCGGATTGGAGTGCCATCAAGGTTTTCAAGGCGATAAGAGCCCTTGCCAGTGACCTCGGATACCCTGTATGGGCCTTCCCAGTTTGGGGCTAATTTGCCTTGATGGGCGAATTTGTTCCCTATACTTGCTTTCCTCAAAACCAAATCTCCAACGTTGAAAGTCCTTGATTGGACTCGTTTGTTATACCGGAGAGCAACTTTGGCTTTGATGGCTTGATCTCTGATGAAAGCGTCTTCTCTGAGTTCTTGTATGACATCCATTTCAGATGCCAAGTTTGCATTGTTGGTTTCTTCAGAGAAGTACTTAACCCTTGTGGAAGCAATTTGCAGTTCCACAGGTATCATTGCCTCGACCCCGTATGTTAGGCGATATGGGGATTCATTGGTGGATGAATGAGGCGTTGTCCGATATGCCCATAGGACATGACACAGCTGGTCTGTCCATCCGCCCTTGGCTTCACCAAGGCGCTTCTTTAATCCCTTAAGCACCTCCCTGTTGGCCACTTCAGCTTGACCATTAGTTTGGGGATGTTCGACGGATGAGAATATTTGGGTTATTCCTAACCCTTCAAGTAAATCTGTGAATTTTCTATCCGTGAACTGGGTGCCATTATCTGTGACAATCCGTGCTGGGACCCCGAACCGTGTTATGATGTTTTCATACATGAAACGGCGAGTTCGGGCTGAAGTAATATGCACCACCGGCTCTGCTTCTATCCACTTAGTGAAATAGTCGACCCCTACAATGAGATATTTGATGCCCCCAGGAGCTGTTGGAAAGGGGCCCAGAATATCCAATCCCCATTGGTAGAAAGGCCATGGAACAGCGGATGTGAAGAGTTCTTCCGCCGGTGTGTGATGTAGGTTAGAGAATTTTTGGCAAGCGTCGCATTTTTTTACGAAGTCAATGGAGTCTTGCTTCATTGTGGGCCACCAGTATCCAGCTCTGAGGATTTTTCGCATTAAGCTTCTTCCTCCGGCGTGGTGTCCACTTTGTCCTCCATGCACTTCCTCCATTACACCTTGCACCTCATCCTCTTTGAGACAAATTAAATAGGGCACAGAGAGTGCCCTTCTGTAGAGATTACCATCAATCATAGTGAAATACGGTAATTCTCTCCTTAACCTCGTCTTTTCCTTCTCATCTGTGGGTAGCTGTCCATCAGCCAAATAACGGATGTAAGGAGCCATCCATGTATCTCCGTAAAGGGAGTCAGTCATTATGGCGTTTAGAGAAGGGAAAAGAGGGATGCTGGGCGACGTTAGCGTGCTTTGAACCAAAGTAGTGGTGCTACCCGGTCGTTTAGTGCTTGCTAACCTGGAGAGTATATCCGCTCTCGTATTCTCTTCACGTGGAACATGCTTGAACTCCACTTTGGAGAATTTCTCAGTCAACTCCTTGACACAGTTCAAGTATAATTGGAGTTGAGGTTCGCGAGCTTGATAATCTCCTAAGATCTGCGAAATCACCAGCTGTGAATCGCTGCAGAGTGTTGCCTCAGAAGCTCCGATGTCAATCGCAGCTCTTAGCCCGGCCAAGCAAGCTTCGTACTCAGCTTGGTTGTTGGATGTTTTGAAATTGAAACGAAGGGAGATCTCCAGGTGTACTCCGTCATCACTTTCGAGAACTACACCTGCTCCAGAGCCTCTTTGGTTTGATGAACCATCAACGTAAATGGTCCAATGGACTCGAGGGTAATCCGGATCAGTCCCTGTCATTTCCACAATAAAGTCAGCCAGGACTTGAGCTTTAATAGCGCTGCGGGGTTCGTAGGATATATCAAACTCAGAGAGTTCAATAGACCATTTGATCATCCTCCCAGCAAGATCGGGCTTGATTAAGACTGAACGGAGTGGCAAATCCGTTCTCACTATGATTGGATGGGCGTGAAAGTACGGACGCAACCGTCGTGAGGCCCAAACAACAGCGAGGGCCGCCTTTTCAATTTTTTGATACCGGATTTCAGCACCTTGCAAGGTCTTGCTAGTGAAATAGACTGGTCTTTGTCCATCAGGAGTTTCTTTTATCAAGGCAACGCCCAAAGCTTCATCTGAAATAGCCAAGTACAGAATGAGTGTGTCTTCGGGGTCAGGCTTTGTGAGAATGGGAGGTTTGGACAACACCTCCTTAAGCTCTTGGAAAGCTTTTTCTTGTTCCTGTCCCCACTCGAATTTCTTGGACTTTTTCAGTATTTTGTACAGAGGGAGCGACCTGTGAGCCATTTTCGGCATGAATCGTGCCAAAGCTGCTACCTTGCCATTCAGGGATTGGACTTCTTTGAGATTCTTAGGACTTTGCATGTCTAGAATCGTTTGGCACTTCCCTGGATTGGCTTCTATACCACGTTGAGTTAACATGAAACCCAAAAACTTCCCAGCAGGGACAGCAAATGTGCACTTCATTGGGTTCAGCCTCATGTTAAATTGTCTCAAACGGGTGAATACTTGGCGCAGGTCGTCAATATGATCGCCACCAACCGGTGTCTTTGCTATTATGTCGTCGATATATACTTCAACAAGTTTGGTGTGCATACCTTCGAAAACCTTGTTGATCATACGCTGATATGTCGCCCCAGCGTTTTTCAGGCCGAAGGGCATGACTGTATAGCAAAAGACACCACGATCATTTATGAAAGCTGTCTTCTCTTGATCCTCTTCGCACATCGGAATTTGGTTGTAACCAGAATAAGCGTCCATGAAGCTCAGGTATTGATAACCAGAGGAATCATCCACCATCCGATCTATATTAGGAAGAGGATAAGGATCTTTTGGACAGCAGCGGTTGAGGTCCACGTAGTCAATGCACATTCTCCACTTACCATTGGATTTAGGGACCATCACCACATTCGAAAGCGAAGAGGAATATCGGATTTCCCTGATGAATCCGGCCTTCAGCAATTCCTCAGTTTGCTGGCAAGCTGCCTTCTGTTTCTCTGGGCCCAATCGTCTTTTCTTTTGGGCCACAGGTTTCGTCTCTGGATAGACGGAAAGTTTATGACAGCAGAATTCAGGGTCTATGCCTGGCATATCGGCTGCAGTCCATGCAAAGAGGTCTTTAAACTCTTGTAAGAGAGCCAGCAGTCGCTGCTCTATTTCAGCATCTAGCTTGTCATTGATATGGGTGATCTTTTCTGGAGTATCTCCCAAGACAATGTCCCTGGAACTTCCATCCGGTGTGGGCTTTGATGGGTTGAACGGATCAATGTTCAAATCCGCTCTAGGATCCAGGTCGACAAGACTTACAGATCCAGCCGATGTTCCAGCATCATTAAGTTTCCTCTTTTTATTGGAGGCGTCCAACTTTGTCATGTTGAGGCTAAGGTTGTAGCAGTACCTAGCCATCTCTTGATCACCCCGGATAGATGACACAGCATTATCCTTGTCAATGAACTTGATAAGGAGATGTGGGGTTGATACAACTGCCTCCATTGCATTCAGAGTAGGACGGCCTATGATGCCATTAAATGGTGATTTGACATCAATCACTAGCACCCGAGACCTAACCGTCCTGGCTCCTGGCTCGCCTTCAAACGAGATAAGGGTATCAAGATACCCTCTAGTTAATTGCTTTGCGCCATTGAAAGCTGTTAGTTCCTGCGTGTAAGGCTGTAAGTCTGAGTCTTTAAAACCCATTCTTTCAAAGCAATTATAAAAAATAACATCGCAGGAACTTCCCTGGTCAACAAGGATTCTTCGGACGTCCTTGTTGGCGATCATAGCAGTGATGACTACAGCATCGTCACCACCAGGAACGGTTGGGCCAAAATCCTCGTCAGAGAAAGAGATTATGGGAGCCTCAATTCCTCCTCTGTAAGGGCGATTGTCTTTGACTTTCCCTTGCACGGATAGAATCATTCTGTGATGATTCTTTCGGGCTGTAATTGAAGCTCCTCCTCCAGCGAACCCTCCAGCAATCATGTCAATGACTTCACGTCGGCCCTGACGTTGTTGCTGGGGCATGCTATCTTTCTGTGCTGCATTATCGGTCATTACACCTTTTTGCTTCTCTGCAGCAGTGAACTTTCGAACCGGACTGGGGTTGTTGTCATCCCCATCGTCGGGATCTCTTTCTCTTTTCTCATTCCGTTCTGCCCTGTCAAAGGATTTTTCTTTGAACAGGTATTGCTTCAATTTGCCTTCTCTAATTAGCGTCTCAACCGCGTTCTTTAGAGCTTGGCATTCATCAGTGGAATGACCATTTTGTTCATGAAAATCACAGTACTTTCGTGAATTTCCTGGTCTTTTCATAGGGGCTGGTCTCCTGATGCCATATGTGCTGAAAACTGGCCATCCGACCTCTCTCAAAATCTGAGATGGTCTGGCAGATAACTGTGCATAGTGGCTGAAAGAATTGACATGCCTTTCTCGAGGTCGAGGAGGGCGGTTATCCACCTTAGGATTGGTGAATGGCCTCTCCATGCGTTCTGACCTCGTCTTCTCCTTACCCTTCTGGGTTTGGGGAGATGGTGTTGGTGGCTTTTTCTTTGCAGCCATTGCCTCCAAATGCATCTCTATGCTCACATACTTTGAGGCTTTTTTCCTGAACTCCTCAAAAGTTGTCGGGGGGCTCTTTGCTAATGAAAGAGCGAAAGCTGATCCTGGCTGCAATGCCTCAATCACGATATGCAGCTTGATAGATTCTGTGAGGTTAGGAACCAGGGCTGCTTCCTTATAAAACCTCTTCAGAAAATCTTTTAAGCCCTCTGTTTCACCTTGCTTAATCTGAGCCAAGGTGTGAGACGTCTTGGGTACGTCTCTGGAGATGACAAAGTGGGTTTCAAAGGCAGCTGCCATTTCCGTCCAAGAATCTATGGATCCAGAAGGCAGGCCTTTAAACCACCCGAGGGCTTCCTCAGACAATGTTCGAGGGAACATTCGGCACATCACGTCTTCATCAGCCCCCAAGTACATGGCTTCAAACACATAAGCATCAAGGTGCTTAGTTGGATCAGTTTCACCATTATACTTTCTGATGGAAAGTGGTTGAGTGGTTTGAAGGTGCTTGGGGATGCTGATGCCCATAAGTCTCCTTGAAAAAGGAACCTTAAGATTGTAAGACAATGGGGGTGCTGTTATTGAATCTCTCTTCCTTCGGGAAGCTGCATCCTCAGAATCGCGAATTTGTTCTCCCTCCTCAAAGGTTGGGATCTTTGAGTACTGAAGAGTGGTGGACTTTTCACCATCAGTTGTGTGGGGAGTGTTTCGCGTGCGAGATGACTCTTTATCCTCACTTTGCCTTTTTTCTCTTCGCAATTCAGCGAGTTCCCTCTGAAGTTGTTTGATCAACTCATCACGAGGATCAGGATCAGACACTGTTACTATCTTCTTTGAGTTGCCCCCATGAGAATCAAGGTTGAGTTTTCTGTAGGCATTAGGATTGGTTCTGCCTTCAGCTTGATTCTCGATGGAGTCTTGTGCTTCGCCTTGCATGGTAGATTACCTGCTCTGTCAAAGGATATGGGAATAACTTTATCGGGTCCCACCGGGCGTGCCAATGATCTGTCCTGGACCGGGGGCAAGAGATCCGATCTCAAGCCAGTCACGAATAGTATGTCAATACCGTATAAGATACCGGATGTATGTGTATCCGATGTGTGTATCCGTTATCCCTGAATGAGGAGAACGGATTGGGCGTCCTGGAGATCCTTCACACCGACCTAACGCGTTGAAGTGGGCGAATGGTGGTGTCACCTGCAAAGATTCTCCGACGCTCAAGTCAGTGATTATATTCCAAGTAAGGAATGTATTCAGAGAAGATTCAGTCGTAAAAGAGCTGAAGAAGAGATAGATCCCCAACTTCAATCATGAAGTTAGTTCATATACCTGATTAGCTCGATTAACGAGGACTCGTTGGTGGGGAACCACCAACTCCCATTAGCATTATTATATTGCGCACTTACCTGCATGATTGGGTCAAGTGGCTATTTTATATTGAGCGTAGAGAATGTAGACTAGGATTAGGGAACAAGTTGACCATTCCCGTGAGCAAAGTTTGGCTCGTAGTGTAGGGAATTATTGATCGATCCCTGTAGCAACAATCCTTGTCATTAGCACAGTGACGTGTGTATTGTCCGATGTCATGGTGTTATCCTGGATAACCGGTATAGGGAGAACGCCTGATACGGAATTACAGTCCGGATGTATACCGATGACACCGGTTACACGTGGATGTCTTATCAAAGACGTTGAAATATGTATAGCAGATCGGATACCGGTATTGAGACCGGATCAATAGCTTTATTTTGTTGTAATGATATGGGAAGTTTTAAGGCCCTCGGGAGTGATGGGTTTCAAATTGTGTTCTACCAATCTCAGCTGGAAGGCTCACACTTGCTGGATGGTTGACATTTACTAGAGCAGTGTTGGAATCCATTCCCCTTTATACAATGCAAACCTGCTTATTTCCATACAAGGTCTGTAATAAAATCAATAAACTATGTCATAGTTTTCTTTGGGGTTCCACCTATACCCGTAAGCTTCATTATATAGGATGTCATAAAGTGTGTCAACCCAAGCCTCAAGGTCGGTTAAGGCTGAGGTCTAACTAGGCAGTAATAGTATTGTATATGATGATATTCTAAAAGATGTCAATTCTTATTATTATTTTGTTGCTTATCCAAAACAACTTGTTTTTCTAGTTTTAAATTTTGAATTAAAAAGTTATCATTATTACGATCATATTTTGAATAGTTACGTCTTCCTTCCAAATTTGAACAGACATGTTATTCGCCTTTTTATGGTATAGATTTTTATGGTAGATCTATCCTTTCGTAGATGGCAGCGGTATCCCTTCATTTTCTATTTAAAATAATTAAATTTAGTTTTCAATAATGAATCTTTCTTCTCTCATTCTTTTTGTTAAGTTACATTTAAAATTCTTGTTAGTTTTGCTTTTGCCCCATTGAGTGAATAAGACTGTAGTATCCTAGAGATTTTACAAATAAATCCTTTTAGGACAATGTCAACACACGCCTTAGTACTCCCATATTTCCTAATATTTTAAAACAAATAGTGTTTGTATGATGAAAGTAACTTGGAGAATCACTGTGACATCCTGGCGCTGTTGAGGGCGGGGAGTGATCGCCGGTGCATGGGCACGGACAAGGAGCGGCTCCTGGCAGGCTTCCAGCGGGGAATGTGGCATCCCGGGCACTGTTGAGGGCGGGGAATGATCGCCGGTGCATAGGCACGGACAAGGAGCGGCTCCTGGCAGGCTTCCAGTGGGAGGGACACATGAACGAACTGAATACATACCAGAATGAGAGGGATCCAAAGACTGTATAGGTATGGGACTATACAGTTGAGGATAGCTTAAAGGAATGAATTCGTACTACCTATACCAACAAATGCATTAGCCTTTTCGGTAGCCTATCACTTAAGAACTCCAAAGTTAAGCGTGCTTAACTTGGAGTAATTCTGGGATGGGTGACCTCCTGGGAAGTTCTCAGGAAATGTGTGAGTGAGGACCAAAACACATTGGAAAGGTCTCGTGTTGGTCTGTGGGGCGAGTCGTTCATTCCTGAAAAGCGGCCGGGGCGTTACAATCACCACTGAAAAAGAATCATTATGGGTTCGAGTTCTTCATGCTAAATATGGTTGTGGGATTGATACACTACCTATCCATGGGATGTCCAAATTTTCACAAATTCTCAATCTATAGGTTCAATATATTTAGAAGAGTAAATACAAGTTTATTAGATGAGAAACTTAATCATAAAATCTTATATTTTTAGGTGGTATTTTTAACACTTATATACTCATTAATTCCATCTGTTTTATTTAATGAATGAGATCTTAAGGGAGCCTTTTCTGAAAATCTTGCTTCGTGATTCTGAGGGTAGATTTCGGGGAGGCTTAACAATGGATGTTACATGCAGAAGTTATGGGTATGAAACATGTTTTAATGATGGCTAGGGAGGGAGTGTGATAGTATTGCAGCGATTGAAGTCATGGCTCGTGGGAATCCCCAACATTAAATTTTTAAAAATAAGTGTAGTAAATACTTTTTTAAGAATTTATAAAAGAAGCATCCATAGGAGAAAATATAATTATAAATCACTTCCAATATGGTATACTTTAAAAAAATAAGTGACTTTGAAGTGTTTTAAAATTGCAAAAGAAACCAGGATGGATGAATGATTTGTTTTTAAAATTTTAAATATTATTAGTTGAATTAGATTTTAAAATTTTGTTTTTTATTTCATTTGAAATATTTATATACTTATTTTAGATTATATAACCAATTTTACTATAATTCAAGTTTAATTTTTTGTTTTTGGTTGATTCAAGTTTGACAACATCTAATAAAAGTCAAATTCAAGTTTGATTCTTTATTTTAAGGAAAGAATTGCTTTCGAAATTTCTCAATTTTTTAAAAATTAAGTTTAGGATGTGATGTACGTATGTCAAATCTGTGACCAAAGACTCCATGATGAGCCAGTCTCCATATTAACTTTGTTTTCTTATAGAAATTGACATAGGAAATGAACTAGCCAAGTTGTCCAATGAATGATCATTCTACAATGTATCACGTAGAAGCTTCATACATAAAAATCTATACCATAAAATCTTTGTCAGAGTTCCCTCTTAAATATATTTTAATATAAGATTTTTTTAAAATTTTAATATTATCGATTAATACTGGGCCTCAGTGTCTTATAGTAATATTATCGATTAATTTTCATACTTAAATTTAAAAATGTCAAATTAAAATTATAATAATTAGTTGACAAAAATATATAAGTTGTTATAAATCCGGACACATCTTTAATGTTTAACGAAACTAAAAAAAAATCTACACCATCTTTAGAAAAATTTAATAATTTTTTGTTGTTTAGAAAAACATTTAATAACGCGTACGCAATGACACTTGTCAAAGAATTATGCTATCTTGATTCACGAATATTCTTCAAAAAGGAGATTAATTAAAATGGATAATATATATTTTTTTGGCATACAAATGGGATAATACTTTTCTTTCCTAATTACCAAAACAAACAAACAAATGGTTCATACTTTGATTATTCAGAAATAATCCTTATCTTTTCAGTAATTTGCTAGAAAGTCCATGAGCCGTGTGCCTCAACTTGCATATTTCTGTGTGCCACAATAATTGCAAGGGTATTATATGATTGGTTGATTTATTTATTTATTTTTGGTGAAGTTGACAGAATTATTCTTCATTGAAGTTTTCTTATTTCATAAAACTTCTAACTGCACTAATGACATCATACATCGAGGTCTATCTCTCTAAATTTGATTCGTAACATTTATGTCATATTTGAAATAGTTGCTTTCATGATGATAGTATTTCTTTTAAAAAATTATCTTTTCTTCCCATAGAACTTTGACATGTTAGAACCTTTCACGCATTCAATCAATTCAAGTGATTTTCAAATTTGGGTTTCTAAATCATTTTAAAATAACTATGTGAGATTGTTGAAATATTTCTGAAAGTTTATAGATTAATACTTTAATTTTCTAACTACTTTTAAATTTATCTTCTATTTTTAAACTTTATTTTTGTTAAATTTTCTAAGTTGGTCTTATTTGTCACATTGCACTGATATACAACTGTCATGAATGAAAAAAAAGTCACAGGTAAAAAATCGTAACAATAGAAAAAGAGTTAAATTGACACTAAACAATACAGTTAAAATAATCAAAGTGAAACCCAAAGAATAAATATAAAAGGAAACAAGTACTATGAATTATTTTTTGACTTGACGTTTCAAAGGATTTTTAACTTGGCTCTGTTTCTGCAGTGAATTTTTCTGCTCTGAGGCATCATTATTTTGTCATAAGCTGAACCGGTCAATTATCCTTATTAATTAACACTAACCCTATCCATGAACTGTAACATTTTACCATATAAATCCACTCCTCTATTTTCTACTTTGATGACTATGTACCCCTTGTAATGTTAGGGTACCCTTATACTCAATTATAATGAAAGAAGTCCTTTTTTTTCTGATAAAAGAAAAACTACGGACCTATAGTGAACAAAGTTAGAGAGTATCCGAAGGAATGTGTGTATACTATAAATCATCTGTGTTATTTGTACACTATTTAGTGTGGCATCATATACAATTAATTATGGATTACTAATGAGAAATTAACTTATATGATTAATGATAGGCAATGGATGAATTAATTACATGGGATTGGATGTTATAATTGCATTACCAGTTACTTGTCCATGCTGGCTGCTTCTGGAAGTTTAAATGTGGGACGCTTATCAACTCCCCTTCTCGAGTATTCCCTCCATCTTCTAGCAGCAGCTGCTGCTCTTTTTGCTCTTTCTTTGACTTCTTCCTCTACAAAATAATGATTATCATTTGAAAGACTATAAATGTTACTTTTGTAATATTAACTTGTCTCAAATTATGTTAAAGACTAATTTATTTGAGGCGAAATAGGTTTTGCTTCTCTTAACAAACTTTATTCTATATATAAAGGAAAATTCAAATCTTTAACAATTTGTTTAAAAACCAGTTATCGATTAAGTGTGTCAAACTTTATTGGTATCTAACTCTAATAATTATAACTAACTCTTCAACATTTTTAATAGGGGTATTTTAATCAAAATTAATCATTTTAACATAAGTTAAGAACTAATCTAATCAATAATTTTCTTAATATATGTGTATATATAACCTTAAATAATATCTAATGAAATAGTGGTAGAGGTGGTGGTAATTACCACAACCAAATAATCAGGCCTAATGAAGCGTATCACAAATGTGGAGACAATCCTTGTTAACAGCTACTTAAGGTTGGAATTACAAATTTAATCCTCTATAATGAAGAATTGCTGACATAAAGTTCTGAAACAATACCATAGAAAAAAGAAAAGTTTTGGCAAATTAAAATTATGTTGTCCAATTATTGACATTCTAGATCCTTTTTGTGTTTTCACATCCACGAATACCTGAACTTTGGAAGTCTTTTGGTTTGCCCCGAACATTGTCCCAGAATGAATCTGCTTTACCAGAACCTTTCTGCTTCGTCATTTTTATTTTTGCTTGTTCCTACAAGTCACTCATTTGTGGTAAGTCATGTTCATCACGTGTTTTATACTGTGAAACTAATGAACAATCACAACATTTTCTACCCAAGAAAGAGACAACGAGATGGTGTGAATTTCTTTTTGTCAAATGAAGATTCTCATTCGTCTAAGATGTCCCTCATTAATGTATAAATCAGTAGTTTCTTTTCCATGTTTAAGCAGTTTGGTGTAAACCTTATGAACTGAATTTTCAAAAGAATTCTGTACTTTTCAGAAGAAAACTCTTCATTATCTTAAATTTTCTTAAAAGAATAAGCATTACATAGTTATACCTTTCTGTTACATGTATTCGAATGGATTGAAATCTCAACATTTTTCATTTACATCCAATCTAAGAAACCTCTTTTCAGATAATCATTTTCTGAACCATGATTTACATTTATGCTTGCAATAATTAGTTATAGTGAATAATGAGAATCCCTCAAAATTAAGGACCAATGGAAAATCTTAAAAACTTTAGGCAGGAAACTTAGGTTTTGAAATTTGTAATTTTAAGATTAAACTATTATTTTGTTCCTTGCTGATTATTTTTGTATGATTTTATGAAGTTGTCTGGCATTTTAAACAATATGCTCATGTTGTACTGCAATGATTACACTTTAGAGTTAGACAACTAAGTAAATTAGACAGAACTTCACAAAGTCATATAGAAAATAATCAGAAAGGAACAAAATTTAAATTAAAACACATATAAGGACTAAAGTTTTAAAGTATAGAGACCATTTCTTAAACGAAGATCAACTATAGGGATCAAATTATTATTTTTAAGAACCTATATTCTTTCCAAAGATTAGTAGCACAAACCATGATAATTTTCATAAGATTAACTGCATGTAAAATAAGTGATTCCCAAACTAAAGCATGAAAAATAAATTAAATGGCGAATGAGAATATAACAGTTGTTACCAAGACTTTTGCCTGCCTCTTTTCCCATCGGGAACTAGCCTGTAATTAGTATAGTTGAATCAAGTCAAAGGAGAGACAACAGATGAATAGTACATAAATGCTAAAACAGTAAAATCTTAGGCATATACTGATTAAAAGTTTTTCTCTGAAATAAGCATGAAATTTAAGAGAGGCATGGAAACTATATGATGCGACTATGAATGTGCTACTACTAAATATTCTGAAGAAATGCTTAGCACCTGGTATCATGACTTTTGAACCCTTGTTTCAAGAGTTGCAAAGAAGAATATTCCAAATTCATGGTCTTTCAGCCATGTTGTAGGGAATGCAGAATGTAGTGATTTCAATCATGTTAAGTACCCCAAAATGAAGATATAAAATTACAAGAAAATCTTTGAAGTTATATAAGCCGGTAGTCTATGACTTATTCTATCCTTACCATTCTGAAAACATCAGTTGATGCTGCTCCCATTCCTGAAAGCATCAGGGCAACCTGCTCATATTTAAGTTGTTCAGTAGATATTTGAATGGTATACAAAAAACTTCACTTAGATTATCTGCATTTACATACTCAGAATCCATTTGGCGATAGGATTATAAATTGTACTAGTATGGAAAAGAAAAATCACCTTACTTTAGCCAACTGGTTTTCTAAACTTTTGTTGAACAAATATAGACAATAACTAAGAGAGACTAACTTCATGTTCCCAGAATAAAGAAAAAAGAGAAGTCTAAAGACTTAAAATTCAAACAGAACAACAATGAAGCTATGCCAAAAATGATAAGAAATAGAACAAGAAATGTTCCAATTTGAAAGCTCAAAAAACATATGCTGTTTGATCCAAATTATTTCTCATATACCAGTAGCTATCTAACAAGAGAGGGAAAGAATAAGATGTGATAACATTGGCCTTACATTAACTCTTTCTACACGGCGCATTTCATCTTCAAGTAATGATAATTGTGCAGCTGATGTCCAGTGAATGCAGTCAACAGGGCTATAATACAAAAATTATTGTCAAATTAGTTCAATAATTCTCCACTAGTTTACTTGCTTGACAAACAATGCCATTCTCATACCACAGGTTCTAAAACATGTGTCCAACAACATGAGTGGAAATTTTAAAGTGTATACAATAGAACATAAGCACATAAGGAAAATCTAACCTAAAGGACTTATTAATTAGGTGGGAGAACTCATGGTTTAAGTACCACATTGAGCTCCCTTAGTTACTCAATGTAGGACTCATATCAATAAAAATTTTAAGGTGTATATTTCATTGAATTGAAGTTAGGAAAGAAAGCTTATTCCTTTGTTAATCTATGAAAAACCAATACTCCTAGGGAAGGGTGTATTGGTCCCGTGTATCACACATGCTATATATTTTACCATAAAGAGATTTTAACTATATGTTGTTTTTTTACCCCTGAATTTAGATGTTTGATGCCTTGTATATCCTCCGGTCTCTTCTTAACATAAGTTTCAATCTGCTAGAACCTAGATGTCAAAGGCTTCACAAATTGTAGATCATATCATCAAAAGACCATTACAGAGAAAGGAGAAAATAATAAAAAACCATAGTTGCTGCAGATGCAAAAGCAAGTGTTTCTTCAGGAGGGTTCTGAAATCGTAAATGAGATCATTGAAATAAGATGCAAAAAGGGAAAAAAGGGATTTTATAAAATCAACAGTGGCATTTAAGGCAATCGCATTGTGTAGAAAAAATACTAGATGGTTCTAAACCAATGGTCTCAATGAATATCCAAGTGATATATCACAAATTTTATAATATGATATTGTTTCTCATTCTTGAATCCTTAATAGGGATTAATTAGAACCATGAGTGATGTGCTAGTCCTAAACCACTCAATAGTTTCTCCACTGTACGTGTGCGCGCGTGCAAATATGAGGAATACAAAATGGGGATCAAAGTAAAATTCAATCTTTTTCTTAGAAGCGCAATAATGGTGAGAGTCAGACAATAGCAAAGAGATGAAGCAGATTTGATAAAATTTCATATACACCTAAATTTAATTATTATAATGGAAAATATAGAATACGAAATAGGTGGTTAAAATGATGTTCAAAGATATACCAACTATCAATTGCCTGTTGAACTAATTCAGGTTTTCCACATTGGCTGTATACTCTGGCTCTTCCAAATTCTTCCTCTATTCCAAACACATCACAAGCTACATTGGCACAATTTTTGCAGCCTGTTCAAGAATTTGAAGTATAATTAATTACATAACATACCTTATAATTATTCAACTTTACATTACTGGCATCTAATAAGTACAATGAATCCTCATCTAGTTTTGTCAAGAAATGAGGCAAATCATTTAAGTACATATAAGATTTTAGATCTTAGAGTTTAGTATTTGTATCTTCTGCACAATTTGACTGATTCTTGGTGGACAAAAAATTGTTATTTTTCTATGAAGTTTTATAGACAGAATCATAGTTCTTTTTTCCAATAGCGAAAAATGACAACCTCAAGACTCGAGAGTAGTTGACAAGAACAATAAAGTAACATTGTAAGAGTAAGTGAAAGTACCTATGCAGCTGAATTCATCAACAAAAACATGATCCTTTGGGCTAGACTCATCTAGGAAAGGGTTGATCGAAGTCACAGAATATCCATGAATTTCATCATAAATCATGCGCTGAATGGGGTCACTAAGCACCTGCAAGCAATAATAGCCAATTCATACACACAAATAAAACTAGAATCACATTTTTCTCAAACTGAAAATGATTGATAAAAACATCTTTTTATATAGCTTTGTTTCTACAAACACGTCACTTTATTTTCTGTTAGTTATCTGTTTTCAACATAAGAAAAGAAGAAAACAAAAATAAAAACAAGATGAGCTTTTGATAATTATTCATAAAAGAAAAAAAATTAAAAAAAAAAAAAAGATTACATCCTAAGATATCCAAAATGAAACCAACCGCATAGACTTCATTGATGAAGGAGCAGAAATTTGTGGTCTCAGGATCATTGCCACTCAAGTCCGGGTGGCAAGCTTTCATGCAATTGTAATATGCCTTCTTGATCTGCCCTGGAGTTGCATCTGGAAGCTGGTAAAAAGGACACAATCTATAATTACAACAAAACATATTAATATATCCAAGCATACACTAAATAATAATAAACACGTAATTTATCACCTTTCTCTTATCTTTGGAATAATGGTAAAGGAATAGGAGTCAGGAATTGGAGCAAACAAAGTCGGAATCCAGGTTCCAATACTCTTATATTTATATTACACACCAATTGTTGCCTCACAAAACCCTATTCATACTGCCGCTACAATTACTAAAATTACTAAAATGTGAAAGACCTTGAACATGTATTTATACCAAAAAAGGTTTGTCTAAAGTGCAAGCGTGCACTTCAGAAGATAAAGCACAATAATCAATTTTAAATAGCCACACCCTAAATACTATACAAAATCGACTTACATGGGTCATGAAGTCAGATATCATCTTGAAACCAATTCAAATTGTCTAACAAGTACTCACATCTTAAAAATTAAGCCAGGTGATGTGTGACTTTTTTCTAACATTGAAATCAATTATATCACAGATGAAAAGAAGCATTAATAAAACGCTTATAGTTTCACTAATTTTTTACAACATGCATATATTTTCTTCCCATGATTGAATGTTTTGAGCAGGAAGTAAACAGAGTGAAAATCAGAGTTTGATGCATTATTACCAGACCCAAAACTGCATAGTAGTCATCAGCAACAGCGTCACTAGTAGAAAAGGAGTGCCCAGAAGCAACTCTTGTTCTACCACAGGCTCTTCGTTTGCCATTATTGTATGTTACGAAGTGGCAAGAAGTTGCAGGCTTTGGCAGCATCCAATTCAGTGATGGGTTGTGGACTTTGAGAGGTTCCGTATACACTGGAGACAGTAACCGTGCCATTCAAGAGAACAAATGAAGGTTTTGCTTGTGACAAAGTTGCAAGCGTTGAAATGACATAAATAAAATAAAATCTTTGATAATCTTATGAAACGAAAAGGGTGTAATTTAAATTTTTGAGGAGGAAGAAATTTATCAAAGATGGTGATAATGACGTGGCAGAGTGACAACCAATGAGGTCCATAGAAATTGGGCGATGAATCCAGGCAAACTGGGATTTACTTGAGAATTGCACGTGTCATCTCCTGCACGCATGCTGCTGCTGCTGCTTCATGTTGCTACAGATATTTTCTTCGTTTTCTACGGTTGTGTTTAACTATTTCTTATTACTTATAAATTCTGCCTAATTAATTGAGTTAATTTTCTAATATAATAATAAAATATTCACTCCGATTTATTTTATAGTAAGATCTATTTACTTAGTCTTATATATAGACTAAGAAATTTTAATTATTTTACTGCATATAGACTAAGAAATTTTAATTATTTTATTGCCTAATAATGTTCAGTTTTATACATTACAAGAAAAAGTATTTTTAGTATAGGTTTTTTTTAAGGGTTTAAACCCTTACTAAATGTATTACCCATAGTTCCCCTTTCTTTTATAAAATCATGTATAGTTAATGATTTAACTATGGTTTTAATCAATCATGGGTGGTTATGATTCTTATCCATGGTTCATAAACATCTATAAAATACCTATAATTTTTAAACTTCTATTAATTATACTTGGTTGATAAACCTCTATAAAATACATATAATTCTTAAACCTCTACTAATTGTATTTGGTTGTCAACCCCAACTATTTCAATTTTACCTTTTAAGTAAATTTTTAAATTTAAATTGTGTATGAAAAATTTTTCTTCTAAGAACTTATCATAAAATTAAAAAATGATTGCTTGTATGAATATTTTTAAAAGAATTAAAGTGGAAATTACCAAAAACATAAAAAGGAATATACAAGTACAAACAAAAATACTGAAGACCTTTTTAATGGATTTTATGACTTCAATCGTCTAATTTAGCTACTAGGAAATGGATGATTAATCAAAGAAATCCAAAATAATACTCTCAATGGATTTTTGTGATTTTCCTCATATTTCAATCAACAAGTATCATCTTCATATTGTCACATCATCTACCTAACATGTGAAAAACATTATGTAGTATTAATTATGTTCCTAAATTGAAATTTCATATTGCTAGTTTCTCTTGCAACATGCATATATTAAATTGACCTACTCTTCATGTCCAACATTTGTTGAAGAATGATTAGTCCCATTAGTTGGATTTGCACTCCCTTGATCATATGCCTAAATTCAATAGATCAATATAAACTATAATTAGAAACATTAACATTGGACTAAAATATTTAAAAGAGAATATTAAACTTATAACTAGTATCTATGAAGTTTGGAACATAATTAGATCAAGGGGTAGTTGCTGCCCCCTTAAATGTTTTACACAAAAAACTCATCAACTTAGTATGTCAAATTGATAATTTAAATTTTATTAAAAAATAACAAACTAAAACAGTAAAGAGTCAAAAAGTCCAATAACTCTTTGAGTATATCTTTAGTTTCCACCGGAATAAAAAAAAACACATTACTTAATCAAATAAATAATATCAATGAGCTTAAATGAATTGAAATTCTCGTATGAATATTTATTAAATGAATGCATGGCTAATTAATCACGGCTCAGGACAATGGGAGGTTTATCAGTTGTCATTTGCATAATTCTCATATCTTTCCGTATATTTCCAATGTAAACTAAAATATGATTTAAAAAATATGCATATCTAAAGCTTAAAAAATATGATTTAAAATATTAGTCAACCATTATTTTTTTATTTGGTTTGAGTTTCCAATCACAAGTTAATCATGGTTTTGAATAGTTAACTTTTTCACACCCACCCCCTTATACAAAATTCTTTCTGCACACAAAATGAACATTCATACACCAATATAAACATTCATAAATTGATATGTTCTTCTAGAGCAAGAATGTGTCTTAGTTATAAGGACACTGATGCGTGATTTAATAAGGATACTAAATCTTCAACTAAATGATTAGAACACGAGAACCTTTGTAAATTGAATGAATAGTATTTATAAAATTTTGAGAGTAAACCATGTAATGAATCAATGATCACATTGACAGTGTCTCTTTTTTGTGAATATCATGTACTAAACTTGACACATCTACAGGTATCAACTAGTATGATGATAAACCTCTGATATATCGACCTAGCCTTAATTGTTGGTATGAATTTTAATATGGTGTTATGCTCTTGTATGCCAGAATCTAATATCGGATGTAGAAGATGACACATATCAGTTTGGGCTCAAGAATTCCGGTACCGATAAAGGGTTAGATAATTAACATTGAACAACTTATAAAAAGAGTAGTATTCAAATGTTGAAAACAATTAATAACTACGAGAAATAAAAAATCATGAACATTGCCTAATGAATCTTATTTAATTGATCAAAACAAATGTACATAACTAGCTTTTTCAGTAATGATCATGCGCATAATGACTATATGATCAAAATATATTCTCACATTCTTAAATTTTGGCAACTATTATCATTATATATGCTCTCTCCTTAACAAAAAAGTCATAAACCCATAGAGTATATAGATATTCACTAGATAATGAGTAGCATAATGGCAGAACAAGTGATTAAATAGGACAATTATCAAATTCATTTGTAGATACATGTTTAACAAGATTAATTTCACGTAGAACAAATCACAAGACATGACTCAACTGACAATTGAAATTATCATTATTAAGAACACCGTCAAATACCTATGCAGGGATTAGTCACCCACAGCATAGGTATATAGAAGCACTTGATAGGAGGAAAAAAAATAAGTCTGCATAGTAAGGGAGCATTGCGGTGTATGTGTACATTGTAGTCCACATGCAGTAACAGTTTATTTGATATGAGTAGTCCATGATGACAAACATCACAAAGATATTTCTTCCTACTGATGACTAGCTCAAAGAAAAATTATATCATACCCATCTTTATCCTGAGGAAGTTTGATTTCTTATATTTTGTTATATAGAGTTCATAACCTAATTCCCTACCCAACAGACAAAAAGATGAAACACTAGAAAGGCCTAAATGATTAACCCAGTTTATAGCTCATGCAAAGAGGATGGACAGTATCTCATCTCACAACATAGAACTCAAGTACCCCGTACTTCACCTCAAGTCATTACTATTTACTAGAATATCAATGTTGTTTATGATAGTAGTTCCTTATTCTCTGAAATTCCATTTAAAAAGAAAAGAAGTAAATAAAAAAGGAAAGAGAAAAATAAAATAGAGGTTCATAAATATACTTAACCAATGTTTCTTTTCTTATTCAAACTGTTACCTAGTACAATCACCTACATAGATTTAGCAGCTGGTCTTTCTAAGGGAGCCATCAGAAATATTAATATTAAAGTAATAGCTTAATCTGGAAAACCATTTCAGAGTGTTTCATGGCCCTCCACTTCATCAACTTGCATGTTTTGCACTTATCTGTAAAAAGAGGACCTTCTTTTCCATCTTCGTCTTCCTCTCCCTTTTTCAAGTTAGGCCAGTGTATACCATAAAAGGGCAAAAAGAATTGTTAATTGGCCAGGGATCATTTGTTGTACAAAATCTAGGAATAGGATTTAAACTAGTGAACACATGAAGGAGATAGAGAAAAGTTTGATCCCCATGTTTTAGGATGATTACAGTATACTGTTGAGACATATTACAACATAAAATAAATCTTGGATGACTGGCTTTAGGCCTTGGGGGATCGTCACAGAGAAACATGCTTGTGCATTTGAAAGAGATGCACCAAATGAATCAAACAGAACATGTGACACAAATTGGATTTATGCCATTGGATTAGCTATAAAAGATATTAACTGTTTGATGTG
Organism: Clitoria ternatea; assembly: GCA_037962975.1. Classification (NCBI taxonomy): domain Eukaryota; kingdom Viridiplantae; phylum Streptophyta; class Magnoliopsida; order Fabales; family Fabaceae; genus Clitoria; species Clitoria ternatea. The sequence goes on from CM075676.1 coordinate 10,466,388, forward strand.
TTACATTCAGAATATTAGGAATCTCTCTATATATCACAATGGTGTGTGGTGGCTATGGACCACCCGAACATGATCTTCACAAAATCAAGTTGTGGCAAACGTGGGTCAAATCCTTAGAAGATAAATGTTTCATGCAGTAAAAGACAATAATTTCGATATGAAATAGACCTTTACATCGATTACGGCCTACTCTAGAGCCTCCTTGCATACAGTCAATGTTGGAACAAATAATGTAATGGCAGCATCCAGTATCTGCATAGGGTCGTTAAAATGCCAATTCACCTCATAAGCTCATAATTGCTTGGAAGGTACACTACATCAGAGATCAGTAAACAGCTTAAACAACCCCATTCTATAACTATTAGCATTTTAAACCAATTAATGAACTAAAATATCCTTCATTCACAATTCTATAGTATATAAATATAGATACATGCATATTTTTTATGTTTAGTAGCAACGTTAATGTTAATGACACTCTCTTCAATATCATTTTATTGATTAAAATTTCTTGAGATTCATCAAATTATGAATAAAACTGCTATGCTAAAAAAAAATTCACTGTACCCCCAAAAAACTCCATCTCAATAAATGTCAATAAATAATAAAAAGTGATAAGTAATGCCTTGGTACAATTATCTAATTTTTAATAAAAATTTATATTAATTCAGTGTGTCCTTTCGTTCATGTTAATACAGTTAAGTTGCACGATGTGAACCTATAACTTTGGAAAGACTGAAAACATTTGAGATCTAAAAGCTAATTACAGTAACAAAAAAATCATAAACACAGCATTGTACTCTAGATAATAAAACAACAATATCAAAACATCAATGTCCTTCTCCAATACACACCTCCTTTGTTTTGCTAACTTTGTCTTTTTTATTTTAATCATCAGAATACAAACACCACATTGTTCCCATTTCACCAAAGACAGAACAAAAATCAAAAAGAAAATCTCAAAAGATCATAGACGTTTCAACAAGTCAATTGCATTCGAATATAGTTTCAACACTCTTCACAAGACTTGAGACAACTTTTTGATATAGTATCATGAGAGTCTATGAGGTCTTAAAGCTGATATATTTTATTTACTGCTTTCCTTGTAGTTATGCAGAGATGCCAAAGGAAAAATAGAATAAAATTTATGCAAACAAACCAAACTTAACAAATATAGTATGTAGTATATTCGTTAGCCACAGAAAATCACAAATATTCAATTGCATGTGCAAATGAGCTCCATAAAGACAAACCTATAACAACAACAAAGGAATTTCCATGGAATTCACTAAAAAATTAAACAAAGCAAAGAGATTCATTCAAAAATCATACAAAATCCAAGGAAGAAATATGAATCTATTAAGGAAATGACAAAAAATCAAAAGAGAGAAATGTTGGAACAATTTTCCAAAGTAAGGGTGAACCAAAAGATGAACAACAATTTAGAGGACTTGATATGATCTTCTAGGCATGCAGAGCACTTTCCTAAAATTAGTATTTCGTCCCTATAGAGTGTGGGTATCACGAAATCCAATTTTGAGATACAAAGAAGATTCAACAACAATACTCACTCTTGTATTGTTGCAAAACAAGAACAAAGGATGAAAGAAATTTAATTTGTGTTTTATTTCTGTATATTTGAGTAATGCACTTGGATCCCTTTATATAGATGTTGATCAGACATCTTCTGAATCAAAGGGACACAAATTTATGAATTGTTATAACTCTTCATAAAAGGTTGAGACTCTTTAAATTTACTGAAAAGGCATGTAATTAATTACAACACAATGGTAATCAATTACACCTTTTGAAAAGTCATACCATTTGGCATTACACCTTTGAAAAGTCATACCATTTGGCGTCTCAAAATTTAAAAAGTTACTCAATCAGAGTTTTCACTCTTTGATAATCGATTACACACAATGGTAATCGATTATCAGAGAATTTAATTCTCAAATCTCAACAATCCTCCCCCATTTGAGAGTATTAAATAATTACTACACACAAATTTAAATTTAATATATACAATCTTACACGTAAATGAAAGTGTACATAGACTTGAACTTCCACTTAGTAGAGTATACATTCCAAGAAATCGTATTTTATTGGTATCGAAACGATTGAACCGATATAATACATAATGAAAACTTGAAGATACAACTACATATAAGATAAACTACATGTTCTTGTTGTACTTGACACAATAGGGCCATGCATCCATATCTATTCATAAGTGCATCAAAGTCATTGCCCTTTGACTTCTTGAAGCGGCCAAACTTCGCACTTACATAGGTTGATTTCTTAGGTAAAACATGTTCCTGCGATAAAACATAAATTCAAGAAATCAATTAAGAATTATTCAACCTCCTTACATCACAGGTCCAAAGCACCCTTGTGCTTTCAATCATCAAATAAGAGATTTAATCTTATTGAACTTAAGACTTAATGTCATATTAAGCGTTAAGTTAAGATTCCCTTACTAGTGATTAATTATGGGCTCCATTCCAATTTCAATAGACATTCTAGAGATGGAATCTTTAGCCAATGCCTTTGTAAAACCATCAGCCAAATTAAGCTTTGTTCGAACGAAATCAACGGTAATAATACCATCCTTGATAAGTCCTTGGACATAACTATGTCTCACACCTATATGTCTTGATTTTCCATTGTACACTTGACTATAAGCTTTAGCCAAAGTTGCAACATTGTCACAATGTATTGCTACAGGTGATATTGGTTTTTGTAACAGTGGTATCTCAAACATGAGGTTCCTTAGCCATTCAGCTTCCTTTCCTGCTGAAGCTAGAGCTATAAATTCTGAATCCATAGTGGAATCAGTAATGCAAGTTTGTTTCTTGGATGACCAAGAAATTGCTCCTCCTCCAAAGAGGAAAACCCAACCACTAGTAGAAGAGTGATCTTCTTGGTTTGTAATCCAACTTGCATCAGAATATCCTTCCAAAACTGAAGGATAACCACTATATGTCAAACCATGATCAATAGTTTTCTTTAAGTACTTAAGTACTCGACGTACAGCTTGCCAATGTGATAAACTAGGGTTACTAGTATATCTACTCAGTTTACCTACCGCAAATGCGATATCTGGCCTTGTACTTGTCATTGCATACATCAAACATCCTATTACCCTTGCATATTCTAATTGTGAAATAGCCTTACCACCATTAGGTAATATCTTTAAACTTGGGTCCATAGGAGTTGAAACAAGAGAGCATTCAAAGTTATTGAATTTCTTGAGAACTTTCTCAATGTAATGTGATTGAGACAGGATAAGTTTCCCATTGTCTCTCTTAATTTTTATACCTAGGATGACATCAGCTTCTCCCATATCTTTCATGCAGAAATATGATGATAGAAATGTTTTGGTCAAATTTACTTGATCTAAATTTGTTCCAAAAATCAGCATGTCATCCACATACAAGCAAATTATGACACCATTACCTTTGTCATCAAATTTACTATACACACACTTATCTGAATTGTTTATTTTGAAACCATTTGATAATACAACATCATCAAACTTTTGGTGCCATTGTTTTGGCGCTTGTTTCAATCCGTACAAGGATTTAATCAATTTACAGACCTTGTGTTCTTGGTTTTCCATAACAAAACCTTCAGGTTGTTTCATATACACTTCTTCTTCTAGTTCTCCATTTAAGAATGCAGTCTTGACATCCATTTGATGTATCACAAGTTTATGAATAGCAGCAAGTGCTATTAATAACCTTATAGTGGAGATTCTAGCCACAGGTGCATATGTATCGAAATAATCGATTCCAGGTTTTTGTCTAAACCCTTGTGCCACTAAACGTGCTTTAAACTTATCAATAGTTCCATCAGCTTTGATTTTCTTCTTGAAAATCCATTTACATCCTATTGGTTTACACTTAGGAGGTAAGTCAACCAAAATCCATGTGTTATTTCCCATGATGGATTCCATCTCATCATTAATTGCTTCTTTCCAGAAAGCAGCATCTTGAGACCTCATAGCCTCTTGATATGTCAATGGATCTTCTTCTATATTATAACAATATGAGAACTTTGTTAAGATAGAATCTCTTGTACCTTCAACTAAGTACACATGAAAATCTGGGCCAAAGGATTTTTCTTTTCTTGCCCTTTTACTTCTTCTAGGTTGAGATGTGGAAGCATCATTCTCATCTAGAGTTTGAACATTTGATCCTTGATCAATCAAGCTTTGATCCAATTCTTCAATATTGGTATTAGGAGTTAAATCCTTTGAATGAGGAATTGAAGAAAATCTCCTTTCATCAAAAATTACATCTCTAGATTCTATGATTGAATGTAGTGACACATAATCATTTTGTCCTATTACATAGAACCTATAGGCTTTGCTATGTTCAGCATAACCTATAAAAATGCATTCAATTCCTCTTTCACCCAATTTCTTACGCTTGGGTTCCGGTATTTTTACAATTGCCCTACAACGCCAAACTTTGAGATAAGTCAAATTTGGCTTTCTTTTATACCAAAGCTCATACGGGGTTACCTCATTCCTTTTTATCGGAACTCAGTTTAGAATATAACAAGCCGTTAACATGGCTTCACCCCAAAATCCATCACTTAGACCAGAATAGGACAACATAGAATTAACCATTTCTTCCAAAGTCCTATTCTTTCTTTCTGCTATACCATTTTGTTGTGGTGTATATGCAGTAGTTGTTTCATGGATAATACCCACAGATTGAAAATAAATTGGATCATAATATTCACCACCTTTATCAGTTCTCAACTTTTTAATTTTAGTATTAAGTTGCAATTCTACTTCATTTTTATAAACCTTAAACTTTTCTAAGGCTTCATTTTTCGTAAACAAAAGATAAACATAGCAAAAGCGTGTATGATCATCAATGAATGTTATCATATATTTCTTATTTCCTAATGAAGGTGTACTATGAAAATCACATAAATCACTATGTACTAATTCAAGCAAAGTTGAATTCCTTTCAATATTAGGAAAAGGTTTTCTTGTTATCTTTGTTAGCATGCATGTTCTACACTTTTCTATGTTCAAATCAAATGGAGGAATCAGATCAAATTTAGACATAGAATGTAGTTTTCGATAATTAACATGTCCAAGACGAAAATGCCATAAAGAAGAATCATGATTAATAATATAAGCAGAATCAATAACACGATTTATTGTACTTAATTTAAACATATTGTTATAGAGATATCCTAGACCAATAAATACACCACCTTTAGATAGTACAAACTTATCAGCTTCAAATACCAATTTATAACCTAATCGATTCAAGATTACTCCAGACACTAAGTTTCTCCTTAATTCTGGAGCATATAGTACATCTCTTAATACAAGTGATTTTCCAGAACTAAGTAATAATTCTACTTGTCCACAACCTAGGACTTTAGCCATAGAATCATTTCCCATGTAAAGAACTTCTCCATTGTCACCTTCCTTCAAGGATTTGAATAGAGACCGATCTTTACACACGTGTCTTGAAGCTCCTGAGTCGATCCACCAAGAATCATCAGTCTGCACACAGAAGATTTCAGAAACCATTTCCACAAAATTCAAATTGGAATTATGTGCAATGTGTGCAAAATTACCTTTCTTAGGTTGGTCTTGGCTAGAATTGCCTTGACCTTGCTTTCCACCATTCTTGGCCATTTTCCTTTTCCAGATTGTACAATCTCTTTTCATGTGACCGGAATTGCCACACTCCCAACAAGTTGTTTGTTGATTTGCCTTACCAAATTTAGGCCTCTTGTTCCTACTTCCTTTATTGAAATTAAAGGGCCTTTTCTTGAACTTTGGTATTGCCTTTGATTTCTCATCTTCCACCATATTAACAGTGGACAAATTAGGATTGCTAGAATCCTTATTACCATCTTGTAGACGGATTCCTTCTTCAATTCGAAGATGTGTTGCCAATTGTTCAACACTTATATCATCCTTGTTGTGCTTTAAAGAATTTCTCACATCTTTCCAATTGGGTGGTAATTTATCAATTATAGAAGAAACAATAAAAGTCTCATCCATAGCAATATTATGTTGCCTAAAACTTCCAAGGATTCTTTGGATTTCATGGAATTGTTCCATTATAGGTCTAGCATCACTCATCTTATAATTATTAAAATTACTAACAAGGAATTTCTTACTTGATGCATCTTCAGAAATGTATTTGCCTTCAAGTTGATCCCACAATTCTTTGGCCGATTCTACATACTGATACACATCGAATAATGCATCGGTCATGCCATTCAGAATGTGACCACGGCATATGTAATCATCATTCTCCCACTTGTGCCTCTTTCTTTGTTCTTCCAAAGTTTCCTCTTCTCTCTCCTTTGGTTGTGGAGTGCTAAGAACATAGGCCACATTAAGGGCGGAGAGGAGGAAGTGCATCTTCTTTTGCCATCTACGAAAACCAACGCCTTCAAATTTGTCTAATTTGTGGAAATTTGTAGACATATCACGGATTGTTGCCATTTTTCTTGGAAATACTAATTTTAGATTGTTGGAACAATTTTCCAAAGTAAGGGTGAACCAAAAGATGAACAACAATTTAGAGGACTTGATATGATCTTCTAGGCATGCAGAGCACTTTCCTAAAATTAGTATTTCGTCCCTATAGAGTGTGGGTATCACGAAATCCAATTTTGAGATACAAAGAAGATTCAACAACAATACTCACTCTTGTATTGTTGCAAAACAAGAACAAAGGATGAAAGAAATTTAATTTGTGTTTTATTTCTGTATATTTGAGTAATGCACTTGGATCCCTTTATATAGATGTTGATCAGACATCTTCTGAATCAAAGGGACACAAATTTATGAATTGTTATAACTCTTCATAAAAGGTTGAGACTCTTTAAGTTTACTGAAAAGGCATGTAATTAATTACAACACAATGGTAATCAATTACACCTTTTGAAAAGTCATACCATTTGGCATTACACCTTTGAAAAGTCATACCATTTGGCGTCTCAAAATTTAAAAAGTTACTCAATCAGAGTTTTCACTCTTTGATAATCGATTACACACAATGAAATCGATTACCAAACTTAACAAATATAGTATGTAGTATATTCGTTAGCCACAGAAAATCACAAATATTCAATTGCATGTGCAAATGAGCTCCATAAAGACAAACCTATAACAACAACAAAGGAATTTCCATGGAATTCACTAAAAAATTAAACAAAGCAAAGAGATTCATTCAAAAATCATACAAAATCCAAGGAAGAAATATGAATCTATTAAGGAAATGACAAAAAATCAAAAGAGAGAAATACCTAACAAAATCTGAGAATGCAGTGAGAGTGACAACGAAACTGTGCCAGAGAGAAAGAGTGAGACTCGGAAGAGAGAAGAGCGAAAAGGTAATTAAAGTGACGAAAAAAGAAAAAAAGAAAACTATATAAATATAACAGTTTTAAACTACAATTAACAATGGTTTTTAAAAATTTTATTAATAAATTGTCTATGGTTAATAAAAATATAGTTATTTTTCTTATTTTTCAATAGTTATACCGTGACATCCCGGGCACTGTTGAGGGCGGGGAGTGATCGCCGGTGCATAGGCACGGACAAGGAGCGGCTCCTGGCAGGCTTCCAGTGGGAGGGACACATGAACGAACCGAATACATACCAGAATGAGAGGGATCCAAAGACTGTATAGGTATAAGACTATACAGTCGAGGATAGCTTAAATAAATGAATTCGTACTACCTACCAACAAATGCATTAGCCTTTTCGGTAGCCTATCACTTAAGAACTCCAAAGTTAAGCGTGCTTAACTTGGAGTAATTCTGGGATGGGTGACCTCCTGGGAAGTCTCCTAGTACGGTATGGTTCGGGGACGAACCAGGCGGAAGCTGGTGGGCATGTGACATCCCGGGCACTGTTGAGGACGGGGAGTGATCGCCGGTGCATAGGCACGGACAAGGAGCGGCTCCTGGCAGGCTTCTAGTGGGAGGGACACATGAACAGACCGAATACATACCAGAATGAGAGGGATCCAAAGACTGTATAGGTATGAGACTATACAGTCGAGGATAGCTTAAAAAAATGAATTCGTACTACCTATACCAACAAATGCATTAGCCTTTTCGGTAGCCTATCACTTAAGAACTCCAAAGTTAAGCGTGCTTAACTTGGAGTAATTCTGGGATGGGTGACCTCCTGGGAAGTTCTCAGGAAATGCGTGAGTGAGGACAAAAACACATTGGAAAGGTCTCGTGTTGGTCTGTGGGGCGACTCGTTCATTCCTGAAAAGCATTAAAAGTTTTAGTATACGATTGTTTACATTAAATGGTTGTAATGAAGGTGTAAAAAAATAGAGTAGTAGTATTTCAAAAATAAAAATACATGTATTTATACTAGTTGACGTTCAGATTATTTATACACCTTTTTTTTTATGTGAATGTTATTATGAAACAAGGTCTTGATGATGGTAGGTGTTGATGGTCTCAAACAAGATGTGTAGATGTCAAATAAGTTGATAAATAAGTCAAAACAAACATGTGATGAACAAGTTACTTATAGTGGACATCTCAAGATGCATCATGTGCTTATATAAAATGGACAGACCAAGATCCTTAAATAAGCAAAATATCAAGAGAGTTAAAGACTTCAAATAAAGTTCAACTTTAGAAGATTAATGGTAGCAAAAAGAATCAAGTTTATGGATAGCTAAAAAGAAAGACTTCAAAAGGCATTAAGGCTTCTAATCTATATATAAGTATCTTGTTAAGAACCTAAACTCACTAGTGCAAAATGTAGATATAAGCAATGGGAATAAGCACGTTAAAAGGTAACAGAGTTAATAAAATGCGCGATGATTTTGAAATTTTAGGAAAAACAATATAAACACGATTAAAAGGTAATCATGGTTAAAATACGATACAACTACGGTTACATAGACAACCATGTTTATATTGTTTATGGGATTAAGGTTTATTTATCTTAGTAAATATATAACCACGATTGTCCCTAAAACTATGTTTGTATCCCTGCATATATAAACACGATTATAGAGTCAACCTTGGTTATAAAGTTTACGTTACAAATATTTAAACATAGTTACTATTGTAACCGTATTTATATGTGTTATATAAACATGGTTGCAACATTAATCGTGCTAATAGAACCTTTTTGTTTTTCATATTTTGTTTCGCCGTACCTTATTGAAACCTCGCGCCTCAGTTGAAAGGTTACCTCATTTTAATGTTTTCCATTATAACTTTTCCCCCCTCTGCTATGTCTGTTGCTTTGCTTGTTCCCGTTGTGTATGTCACCATCTAAGCTTTCATTGTTCCCGTCGCATACGTTAGCATCACAACCGTGCCACCATGCCATTGCCACTCCACCAAGTAAGTAAAGATTCTCAGTTCTATTCATAATGTTTTTATGTTCATAATGCTATTTTGTTTATAATGATGTTGTATATATATGCTTTGAAATGGAAACTGGTAATGGTGTGATATTCTTTGTTTAATTTTTGGGAAGATTTATGGTTTGGTAATAGTTGTTTGAAGCATGCTTTTCCTTGTTTATTTGTTTTTGAACAACTACACGCTACTATGGCTAAGATATATATCAAGAGTGATGGTAGGTGTTGCTGGGATTTTCATTGGTGACAGGTTTTGTTTTAATGGGAGCAAGAAAATGTTGATCAGTTGTTGGGTCTTATTTATGCTATCTCTATTACACATACGTTAGGTATCATAGAAGGTTTTGTGTACCTAGAGATGTTGAGTTAAAGAGATCCATCCTTGAGGAAGCTCATAAAAGCAAGTATAGCGTGCATCCTGGATCAACCAAGATGTACTAAGATTTGAAAAAGGCATTCTGGTGGCAAGGAATGAAGAAGGAAATTGTGGAATATATGGCTAAGTGTCTAACTTGTTAGAAAGCAAAGGTAGAGCAACAACGGCTGTACGGAACTATTCAACCTTTGGAGATTTCGGAATAGAAATAGGACGAGATTGCCATGGACATTTTGGTGGCAAAGAATGAAGAAGGATATTGTGGAATATGTGGCTAAGTGTCTGACTTGTTAGAAAGTAAAGGTAGAGCAACAATGACCGTATGGAACTCTTCAACCTTTGATATTCCAGAGTAGAAATGGGATGAGATTGCCATGGACTTTTGTCTGGTTTTCCAAATACCTTGACAGGATATGTTGCGATTTGGGTAGTTTTGGATTGACTCATGAAGACCGCACACTTTATTCCGATCAACATGAAGTACTCTTTAGATAAGCTCACGCAGATCTATATCATAGAGATAGTCAGATTGCATGGTGTACCATCTGTGATCGTATCCGATCGAGATCCCTGTTTCACTTCACGTTTCTGGGAGAGCCTGCAACAGGCGTTAGGTATCCAATCGAAGCTAAGTTCAACATATATCCTTAGACTGACAGTTAGTCTTAAAGAACTATCAAAACTCTTGAAGATCTTTAACGAATGTGTATGCTAAAGCATGGTGCAAGTTGGCATGAGTATCTGCCACTTATGGAATTCACCTATAACAATACTTACCACACTAGCATTGGAATGGCACCATACGAAGCTTTGTATGGAAGAAAGTGTCGTACGCCCTTGTGTTGGTTTAAGACAGGAGAAAAAGTTGTGATTGGACTAGAGGTTATCCAGAAAACCACAAAACAAATCAAGGAAATTCAAGCAGCGATGAAGACTTCTCAAGATCGTCAGAAAAGATACTATGACAAACGTCGAAAGCCACTCGATTTTGTGTGATTGGTCCCTGGGACCAAGTATATTATTTTGTGTAAAAATTTTTATGTGCAATGATAATTGGGCTGTGACCGACTTACTTATATATTTGAGTGAATATTCTTAGAAGGACCTAAAGAATTAAAATAATTAATTATGATTTAATTGGGTAATAATAATCATTAATTTATTAGAAAGACTTAGTAATTAAATAATAAGTATATAAACTATATTATTTCAATAAAGTAACTTGTACATACTTTACTATTTCGGGCCAAGAGAATACCTGAAGTATCTGAGTCGAGCCATTTTTATCTCAGTATGTTCCTAATATCGTACCCTATGACTTTTATGAAGGGCTTGAGTCCCGTTTTCCATATCTTAGCCCTCTGAGAATTTATTTCGACAAAAATCAAGTTAACTGTAAGAGCCAATCTGCGCACTTGTTTGTATTTTGGATATAATTTCTTCTACCGTTAATGGAATTAAGTCATTCTTGTCCCAAGTTTTCCATATCAAAACTTCCTACAACTTTGATGTTGACCATGAAAGCCCATTCTTTCCTGTTTGTTCCCAAACTTTAAAATACTACACTAACTTGTGTGCTCACTGTTACAGCTTGCACTATGTTCAGCATTTTCCACTTTTCTTGCTCGTATAATCATGAAATTGAGTGTTTAGTCATTTCTATACAACTTTAATGAAGGGCATGAAAGCTAATTTCCTACCCATTTATCTCGAAAAATTATTTTAGATCACCAATTTAATTCCCATCACAGCTTGGAACAATTTTTATATTTCGGGTATATCTCCCTCGTCTGATGTTGGATTTTCACGTACCATACCTTGTTTTAAAGAGGAAATATTAGGTCTATAACTTTAAGATTTTGTGTTTTTGTAAAATCTCACTGTACCTTCATCTAAAAATTGAGACAAGTTACTGCCTCTGGGTGTGCCACATCAGCCCATGCAGAAAAATGGTCCAATTACATTAAACCAACCATGAGACACATGTTTCACCCATGCTAACCCCTTCTCCCACACTCTAAGTTCTGAAAGGGACACATGGTAAGCATGCCAAGAAGCTTGTGTCACATCCCTTCTCCTCCAACCAGCCGAAACTCCATAGCCACCAAAGGGAATCAACATGCAACAATTCTTCACTCTTCCAAAAACATTTCCAATCTTCCTAAGTTGTCAAAAAACTAAGTCAGCCACTCACTTCTTCTTCTCCCTCTCATGCCATTGAACATCCCAATCCCCTCCATGTTAGCTTAAACATTCACTTATCCATCTTAATTTTCATGCAAAAAGATGACCATCTCCTAAAACACTTCACCATTTCTAAGCACTTTTCCAAAATAGAATTTGTGCAATACCTTTTCCTCTTCAAATCACACCATTAATTCACTAAATAGCTTCCATCCTATTTGATTCTTGGTGCTGCACTTGTGGTGGCCTTGGAGTAAGAAGTTGCACCCTTGTTTCTTCCTCCTTTGGCCTTGACTACCTCTAAGGTAGGGGGAATAAGCTTTCATTTTTGGCCCTTGATTTTCACATGCATGTGTAGTGTGAATCCCCCTAAGGTTCACATCTTGACATCACTTCCAAAAATATGGTCAATTAAATTTTTATTTACCAAAAGAACTTGTTAAAAACAGCACTTGTTTTGGAAGTGACCATGACTGCATTATGTTAAATTTTTTTCTTCTTGATTTTGTTAAGTGTTAGTTAAAATTATGTTGTTTTTCTAACACCTTAGGCTGCCTTTTGTTACAGAAAATTATTCTAGTTTTTTGGGAAAAGTTTTATTTGTTTTCTAAAATTTTTATTTCCTGGAATAGCTAACAAAATTCCTAAAAAACTTTTCAATTTTTTAGTTTTCTTGAAAAACTTCTTTAAAGACTTCTCTATTTTTCTAGAAAAATAGAAAACCCGGTTTTCAATTTTTTATAAGTTCCCTTTGAATATTTTGTAAGTAAACATATTTTCTATTTTTCTAACTTTTTCAAGAATAATTTTCTATTTTTTTTAGAAAACTTGTAAACTAAACACGACCTTAGTGCTACAGAAAATTTTATCCCATGTAGAGCTCATGCATGTCCATTTTTCTAACAACCATTTAATAAAATTTTGCTCCCTTATGGCCAAAAACTAACGTGATTTGCTCCCTCAATTGCATGCAAGAATTGAACCTTGAAAACATAAGTTTTTATGAATGATAGTTATTTTTTAAAATCTGGACAGAATTAACAACTCACGAAATATCACATGCATTTGTTAAAAATGTTAAAGGAACATGTTTTTCTCTTAATTTAGTGGCTGCATGTAATACCTTTAGTTTCTTTATATTTAGATGGACTAATATGCTTGAAGTATGACTTTTGGAAGGTGTAACCTTGGGAGTGTGTTGTTGTTTGAGATTTTGTTTCTAGAATAAATGAATTAAAATTTTAGATTATTATGTGCAAATGTGATTTTAGTGGCCTAATGATAATGAGAAACATGCATGACTAAATTTTTAAAGTTTGGTTGATAAAAATGAATTTTTGATATAACTACTAATTTTGGAAGTTTTGTGAATTTAGGAGATTTAATATTTAATTGTATAATAGTCACTTTGTATGCTTGCTTTAATAGGATAACTTATAAAATATGCAAGATATGATTTTTTTAAATGATGTGATATAGCTGCTGTATTTTTGCATGTGGTGATACTGAAATTAATGATGAAAATGTGTATAAATGTGACACTAGAAAAAGAATTAAAAGGAGTCCCGAGTATATATGCACGAAGGGTAATCGGAAACAATTGAAAACGCTTTTATGCGAGTAAAAAGGAAAAATTGGCAAATTTGTTGGGCATGAATTTTCATGATGAAAAAATGTGAAAATGTGAGTATTGTGAAATTACCCAAATCAGGAAAAATTGATTGGAAATGTCCTTACGCGCTACTTGTCCTTAAATACGTTTTTATGAGAGCTAAAACGATGAATTATGGCATTTTAGTGGGCATTCAATTTCATTTTATTTAGTTAGTATTTAAAAAGTTATGCAATTTCGGCTTTGAAATCACTCAATTTGGAGTTTTCTAGATAAAATACGATGAAAAAACATTTTCACCAAAGCGACGAGAAGTAGCGATTTTATGACTTTTATTGGCTTATAGAAAATTCCCTTTTCTAATAAAGTTCAGAATGGATTTTAATAGTTGTAATAAAATATATTTTTTAAGGTTTTAGTAAATCTTAAATTTAAGGCCAATATATCGAGTTTTATCGTAAATCAATATGACGAGACAATATTGTTAAATGGCCCGAGATGTTACAAGGAATGTTAAGTATTTTGTGCTCACTTTCTTTGAGAATGTTTAATATTTCAATATAACATTCAGTTTTAGAAGAGAAAACAAAAATTGTTAAATATTTATTTCATAACATTATTAAATGAATATTTTTACAATATTTCCTTAAAAGAACTTAGAAATAACTAAGCGACTAAGATCTTGAAAAACTTTTTGTATAAAACTTATATTTTAGGCCTAGCCACAATGCTCCTAAGAGAGATTATTAGGTAGCACCTAGGCTCTGGCATGTAAGACTTACTTGTTGGAAAGATTCATGATAATCAGTTTTACGCGCTTTAAGGACAAGTACGTTGAGTAATAAGGTTCCGTCTAGTACTTAGGCACTCTTATGGTAGGACAAATAGATTGCATGTTGCATGTGGAGCATGAGGAGGGATAATAGAGTGATCCCCTAGAACATACAATGATGAGTACACTAGAGAACAACAGCATCTTGATCCCTTAAGAGCGGTCTTGGGAGTATACTGGGGGCGAACCTCCAATGGCTCGGATTTGCCCCTGAGACCGGATAACCTATGGCAACTCTGGTATACTTCAACTCAGGACGAGTGTTGCTTTGACTGTGTAGTGCCTGTTCTGACGAGATATGTTTTGGATTCATTACTAATAAGGCAACATGTCCTTACCCTTTTATGAAAACGAAACGAGACTAGCTCAGGTCACCCTAGTTGGGTAGGAGGATAAGACGGGATTATTGAATGTGTGAGATTGATGAATAGGAGTTGGGCCTATTGCATACTGGTGTTTAATCAAGATAAATTATAATGAATCTAACACATGCATAGCATGCCATAGTTATGTAACTAACTCTAATGGTTTGCATTATCTCTGTGTACGCCTCTGATTTCTGTATGGTTATGTTGGTAAGTGTTGTATGAATTGTCACCTCTGTCTTATATTTGTACGCTTGGATAAAGATTACGACTACTCTTCCATGTGAATCATATGGGTGGGGAGCTTATACTCACCCCTCTTGTGTTGTGTGTGGTTTTCTTTCATTATGATCATTAGCTGAAGGACAGGACAAGTATGGGCAGGATCTAGATTACCTGCAATAGTGGGCGTCGAGTTATGGATGTAGACTATTAGTACTTGTTATTCGCATCGAGACTGTCGTACGTCTTGACATTTAGCTTTTTATGTTATATTATTATTATGTAGTTATCTTATTGGGAGCCTACGAGCCCCGTACCTTTTGAGTATACTACTGCTATGAAGAATTGATCATTATTATTATAATATTTATTTGAACTATGTGTTAATGATCACCGAACAAAAAAATACTCCTATTTTTCTAAATAACTTATGACTCCTTAATTAAGTAGGATGTTCCAGTGGAGGAAATTGTCCTAGTTAATCGAGGGCGTTACACCACAAATTGAAACAAGTTGTATGACTAAAATAGACTGAGGTAAATGATATGTTGCCTTGTTATAATTCATGTCATGATGATTTACATTGTTCATATAAACAATCAAGTGATGGTTTGCTTTTCTTAAAAGATAAAAACTTGGCTTCTTTACAAAAGATGTCTCTTTTAGAAACTCAAACTAAAGCTTTGAAAAAGTGAGTACTTTTTCTTTGAAAAGGAAACATCTTCAGACTATGAAACCTCAACTATCTTTGAAAAAATGTTGATCTTGAAAGTTATGAAATAAAGTTAGGGAATATCTTCCTAGAAATGTCCAAACTTGCAATTTGACTTGCTTTTAATTCCATGATCTTAACGAAGGTGAAAATAATATTTTATATGGGAATTCAAATAAGGGTTGTAACAAAAATGTTTTGGAAAATCCTTATAAAAAAGCCAAAATTTTTAAAAGAAGATATTTCGAATGATAAACCATCATCTAATACTATTATTTGCAATTATTATGATTATCTTGGACATTTTTCTCATTTATACAATTATAGAAGAAAGTATTATGGGTTCCTAAAGTTTGCAAAGTTTTAGTCACTAACCCTTAAGGACCTAAGATGAAATGGGTACCAAAATGTCCTAGTAGTAATTTAATTAAACAGAAAAATTATAAAAGGCATAGATAAATTGGTCATGAAAAAGCAACTTCACCAAAGAAAATGGTTCGTAGACTAAAAGATATATGTGTGAAACATGAGAAGAAAGTGACACTAATCAAAGTTTCTCCAAGACAAAATGTTAACATAGATAAGTTCAACTCTTAAAAATAGAAGCAATGGGCAAGGAAAAATATTTCCTCAAATGATAAGGCAAAGATATCCAATTTCTTTACCTTCTGTGTATCTACATGTTAGAAATATGCATTAAGAGCCTATATAGGATGTATCACTTTGAATAAGGCATTTATTTTAAATAGTTTAATAGCCTTTATTAGTTCTTAGAATAATAAGTCAGTTAGAACTATTCCTAAATTATCCCTAGTCAAGTATTTATATAGGGACATATAAACATGTTAAGACTAGTGCGTGAGTGTACTGATGATCTAATCTTATAGATCATAGATATGGATGATATCAAGTCTTCATATGGTACATATTAAAAGTAATAATGTACTAGACAGACTAATCATGAGAACGTTGCATGAGTCATTACATGAATGTCATAAACGGTTCTCAATGTGATAATGGTATATGTAGTCCTTTGACCTGAAGTCACTAGGATTCCTACATGAGAAGTTTATTATTTTAATGCAATCAAATGTCATCTGTAATAAGGTGATCATAAAGATTGTAATTAGGTAGTGAATAGATCATGTAGAGGGATGTAAGTGATGTAGGTAGGAGTTGTCTCTCATATGTGACAAGAGTGATATCTATAGGCCACTTAGGGAAATGAGACTTAAGAAAATGTATGACCATGCTAGGGAAATAAATATTGAATATTTATTTAAGAAAGGTCTACTTTGTTATTAAGTAAAATAAATTGGGTCATACAAGGATGACGACGACCATGCTTTGGGCCCCATTAGATACTTGACAAATAGACCAAACATATAAAGTTTATCACTTATAGGTTATTTTGATATTTATATTTGGATAATGATGTATTGCTAGATGTCGCTCAATATATTATATTAAATATAAAATGTTTACATTTAATATAAATCAAATATATTTTTGATAGGGTCACATAGACAGGGTAAGCCCATTAGATGATAGTTTTTATTTTAGTTTGATTAAAATTAAAACTATTGAGCCTAACTTATTTAAAATGAGCAAAGAGTTTATTC
Organism: Clitoria ternatea; assembly: GCA_037962975.1. Lineage (NCBI taxonomy): Eukaryota > Viridiplantae > Streptophyta > Magnoliopsida > Fabales > Fabaceae > Clitoria > Clitoria ternatea. The sequence goes on from CM075676.1 coordinate 10,483,711, forward strand.
ACTAAAAAGTGCTCATTAGGTCGGGCTTAATCTTATAAATAAAGCATGGTATGCTCATTGGTTGCACTCCTGTGACACAAATAAAATTTTGTAAATATTGTGAAGGCCACGCTTCAACAAACTAGCATTTGAAAGTGCAAAATTTGGTGGGAGTGCTCGTGTGAACTCCTTAAGGATGAGTTTGTTATTGCTTCAGTTTTGTCTTGTACTACACTACAAGAGATTAGTATAAATAAATTTTACTTTATTGTTTGCTTTGAAACACATGATTTGCAAGACCTTATAGAAATCCTTGTATTCTACTGCCTGACCCGATAAAATTCCCTAACACTGCATTCATGGATCTAAGGTATGCATCTTACTAGCTTAAGGTAAAGGATGCAATAATGTGTTGCTAAAATTAGTTGAGCATTATATGTTATTACATGTTTATGCCTAACCATACATATACCTTGCTCATAAATTTACACACACCAAAATATGCTTCTTGAGTTGCTTATCATATATGAGTATGATATTGGTCCTTAAGCATATACCATGATAAAATTTGTTATGTGGCAACATGTGTTTTATATGTTGATTGATTACATATAAGTATGGTATTAGTTCGTGGTGCATATTCTTATTTATCATCAAGTTATGTACTTATTATAGGTTATCTCATCTACCAACTTGAGCCTAGTATTGTGTATGTTCTAATCTTGTTATTTTCTTAACATGATCAAAAGAGTGCTTGTAAGTACCGTTTCACGTAAACAAGTATTAAGTGTTAGGGAATCTGCAATGGTCAAGCAACAAAAATAGTAGGATTCTCAGAAGTCCTTGCAAAATTATGTGATTCAAAGCAAAACCAATCTAAAAAATATTGTTAAAAAAAGAGGTCTTAGTTGTAGGTTCCTAATATATTTGTTTTGAAAAATATTGTTTATGTCCAATGACTTCGTTGCCCTTATGCTTCCACTGCATAGAAGGTTTAAGTTGTGGGTTCCCAATATATTTATCGATATGCATATTGCATATTCTCACATCTCCCCGAGATGGACCTATCTAAGTATATACTTAGATCAATCCACATCGTTAGCTTGTTTTGTAGTTTTATTGTATTCACAGTTAAAACTTATAGGGTCCACAATATTTGGAAAGATCTTGATCCTTTAAATGTAAATTTCCTCATTTGTAATTTAACAGAACAAGATACTTAGATTTTGTAATAAAATCAACGGTTGTTTCTTGCATTGAACCTTTCAAGAATACAACCCAACCATTTGACAAACATGTATATATTTGAGTTGCAATCTCAAGCCATTCTTATTAACCTAGAAGCTAGCATTAGTATAACCTTTACAATGAGCTCATCTTTCTTTCTAATCATCAAGATCAAGTCCTTTGTCCTTTTAGGTACTTAAGGATGCTCTTGACTATAAGATGAGAATGTTTTTTTCTAGTAAGAAGTATGTCTTCTACATATAATACTGGAACTATAATTGTGAAATTATTAACCTTTTGTAGTCATAAGATTAATCTTCATTCTTTAATGAAGATTTTAGCTTCTAGAAACTTGTTTTAGTCCATAAATGGAACATTTGCACTTCACATCCTTTCCTAAATGCTTCAAGCATAAAACGCCTTTAGGTTGTGTGATATACATATCCTTAAGAGGGTTTACATCTTGACATATATCTACTATATCTTATAATGGTGGTATACTGCAATAGCAAGCAAGATCTAAATGAATTTGAGCCAATTGATAATCCATCATTATAAGTGTTTAATTTTCCTTTTGAAAACTCACTTGCGCTCTATAGGTTTTTCTCTTTTGAGTGAATCAACGTTATACCTTGCTAATGTATATGGAGTCCATTTCAGATCCCATGGCCTCATGCCATGTTTTAGATTCTGAACTTCCAATGTACTGGACATACATAGTCTTTAGCAATATATTCAACATGGATCCATACACATGTCACACCCTGGGTGAAAACACAAATAGGAATTGGCTCTCTGTGGCCTTAGTAATACTTGCTTGAGTCGAAGTACAACAGGCTTGCCACGGACTACCCGTGTCGAATGCTATACTGGATCCCCTAGGGGCCTGATCCGTTCATACTTTGAAGACCCCGTTCGCTCCATTGATTACAACAAACATGTTCTCCAATGTACCCCTAACATTGCGGCTCTAGGATCTCATCGCGTCTCATATTCAAATACATGATAATGCAATTCCATATTCTTTAGTCTTTTAGCTTAGACAAATTTCATCATCTGCAGGTCCTCCCTCGACTAGCCCTTTGTCCTTAATGTCAAGTTCAATGCCCGTAGAGCTTCTGTCTCATAACCTTAAATTAATCCTTACTTATACCTAATTTACTTCTGCTTAGCTAACCTAATTATTACCAACTTCCAAAGCTACTCTTGATTGGTTTATAAATATATCTATATATATATATATATATATATATATATATATATATTACTCATATACATGTGCTTGACCATTATGTAAAATTTTTAGAAACTAATATCCTTCAAAAGTACATTTTTCTTGTTAAAATAGAATATCTTTTAATAATTAGGTATTTAAATCCTTTTGTTAATATATTTATCCTAATCCCTCAATTTAAAATATAAGTTGATAATTACTAAGAAAATTAGGATTTAAAATTCAGAATTATTTGAAAATCTATATTCGTGATCTTTGGACCATTACAATGAACAACAAAACGACATTTAGATACGAATCAATTTGTGTATCAAAATACTTTATTGGCTTATAATTTTATTTAGTATCAAAATACTTTCTTAGGGTTAAATAAATAAACTATGTTTATCAAAAATTCTTTTTCCGTAACATTTATCGGTTTTCTTAAAAACTTACATCTCTATACTTATATTAAAATTCCATTTAATATAATTATTCAATGAAATGACTTTATACTTATCATGTATTTCAGTATATGAAGTAACTTGTTAATTTTAGGGTCCTCTAATGACAATTAAGGACAAAGTCTCGATGAGTTGCTTATTTCAAAAACTCTCGATCATTACCTTCATCATAACACATCCAAGTTACTATACGCATTCATCAATATCCCTGTAGGGTCCTCATATTCTTCATTTTTACAACCACAACACATTCTTTTGTGTAATATCCCAATTATTAAAATTAATTATTTGAGCTATATAGAACTAATAAATAAATTATTTATTATTGTGAACTAAATTAAATTAGTTGGGGGAAATTTTAATTTGTAATGACACTAAATTAATTAATTAAATTGTGATATAGAATATAAAAGAAATAAAAGAAAAGAAATGAAATAAGAAAAAGAAAAGAAAATATAAAGGAAAATGAGTAAAAAGACCATTACGTCCCTAATAATTAAAAACATTTCATTCTCTTTCTTCTCTATACACACGTGCACACCATTGAAAGAGAGAAAGAAATAGAAAGCTTTTTCCTATCATGGTCGTGCTATGGAGGCCCAAATTGAAGACCAATTCCTTACCGAAATTTAAAATTGATCGTATTTTTGGAATTGTAATGCTGAGGTAAGTCAATTGGTGGTTTCAATTTCTATTTTCATGTTTTCTCTCTCTAAACTGAAAATCGGGGTTCTATGGAGGTTTTTGTTTTTCATTGTTCAAGCACTTTGAGAGCTTGAAAGTGAGACTTGGCATAGTGGGTGTTACTAAACAAATGAATGGATTTTTGTTTAGCATTTTTAAGTGATGGAGCGCATGTCGAAAAGTCGTTAGGCAAAACAGAACTTGGAAACAACGGTTAAAAGTGGAAAAAGTATGCATTGGGAACTTGTCAAATAAAATTTTAGTTGTTTCAGTGGATTGAATTTTGGTTTAAGGAATTGGAATTCTGAACCTCTTTTGTAAACCCTTGATTTTATATGCTTGAAGTGCTTGGTATTATGAAATAAAGCCTGGAAGCATGAAAGTGAGGTAAGAGGTGTACTTGGTGTGTGAATTAATGAAAATAATATCAACGATGATTCTGACATGTGGGAAAAAGGTAGGATAGGCTAAGTATATTAAATTCTATATAAATGTGTGTGTATATATATATATGATGTTAGACTTATGTAATTAGATAATATTGATGAATAATTAATTGATTAGGAATGTGAATGTGATTGATGACTATGATAATATGAGTTTTGAAACATTTAGATGATGACTTGGAATTTTAGATGCATGATGACATTAAGAATTGTAATGTGAAGATTATAGATTATATGTTCAAACTATGTGAAAAATGAATGTTGGCTTGTTGAGAATAATTGATTTATTAATATAATAAATTATGGTTTGTTGTTAATTTGAGAAAGTGAAATATGATGAGACTATAATCGAAGAGAATAATATGTCTGAGTGGCTTGAAGGTGATCCTAGGTTGATGGCTCTAGTGCCAGGATGAATTATTGAAACCTTATCTAGGTTGATGTTGCGATAAATTTTGCCGTATATATGATTGTTGTTATGTGGACGACTATATCGGTATATTTTACCTCCTGTTTTTTGCTAAAGTGGTCGAGTTTGGCCTAGTTGAGCTACCTAGAGGTTAGGTAGGACCCAATGGTGAGCTGGGGAACCAGGCAAGGTTTAGCGAACCAGGTAGGGTTCACGGGTGGTTAGGTAGAACTCCCAGTTAACGGTTGATTCAATTTAGTATCCAAATACTATAGAGAGTCCTATATTATTGACTGAAAGTTAGTTATGTTATTGTTTGTATTGAGACTGAGACATGATGAGTTGACTATGGGATTGAGTATTGAAGAGGTGAATGATTGTGAATTTTATTGAAGTTGAGTGAGAATAAATTAATCGAAATATGTAATCGAATGGAACCTTAGTTATGTTATGCTTTTCCCTATATATTTGAATTATTTGTATTGATTTGTATTGTCAGTTGTGACATCCCTAGTCAATTTAATCATTTTTCATAATAAATTTTTCACATTTAATAAACAATCCACTCGGCCTTGACGTAAAATAATATTTACTTTTCTTAATTACATTCCAAAATAATGAATCATACTTAGAATAACTAAAACCGATCGAAAATAAATCCTTTATTAAAAGTATATATATATATAAATATAATGAAAACGTTCATAGAATACCATCCGATCGGAAGTACGTTCATTGATAAGGTGGAGTTAAAAACAGCGGAAGAAGAAGAAGAAGAAGAAGACAGGGGTACACTCGCCTGAGCGAGACCCCAACGTTTCTAGGCGAAATCCGAGAATCGCTTAAGCGAGTGCCGACTCGCTTGAACGAATGCCACACATTAAACCTGAGCGAACAAGACGTACACGGGAAACTCAAGTCAGGGTTTTACTCAGGAATAGGCCCATTCGGTTATATATCACTCGGTAACAGCTTAACCTTACATCACTTAGAAAAGGTTCACTCGGAAAACACTCAACTTCCATTCACTCGGGCATACCACGTTTGACTCATTCCTACTCTTCACTCGGGAATAGTTCACCCGGTCACAGCTCACTCAGGGATAATCTAACCTCCTTCACTCGGAAACACTCTAATTTTTACTCGGAAACACTCTACTTTTCCTTTACTCGGAAACATCATACTCTTCCTCCACTCGGAATCATTATACTCTTTCTTCACTCGGAATCATTATACTATTTCTTTACTCGGAATCATTATACTCTTTCTTCACTCGGAAAGGGAACAAGGGATTCCCACAGAAACAAAACAGACACCAAACCGACCGGCCCTCGCTCGGACGGGAATGAATCCACTCGGGCATGATTCACTCGGTAATAGACTGCTACAGCAAACACGTGAAAATAAATACCAATCATAATATAGCATAGATTCACATCCTCTTCAAGTTAATTCAGCACATATGTAATATCACACACTCAGAAAACTCATCATACACCTATATATATATATTACAATCACTCAAAATCATTCGGGCCTTGGCATCGATCTCCCGCTTGGCGCGACTCCATAGCTCCGACCTCCTCCCTGTCACTGGTTACTAAATTGAAAACAACAGCAAGGATGAGTGTTTGGCATCATAATTAATCTAGAATGGAATTTAAATAAAATGCGAGTATAAGCTCCGTCCGATTCCTTCATCCTCAAGTTGCATATCACACTCAGCATTTAACTCATATTCAGCAGTACACCCACACTCGGCAATCTACTCATTAATACTCGGCATTATGGTAATTCACACTCAGTATTATGACAGTTCTCATTCGGCAATTTTAACAAGTAACATTCGGCAAGTATAACAATTTACCACTCGGTAAATATAACAATCACTCGGCAAATATATGAAATTACACTCGACAATTACATCAAATCACTCAGCAATTATTTCAATTTTCATTCGACAATTATAACCAATTTACCACTCGATAATTATAATAAATCACTCGGAAAATATAATAATCACTTGGCAATATATGAAATTACACTCGGAAATTACATCAAATCACTCAACAATTATTTCAATTTTCATTCGACAATTATAACCAATTTACCACTCGATAATTATAATAAATCACTCGGAAAATATAACAATCACTCGTCAATATATGAAATTACACTCGGCAATTACATCAAATCACTCAACAATTATAGCAATTTGAACTTGGCAAATATAACAACTCGTTCAGCAATTATAACAGACTGCACTCGGCAAACACATCAAGTTGCACTCGGCAAATATCATTAACCACACAACTAACAATTCAACAATTGTCACAACTGACTCTCACATGAAATCGACGCATAGTATCCGGATACTAAAGGATCGGCCTTCAGCTGGGGGTCCTACTTGACACCCCGTGAACCCTGCTTAGTTCACCAAGTCTTGCTCGACTCTCCACTTCCACCACTGGGTCCTACTTGACCACTAGGTAGCTCAACTGGGCACAAAAACCACAGGAGCCAGAAATAAGGGGCTATATATACCGTCAGCCGTCCCACACCATATAATCACGTATCATAATCATACCATCCGTTTACTGGAAGCCTATCAGGAGCCGCTCCTTGCTCGTGCAATGCACCGGCGACCACTCCCCGCCCTCAACAGTATACGGAGTATCTCATACATAATATGTAACTCAATATAACAAACATTATCAATCTCATGCCACACATAGCAATTACTTATCATACATATACCATTCACATTTCTCATCATATCACGAGTGGCATTATCAACACATACTCATCACTCGGGTGACCTGCTTGTCAAGCCCGGCTTCACACTGTTACTACACCGATTGTCACAACATCAACCATTCAAAATCATCATTATCATAAGCCACACACACACCCGATCCTCAAGCGATCGGTGTCCACAGTCACACATGCATAATCATACGCACACAATATCATTCAATAACATTTTCCTACTTTGTTCACACAGTTTAACGATTCGGATACGAAGTAAGTCCTATTCTAATTAATCATAACCCGAACACCCCCTTACCTTGGTTCCAAGCTTCTATAATCTGCTCCTGGTGTCGGTTACGCCCTCTTAGCACTGGGTTCACAGTCTCTCTTCCGAATGCAGCACCAGCTCCTTCACTGCTACCTACGGGTCGGAATACAAAACCCGTTAGCTTTGCACCACCTTCGAGTTCACACTCACCAGAGGAGTGGAGAATAGGCCCACACACAGCCATGCATGGCCATACGGTTAGCAAGGAAGACGAGAGATGCATGGAAACACAGATATGAATGGATCAGTGGACTCACCTTGAGGCCACGGTTACAGAAATGGACGTATCACTCGGTTTTGATGCAAACAGAGTCCTCTCCTAGAGCATGCAACTCAACGATGGAGGAGGAAGAAGATGAACAGGAACAGGAACAGAAGTAAACGAAGAAGAAGGGAGAGAAGTAGTGGCTCGCGCGTGTGTGATAAATGAGAGAGAGAGAGAGAAAAAAAAAAGCCTTTTAAAGTCCAGGGGTAACCGGTAACCTTCCCAACCGGTTACCACCTCACTTCCCTTCACTTAATCGCTCCAGCGTTTTTCCCTTCAAACTCTTCTTTTCCTTAATTCGGTCCTCACCTTATTATTAACCAATCAATTAATTTTATTTATATTCTCCACATTTAATTATTCATAATTGCCTAATAATTCATAAAAATACCGATTAAATTTTAAAAACAATTAATAATATTTTCTACTACACATAAGTTTCCTAAATTGCCAGGGATGTTACATCAGTCACTCACCTTACTGTTGTTTTAGTGACTAAACACAGGGACCTTGTTGATGTCGTTGAGACCAGTACTAGATAAGCTGGTGAAGCATGCCAAGAATATTAGAAACTTATATGTGTGTGTGTATATATGCGTGTGTATGTATGTATATCATGTTTTAAGAATTTAATATTATGATGCAGACTGGTGTAATCATATATATGACTTGTATCTGTGATGTGTATGGCTGATGATTATAACTATCTTGGTATATGTGAAGATGTTTGATGGATATTGGATGCATCTTTTTGATCACCTAGTCGATTGTAATTGTTCATAATATATCAAATAGGGAGAGTTTTTATAAAAAGAATTTTCATTATGCGAGTTTTGATGATTCCAAAAATGTGTTTCAAAAATATTAAAGCATTGAGAATAAAAAATCAGCATTTTTTGTAATCAAATAAGGTATTTGATTAGGAGTAAGGTAATTAATTAAGGTATTCGATTAAGTCTCAAAACAAATATTGAAATTATTTGAAACAGAGCTAATCGAATAACGTATTTGAATAAGGTGAATCTAGAGAAGTTCTTATTAAACCAGAATAGAGCTAATCAAATAAGGTATTTGAATAAGATGAATTTGGACAAGTTTTAATTGAAACAGTACCTTGCTAATCGATTAAGGTAATCGAATAAGACGATTCTGGAATTTTTTAATTTAAATCAGAACATTGCTATTTGAATAAGCTATTCGAATACACTGGATAAATTTGACTGATTCTCAGCTTTGCTAAACTCATAGGATACTTTGCCAAAGAATCAAATTCAATTTTCAGATTATAACGGCTAGTTTCCCATCTTGGAACACTATAAATAGAGGCCTAAGTCCGCATTGGAAATCACTATATGCATTAAGCTTTCTTATTCTTTCTCACACGCTTTCAAGAAGCTAAGTTTGTTTATTTCTTCCATGCTTTTATAATTTTGATTTTGCTCTTGAAGAGAGCTACATTTTTATGAGTAAGTTAATCTCTTTGTGCTTTTAGTTTTAAATTTTCTTTATCAAAAAGAGTTTTAATTTTTGATCAACTTTTCTAAGCTTAAACTTTTCTAAAATCGCTCTATCAAAAGAGAGCTATACATTCTTTGAGTTGATCATGCTTGATTTGTGCTTTAAATTTCTATTCTAATATATCAAGAGAGTTTTCTTAAGTGCTTTGAATTTGTAAAATCTGTTATATAAAGAGAGCTACATTTCATGATCATCATCACATTTCTTTCTTCTCTTATCTTGTTTTCATATATTCATTATAAGAGAAGCATAAAGGTTTTTGTTTTCACTCATACACAAATTGGGTTGGAACATTGTAACAAAGACAAGGTTGTAGCCTTTGGGGTTGGTTAAGTAAGAATTGTGAGAAGGATAAAAGTAAGGGATAAAGTTCTTGGTAGGGAAATCAAGAGACTTGTACTGGCTCATCTTTTAAATCTCAAATTTTTAGTGGAAATCTCAAGTAGTTTACTTGGGGCCTGAACGTAGGGGTTTCTAAACCAAGATAAAATTTGAGTGTGTCATTCTCTCTCTTCCCTTACTCTATTTAATTTCAAGTTATTTACTTGCTTTACTTTCTTGATTTAATTATTATTACTTAATTCTTGTGATACTAATTTCTTCATCTCTTTAAGTAAGGTGAGTAAAATTAAAATTAAGTTCTAAAAGGTAATTATTTTTAAGACTCAATTCACCCCCTCTTGAGTCATTAAGGCCACTTGGTTAACATTGATGATATTGCCAATGTAGTTGATGGTTATTCTTGAGTATGTTTGAAATGAGTGAATTGATTATGTTAATGATGAGTGGAATAGTTAATGAGTAGATATTGTAACATCACACTAAGCTATTTAATTGATGAAGTATCACTATGGGCAGGAAATTATGGTAATATAGCATATGTGTGTGCATATTGTGAATGAAAGGCCTTGAGCCAATTACATGAGGTATAAGTGTTTGAATTGCTTTGGGTAGTTGTTGTAATATAAAACCAAAAGTGTAGTTGAAATTAAAGATTTAATTTTAGAGAGAAAATGGTTAAATTAGTTAACTAAATGGATCCAATTGTTTTATGCATAACTCCATGATCCAGAAGAATTTTTAAGTACAAATTGCATACAAGTCTGAAATAAGTCCTAAATAGTGTCTATAAAGTTTCGTAGCAATCAGAGTTAAAACGGGAAAGTTAGGGGTGTAGAAGTTGGCCTGAAGGCTAAAATCTGTATAATTTTGTAGGTCTGTCTGTCTGGTAATCGATTATAAGAGAGCAAAACTAAAATCTTGCACAGGCTGCTTGTGGATATTATCAGAACCTATGTAATCGATTCCAAATTTCCTGTAATTAAGGTCATATCTATACAAAACATCAGCATGGTGATGGGTTACACATAGGCATACCCACGCGCACTTGAAATATGGTAGTTTGCCTCTTAGTGCTCCTGCGCATTCCTACGTTGAGCTCCCTAGCGTGGTAACATTGGTTATCAGGGATGGATGGCTTGGGCATGGGTATGGTGCATGGACGTGATGACGTGCAACTAAGGCTTGATCTCTTCCCTTCTCCTTGATTGTGCTTACGCTGGACACATGGACGTGGTGACGCCCAACAGTTTACTCAAAATTTTTTCCTTTTCCTTGCTTGTTGTTCCTGCTCCACATTAAGTTATACTTAATACTTATAAATAACTATAATTATCATATAATCAAGAATTAAAGTATAAATAACTAATCCACATAATTTAATATAAACTTATAAACTTAATTATTTATTACTTAGTTAGGGGAACTTTTTAGGTTAAAAGTTAAGTCTCTTTAAGACTTATCATATTTCTCCGTCCAGTTCCAAACAGTCTAAAGGCATACTAGAAATTAAGTGAATGAAAATGTTGTTCCCCAAAATCTGGGTGAGCTATAATTTTTTGCACAGGAAGGCTGAAAATTTTCAAAATTCTATTCCTCCCTAAGAACTGAACAACAATAATCATTGCTGTCTAGCAAACTAATGAGTTAGTGAGTCTGCTGTCTGCTGTCTTGCTAATCCGAATATTAAGTCGCTAACAAAATAATAAAAATAGTTCATATTCTTATTTATATAAAAAAAAACTAGTGGATGCGGAGAGAAAGGGACCAAGGAAAGACATGCCCCCCTTAAGTTTCCTAACTCAATAGTGTGTGTGTAATAAAACAATGCATATTACATCTATTGGAGTTTAGATATCAGTTGTTTCATCCAATTGACAGCTATACATATAGTTATTACTTTTATTGAAGAAAAGTATTATGAATTAGTTAAAATAATTAAAAATAAATTATGTCAAAAGTTGTACCTCTAGTTTTATATCTGATTTCTGTCAAATATTTTTATTACTGTTATATTATATACATTCAATTTTTTATGCTTAATATATACATTCATTAAGAAAGAAAGAACTGGATTCGTCTCGTGTTATATAGCTTTGTTGACGAAGTAGAATTGAATAAAATGAGATGGACCAAATTGTCATTCGATCTAGTAAGTCCTTTTAATATTCTTGATGAAGCTTTGTCCAAATCCAAAAGCAATTTTCGTGCTTTATTGTAAAGGAAAAGAGGTTCTTGTAATGCAAAATGCTCCTATTTTCATGATCTATATTTAACTAGTGAATGAATGCAAGCTTTAAAAGTTTATATAATTGCCATGTTTCATTCTGTTTTTCCAAACATCAGACTGCAATTTTAAAAAATTAAGTGCATATACCATTTGCAATAACAACCCTTTGGTGGACTATGTTAAATTTTACATTTTTTAATCATTTTGATATGAAATACTTCCAAGACAACCAGGTTATGCTTTTGTCGAGGTATGCCTAGATTTCATTTTTAAGGAAGTGAGGGAGCATTTCTTTCACGTTCCTTTGGATTGCCTCTGCTTATATATATTGAATATTAAATTGCAGTTTGAGGATGCTGAAGATGCGATTCACTATCGAGATGGTGACAATTTTGATGGTTTTCGGTTACGAGTTTCTGCGGGTCACACTATCTAATGTTTTTATTATCTTAAGCTTACTGTTTGTACTGTAGGTAGAACTTGCACATGGTGGTCGGGGACATTCATCAACAATAAACCGTTATAGTAGTTACAGTGATAGCAGTGAGAACCGTGGAGTTTCCAGAGGCATTCTGATATTTTGGTATGTATTTTTTCTAAGATCTTTTTTTTAAAGCTTGGTATCTTTGTTAGTCTATTCCTATTTCTTTTTGTTTAGTTTCTATTTGTTCCTGAATAGAGAATGTGTTTAATTAACCCTATTTTGTTCTCCTTTGTTGTTCTGGTCACTGGATTGCCGTCATATCATATGCTTCATGGCAAGACCTGAAAGTATGGATTTAATACTCTTTGCATGCAGAAGACTAATGTCATTTTATGTTGAAGTCATTGTGTTGGAAGAAATATACTTAAGAAGGCTTTTATATTTTGGATGATATTGGGTCATTAATAGCTGAAATATACTTAATGATCCGGTCTAGATACCGGCCCCCATACTTGTGACGTCAGACTGACCTCATATAAGGAAAACCGGTGTCCAGGTTCAACGTTACCACACCGGATATCCGTTGTCTGGTCATCCGCCCTCACTCCATGACAGCATCATTCATTTTCGCTGTAACGGTTCTATGTTCATTGATACGGGATATTTATATAATTGTTAGCTTTTCCCTCATAGCAAGAGAAGAGCCTTTTGATAACTTATCAACGAAGACACTGTTTGTAGCAAAATACGTCACATCAATGGCTTCAGAAAGTAAGTGGGCGTGTCAGCAGATTATGCGGAAAAGGTGATTATCCTCTCCTCTCTCTGGAGGATTGTACTCTGATAATTGACCTACCCTCCTGACACATTCTGAAAGTCGAGCCACTTTGATGGACACAATATACACGCAATCAGAGATAAGGGACCCACCTGCATCCAACGTCTCATTTTTTCTCTTACGTTCAACTATAAGAGGCCATATCAACACACATGCATGGTATCGTTATTCTATCTCACATTTTACGGTTATCACGCTTGAGTATTCATTCAGTTCATACACCCTTCTAACTTGAGCGTCGGAGAATCTTCGCAGGTGGCACCACCTTTCGCCCTCCTACAACGCGAATCGTTGGTGTGAAGGATCTCCAGGACAACAAGACCGGCCTCTCCCACTGAGAGACCGGATTAATACATCGGATATACACAGCTCCGGTGTGTAAACCCTAAAAACACCTGCATCCTTGTGGCTGGTCCCATACCGGATCCTAGACCCCGGTCCAGACCAGTTCATTGGCACGCCCAGTGGGATTCGATAGAGTTATTCCCATTTTTGCAGAAGTTAGGTTGGCACAATGGAAGGTGACGGGAGAGATTTCGTGGAAGGTCACGTGGAGGATGTGACCCATCAACAGGCTGGGAGGAGACTCGTCTTCGAATCTCCTGCAACTCAAACCCGGAGGATGGTGCAAGTGCAGACGCCTGACCCTCGCGATGAGGTTATCAGGCAACTGAAGGAGGAGCTGATGGAGCTGAGGCGAGAGAGAGGAGGAGCTGGGGACAGAGTAGTATCCCATGCAGAGGATGCTCACCATGCATCAGCGAGGGATAGATCCACCACCCTCCAGTATTCGAAGATCCCCATATATGAAGAGAGGGAGCAAACGCAGGACTCTGGTGATAGAGTCAGTATCAGGAGAAGGGAGCAGGCGGTGGTAACTTCAGGGACATACAAGCTCAATGTCCCTTTCTCAAGGAGGTTGATGAATATTGTCATTCCAAAACATTTGCAAACAACTCAGCCATTGTCGATTGGGAAGTATAATGGAGAGTCCGACCCCACTAAGCATTTGGATGCTTATGTTTATGAAGCTATGTATCTGGGAGCAGACGAAGATGTCATGTGCAGAATGTTCCCAAGGACGTTGACGGAGGAAGCTCTCAGCTGGTTTAAAAGTTTGCCTTCAGGATCTATAGACTCTTGGGAGGAAATGGCTGCTGCATTCGAAAGCCATTTCGTTATCTCCAGGGATATCCCAAGAACTTCTCACACCCTGGCCCAGATAAGACAGGGAGAAACTGAGACTCTTAAGGAGTTCCTGAAAAGGTTTTACAAGGAGGCTGCGTTGGTCCCTAACCTCACGGAGGCCATACAACTCCATATTGTAGTGGAAGCTCTTCAGCCAGGTTCAGCCTTTGCCCTATCTTTGGCAAAGAGCCCACCTACAACCTTCGAGGAGTTTCGAAGGAAAGCTTCCAAATATGTGGGCATAGAGATGCATCTAGAGGCAACTGCAGCAAGAGTAAAGCCTTCTGTACCCGCTCAGCAGCCACGGAGAGAAAAGGAGAGAGCTAGGCCCGAGAAGCATGCCTTTAGAGAAGACTTTGTGAATGCTCGTCAGCATCCACGAGATAGGCGCGTATCATCGTTCGATCACTATGCTCCGTTGAACACCAGGCACTCACAAATCATGAGGGAGGTTGGTTGGCCAACTCTGAACGTCTTTGGTATAAGGAAGCCAGCCCCAGCCAAGAGGGGTGGTAACCCACGTAAATACTGCACTTTCCATGAGCAGACAGGGCACAACACTGATGAGTGTAAGGCGTTAACGAATACGGTGGAAACTCTCATTCGGGAAGGAAAGTTGAAGCAGTATTTGTTTAAGGAGAAATCTATGGATGAGCCTCATAGGATGGAGAAAAGGAATAGAGATCCTGATGATGAAGATGATAATACGCGCAACCCAGCAAGGAAGTTCACTGCGGCTGAGAAGCAGAAAGGGGTAGTGATTGCTGAAGGTGCCCAACAAAGTAATATGCCCCAGCAGCAGAGACAGGGCAGACGAGAAGTGATTGAGATGATAGCTGGAGGATTTGCGGGAGGAGGAACATCAATCACAGCACGAAAGAACCACCATAGGATGATTCTGTCAGTCCAGGGTAAACCGAGGAATAACCGCCCTTTCAGGGACGGAGTGACAGCCCCGACGGTGTCGTTTACAGATGATGACTTTGGCCCAACAATTCCAGGAGGTGATGATGCAGTAGTGATTGTGGCCGTCATAGCCAATAAGGACGTCAAGAGGATCCTCGTCGATCAGGGAAGTTCTTGTGATGTTATCTTTTATAATTGTTTCAAACGAATGGGTTTCAGTGATGCAGATTTACAACCATACACACAAGAACTCACAGCGTTTAACGGAGCCAAGCAACCTACAAAGGGATACCTCGACACTTTGATTTCTTTTGAAGGGGAGCCCGGTGCAAGAACAGTCAAGTCAAGAATTCTGGTGATTGATGTGGAATCCCCGTACAACGGTATCATAGGCCGTCCAACATTAAACGCTATGGAAGCAATTGTATCCACCCCTCATCTCCTGATCAAATTTATCGACAAGGACAATGGTGTGTCCTCACTCCGCGGAGATCAGGAGATGGCTCGATATTGTTATAATCTGAGCCTCAACATGGTTAAGTTGGATGCATTTAACAAGAAGAGGAAGTTGAACGACGGAGGAACAGCGGCAGGATCTGTCAGTCTTATTGACCTAGACCCCAGAGCGGAATTGAAGATTGATCCACTCAATCCATCTAAGCCCACACCAGATGGTGGCTCCAGGGATGTCATATTGGGAGATTCCCCAGAGAAGGTCACGCACATCAATGATAAGCTGGAGTCTGCTATGGAGCAACGCTTATTAGCCCTTTTGCAGGAATTCAAAGACCTTTTCGCATGGACAGCAGCAGACATGCCGGGGATGGATCCTGATTTCTGTTGTCACAAACTTGCAGTGTATCCTGAAACCAGACCGGTGGCTCAGAAGAAGAGGAGGTTGGGACCGGAGAAGCAGAGGGCGGCTTGTGAGCAAACAGAGGAGTTGTTGAAGGCAGGTTTTATAAGGGAGATACGCTATTCATCTTGGCTTTCTAATGTGGTCATGGTGCAGAAGGCTAACGGCAAATGGAGGATGTGTACTGATTATGTGGATCTTAACCGTTGCTGCCCTAAAGATCCATATCCCCTGCCCAACATCGATCGCATGGTGGATGATTCATCTGGTTACCAATATCTCAGTTTCATGGATGCTTATTCGGGGTACAACCAGATTCCGATGTGGGAGGGAGACCAGGAGAAGACTGCCTTTATCAACGACCGCGGTGTTTTCTGCTACACCGTCATGCCTTTTGGACTGAAGAACGCAGGCGCTACCTATCAGCGCATGATTAACAAAGTCTTTGAAGGGATGCATACCAAGCTGGTCGAAGTTTATATCGATGATATCATAGCCAAAACGCCCGTTGGAGGAGACCACATTGAAGATCTACGCCAAGTTTTCACTAGGCTTCGGCAGTACAACATGAGGTTAAATCCTTTAAAGTGCACTTTCGCCGTTCCAGCAGGAAAATTCTTGGGATTTATGTTGACTCAACGAGGCATTGAAGCTAACCCCGGGAAATGTCAAGCAATCCTGGACATGCAGAGTCCTAAATGTTTGAGGGAGGTCCAGTCATTGAATGGGAAAGTGGCCGCTTTAGCTCGTTTCATGCCTAAGATGGCGCACAGGTCCCTCCCCTTGTATAAGGCGTTGAAGAAACACAAGAGTTTTGAATGGGGAGAGGAACAAGAGCAAGCCTTCCAGCAGCTCAAAGCCGTTCTCTCGAGCCCACCAATTCTTGTTAAGCCTGATCCAGGCGAAATGTTAATCTTATACTTGGCAATATCCGACGAAGCTCTAGGTGTAGCCCTGGTAAAAGAAACCCCTGAAGGGCAAAGACCGGTGTACTTTACTAGTAAAACGTTTCAGGGGGCGGAAGGAAGGTATCAGAAGATTGAGAAAGCCGCCTTGGCAGTTGTTTGGGCATCACGACGGTTGAGGCCTTATTTCCATGCGCACCCAGTATTGGTAAGAACGGATTTGCCGCTCCGTTCAGTACTCAGCAAGCCAGACCTCGCTGGAAGGATGATAAAATGGTCTATTGAGCTATCTGAATTTGAGATTTCATATGAGCCTCGAGGAGCCATCAAGGCACAAGTGTTGGCCGATTTTGTAGTGGAAATGACTGGGGCAGACCCGGCGACCCCTCGAACGCATTGGACCATCTACGTTGACGGTTCGTCAAACAGCAAAGGATGTGGAGCAGGTGTGGTGGTAGAAAGTGATGACGGCGTACACTTAGAAATTTCCCTCCGATTCAATTTCAAGACCTCTAACAATCAAGCTGAATACGAAGCATGCTTGGCCGGTCTCCGTGCGGCAATGGATATCGGAGCATCAGCAGTGACCCTCTGCAGCGATTCTCAGCTGGTGATTTCGCAAGTCCAGGGAGAGTACCAGGCGAAGGAACCACAACTTCAATTGTACTTGAATTGTGTTAATGAGCTGAAGGGAAGATTTGAAGTTTTAGAGTTCAAGCATGTGCCCAGGGAAGAAAATACCAGAGCAGATATCTTGTCAAGATTGGCACGTACAAAGCAGCCTGGTAGCACAACAACGGTGGTTCAGAGCACTTTGACATCACCCAGTATACCTCTGTATCCTTCTCTGAATACTGTCATGGTGAGCTATCCATATGAGGATTCTTGGGTCATCCCCTATATTCGTTATCTGGCTGATGGTCAACTTCCCACTGACGAGAAGGAAAGGAGACGAGTAAAGAAGGAGTTGCCATATTTTACTATGGTCGATGGTGCTCTCTACAGAAGGGGATTCTCTGTCCCGTATCTTTCATGTTTAAGAGAGGACGAAGTTCAAGCGGTCTTAACTGAGGTACACGAGGGGCAATGTGGGCACCACGCTGGAGGCCGAAGCCTAATGAGAAAAGTCCTCAGGGCTGGATACTGGTGGCCCACTGTGAAGCAGGATTCCGCAGATTTCGTGAGGAAGTGCGACGCTTGCCAAAAATTCTCCAATCTCCACCATACACCGGCCCAAGAGTTATCTTCATCTGCTGTGCCTTGGCCGTTCTACCAATGGGGCCTTGATATTCTGGGTCCGTTTCCCACTGCGCCAGGAGGTATCAAATACTTGATTGTGGGGGTAGACTACTTCACCAAATGGATCGAGGCAGAACCAGTAGTGCATATCACTTCTGCACGTACAAGACGTTTCATGTACGAAAATATCATTGCTCGGTTCGGGGTGCCAGGGCGGGTTGTGACTGACAACGGCACCCAGTTTACAGACAAAAAGTTCACGGACTTACTTGAAGGACTGGGGATAGTCCAGATATTTTCATCTGTTGAACACCCCCAGACCAATGGGCAAGCAGAGGTAGCTAATCGAGAGGTGCTAAAGGGGTTAAAGAAGCGTCTGGGAGAAGCGAAGGGAGGATGGACTGACCAGTTATGTCATGTTCTATGGGCATACCGCACTACGCCTCATTCTTCAACTAACGAATCCCCATACCGGTTGGCGTACGGGGTTGAGGCGATGATCCCAGTTGAGTTACAAACAAGATCGGCCCGTGTTGAGTATTTTTCAGCAGAAGATAACAACGCCAACTTAGCATCAGAGCTGGATGTCCTCCAAGAGTTGAGGGAAAAGGCTTTCGTCAGAGATCAGGCAATAAAAGCAAAGGCTGCACTCCGGTACAATAAACGTGTCCAGTACAGAGCTTTTAACACCGGAGACCTTGTTCTGAGAAAGGCCAGTGTGGGGAATAAGTTCGCTCACCAAGGAAAGCTAGCACCAACGTGGGAAGGACCTTATAGAGTTTCGGAGGTGACTGGAAAGGGATCATACCGATTGGAAGAACTTGATGGAACCCCAATCCGCAACAAATGGAACACTCAGAATTTACGAGTGTATTACAGCTAGTTGGTAAGACGGCGTGTACTCTTTTTCCTTACTTGAGTTTTTTCCCACTGGGTTTTCTCAAGAAGGTTTTAACGAGGCATAGCCCCAACGATGCTCTTTGTGTAATCTATATTCAGTTTTAATAAGAATACACTCTCACCGCCCTATCATTCTCACTTTTCTTATGTGTTATGATTTAAAGCCGTGGTTTAATACGCATACACCTCAGGACGGATGAACGCAACTACCTATTTTGTAGTTGATGCGATAATTCCTCGAAGAACGGAGGGAGACCCCCCAAGTCAGACGATGTAATTCCTCGAGGTGGAATGGGTTGTAGGGCTGGTCCTTTTTCAAGGCCACAAACCGAACCCCATTCGAAGACAACATGGGTTGTAGGGCTGGTCCTTTTTCAAGGCCACAAACCGAACCCCATTCGAAGACAACATGGGTTGTAGGGCTGGTCCTTTTTCAAGGCCACAAACCGAACCCCATTCGAAGACAACATGGGTTGTAGGGCTGGTCCTTTTTCAAGGCCACAAACCGAACCCCATTCGAAGACAACATGGGTTGTAGGGCTGGTCCTTTTTCAAGGCCACAAACCGAACCCCATTCGAAGACAACATGGGTTGTAGGGCTGGTCCTTTTTCAAGGCCACAAACCGAACCCCGTTCGAAGACAACATGGGTTGTAGGGCTGGTCCTTTTTCAAGGCCACAAACCGAACCCCATTCGAAGACTACATGGGTTGTAGGGCTGGTCCTTTTTCAAGGCCACAAACCGAACCCCATGCGAAGGCTTGGGCGCAGTAGGCCGGTTCACAGAGAAAACCGCGCTGAACCCCGAGTAACGGGCGCAGTAGGTTCAGGATTAGCCCTGATTCGAACCCCGTGTTGAAGGCTTGGATTGTAGGATTGCACCGAACTCCAAGTACGGTTAGTAGGATCGAACCGAACACCGTGTGAAGACTTGAGGTGTAGGACCAAACCGAACCTCAAGAGAAAGGCATAAAGCTTACCCTTGCCAAAGCTATACAAGATTCTAAGGCAATATCCGTCCTCAATTGTGGAATACCCATCCCAGAGCGGTTGAAAGCTAATGTACCCGCTCCACATCTTCGAGGACAGATAAGCATTTCTATCTTTTGAGAATTTAAAAGGTAATTTTGAGATAAACTCTCCCTTCCCAATGAACTTACACCTGGGGACAGGGCGTGCTTTAACTTAATTGTTATTTATTCATTACTATTTGTTGTCTTAATCCGGTGTGATAAGTACGCGTTAAGCAGCTTGGTAACCACACAGAACGGATTCGTAAAGCATTAAAAACAATAGTGTTTGGTACAACACTAAGTTATCCAACAATCATACATTCGACGCAAGCAGTTGAAGAAAAGCAACAGTGAATTTTATTTCCAAGAATAAAGAAATTATTCAGGTTACAAGGTAGTTAAAACTGGAGCTGATCCCAGTACACAGCTATGAATAAAGCATAAATTAAGGGGCCGGTGCTTGATCCTCCACAGTGAGCACTCCTCCCTTCTCCGCTCTGTCCTCCATTCCAGTTTGGGCACCTTCTTGTGCTTCAGCTCCAGAGGCAGCAGTGGACGTGGTAGGCTCCATACTTTGGCCTTCTGGGAGAGGAGGCAGTTCGTACAGAGATGCATGGGGCTCGTGGTGCGATCCGTCCTTGTGAACTTCTACAAGTCTTCCCCCATGGAACTCAAAGAACGGATCTAATCCGTACAAATTCAGCTTTATTCCAGGGTTACGATAGTAGACTTGACGAAGGGCCAGGCCGAAAGATTCATACGCCACATTTTTGCATATATCCAAGGCTTTGGCAGCCTTGGCCTTTGCAGCAGCTAGCCTTCTTTGAACCTTGGCGTAATCCTCTTCTGAAGGCCCAGCACTCGCACCACCCTTTTTGAGTTTATCAATTTGGGCTTGCATCTCCTTCCGAATAGACTCCCACTCCCCAAGGTCCTTGTTGCGGCCATCCTCCATAACTTTGAGATCGTCAGCAAGCTTAGCCGATCTCTTCTTCTCCAGTTGTAATTCTTCTTCAATGAGGGGTATGGATTTGTTCTTATTTTGGAGGTCGGCAACTTCCCGTTCTAGGGCCTTATTCGCAAAATGAACTTTGCTTGCCTCTTCCGTTTTCCTCTGGAGTGTTTCTTTAGTTTTTTCCAATTCCGATTCCACACCCCTGCGAGCTTCAGCTTGTTTGGCTGCCCATTTCTCCTTCACTGCGAGTTCGGTCTCAAGTTTTTCAACCTGATCCATATAATCAGCTTTCTCGCTCAGGGACTCAAGCAGGCCAGACAGTTCATCAAGTTGCCAACGCCCAGCCTTGCAAGCACCTCGGACCCCAGCAACGTCGAGGGAAGGGCGGAGGCAATACCGTGCCTTTGGGAGAGTAGGAGGCATAGATCCTTGAAACCACAAATAAGGAGAAAGGAGGGAGTCACGCGGAGGATCGAACGCCGGAGGAGGACCGTTCCCAGAATCCAGCTCTGAAGCATTTTGAGAAGAAGGTGCAGAGAACTCAGGAGCGGGTTCCTTTCCCTTGTTCTTCTTTAATTCAGTTTCTTCGGCCGTCCTCTGACGCTTCTTCACAGGGTCATCAGAGGAGGGTTTCTCTTGATCGGCCTTCTTTACAAGATGCCTCTTCTTTTTCTTTTTCTCTGGGACGGCCTCCTCGCCACCCGCTCCAGCGGCCTCAGTTGCTTCTTCGGCTTCCTCCTCGTCGAAGAGAGGAACCTCATCTCCTACTGCAGAAGTCAGAGGAATGAGGGGAGTTTTGGTGGCGTTCCTCTTCGCCTGGATTTCATTTTCTTCAGAAGAGGAGTCATCGTCAGCCATCATGGACCTTAGCGACAACATTTCTGGGCAGGCCTTTTCAATTTGTTCTGCAAAACAAAAAGAGTTGAATAAGCATACAAGAAGGAAAATAACTAGAACGGTACAACCATACAATACAAGGAGAATAAGAGCGAATATTACGGAGGTAGGTGTTTTTGATGTCTTCCTCGGCCAAGAGAAGGCGGCTGGAAAACCCTTTGAGGGTCTTTGAGGCCGTCTGCAGGGCGCTCAAGACCTCAACAGAATGAGGGGAAAGTTCACTCTCATCTGTATAGTAAGCACGGCTCATAAGGAGAAAATGCTCGTGCGTCCAGCTAAGGGGAAACTTGGTAAACCCCTCTTTATTTCGCCAGAAGACCGGCTTATTTGGTTGAATCCGGACTCGCGTGTAGTAGTGCTTGAAGGAGCGCCCATCTACCTTTGCGGATTCCGTATAAGACTTGAAATTTACAACCCTTGAGTCACTACGGAGTGTAATGAACCCAAGGCCGCCCTTCTTATTAGCTCGGCGGACCACTTGGCAATAGTAAAATAGCTTGGCCACAGTGGCGGAGAAGCCAAAATGCTCCCCCAAGACTTCCAGAGCCCGGACAAGACTCCAACCGTTGGGATGTAATTGTGAGGGGGCACAGTCTAAGAAACGCAGGACGGCCATCTGGAAATCCGTCAGTGGAAAGCGCACCCCCAGCTTTAAGAAAACGAAGTCGTACATGTAGACCGACCTCGCGTCAGGGACGTTGTGGCATATTCTTTCAGAAGGATGCGGAGCCATCACAGCGTATCGTGCTTTGTACTTCTTATCCGAGTATATCTTACAGCGGAAAGAAACCGTGCGCTCCTCCTCACTTGCATGGTGCGAAGGGATCTCTAAGAACTCCTCTTCCACCCAGCAATAAGGTTTTTCCCTGTTGAGTTTCTCCCAATCAAGCCGGTGTGCCACAACATTGACACACCCTTCAGCAGAGCGGAGAAACGGCGTTTTTCCACGTCCTGGAAGATCCATGGTTGTGCAGGCGCGGTGGAATGCGTAGGTGCTGTGATAAAAAGCAACATCGTCAGAGAGATAACCCTCAGCACTTGACCCCTCATCAGAGCGGCTGGTAGCCCTCGAACCAAGGGGAACCTCAGAGCGACGAGATGAAGAAGACGCTCGTGAGGAAGCAGCTTCGGCTCTCTCTGAGCGATGGCGCCCAGCCACAGGAGGATTCGCTGGAATCCTCCCACCACGGTGGCTAAGGGGGGCACGAGAGCCAAACCTCCCTCTATTTGAAGGACCAGCGTGTCCAGCTCTAGGGCGCATGATGGAAATAGAATGATTAAAATTGCAAGGAGTTGAAGGGAAGGAAGGTTACCTAAAGAAGGAGGATCTTTGAGAAGTTGAAGACGACAAGGAAATTCCAAGGAAATTTGAGCAGAGTTTCACTAAGTTTGAGAGTAAGGGTGGATTCCTAAATCTGCTAAGAGTTCCTTTTATAGGTAACGAAGAAACACAGTGTTTCATCGAAGGTCACAAGGTTTGCCTCAAAACGCAACCCTTTCAAATTGAAACGACTCCGTCGCTTCACCACAAACGGGCGCAAAAACAGTAACGTTTCAGCAAACGTTTTCGCTTAATGGGCCCCCACTCAGTTTGAATCCAGGCCCAATAAGCTCAATCGACGGTTACACTCTTGGGCAATGATGGCTCTTGCATAAAAAACGCATTTATTGTCTAATCATGCTGTGCGCATTTAATGCCGACCAACCACTTTTCGAATACCGAGAGTTTCGATTTTCAAAAACTCTTGGGATTTCCGCTGCTTATTTTTATGCTGTCTGAATCCGTTGTACACAACGCGAAGAGGGCGGTCACTTGTTTAGTAGAGCGGACGCCACCGAGTTCCTAGAGACTTACAAGAATGTACTACCGGCATCTAGACTTCTCTCGAGAATTGTGTAGCTCATATGAGCAACTTAACAGTCCCTCATACAAGCTAGGGGACAGATGATCCGGTCTAGATACCGGCCCCCATACTTGTGACGTCAGACTGACCTCATATAAGGAAAACCGGTGTCCAGGTTCAACGTTACCACACCGGATATCCGTTGTCTGGTCATCCGCCCTCACTCCATGACAGCATCATTCATTTTCGCTGTAACGGTTCTATGTTCATTGATACGGGATATTTATATAATTGTTAGCTTTTCCCTCATAGCAAGAGAAGAGCCTTTTGATAACTTATCAACGAAGACACTGTTTGTAGCAAAATACGTCACATCAATGGCTTCAGAAAGTAAGTGGGCGTGTCAGCAGATTATGCGGAAAAGGTGATTATCCTCTCCTCTCTCTGGAGGATTGTACTCTGATAATTGACCTACCCTCCTGACACATTCTGAAAGTCGAGCCACTTTGATGGACACAATATACACGCAATCAGAGATAAGGGACCCACCTGCATCCAACGTCTCATTTTTTCTCTTACGTTCAACTATAAGAGGCCATATCAACACACATGCATGGTATCGTTATTCTATCTCACATTTTACGGTTATCACGCTTGAGTATTCATTCAGTTCATACACCCTTCTAACTTGAGCGTCGGAGAATCTTCGCAGGTGGCACCACCTTTCGCCCTCCTACAACGCGAATCGTTGGTGTGAAGGATCTCCAGGACAACAAGACCGGCCTCTCCCACTGAGAGACCGGATTAATACATCGGATATACACAGCTCCGGTGTGCAAACCCTAAAAACACCTGCATCCTTGTGGCTGGTCCCATACCGGATCCTAGACCCCGGTCCAGACCAGTTCACTTAAGAAGGCTTTTATATATTGGGTTCGTCAATAAATTGATGTCTTGGTTGATGCTACTATATATTGGCTTTGTTATATATTGGGCTATATAAATAACTAATCCTTCTAGACTTGGTACACTTTTGGGATTTACACACGGTTTTAATCTGGAAGTTCTGTATGCTTTATTTTACCAATAAGCCTTTTTTGGACATAAAATAAGTTAATCCAAACATGGACTAAAATGTTTATTTTGGTCGTTTTCAATTAATTTCTCTAGTAATTTCAAATGGTGATATTGACATTGATGCATCATGCATGGCTTATTTTAGGAACGAACATTGTAGGAAGCAATGACAATCTTTTCCTTACTGCTTCCTCTAAATGCACGTGTTCATAGGTTTTTCAAGCTGATTAAGAGTTCACTGCATAATTCTGAACTTTGGTATTATTTAGGTAGGCATGACAGGGATTGTGGATTATACCAATTATAATGATATGAAATATGTTGTAAGGATTATCTTATGGTGATGATAATATAGTGATTTTTGAAAACCTCACAAATTAATTTGAGGTCAAAAGAATATTTCCATTGCAAACCATGGTTACTGATTCTATTTTTTTCTCCCTGCTACCACATCAGTTGTGACTCCGTCTTTCTTGCAATTTTGTATGGCTTCCTCAGGTGAAAAGGAAACATGGGAATCAGTCCCCTTTGGTTGTACAATATTTGTGCGCGACATGTTTGTGGCCTTTTTCGATGGGATGTGGGTGTTAGAAATGTTCCCTGAGAAAGCATGGCAAAAGTTGAAAACTCCAGTGGTTAATGATTCTGATGAAGATGGAGAAGAAGTTGGATCTTGTTAGGATGAAGTTGATGTTTGGTGGTGTTGGGTTCGAGCAAGGGTTGATGAGAGCTCTATGACTATGCTATGTTTATCATGGTGATCACACTGTACAATAAATAGTTAGGTTTGAATGAAAGTGTTTAGGTTCAAGGAGTAATATGAATCTATTTGTCACTTATTTTGAAACAGACCTATTAGGATTAAGGAAAAGTATTCAACACAACAATAGCAATGGGGTTTGAGTTTTTGGTGGTTGTTGTTGTTCAGGAATTGGAATTCGGGAAATAGCGATGTATGGAGAAGAATGTAAATTGAAAAAAGGATGAAGATGACGTGTGTGACACCACTTCTAGAAATGAGTATGAGTCACAAGACGCTGCAAGGGGGATGGAATAACCTTTGATAAGTCAAAGATGGTTCAACCAAGAACCTAAGAGAATACACTCTCACAAGATAAATTTGATTCAAAATGCAAGTATTCCTACATTATTCCCTTGGCAAGAATATATAGAAAACAAAATAAAACACACCAATTACTAACAATGATTATTTGGTTTATGGGTTTCATCCTAATGGTGAAAATGAAGAGACATAAGACAAAAAGGTAAATAAACATAACAAGGTTGTTGGAGTGTCCACGAATCACAACCGTGGTAGCCACCACAGCCAAGCCGTGGTTCTCACTAGATTCTCCAAAAACTCTCAATTTCCAAGTAAAAACTTTCCACGACTAAGCAATGGTGCCCACTATGACCATGGAACCCTAAGGGCCTTCAAAAATGATCATGCACTGAAATAGCTTTGGTTCCAAGCCCCTTATACTAGATGTATCCTCAAGAATTGTTGTTACCACTTATTGTAGAGCCTTCTTTGCTTTCCTACCTCTTGCTCTTGTCATTAGTCCCCCAAGCCCTCTAAGTGCCTTGTTGTCCTTGTCCTTAGCCATGTCCAAAGCTTAGGGTTTCTTGTTATTTTGGATGTAATGTTAACTCTTTGGGAAAAAGTAATGAAGTTATTGTTATGAATTATGTTTTTATGGATTTGATTTATTATTAATGATTTTATTATGGCATTGAATGTGTTTTATGATGTTAATTTGAATTGATAAGCATGTCAAAAAATTAATCCATGTTGCATAATTCAATAACAATACAACATTTTTTGGTGATTAAATAAACCAACACAAACCAAAATCAAAAACACCAAGCAAAGCATGTAGTTGTTGTTGCCATATGTTTTAAAGAGTAGGGAACTTAGCACACCAAAAAAATGAATTTTATGTGTACCTCATGCCTAGATCTCCATTATAGTCTCTCCCTTGTACCACTTCCCCCAATATTAGACAACTAAAAACATTGCTTGTAAACTGGAACATAGTTGTTGGAAACAAAGGCGAAACCCAAAGCTTGGAAACAAGAGAACCTACCCTTCGTGTTAATGGTTGGACTTCAATAAATTACAAGACCATTGGATTGGGAAAACTAACCATTGTCAAAGCATCTCTTAGTTCCCTAGATGGTGGTTAAAATTTTGGAGCGAAGTGTATTTTTCTAAAACTTATGGATTGACCTGTAATTTTAGGAAACCTGGTAGGTAGTGTTTGTAATTTATCTTAGAATAAAAGTAAATAATAAGGAATTTGAATAAACATTATTGAAATAATTAAAAAAGATGAAAATAAAAAGTAGAATGAGAATTAGAAAATGAGTGTGTGTGTGTGTGTATGATTAGTGTTGTACATTATAAAAATAATGAAATTTAGCATAAGGGCTTGGTATGTAACACTATCACACACCAAAGTCAATAAGTATAAAAACTGTGTGTTTATTTGAGTTTTGCATGGGAGGGACATCCCATGCAACTTATACAGGAAAATTAAAAAGAAAAAATGGTTACTTTAGTACCACAATACCCAAACTATGAGACACATGGCGGGCAAACCAGAATCCTTAATACCCTACGCGGTTCACAGATGAAATCACGGCAGCCTCAACGATGGGGAAGTATAATGGGATGAGTGACCTAGAGAAGCATCTTACCATGTTCACCACTTTGTTGATCATCGGGGCATCCGATGCCTTTTTCTACAGGACCTTCCCCATAACCCTCACTAACTCTGCCCTTCATTGGTTCTCGCATATACCTCCAAGGAGTATTTCATGCTTTGCATAACTGACAGAAGTTTTTAACCCAATTTTTCTCTAGCCGATTGGTACAGTAGACCTCACACAGCCTGATCAACTTGAAACAAGGACGAGAAGAAACCCTCAAAAAGTTTATGGCTCACTTTAACGAGCAAGCCATTCAGATTGGTGACCTAAGTTCGGAGATGTCCCTTCACGCAATCCAAACGAGGTTGCGACCAGGTAAATTTTCTGACCCATTAGCCAAGAAAAACCCCTTTGAATATGGATGATTTTGGGCAGAGAGTCGCCCAGTATATTAACATGAAGGAATATGAGGCTTACCATGTGGGAACATCTGAACACACCACTGCTAAGACGGACCAATGAAAGAGGAGCCCCAAGACAAATAAGGAACAAAGGAGCATGGCTTATCCCAACCCCAAGTACAACAAATTCACCTCTCTAAATAGTAAGAAAGATTGGATCATGCACAAAGTTTACAACACAAGGTTGCTCAAGCTCTTCCCCCACCCGGAGAGCACCCAAAGGGCTCTAATAGGACAAAGTTTTATGAATTCCATCGTACCTTTGGCCATGACACGAAAACTATTGGTCCCTCAAAAACCAATTCGAACATTTGATTCGTCAGGGATACTTGGAAAAGTTCATTGATTAGATGGGAGAGGCATCGTGAGAAACCGAGCAGAAGAGAGAACGAGACTCCCCGAGACAAGTAGAGTTGTAGTCGTGAGATTACTCTCGGCAAGAGCGTGAGCATCCTTACTTCCGTAGACCTGATGATGTAAGAGATGATGGAAAAAGAGTCCCCGGGTACAAAGCAAGAATCCCGCATGAGGAAGAGCGGGTTAATTATATTCAATGCCTCCCGAGTGTCGACACCATTACCTTCAACAACACAGACCTTCCTAGGGGTGTCCCGAATAGGGACGAACTAATGGTGGTCACTATGGAGATTGTAGAGTGCATTATTAGAAGAGTACTGGTAGATTAGGGGAGCTCCGCAGACATTTTCCACGGGAAGGCCTAAGAGCAGCTCTAACTACCCCCAAAATGGCTTAAAAGGTAAGATGGTGCTTTGCTAAGTTTTACTGGAGATTCTGTGTAGGTGATGGGCTACGTTGAATTGAAGACAACTTTTGGATCGGGAGAGGATAGCAGGGCGGTGATGGTGAAATACCTAGTTATGTGTGACTCCTTAATAATTTCCCGAATAAATTTTTCGCGTTTTAAAAATCATTTTTGAAATTTGTAATAAGTCATGTAAAAGTTGATAAACGCGGATTATTATCATACATACTAGTCGTGGATAATCAAAGTCATGAATTATTTATATATAGCGGAAACGATTTAGAAAAATACAGTACATGAAACATTATATTATTACAACCCATCAAAATAAAATAAAGTCAAATTCCAAGCAATAATTCACGTAAACTCCATTCATGGCATCACTCTTCATTCTGTGTAGCATTCACTGTAAAAATTAATGTAAGAGTGAGACAGAATATAGAATAAATATAAAATAAATAAAATTGCACAAACACAACCAACAAGGCATAATGATATGATGAATATGCCAAACAAGTTCATTTATAAATCTTTAATTAGTCACATGATGTCATGCTGGATCCATTTGGTTTGGTGGGAATACTGTAGTAAAAAGTCTCATAAAGACTCCAGTAGGAATTAGCATAACCATGAATCCCTACACCTTCATGGCTCCTGCGAAAATAAGTGCACAAGTAGGAATTAGCATAACCATGAATCCCTACACTTTTATGGCTCCTGCAGTACCGAAGTACACAAGTAGGACTTACCATAACCATGAATCCCTACACTCCATGGCTCCTGCAAAAATAGGGCTTAAACTCATCATAGAGTAACCCCCCACCAGGGTAGGTAATCATGGAACCCTTAAATTCCATGGTGCGTCCAAATGCTTATGATGCATGAATGCCTTTAATTCTCTTTATCATTTAACATACCATGATATCAACATTTCCAAAACCACTTGGAAAACCACAAGTCCTCAAAGGACACATCACGTATAATAATTTTCAGAATTATGGATTTACTGTTTCAACCACATGTATCAATATCCGCAATTCACATAGTATATCAAGAATGAATACATGTCATAGCAATTGGTCCTGAATTTCTGAAAATGCTCTGATACCACCAATGTGACGTCCTTAATAATTTCCCAAATAAATTTTTCGCGTTTTAAAAATCATTTTTGAAATTTGTAATAAGTCATGTAAAAGTTGATAAACGCGGATTATTATCATACATACTAGTCGTGGATAATCAAAGTCATGAATTATTTATATATAGCGGAAATGATTTAGAAAAATACAATACATGAAACATTATATTATTACAACCCATCAAAATAAAATAAAGTCAAATTCCAAGCAATAATTCACGTAAACTCCATTCATGGCATCACTCTTCATTCTGTGTAGCATTCACTGTAAAAATTAATGTAAGAGTGAGACAGAATATAGAATAAATATAAAATAAATAAAATTACACAAACACAACCAACAAGGCATAATGATATGATGAATATGCCAAACAAGTTCATTTATAAATCTTTAATTAGTCACATGATGTCATGCTGGATCCATTTGGTTTGGTGGGAATACTGCAGTAAAAAGTCTCATAAAGACTCCAGTAGGAATTAGCATAACCATGAATCCCTACACCTTCATGGCTCCTGCGAAAATAAGTGCACAAGTAGGAATTAGCATAACCATGAATCCCTACACTTTTATGGCTCCTGCAGTATCGAAGTACACAAGTAGGACTTACCATAACCATGAATCCCTACACTCCATGACTTCTGCAAAAATAGGGCTTAAACTCATCATAGAGTAACGCCCCACCAGGGTAGGCAATCATGGAACCCCTAAATTCCATGGTGCGTCCAAATGCTTATGATGCATGAATGCCTTTAATTCTCTTTATCATTTAACATACCATGATATCAACATTTCCAAAACCACTTAGAAAACCACAAGTCCTCAAAGGACACATCACGTATAATAATTTTCAGAATCATGGATTTACTGTTTCAACCACATATATCAATATCCGCAAGGCATTCATGTATATATATATATATATATATATATATCAATTTAGTCATTCATAATTATTCACCACCAAAGTATACAAGCTGTATGATACTCATTAGACACTCAACATCATCCATAACAATTCATAGTCACTCAAGAATTCAATAATAAATTGTTACCCATAGGGAAAATATCATTTTCATCCATAATAACCATTATAAGTAAGTTTCAGCATTTCCAACAGCAACATACGTTAGTAAAACAGCCATAACATGAGCAAATCAAATCCTTTTTCAGTGATTCCACTTTATGTAGTTCCATAATAGAATTATATACAACTTTCATGAAGACCATAATTTCAAATTCCAAACAGAAACACCACTTATCCACAGAATACAAAACTACCTCAAAGAGAGTTTTCAAAACGTACATATGTTAGTATTTTCAACGTTTATGGAGCTATAAAAATAATTTTGGCATGGAACCAGTTCTAAATTACTCCTAACACAAATATCTACAACTTTCATGAAGACACCGATCACTAATTCTCACCACAAAATTCCCAGTTTTAAAAATAAGATTCGTATTTCATTGTTAACAGATTTTCAGCATGAACATACTTCTGTATTTTGGGCATATCTAGAGCTACAAGCATATTTTTAACTTGAAACCACTTTCTATGGATTCCTAACATAAATATATACAACTTTAGTGAAGACATAAAAGGCTGATTATGCATGTATAATTCCCAGAATATTAATATATACACAAAACATGGTATAAATACTCCACTCGGACATGATGTAGTATTTTGGCTATAACTTTTGCTAGACATATCCAAATCAATTGATTCAAGTCTCAGAATTCATATAACAAAAAGATATACAACTTTGATGAAGAAGTCAGAATCAAAGTCATACGTTTTCAGCTTCAAAATTGAGCAACAAAATACGAAAATAAAACTGGAATCCTAGGACAACATACAATTCTACCCATTTCATAATCATTCACAACCCTGTCCCCTCTTACTTGGATTGAAGATAGTTGGCTGATTGAAAATGGTCTCCTTGCTGTCCTAGCTTCAGATCGAAGGTGTATTAATGGAGAAGAGGAATTGAGAGTTTCAGAATCATTGTGTGTTTGTTTAATAATGCAAGGCAGTGGGAGACAACTTTCCATGAGTGGGTTTCTAGTGGGCTGTTAGTGGGAAATAAGGGTGGTTTAGATTGAAAGTAAGCTCCATTTCTGCCGCCTACCCACTGGAGTGTGCATGATTGAAGAAGATTTATTAAAATATGCAATAGATGACAAAATTGGAGTCAAAACGTTAATCCTGACACTGAATACCGACTGAGATTCCACTCGGTCAGTCTCTAAACCGATTGGAAACTGTCAGTCGTGTGAAGAAGAAGGGAATCCGAGTCCCTCTCGCTCAAGCGAATACCCTCTCTCGCTTTAGCGAGTGCCATACATTGCACTGTCAGGGGAAGTTTCGCTCAAGCGAATACCGACTCGCTTGAGCGAGACTCACAAGCCTCGCTTATTCCACTCTCACTCGCTTAAGCGAGGAATTCATTCGCTTAAGCGAAATCCGACCAGAGGTAGTCATTCCCCAAACCGACTCCTCTTACTCGGTTTCCACTCGGCACAATTTATTCCTAACCGAGTCATTCTTCACTCAGTTTTTCACTCAACAATATATATCAAAACCGAGTCAACTCTCAATCTGTCCACTTGGCATCATCACTCAAGTCCGAGTCATCTGAATCAGTTTTTCACTCGGTTAACTCATTCCAGACCGACTCAAAGCTCTCAAGTTCCCACTCGGCAGAAACTTCTTAAACGGACTTAACTCTTAATCAGTTCTCACTCGGTGAATTACCTCAAAACTGACTCTTCTTTCTTGTAGTCATTCACTCAGCAATTAACACACCACTCAATCAGTGGTCCACCTAGTATCATAATCCAGTCCGAGTCCTCTCTCACTCAGACTTCCGCTCGGTAAATCCATTCCAAATCCGAGTCTTCACACACACACGGTTCCACTCGGTAAGACTTTTCAGAAACCAATTCTCCCTCATAGTTGTCCACTCACTCGGAATCTCATTCCAGGATTGACACATCTGGGCAATCATACACTGTGTGTCCCCAGTCGGAACCCTGCCACTCGGAAATACAT
The DNA here is from genome assembly GCA_037962975.1 of Clitoria ternatea. Classification (NCBI taxonomy): domain Eukaryota; kingdom Viridiplantae; phylum Streptophyta; class Magnoliopsida; order Fabales; family Fabaceae; genus Clitoria; species Clitoria ternatea. The sequence continues at coordinate 10,516,672 of CM075676.1, forward strand.
TTTCCTCTGTACTTCACTCGAAAATGAAGGCACTCAGTGAATCTTTCATTCAGAATTGCAACGTCTGACCATGATTGACTCGGAAATGAGTCATTCAGAAATAATTGACTCGAAAATGAGTCATTTGAAGGCATTTGACTCGGAAACGAGTCTTTCTAAGCAATTTGACTCGGCAGTGAGTCACCCCAAGGTGAATCACTCGGATCCTTTCACCCAGAAGAGGTTCTATCAAACCCTCTTCACTCAAAAATGTCCCTGAGACAGGGATTCCACTCGGAGGAGATCCTCTCGGCCATGTTCCACTCGGAAAACACAACCTTCACTCGGAATTTCAATATTTCACTCGGAATTATCTTAGTCACTCGGAACAGAGCCTCTTCCTTACTCGGACAGTCCTTTCTAAGGCATGTTTCACTCGGAAAATGGATATTATCATCAAAGATCTATATAAATTCCATATTTATACTCAAAAATAGAATTTTTGAAGTAATACAAGCCATCCATTGGAAGTTTTATTCATCGATTATTACTTATAGACCTTCTATACTTCATAATTTACAAAATGGGACTATTATTAAAAACAGGATGTTACATTATGGACTTCCTTAGCTCGTACAATGCCATTCTGGGACGCTCATCCCGCAATTTACTCGGTGCAATCATCCCAATGGTATTCCTCAGTATGAAGTTTGTGCTAGGAGACGAGCGCATCAGAGTTGTTTGCGCCGACCCCGACGTCGCTCGGGATTTCTACATGAAAGTCTCTGACCCAGAAAGGCCTTTATAGTTGAAGAAGACATGGAAATAAGCTTTGACCCCAGGGACAAGAGGGGGCACGAATGACCACAACCAATGAAGTCCTTGAAGCTAGTACAAGTGGGATCCAACCCCAATTAGTGTAGCTACATAAGTGCAGTGCTAGACTAAGACTTGGAGACAACCTTAGTCACACTTTTGAAGTCCAATGCATACACCAGGAACTTACCCAAGTGTTATATGTCATTTGTTAATCATACCCCGATGCTAAACCCGTAGCATAAAGGTAGTGAAAGCTGGGCCTAGATAGAAGAGTAGCGATAAAGAAAGAGACAAACAAATTACTAGCAACCAATTTCATTCAAGAGGTTAAATATCTAACCTAGCTCTCTTAAAGATCCATTCCCTTTACCCAGTATTGAGTGTTTGGTAGATGGTACCTTAGGATATTAATTAGGTGCTCAGCTTTATGGATAGGTACTTGGGGTATAACCAAATACGAACGGACCTTAGAGACGAGGAAAAGACAACCTTCATAACAAGAAGGGTGAACTTTTGTTACCGAGTAATGTCATTCGATTTGAAAAACGCTAGAGCTACTTGCCAGAGGTTGGTGGACAAGATTAACAAATCGGTAGGAACATGGAGGTTTATGTAGATGACATGGTGGTAAAAACCAAGGAAGCACAGAATTATACCGCGGATCTAGAGGAAATATTACCGAGTTAAGAAGACACAATATGCGTTTCAACCCGATAAATGCTCATTTGGGGTCTAAGGGGGAAAATCCTTGGGGTACATGCTAACACACAAAAGAATAAAGGCCAACTCTGATTAGTGTCGAGCCATCCTGGAGATAAGGAACCCCCAAAATATCAAAAAGTGCAACGTCTCACCGGTAGGATTGCTATTTTATAACAAATTATCCAAACACAAATTACTATTTTTAAAACTCCGATTTTCCTAATTATGTTTTTAAAATCTCACTTTTTCAAACCTCATTTCACAAACCTTACGATAATTTTTAACCAAAGAGACCCTCAAAGTGATCAAAACTCTCGATTATATATATTAAAAGCGTTTCATGTTTCAAATTATTCCGTATGAGATGATCACGGTACTTTTGTGGACGCGAAACGAAGCGGCATTATCTGAGAATGGAATATTGTTATTTTTGACTAATGGATTCGTCAATCTTAAAAAGCAAACAGACAAAATAAAGAACAAAAAGATGGTAGACCGATCGAAATGCTGTTTTGATTAATTTAGGGTTGTAAAAGATTATTATTAACTGTAATTTTTGCGTTAAATTTTTTTGAAGTTATATGATTAGTATTGAATTATTTGGATTAATTTCTGGTTTATTAAGTATATTAAACTCTAAATATTTTGTGTAAAACATTTTAAGATTAGAATATTAAATTATATGTGTGCATCTAAAGAATTGCGCCAAGAAACTTTAAAAAAGTCGATGTGTAAATTAATTTTGATTCATAAAGAATATTTTGTTTTCTTAATTTATATATGAAAGTTTTCTTAAAGGAAGAAACGATATTGAAGATTCTTGACAGGTTTCAAAGACAAGTAGACAACACGTAAAAATAAGCAAAATGTTAGTGATGAAATTTGGTCATTTATATTATTTAAGCTACTCTGTTAAAATTTTTGACGTATCGAAATTCGGTAAAGGAAAATGTCACAACCAAAAAAATATTATTATTTACTGTACAAAATTTAAAAGTAGTAATAAAAATTTTCGTTGATATAATTTTTAACTAAAAAATATTATACTAACAATAAAATATATATACTAATATTGATATAATATTAGTATAGTTTAACTTTGCAGTAATTGTTAGTTTAAATTCAAATGACATTATACTAACATTTTATCTTTTTTAGTTAAAAGCTATATCAACAAAAGATTTCCAAACAATTTTAAATATCGGATGTTTTAAAAGTTATTAGGAAAACATTAGTTGATATTACTAACATTTAATATAATATTTGTATAATTCAACTATATACCATTAAAATTATTAATTTTAATTAGTATACTTCATTAAATTTAGAGTATATATCCAAATAATCTATACTAATATTTTATTTTGCTTTTTGTTAGTTAAATGTTATATCAATCAAAAAAGTTTCTAATAACATTTAAACTTTGTTTGTTAATAAATAACAATTTTATTTTTATAGTGAGCCATACATGTGAAAACTAAAATTCAAACACTGCACATTCGAAACTATTTTCAGACTGTTATGTTAGAATTATGTACATGTAAAGAACAATTGTCGATAATTAACGCATAGCAGGTCCTTTTCCATTTGGGCAATTAAAGATTTAAGACCCTTGTTTTAGGTCCTTGAAAAAAAAAGTCCTAAAATTTTTTTTATTAATAAATTGTCATAAAATATTATTTAAAAATAAATAAAAATACATTTCACATAGAGTAAACTTTGTTATTAAATTTTATGAATTTTAATTTAAGATGGTAATAATTCTCCACACACACACACATATATATATATATATATATATATATATATATATATATATATATATATGTTCGTATTTATCATTAAAAATCAAATGAATTAATTGTATTACCAAAGTGAGAAAAAATAAATAAAATTAATTATAACACCAATCAGTAAATAATTTAGCATCTTAAAAGGTCTAATTAGTTAGTTAGATTGCAAACCAGTTGGGTAGTTAGTTTGGTGCCTACCGTAAATACTTGTAAAATCACCCGGTTTTCATTTAGTTAAGTGAAGTTGCATTTCATTTACTCATCTTCATCATGCTTTCCTTGGATAATATCAAAGCCTTAAACTAGTGATAACAAGGCGCGGTGTGGTTACAGATCTTAAAAATACGAATATAAAATTATGCAACTTAAACTCATCCCTATGGGTTCCTCTAGGATTTAAGGAAACTCGTAAGTTTCATAATTTACTATATTTTTTAATTTTAATAATATAAATATATTTTTAATGAAAGTGATGTGTGTGTATGTATATATATCTATATATAATACATTCTAATCAAAGTAATATTTGAAAATAGTCTTAAAAATCAAATAATAATAATAAACTTAAAAGCTATATCATATATATTTTAAGAAAAATATATTAACTATTATTATAATTAAAATTAGTTAATTTTTATAACAAGGTAAGTTTGGGTTAGGCACTTGTATACCGAAATCTGTCTCGTCCTCTTAAAAATTGGATCGGGGTTCAGTTTCCCTTAATCCTAGTCAAAATGGGTTTTCCCCATCAAAGTTAGGGCATGTGTGGGCCGGTACCTATCGGTTCGAGTCGTATTGCCATCCTTACCCTGAACAAGGGCTTTATTGTCAAGAACATTTTCTCCAATGGGGCGACTAATAATCAAGATCTCTAAGGTCCATGACCTGGCTCGAGCATGAATCAAGATCCTACGCAAAATCAAGTGAGTCCCTATTACGTTCATTTGAATGAAACAACTTTGATCTCCCTCTTGAATTTGGTTCTTGAGAGTTGTAACTATCATGCTTGGGTGAGAGGTATAGAGAGAGATTTAATCTCCAAAAATAAGTGGAAATTAATGAATGGATTGAGTCTAGTTCCAAATTCGATCGATCTAAGCTTTGAAGCTTGGGAAATATGCAATAATTTGATCCACACATGGATTGTAAGCTCCCTTAATCAGTCCATAGGGAAAAGTATTATGTTCACAAAATATGGATCTAAGGCATGTAATAAGCTCAACGAGTAATTCTTAAAGGGTGATTTAGTGTGAATTTTAGAGCTCCAACAAGATATCTATGGTTTCAAACAAAGTGATTTGACAATGATGAACTATTTCATTGAAAACTATAGGCCATTGTTGTTGTGTTCATGTTTGATGAAATGCAGATGTCATGGTATTAAGAATGCAAGAATGTATAGGACACATGATTATGTAATTGTTTTTTGATGGGACTCTGAAAATTTTAATGTTGTAAAGTCATAAATCCTTCTAATGGATCAACTACTAAGGATCAACAAAGTTTTCTCTATGGTATTGCAACATGAGAGATAGAGTGGGATACAACATTTTGATTTAAGATGCATTGGTGAATATGGCCGAGGATAGAAAACCTTATGGAAAAGGTAAAGGTATAATGCACAATATTGGTAATTGAAAGAGCAAAGTGTGCTCATTTTATGGAAAACTTGGCCATAATGTGGATACATGTTATAGAAAGCATGAATTTCCTTCCACTTTTAAGATAAAAAATCAAAGATTATTCTAATAATACCTTTGTTGATAGTCGTGAAGTAGAAGCTGGTGACAATGTCTCAATGAAAGAAGATGAGCAACATGATTTGTCATCTTTCATTACTAAACAATTTAAGAGTACCAAGCCATGATCCAACAAGCAACTATTTAGTTATTTTTCATAAATTAGTTTCCTAATTTTTGTCAAATAATTATCAATTAGGAATTTAAATACTTTTTATACAATAAGTTACGTAAATTAGAAATTGTTTGAATTATATCAAAGTTTAGTATGTTTTGCATTTAAAATTATTAATATTGAAAAATATGTATTTTATGTGAAAATGTAACCCTTATAGCGTAACCACGCCATGCTGGCATAGGTACGCTCGACATGTGCTTCTTGTATACGTGCAAGTCCATAATGTCCAAGAAGCCAGCGTAACCATGCCAGTACCAGCATAAGTACGCGTAAGAAATGCCATCAGACACGTATTGAACCAGGATCCCAATGTGGCTATGTGCACCTAGCGTAAACCCACGCCAACAAGCATAACACACCAAGGAAGCATCAGAGGTTGAGTATGCCTACACTTAACCCATTGTACGACAAGGAAAGACACATATTGAGCTAGGAACAATCTGCGTGTAGGTACACCCACCAACGTACACCTATGCTGGACCAGGATACAACAATCAAGTCTTACCAGAGTTATGGCGTACTTATGCCCATGTCCCACATCTCTTATGTTGGCTCATAAAAACCATTAAGATCCTTTGCGTGCCTACACTTAGGCCAGTGTGCCATTACGCCAAGGAATCAAGCACCAGACCTTACCAGACAGTAACCCAGCGTACATATGCCAGTGCCCCACATGCCCATGCCAAGCTACTGAATTATGGTGCCATGGGTTGTTGCTGGATTTTATACACTTGTAAACTAAGTTAGGTAAGTTATTTATTGCTTCATTAAGTATAACTATGTAATCTTAGCCTAGGTTAGTTAGTTAGTTCATTTAGTGTATGTGTGTATGTGTGTCTATATATATATATATAAGATAACCTGAACCCAAGTGTGGGGAGATTAGCATAAATTTTACTTCAGATTTCATTTTTCATAATCTATTCTCTCTCTAATATTTTTCTCTCTCTAAATTTTCTCATTCTCTGAAAATGCAACCCATTGTCCTTTATCTCCGTTCTTCTATGTATGGCTAAATCCCTAAGATTGGGATTGATGAAGGATGCAATGGAACTTTCTCTCAATTAATTAGAAGCGTTGGGATCAATTAAGGCAAGTTTTGAAGATGGAAAATTTTGAGTTTCATCTTCTTGGATCGGGAAATCCAAGACCTAATTTAGAGGTGTTCATTAGACAGGAATCATGGTGAATGCTTCAGATTTGAATTTGTTAACCTAGTTACTTCATGCCTAAGGAATTAGGATGAATAACTAGGGTTCTTTTAATTTTTGCAATTAAATTCAGTAGAAATTGATATCTAAGGGATTAGGATTAATTGTGTTGAATTAGTGATAGTTACTTAAGGAATTAGGAACTATCCATTTGTGAGAGTTGAACATTGCATAGTTGAGTCTGATGTCACAATTATGTGAATTTAAGGGAAATTGTAGATGAAATCAATTCCAATCTGTTGTTTGTTTACTTCTTATCCCTTTCTATTCCTTTGATTACTATATCACTGTTAGGAAATATAAAAAACACATATTATTCAGAAAGCCTACAAACAAATGTCTTACTTGCATTTGAAGGTTTAGCTAGTGTATCTCCTAGGTTGTGATACTTAACATAATCCCCGTGGGATGTATAAATTTACTACTTTTTAAATGATTGGTGCACTTGCCAAAGTATTCATCTAATGAATCAACATTAGCAACCCAACAAGGTGCGATAGTGGCCAACCAAGTGGTTTTTGCTACTACATCTTATGAGCATTGAAGTATTGGTACCACCTTTGTGCTATCTTGCACAAACAACATAATTCCAGAGTATGGATATTGAACTCTGGAGTAATAGATCATACCTATGCTCATAGAGAGTTGTTTAAGACAATAAGGCATATATCTCCAGTAATAGTTTACTTACCAAATAGAAACAAGATTACCACTACACGATCAAGATTTATCCAAATTTCTTGGTTAATGATGTGTTATTTTTACCTAATTTCATCTTTAATTTAATTTCTATCCATAAACTGGTTTTGCACCACAATTGAAGAGTGTTGTTTCACCATGATTCCTATGTAATACAAGACATAAGCAACCAGAAGATGAAAGGTTTGAGTGCTACCAAAAATGGTCTGTATATACTACAAGTACCTTTTTTGGTGATTTAGTGAAAGAAAAGAATAGTAAGAATGTTGTTGATTCCCTTCTTGTAATTCCTGAGAGAGCATTATTGCACTACAGGTTAGATCATATTTCTTTCAATCGTCTATAAACTTTGATGAAAGATAATTATTCAATTTCTATGAATAAAGACTTGATTTGTGATGCTTCTAGACAAAAAAGACTCTTCTTCCCTCTTAGTAACAATAGAGCTACTAATTCTTTTGATTTAATACATGTTGATATATAGGGTCCATTCGCAGTGCCTAGTATCCATAAACATAGATACTTTCTAATGATATTAGATAATCATAATAGATATGTATGGACTAGCCTAATGAAGTTAAAGTATGACGCTATTACAATTGTTCAAAACTTTATCACCATGGTTAAGGCTTAATTTGGGAAACCTATGAAGAAAATTAGAACATATAATGGAAGGGAATTTTTCATGCCTGAATTCTATGTTGCCAAAGGCATATTACATTATATGAGTTATGTGCAAACTCCTCAGTAGAGTTGAAGAATTGAAATGAGGCATTGACATCTGCTTAATATGGCTAGAGACTTCATCTTTTACTTGTATCCTCCCAAGTTTCCATGGATATATGCAGTGGTTCATGAAACCCACCTGATCAATTAAGTTTCAACCTTAGTGTTGGCAAATACATCACCCTACAATGTGCTTCATGGTGAGAAGCCTGGTCTTTAAGAGCTAAGGGTATTTAGAAGCCTATGTTATGCTTCCACTCGTAAGGAGCAAAGGGGAAAGTTTGATCTTAGAACCAGGAAAGATGCCTTCCTAGGTTACAATTCAGGAATGAAGGGATATGTGATTTTAAGCCTTAGCAACTATGAAGTTTTTCACTTTAGGGATGTCCAATTTCATGAGAGAGTCATGGCCTTTACCTCTAACTATACAACCAAACTAAACACTTACACTTGCCTTAACCCCCACATTTTACCTGATCTTGAGCCTATAGCCATCCCCGGTTCCACCATTATAAAATCTTGGAAACACCAACCACCTTACTACTACAGATTCAACCACTCCTAACTAGCTTTCATATTAACCAACCACACTAGACATACATAGGCACCACCTCACTTGAATGAGTTTCATCGCCTAACACTATAAGTTTCATGCTCCACCAGCCACCTAATCTCAACCTAACACTTATATTCCAACATTGCACCTTAACACAAGCATTATGCCATGGCCATTGCCTTGGACACAAAACCTTAAACCTACTCAGAAGCATCCATAAATCCTGATTGGATCAAAGTAATGAACTCTAAACTAAAGGCACTCCATGTAACATCCCATTTTCAACTCAAATAGAAAATAGATATTAATATCTTTTTAACGAGAAACACTTATTATTTATTAGATTATTATTAACTAATATTTATATGAAATTTTGGTACTTATATTTAATTATTTTGTTATAATAAAATAATAAATATATATATATATATATATATATATTAAATGAGGATTTTAAAATGACTTAATTAGTATTCACTGATTAAGAAAATTATATTAAGAATTTTTAATCTTTTATTATTCACAACTTTTATTTTATGTTTTTATTTTATGTTTTTACATATTTATAATTTAACTCTTATTAGAATTTTAAAATAAATTTTGAAGGAATTAGATTATGTTTCTTTAGAACTTTTTAATCTATATATTATTTATAATTTTCTAGAATGTTTTGAAAATTTTGAAATATTTTAATAAAAAATATATTTTAAATAATTTTATATTTATATTAAGTTACTTAAAATTAAAAATATTTACAAGAAGGTGAAGTTAAATTATAAATTTTTTTTCTAAAATCCATTTCAAGTAGACTTATTTGAGAATGATCGGTTTGAGTAAAATCTTGATTTTTTACCAATCATAAGGAGATCGGAAGGGTACCAACAAATTTGTATTAACAGAAAATTTTATATTTTTAAAATTTAAACTTTATATTACTTTTTATATAATTAGTGAGATCTAATATAATATCGTTAAATTTTGAAAAGGACTGATTATGAATATTTAAAATATACCGAGTGCATGGTTACTATTTGGCTTAATAATTGAGCCAACATTTACTATGCAAAAACACTATGCATGTATGGAAATTTCAAACTTGCAAAGTAACCAGGAACGAAAATTTCAAAATTGCACAGTACTTATATAATAAAATAATAGAATGCACAGTAACAATTTCTGCCTATAAATATGGTGCCGCTGAACGTAGGAAATCATATATTTCTGATTAAATTTTCTTAATATAGTAATGTTAGAGAGATAGTGGTGGAAGTAAGAGAGAGAAATATTTTTTTACGGAAGGAGGTTCTGCCAAAAATATAAGGTAAGAATAACTCACTTTTATAATTTTTAGGTTTATTTTAATATCGTTTTAGAAATCTATTATTATATTGAATATAATATTATTTTAAGTTACTATTCTAAATAGTAAATTACTATTACAAATAGTAAATTACCATTTACTGTTACTATTTATGATTTACTATTTACCGTTACTATTCATAATTTACTATTTACCGTTACTATTCATGATTTACTATTTACTATTATTATTTATGATTTACTATTTACTATTTACCATTATTATTCATAATTTACTATTACTGTTACTATTTACAGTAACTATTTAAAATTTACTATTTATTATTACTATGCATAATTACTATTTATCATTTCTGTTTCAAATAGTAATCTTAATTTTCATCTTATGTCTATTGGTATTAATATTTCTAGAATACGGAGGCGCAAAGCGAACTTATTTTTGGTAGCAAATCAAGGTAAGGGAGAGTGAGATAAGAATATGATATGAAAAGACATAAGAATAATGGAAGGAGTCCCCTACTCCTTTTACACTTAATAATAATATTATTTTAAAATAATAACTTTTTAACTTAAAATTTATAATAAATTTTAAATTAAGTATCTTGTGTAACTTATTCTGAAATACCTATGCAGGGACCTAGACTTTTATAACCTATACGAACTGGACTAAACCTATGCAAGGACTTGGACTATTATGACCTATATGGACTGAGGTGAACATATGCAAGGACTGGATTATATGGACTTACAAGACCTGTGCGAGGAATAGACAAAAAAGGACTCAGTCAACTATATTAATAACCATTAAATTTTGAATTATGCTATGTATTAATGATATTTAATTTAATGATTGATTATATTTATTTGTGATTTTGATTGTGATTGACAATATTTGATTATAATTGATGATCTTGTAATGTGGAGTTTGAGCATATAGTAAGCATGACGGAAAGATAAAACTCAGTAACAATTTTCTTACCTTACTCTTTAAATTTTTATTCTAAGAGAAAGTATTTTATAATTATTCTAGTCTTTTATTAGAAATTATTTTCATTAACTTTACTTTTAAATCTTTAGAATAAAATCTAGTATTTATTTTAGAAAGAAGTTATTTTATAAAAAAGTTGAGATAATTAATTCTTGAATTAAAGAAATTTTTTTATAGTTTTAAGTATTCTTGCTTAATGATTTTAAGTATTATTTTCTTTTAGTAAATTAGAAGTTTAAAGTAAATTATTTTGGTTTTCCCCAACGTAATAACTAAAGGATATTTTAATATAATCGAGATTTCTAAACTTGATCTGGTTAAGATTCAACTTGAGAAAAATTATGTAAATATGTAAAGTTTTCTATGAAAAAGTTTTGAGATATTTAAGGCTTGGAAACTCAATTTTGGTGAGATTTGAATTTGAAAACTGTACTAAAATTATTTTTGTATAACAGAAGTTCAAAGAAGAACTTATAAAAATGTATAGTTTATTGAGATGATGTTGTAAACCTTTATGGTATTTATTGAGTTTCTAAAAGTCTTAACCAACTAAATACGCGAGTAGTTCATGCATCATGAATCATTAAAGAGAAATGAGACGTGATGTTTCCAGGGGATGGATTATAGAAACTGAGGATACATTAGAGGAGGTTCAAATGCGAACCTTGGGATGAAATGGTGTGAAAGAGTGCTTCAGGTGACGTGGGGTCGCTCCCTAGTGTCGGGTACTTTCATAGTAAAAACCTTCTCGGTCTGACTAGTCTCTAAATGTTTTCATATCAGTTGAGCTGTTCATATGCCATGAAGGCATTTATGTTATTATTATCCAGAATTATGGAACAGTGTAAACTCCTGATTGGCCCAGTGCAAATTAAAACTTTAAGGGCCTATATGCATAAACTGAATGAGATAGTAACATTAAAAGCATTGCATGACTGTCGCGATCTTAATCGCGGCGGGAGGCCGATCGTAAAAAGAAAATAAGGTTTCCCGAGTTCCCTCCGAAAACCGTGAAGTCGCCACTAATGTTTTGAAGGTAAAACATCAGAAAAAACCCTAACGTGAAGGTACTGGTCCTAAATTGAGATTTTAAGTTCGGGAGTCTGATTACAGGTGGGGAAGGTATTATCACCCCACACTGTCCGTTTTAAACGGTTACCCTAAATTGTTTAAGTTTGAATAATCCTACTACTTTATAATTTAAACCTCTTAGAAATGCCTTACGGATTTGTTGTTGATTTAATGATTTTTTAAAATTATAAATTTTGCGATTAACAGGACGTCTCGTCCAAATTAATCGAGTTATCGTTAAAAGCGTGATGATTTTTATTTTACTAGTAAAATAGATATATTTATTTTTAAGTTTGGGCCCGACAGGAATAATTGTTCCCGCTCCTACGTATTCCCCAAGTGTTAGGAGAAATCAGGGTTACGTAGTTCTTTGGGTTATTTTAAAAAATACGAAGTAGATTGAAAAATGTCTGAGATTTAAAAAAATATTAATCAATAGGACGTCTCGTCCAAATTGATTTCTAGTGGTGTATTATTTTTAGAAAAAAAAAGAACCTTGGGTTTTATTGATTTTTTATTATATTTTTAGAGAGAAACTTAATAGTCTAGATTGATTTAAGAATGAAAGGTTTATTTGAAGACCTAGATTAACAGCACGTCTCGTCCAAAGAATCTATAAAGGTATTTTAATTTTTTATTATATTATCGATATTACTAAAGTGTTTTATCGTCTAAATTATTTTAAAAAATAAAAAAAAATTAACATAGATTGACAGGACGTCTCGTCCAAAAAATCTATAAAGACCCTAAATTTGTTATCAAAATATTTTTTAAGGTCTACGTTAATTTTGATACTATTAAAGGCTTATTTTTATTTGAAAACTTAAGCCAACAGGACGTTTGACCAAATTGATCCCTAATATAAACATATTAAATTTGTTACCTGTAACACCCCTATTTTTATTTTTTATATTAAAATTTTGAAGGAATTAAATTATGGTTCTTTAGAACTTTTTAATCTACGTATTATTTATGATTTTTTGGAATTTTTTTGGAATTTTGGAATTTTTTAATAAAAATAATATTTTTTTAAATAATTTTAAATTCATATAAGTGACTTAAATTAAAAATATTTACAAGAAAGTGAATTGAAATTATAAGAAAATTTTCTAAAATCCATTTCAAGTAGACTTATCTAAAAATTATCGGTTTGAGAAAAATCTTGATTTTTTCCAATCGTTAAAAAATTTGAAACGTATCAATAAATTTTTATTAACAGAAAATTTTAGATTTTTAAAATTTCAGCTTTATATTACTTATTATAAAATTAGTAGGGACTGATATAATATCGCTAAATTTCAAAAAAGACTCATTTTGAATATTTAAAATATACCGAGTGAAGGGTTACTATTTGACTTAATAATTTTGCCGACAATTACTATGCAAATCACTGTGCATGTATGAAATTTTCAAAAGATGCACAGTAACCTGGAATAAAAAATTCAAAAATGCATAGTACTTTTATATTAAAATAATGGAATGCATAGTAAATTTTTTTCCTATAAATACCGAAGGATTTCTTCTTTAGAATTCACAATTTCAGATTAAGTTTTCTTAATATAGTAGTGCTAGTGAGATAGTGGTGGAAGTGGGAGAGAGAAGAAAAGTTTTTGAGAGAAGGTTCTGCCAAAATCCTAAGGTAAGAATACTTCTCTTTTATATTTTTTGGGTTATTTTCATATCGTTTTTAGAAATCTGTTATTATACTGAAAATAATATTATTTTAAGTTACTATTCTGCATAGTAAACACTATTTCAATAGTAAATTACTATTTCAATAGTAAATTACTATTCAAATAGTAAATTACTATTTACTGTTACTATTTACTGTTACTATTCACGATTTACTATTTACCGTTACTATTCACGTTTTACTATTTACTGTTACTATTCACGTTTTACTATTTACCGTTACTATTCACGATTTACTATTCACTATTCACTATTCACTATTCAAAATTTACCATTTCTGTTTTAAGTAGTAATCTTAATCTTCGTCTTATGCTTATACTGAAATAAGATTGGTATTAATATTTTTAGAAATCGGAGGCGCAAAGCAAATCCATTTTGGGTAACAATTCAAGGTAAGGGGGAGTGAGATAAGAGTATAATATGAAAAGACATAAGAATAATGGGAGGAGTCCCCTACTCCTTTTAAATCTGATAATATTATTATTTTAAAATATTAACTTTTTTTAACTTAAAATTTATAATAAATTTTAAATTAAATATCCGGTTTAACTAACTCTAACATACCTATGCAAAGACTTGGACCATTATGACCTATATGGACTGGACAATACCTATGCAAGGACTTGGACCATTATGACCCATATGGACTGAACTATACCTATGCAAGGACTGGATTATATGGACTTACATATACCTATGCGAGGAATTGACCAAAAGGACTAAAATTGACTATATTAATAACCATTAAATTTTGTATTATGATATGTATTAATGATATTTAATTGATTTGATTATGATTTGATTATGATTGATTGATTGATGATATTTAGTTATGATTGATATTGTTTAATTTTGATTGATGATATTGTAATGTGGAGTTTGAGCATATAGCGAGCATGACGGAAAGCTAAAATTCAGTAAGAATTTCTTACCTTACTCTTTAAATTTTATTATCTTTTATTTCTTCTTAGAAATTATTTTTATTAACTTTATTTTCAATATTTAGAATAAAAAAATTAGTATTTATTTTAGAAAGAAAATATTTTATGAGATTTTATTTAATTAAATCTTGAGTTAAAGAAAAATTTTGTAATTTTAAGTATTTTTGGTTAATAATTATTCTCTTTTAATAAAACAAAATTTTTTGAAAGAAAACTATTTTATTTTTTCTAACTTAATAACTAAATATATTTGGAAATAATTGAGATTCCTAAATTTGATTTTGTTAAGATTTAATTTGAGAAAGATTATGTAAAGTTTTATATGATAAAGTTTTTAGATATTTAAGGCTTAGAAACTCAATTTCCGTGAGATTTGAAAACTGTACCAAATTTATTTCTGTGGGACAGAAATTCAGAGAACTGAGAAAATGTACAGTTTATTGAAATGATATTGTAAACCTTTAAGGGATTTAATAATTGAGTTTCTAAAAGCCTTAACCAACTCAATACGCGAGTAGTTCATGCATCATGGATAATGAAAGTGAAATGAAATAATATTGTCTGGGGACGGATTATAGAAACCGAGGATACATTAGAGGAGGCTTAATTACGAGCCTTGGGATGAGAGAGTGTGAAAGGGTGCTTCAGGGGACCTGGGGTAGCTCCCTAGTGTCGGGTACTTTCACAATAAAAACTTTCTCAATCTGACTAGTCTCTAAGTGTTTCCATGCCAGTTGAGCTGTTCATATTATTATTATCCGGACTTATGGAACAGTGTAAACTCCTGGTTGGCCCAGTGCAAATTAAAATTTAAGGGCCCACATATATAAGTAAGTTATGATGAAGATATTGCATAACATTCATGCATTCATAATTGATTGTGTATGTGATTGTGATTGATATTATTATGTATTGGTTGTGAAAACCCTTTGTTGCTTATGTCTTATTCGGAAATATTATATTCTGTTTCTCACTCCTTTCTCCGTGTTTTTGTTTCATATATTCTAAATTGATGGTTCAGAGGGAAGGATCGAAGAATATCAGCAGTAAATATAGCACGTTCTAGAAAGGGAGCTCGGTATGAATACCGTGGTCCAATGAATAAATAATGTTAATTAGTAACTGCTTCTGGGCCATGGAGTTTCCTCTCTTTCTTATAATGTTTAATGTTTATTTTCTTCGGATGAATGTACAAATACTTTATAAAGTTTTTAATAATATTTGTGAGGTATTTCAGAAATAATGTATATAATTTATTCCGATAGTTTCTTTTTAACAATCATATCTTTAGTAAAAAAAAAAAATTACGAATTTTTCTAGAATTTATTAAGGTGTAACAGAGGGTGTTACAAAGTGGTATCAGAGCAGTTAATCCAATAGGCCTGGGGAAAAGGTCTATCTTGCTTTGTCTGTAAACTCTGTATAGGTAGAATATCTGACTTGGTAGTAACTGTGATTGATGTGACAAATCTCAGTTACTGTGAAACAGGAAACTAATGGCTGGAAACGATCTTGCTGGAGTTGTAGAACGCTTAATCAATGCAATGGGAGCACGTGAAGGTCAAGGTAATGATGCCTTGAGAAGACTGGACCTATTCGAAAAGCGCAATCCACCTCGTTTCAAGGGAGGATATAACCCTGATGGAGCACAAATCTGGATTCGAGAGATAGAGAAGATCTTTCGAGCATTGCAATGTAATGAAGCTGATAAGGTAGTCTTCGCTACTTATGCCTTATCTGAGGATGCCGAACATTGGTGGGATAGCATGCGTAAACAATTCGAAGTCAACGACGTGGAGATCACTTGGGACTATTTCAAGGATATGTTTCTGGAAAAATACTTTCCAGCTGATGTTAAAGAGAAAAGACAATTCGAATTCCTGTCGCTGACCCAAGGAAATATGACCGTTGGAGAGTACGCATCCAGGTTTGAAGAGCTATCTCGTTTTCATTCTCATTATAATGATGCTACTAATGAAAGAGATCGGTGTGCAAAGTTTGTAAATGGACTGCGGCCAGAAATTAAGGAAGCTATACGAATGCAGGAAATCCGTGAATTTTCTGTATTGGTAAATCGCTGCAGGATCTTTGAAGAAGACCATAAGGATAGAATGACCAAAAGTCGTGAGCCCATTCACAAGGCAGGAGAAATAAGAAGTGGAGGACCTCACCATCACCAAAGAAGAGATTTCAGAAGGAATAAGCCTTACCAAGCACCATTTCGTCGGTTTGGAGCAGCATCTGTTCCTAACAGACCCCAAGCTTCAACTGGAAGCTATTACCCAACATCTGCACCAAATTTTAAATGTTTTATCTGTGGAGGACCCCATTTGAAAAGGGATTGTCCTAAAAACACTTATGTTTGCTTTAAGTGTAACAAACCAGGTCATCATATCAAGGATTGCCCAGAGATGAAGAGAGAAAACCCTGAAGGTGCAAGTACAAGCATAAATACTCAAGGAGGCGCGCACAGTGCAGTCGGAAGGCCAAAAGCAAAAGGAAAGGTTTTTGCAATCACTGGAGAAGAAGCATCCCATGCTGATTCCATGGTAGAAGGTAAGTGTATCATTAATAAGATTTCTTTAACTGTTATGTATGACTCAGGTGCATCACATTCCTTTATTGCCAATGACTGTGTAGAAAAACTAAAATTACCTGTGATAGAACTTCCATTTGACTTATCTGTACATACTCCTAGAAACAATCCCATTGTCACTTCTAAAGCTTGTTGGAAATGCCCTATTGTCATAGATGGTAGGGACTTTAAGGCTAATCTTTTCTGTTTACCCCTTTCTGGCTTAGAAGTTATTATTGGGCTAGATTGGTTGTCTGACAATCATGTTCTAATAGATTGTCATAATAAAACCATAATGTTTAAAGAACCAGTGAATTTGAATCCTGAGGATTCGAGATTTCTAACCGCCAACCAAGTGAGTGCCTCTTTAAAAGGAGGGGCTCAAGGATTCATGCTATTGCTTTCAACGAAAGGAGAGCAAGAATCAAAAATCAAAAATCTGCCGGTTGTGTGTGAATTTCCTGACGTTTTTCCTGAAGATATCCCTGGTTTACCCCCAGAAAGAGATGTGGAATTTTCCATTGATTTAGTACCTGGAGTTGGACCCATTTCAATTGCACCATACCGAATGTCACCTCTAGAATTAGCAGAGTTGAAGAAACAACTTGAAGAGATGATAGAGAAGCAGTTTATACGACCCAGTGTATCCCCCTGGGGTGCACCAGTGTTGTTGGTTAAGAAGAAGGATGGTAGCATGAGGTTGTGTGTAGATTATCGACAACTGAACAAGGTGACGATCAAGAACAGATACCCTCTGCCAAGGATTGACGACTTGATGGATCAGCTGCGTGGTGCCACGGTGTTCTCCAAAATTGATTTGAGGTCTGGATACCATCAAATAAGGGTGAAGAAAGAAGATGTAACGAAAACTGCTTTTAGAACACGCTATGGCCATTACGAATATCTAATAATGCCTTTTGGTGTAACTAATGCACCAGCCGTATTCATGGATTACATGAATAGGATTTTTCATCCATATCTAGATAAATTTGTAGTGGTGTTCATTGATGATATATTAGTGTACTCTAAAAGCAGAGAAGAACATGTTGAACACTTGAAGGTTGTGTTGGAAATCCTGAAAAAGAAACAACTGTATGCAAAGTTGTCGAAGTGTGAATTCTGGTTGGAAGAAGTAAACTTTTTAGGACATGTAATTAGTCAAGGAGGAATAGCTGTAGACCCTTCCAAGGTGGAGGCGGTTTTAAAATGGGAGAGACCAACCACGATCACTGAGATTAGAAGTTTCTTGGGCTTGGCTGGATACTATAGGAGATTCATTGAAGGATTTTCAAAGCTAGGATACCCATTGACCAAGTTAACACGGAAAGGACAACCTTTTGTGTGGACGACACAATGCGAGAATAGTTTCCAAGAGCTGAAAGATCGACTTACTTCTGCGCCGGTGTTAGTACTCCCTGATCCACATCAAAGTTTTGAAGTTTACTGTGATGCGTCTAAACAAGGACTAGGAAGTGTACTCATGCAAGACAAGAAGGTTGTAGCCTATGCGTCGCGTCAATTAAGGCAACACGAGATTAACTACCCTACCCATGACTTAGAGTTAGCCGCTGTAGTTTTTGCCTTAAAGATTTGGAGGCATTATCTATACGGTGCAACATTCGATGTGTTTAGCGATCATAAGAGTCTCAAGTATTTATTCGACCAAAAGGAGTTAAACATGAGGCAACGGAGATGGATGGAGTTCTTAAAGGACTACGACTTTGAGTTGCAATACCATCCTGGAAAAGCGAACGTAGTAGCTGATGCTTTAAGTCGAAAGTCTCTACATGCGTCCACGATGATGATTAAAGAGCTGGAATTGATAAAGAACTTCAGAGATCTTAACCTAGCAGTAAAGGTTAATGCTAACAGCTACAGATTAGGAACGTTGCAAGTGACAAATGAATTCCTGAGGCAAGTTTTAGAGGCTCAACGAGAGGATGAATTCCTGCAAGAGAAGAAAGAACTCTTGAAACAAGGAAAAGAAGTCGAGTTCAATGTGGGAAACGACCAATTATTGAGGTATAAGGATCGAGTGTGTATCCCTGATCAAGAGGAGTTGAGGAAAGCAATTTTGGAAGAAGGCCATAAAAGTTATAAGAGCATTCATCCCGGAGCTACTAAAATGTATCAAGATTTGAAGAAGTTATTTTGGTGGCCTGGAATGAAGAAAGCGGTGGCAGAGTATGTGGCTGCATGTCTAATTTGCCAGAAGGTTAAAGTGGAACACCAAAAACCCCCTGGAATGCTACAATCAATGGAAATACCAGAATGGAAATGGGATAGCATTACCATGGATTTTGTGACTTCTCTACCCAAAACTCCATTAGGACATGATTCGATATGGGTAATAGTTGATAGACTAACAAAGTCTGCCCACTTTATTCCCATCAACATTCGTTACTCTATGGAGAAGCTGGCAAAATTATACATCGAGGAGATTGTGAGATTGCATGGAATTCCTTCAAGTATCATTTCTGATCGGGACCCTCGTTTTACATCACAATTCTGGAAGAGCTTGCACAAGGCTATGGGAACAAGACTGCGTCTGAGTTCAGCATATCATCCTCAGACGGATGGACAATCAGAAAGAACAATCCAATCTCTAGAAGACTTGTTACGAGCTTGTGTGTTAGAGCATAAAGGAAGTTGGAATCAATTCTTACCATATGTGGAGTTTACCTACAACAACAGTTTCCATGCTAGCATTGGCATGGCACCTTTTGAAGCATTATATGGAAGAAAATGTAGGACCCCGCTATGTTGGTTTGAGACTGGTGAAAACTTGATGCTAGGACCAGAGTTGGTACAACAAACCACGGATAAAATCAAAATAGTTCAGGAAAAGATGAAGGCAACACAGAGCAGGCAGAAAAGTTACTATGACAAAAGAAGAAAGCCGCTCGAATTTCAAGAAGGCGATCATGTATTCTTGAAAGTCACACCTATGACTGGGGTCGGTCGGGCAATGAAATCTCGAAAACTAACTCCTAGATTTATCGGTCCATACCAAATAATTCATAAAGTTAGTCCCCTTGCCTACCAAATAGCATTACCACCTTTTCTTTCTAATATCCATAATGTTTTTCATGTGTCAAACTTGCGAAAGTATATATCTGATCCTACACATGTTATTGAACCTGATGTCATACAAGTTAAAGATAATCTTACATATGATGCACCACCTGTTAGAATAAGTGACAGAAGAATAAAACAATTAAGAGACAAGACAATTCCGCTTGTAAAGGTTATTTGGAGTGAAACGAGAGGAGAAGATGCTACATGGGAACTAGAAACTGAGATGAAAGAGTCTCATCCTCATTTGTTTTACTGATTATGTAAATTTCGAGGACGAAATTTTCTAAGGGGAGTAGAGTTGTAACACCCCTATTTTTATTTTTTATATTAAAATTTTGAAGGAATTAAATTATGGTTCTTTAGAACTTTTTAATCTACGTATTATTTATGATTTTTTGGAATTTTTTTGGAATTTTGGAATTTTTTAATAAAAATAATATTTTTTTAAATAATTTTAAATTCATATAAGTGACTTAAATTAAAAATATTTACAAGAAAGTGAATTGAAATTATAAGAAAATTTTCTAAAATCCATTTCAAGTAGACTTATCTAAAAATTATCGGTTTGAGAAAAATCTTGATTTTTTCCAATCGTTAAAAAATTTGAAACGTATCAATAAATTTTTATTAACAGAAAATTTTAGATTTTTAAAATTTCAGCTTTATATTACTTATTATAAAATTAGTAGGGACTGATATAATATCGCTAAATTTCAAAAAAGACTCATTTTGAATATTTAAAATATACCGAGTGAAGGGTTACTATTTGACTTAATAATTTTGCCGACAATTACTATGCAAATCACTGTGCATGTATGAAATTTTCAAAAGATGCACAGTAACCTGGAATAAAAAATTCAAAAATGCATAGTACTTTTATATTAAAATAATGGAATGCATAGTAAATTTTTTTCCTATAAATACCGAAGGATTTCTTCTTTAGAATTCACAATTTCAGATTAAGTTTTCTTAATATAGTAGTGCTAGTGAGATAGTGGTGGAAGTGGGAGAGAGAAGAAAAGTTTTTGAGAGAAGGTTCTGCCAAAATCCTAAGGTAAGAATACTTCTCTTTTATATTTTTTGGGTTATTTTCATATCGTTTTTAGAAATCTGTTATTATACTGAAAATAATATTATTTTAAGTTACTATTCTGCATAGTAAACACTATTTCAATAGTAAATTACTATTTCAATAGTAAATTACTATTCAAATAGTAAATTACTATTTACTGTTACTATTTACTGTTACTATTCACGATTTACTATTTACCGTTACTATTCACGTTTTACTATTTACTGTTACTATTCACGTTTTACTATTTACCGTTACTATTCACGATTTACTATTCACTATTCACTATTCACTATTCAAAATTTACCATTTCTGTTTTAAGTAGTAATCTTAATCTTCGTCTTATGCTTATACTGAAATAAGATTGGTATTAATATTTTTAGAAATCGGAGGCGCAAAGCAAATCCATTTTGGGTAACAATTCAAGGTAAGGGGGAGTGAGATAAGAGTATAATATGAAAAGACATAAGAATAATGGGAGGAGTCCCCTACTCCTTTTAAATCTGATAATATTATTATTTTAAAATATTAACTTTTTTTAACTTAAAATTTATAATAAATTTTAAATTAAATATCCGGTTTAACTAACTCTAACATACCTATGCAAAGACTTGGACCATTATGACCTATATGGACTGGACAATACCTATGCAAGGACTTGGACCATTATGACCCATATGGACTGAACTATACCTATGCAAGGACTGGATTATATGGACTTACATATACCTATGCGAGGAATTGACCAAAAGGACTAAAATTGACTATATTAATAACCATTAAATTTTGTATTATGATATGTATTAATGATATTTAATTGATTTGATTATGATTTGATTATGATTGATTGATTGATGATATTTAGTTATGATTGATATTGTTTAATTTTGATTGATGATATTGTAATGTGGAGTTTGAGCATATAGCGAGCATGACGGAAAGCTAAAATTCAGTAAGAATTTCTTACCTTACTCTTTAAATTTTATTATCTTTTATTTCTTCTTAGAAATTATTTTTATTAACTTTATTTTCAATATTTAGAATAAAAAAATTAGTATTTATTTTAGAAAGAAAATATTTTATGAGATTTTATTTAATTAAATCTTGAGTTAAAGAAAAATTTTGTAATTTTAAGTATTTTTGGTTAATAATTATTCTCTTTTAATAAAACAAAATTTTTTGAAAGAAAACTATTTTATTTTTTCTAACTTAATAACTAAATATATTTGGAAATAATTGAGATTCCTAAATTTGATTTTGTTAAGATTTAATTTGAGAAAGATTATGTAAAGTTTTATATGATAAAGTTTTTAGATATTTAAGGCTTAGAAACTCAATTTCCGTGAGATTTGAAAACTGTACCAAATTTATTTCTGTGGGACAGAAATTCAGAGAACTGAGAAAATGTACAGTTTATTGAAATGATATTGTAAACCTTTAAGGGATTTAATAATTGAGTTTCTAAAAGCCTTAACCAACTCAATACGCGAGTAGTTCATGCATCATGGATAATGAAAGTGAAATGAAATAATATTGTCTGGGGACGGATTATAGAAACCGAGGATACATTAGAGGAGGCTTAATTACGAGCCTTGGGATGAGAGAGTGTGAAAGGGTGCTTCAGGGGACCTGGGGTAGCTCCCTAGTGTCGGGTACTTTCACAATAAAAACTTTCTCAATCTGACTAGTCTCTAAGTGTTTCCATGCCAGTTGAGCTGTTCATATTATTATTATCCGGACTTATGGAACAGTGTAAACTCCTGGTTGGCCCAGTGCAAATTAAAATTTAAGGGCCCACATATATAAGTAAGTTATGATGAAGATATTGCATAACATTCATGCATTCATAATTGATTGTGTATGTGATTGTGATTGATATTATTATGTATTGGTTGTGAAAACCCTTTGTTGCTTATGTCTTATTCGGAAATATTATATTCTGTTTCTCACTCCTTTCTCCGTGTTTTTGTTTCATATATTCTAAATTGATGGTTCAGAGGGAAGGATCGAAGAATATCAGCAGTAAATATAGCACGTTCTAGAAAGGGAGCTCGGTATGAATACCGTGGTCCAATGAATAAATAATGTTAATTAGTAACTGCTTCTGGGCCATGGAGTTTCCTCTCTTTCTTATAATGTTTAATGTTTATTTTCTTCGGATGAATGTACAAATACTTTATAAAGTTTTTAATAATATTTGTGAGGTATTTCAGAAATAATGTATATAATTTATTCCGATAGTTTCTTTTTAACAATCATATCTTTAGTAAAAAAAAAAATTACGAATTTTTCTAGAATTTATTAAGGTGTAACAGAGGGTGTTACATTACCTATTGAAATTAAAAAAATATTTTATGATCTAACAATTAAAACATAAGTTAATAAGACGTTTTGTCTAGATTAACCTTAGCATAAAGATTTTAATTTAGTTACCTGCTAATATCAACTTTATTTTCTATCTTAGTAACTAACATTAACGGATACTTGTAGGGAAAGACTTCATACACTTAATCATGTCTATTGTAATCCTCTAGAAAATAAGAATCATAGATAATCATAACAAGACATTAAAGGAAACAAAAGAAAGTACTTGGAGTTATTCTTTCACGCGAGTTTGTTTCTTTTCTGTTCAGTTGGCTATTGCGAGTATTTATTTGTGTCTTGCGTTAATTCTTCCTTGTTCTTAATTACGTTTGCTGAATCCTCCGGCGTGAATAATCCAATTCCTTCTCCTCTGTGGTGGCTCACATGATTGTATATCCTCTCCTCTCAATCTCTTTATATGGCAATTGAATTTTTTTCCAATGAATCCTTTTAGCGTAAATGTGCCCCTCCCTTTTTATCAATGTGAATATGTTATATATATAGCTACTGAAAATTTTACTGCTGCGTGGAACCTTATGTTTTCTTCCGTTTTGTTTTTTTTCCTCCTGATCTCTTTTCCTTTTCTAATATATATTAAATGTAACAAACCTTATCTAATATATATATAATTGATTTTCTTTCCTTATTTTCCATTATCCTCTTACCCAAAACTTTTATAATATATATTAAAAACTGATTTCATTAAAAAATTATTTTAAAGCTTTATCTCATTTTTTAATATATAGAAAGCTCTAAAACTTTATCTCTTTATTATTTTTTTAAAAAAACCTATCTTTTTCCTCTAATCTCTTAAAAATTTGATTCAAATTTTAGACTTCTTTCTTCAATTTGAATTTTAAAAACTTGCCTAAGATTAGCAGTTTAAAAATTTAAATTTTATGGTTCCGATAGAGATTTTAAAAAAATTTGAAGATCAAAACCCAGATTAAAAATTTGAAATTCAAACAAGCTCATTGGTTCAGTTTTTCCTTAAAAATAACTCCTAAAGAAATTTATTTTTTTTTAAAAAATTAAATGGCCCAGACAAAATTGGGTAGCAACAATGACATTCATATGATTGTGACATTCTATGTGGGTGGCTGTAAATGAAAGTATAATTGTTATGTTTATGAAAATCCTACATTCATAAATGATTATGTATGAGATTATGACTGATATTATTATATTAGTTTGTGAAAACCCTTATGCTTATGTCTTATCTATAAGGTATTATATTCTGTTTCTCACTCCTTCTTGTTTGAATTTTTGTGTCCAAAATATATGCTATGTGATATATAGCTAGTAGTCCAAGATGAAATGATGTAATTACAAGAAGGTAAAGTGGTCTCATCCTCAATCAGATAAGTGAAGAAACATAGCAAGAGTAGGATTCTAAAACCCTATGGTTCAAGGATTAGAAAATGATTGGTCGCAGTTGTAGTAGAGGTATAATTAAGTTTTAGTTTACCTTATTACAATAACAAGTTAGATAATTGTAACGAGGTAAGGGTTAAACTTTGATAAACTTTATCATTCAGATATAATACTGTAATCTTTTATCACTTATGATTTATATAAATTTATTTGGTCATTATTGACAAATATTGAAAGACGATATTTTTTTCACTTTCAATATTCGAAGGAAATCAAGTACATATACGTTCTTGTATACGTGAGATAAGGAATGATAAATAAAATTATATATCTTTCTAAAGTGTTTTTAAAAGCAACCAGAATATATATCTCGTGTATATAAGAGGGTGTCACACTCCACAAGAATCTCTTTATTCCAGAAAAAGTATTGTCTTGATCTCTTTACAAAAATAGGATTACTTGGGTGTAAGCCAACTTCTACACCAATAGATCATGTCATTTCCCTCTTTACTGACTCAAGTGATTGATATTATGATATTATAGGATATATATAGGATATAGAAGACTCATTAAGGGGCTACTTTATCTCACAACCTCACAATCATCGGGCTTGATATCACCTTTATGGTTTATTTTTCTTAACTTTTTCCTTTCTTCACGTTAAAGATTATAGTGATGCTGATTAGGGTAGTTGTACTACTAGTAGGAGGTCTATCCTAAGTTATTTTTTTCCTTGGATAGTCTCTTATAAGTCAGAAATCAAAAAATAGACCACAATGTCTCATTCCTCCTTAGAAGTTGAGTACAGGTATCTAAGATTTACTTTCTTTGAGCTTCAAAGTCTCTTATTCATCCTTCGAGACCTTTGTGTGTCTTGTTCCATGACATTGATCTAATTCTATGATAACCAAAGTGTGATTCACATTGTTTTCAACCTTAAGATTTTGGATCTTCTTTTGTTTCTCCTTCTAGATCTAAGTCTTCTTCACTTTACACAACTTGAAATGAATGGAATGTTTGACTTGAAGGTGCTGACCGAGACTTATATAGGAGCATTTCGAGTGGAAAACCTAGGGGAACTAGTTAGGAGAATCTAGGAACTAGAAGTGGAATTATGGAGAGGCGAGAGATGTAGTGTAGGACGTCACTCTCTAGGCTAGAGAGATAAGTCCTATGAGGATCACCACTTTTGGATGAGGTTCTAAAGGATAAGATCTAAGGAAGAGAACTAAGCACTCAAGAGAGTTTAGAGAGAGGAAAACACTCAATCTCATTAAAAATTTGTCAAATGAATCTTAGTTACCTAATTACAAAGGGGATGAAGGCTTATATACCTCCTCCAAATATGTATTTTCATACTTGACTTGGGTGCGCTTGTTACAGCTTCACCCAAGGCCCAAAACCTAAAGATACATGGCCCAAAAGTGGCCCAAGTATATACCTATACAAGGCCCAAAAGTGGTCCAAAATGAAAATTATGGCCATGCAAAGCCCAAACCTATCTACTATGCCTAAAAATATACAAATGAAAAGGTCTTATGTAAGCTCACCCATGGACTTCATCATGCTCCCCTTTCTCAAGAGGATTTGTCCTTAAATCCAAGAAACCTAAAGTATCTCTCAAGACAATATGAACCCTACTAGATGAAGGAAAATAAAGTGAGTCATAATAATAAAATTTTTTAAAGAAAACAAAAAGAAGCAAACAGAGGTAAAAAGGAAGAAAGGAAGAAAGGAGAATGATTACCAAGGTCAAATACTAACCCTTTTAGCTTTGCCAAGATGAAATAAAAAAAATGTCAACAAAGAACACAATGAGAAGGTTCCACAAGAATGGATATGCCAAACTGTGGAGATCCTTATGTAACCCAACCATGGTACTAGCTATGTGAAATAGAATGAAGATAATAGACTAAACATGGGCATGTCATAAAAAGGTATAAGATGGACTGCCCTAAGGGGATCATAATGAATAATAGCATTCAAATTGGGAGTTAAAGTATGCATGCGATGCAAAGGTGCCACTAGCTTCCTATATAACCCCTTATGAAAGTGAATAATATCAACATGATCATATGTACTATATAGTCCTAGATGCAATGAGATGGACATGTTATGTAATGGATAAAATATTAAACCTATAAAGTCCTAGATACAAGAAAAATAACAAAAGACATAAGTCTTGGGAAGGTCAACTCAAAAGAGTATAGACAAATTCCAACCCTATAAGAACCTATGGTAACTATATACATCCTACTACTAATCCTAAGGGAACTATATACAATGGGTGACAATGTCCTTTCACAAGGAATGAGAGAATTTGGAAGAGATTCCTCTAACACCTTATGGTCTTCTTGAGGATAAGAACTAATGATAGGAGTAGACAAACTATTAGTAAGTTGACATTCTCTTGAAGCACTATAATTGTCTAAAAACAAGCCACTATCATGCACCTCTCTTTGTTTTTATCTTTACTTGTTATGTCTTTTTTTGTCACACACCTATCATGTTCTATCAAATAATGTTGTATTTTTTCTTCCATAGCTTGATTATGTTTTCTTCTTAATTTTTCTCTTTCTTTTTCCCTTTTCTTACATTCCCTAATTTTCTCATTTCCTATATCATCAAACTCTAAAATATTTTTTCATAATTGTTTTACTTTGCTATGGATATCCTCAAGGACCCTCTTTGTTCTTTTCTTTCTCTCATGAACCTTTTTTATTGCACTCTCACCCATTGACTCATAGGAGCCCGATCTGGCATAGAGGGCACCTATTTGTTGTATTAGGGCCTCAAATTAGGGAGATGTGTTATCTATCTCACATTCATTATAAGAATACATGATGTCTATGGCAAAATAATATGCAAAGTGAAATGCGATAGGATACTAGTCGTTTGGTAAGAAGTAAACTAAACCTAAAAGCAAAGGAAAAACAAGAAACTAGTCGATGTGCACAAAGTAAAGTAATATCTAAGCGCACTGCCCTAATTAACTAATTAAAATCCAAAACCAAATCCAATATCCCAATGTCAAGTCCAACAAGTCCGAATACAAGGACTAAGAAAAGAAAATTGAATTAAAAGAAATATATGTATATATATTTACAAGCTCCCAAAATACAAGGAGAAAATCAAATACAAAAGACACAATTAACTAATGTTATTTATTACATAAATGTGCTCTCCAAATATAAGTCTTCAAAGGTCCACCAAGCTAGCAAGGAAAAAATTTAAACAAAAAAATTGGTTAGGACAAAGTAATATTTAAAAAGAAAAAGAAAAAACTCCAACATCATAAGTGCGTACTCTCCACCAACTCATTATTCATATTTACATGCTTAGAGCAATCCCTATAATCTAATCTCAATCACCTCAAGATGTTACCCAAAAGTGAAGTCACACTTCAACTAATCTCAAAAATGTCAATAAAGGAAATACTCTAAAGACAAACAAGAGATCAAAGAAGACAAGCAATAAAAGCACAATTAGGAAACACTAACCAAAAGGATCAAGAAAGTGACAAATAAGAGTTCTAGACAAGCAATAAAGGGACAAAAGAATAAAGGTACACACAAGAATAAAGGTACACACAAGAATGGATTAATATGTGACAAACTTAGAAGCAATAAAGACAAACTAGAAATAAATGCAAGAAAAAAAACTAAGCACATAAAAGGCAAACTAGAAACTCTAGAATGCAAGAAAACACCACAACTTTCTTAACAACTTCAACACTTTTTTTTTTTACTTTTAAAAACAAGAGGCAATACAACACTTTAGAGGACTACACAAAAAATCAACAAGGTGTTGGATTTTTTTTATAGGGATACACATTTAAATTTTCACTATTTTTTTACGAAGAAAGGACCTAAAATATGTAACAATGCAAAGACCTTTGAAGCCTTTTCTTTTACTAAACTTTTTTTTACACATTTTTATACTTTGCCCCCTGATTTTTCTCTATTTTAACTGCACCAAAAATGAACGGAAAGATAGCCCTAAAAGACCTCACAAAATTACACAAAAACATTTACAATTATGGCAACAATAAAAGCTTGCATCATCTTCCAACAAGAAACATGGATGAAAGATATGTATTTAAGACATTAAAAGCATATAAAAGAGAAAAACAAGATGCAAAAGAAAGCTTGAAGATGCTAGAAATTGAAAACAAACACTAGATAAAATCCTAAGAATCACTAACAAACCTATAAATTGATGAACTAACAAATCAAACAAAAATAGAAGGACCTAAGACACAATTGGAGCTTGTAATACACTTCAAAAAATATGTCTAAAATGTATTAGAGTCTAGCAACTAAACACAAAGCAAAAGTGCAATGAAAACCTAGAAACAACAAGAATAAGCTCTAACACTTAAAGACATAAAACTAGAAGCATTCTACACTTGAACATTTCATCAAACACATGGTAAACACTACCAATTAGGCACAAAATTATATGGATACAACACTGGATTTTTATTTATAAACATAAATAAGAGAAAAAAATAAAGTGTCTAAGCCAAGAAATCATACTAGACAACAACAATATACAAAGAAATGAAGGTAACTTGCATTAGAAGCAATATGAACACATGAACACCACTCGAAAAAATTCAGTAAATTGCACCAAACTTTGAGGTTATGTCACGCATAGGGTAATGAACAACATCTGTGAAACAACTTTGCCAAAATCCAAAAGGAAAAGAGTATATCTAAAATCTAAGATTTGGCATATTTTTAAAATTTGCTTGAAATTTCACATATGATAGGTCAAATGAAAGCTATTAATGAGGAGAATGAAAATATGTTGCTGGAATTTAGAAATACAAAATGAAATGGAGTAAATCTAAAAAAACGAAATCAAGAGATAAGGCACAATGACACCAAATGTAGGAACCTTAGGATTTTGGATACTCTCTTGTTTCTCCTTCTAGATCTAAGTCTTCTTCACTTTGCACAACTTGAAATGAATGGACTGTTGGACTTGGATGTGCAGGCCGAGACTTATATAAGAGGATTTGGAGTGGAAAATTGGAAGAAAACCTAGGGGAACTAATTAGGAGAATCTAAGAACATAAGTGGAATTATGGAGAGGCAAGAGATGTAGTGTAGGACGCCACTCTCTAGGCTAGAGAGATAATGTCTTATGAGGTTCACCACTTTTGAGAGAGGTTCCAAAGGATAAGATCTAAGAAAGAGAGTTAAGCACTCAAAAGAATTTAGAGAGAGGAAAACACTCAATCTCACTAAAAAATTGTCAAACGAATCTTAACTACCTAATTACAAAAGAGATAGGGGCTTATATACCTCATCCAAATATGTATTTTCAAACTTGGCTTAGGTGGACTTATTAAAGCTTTACCTAAGGCCTAAAACCTAAAGGTACATGACCTAAAAATGGCTCAAAGCAAATTTATACCTATACAAGACCCAAAAATGACCCAAATTGAAAATTATAGTCATGCAATGTCCAAACCTAACTACAAACCTAACTACTAAACCTAAAAATGTGCAAATAAAGAAGTCTAATCTAAGCTCACCCATGGACCTCATCAATAAGAAACTAATTAGTTAGTAGATGGCTAACTAGTTGGGTTAGTTAGTTAGTTTGGTCCCACCTTTTCTTGTCCCAGTTTCTTTTTGAACCCCAAGTAATATAATTTTTTACCGAATTTGATTACAATTCGTTAGGTACATTTTAAGTATTGGAACTCAAAACTAATACAGAAAATTTATCATTATTAACATATATGGTGTTTGTTGGCAAATTTTGCTCTCCTTTTTTCGTGTGTGCGTATTTGGAAAGATATAACGTTAGTCCAAAAAAATTACAAAGAATCTGTTCTGAAATAAGGTTGTGGTTGGCCCAGAAAAGCTATAGTGTATTGTGTAACTATTATTAGTTGACTGGTCCAGCACTAGTTAGCATATTAATCTGTAGTCCCGCATGGAATCATTTGAAACACGAAATATTCAGAAAAGGGAATGCTCCACTAATACATGTCAAGACTGGAGTATAACGTTGAATCACCTATGTAATGATGTGACGAGTTTCTTATCCGTGTATATGCTGTGCCCTTTAATTGCATGATTGCATCAGACAATTGATACGTGAGAAAACTCGAGGATACCCCAAATTCCTTCGTTTTCGGTTAATTAATCTTTAAGAAAAACGCTATAGGTTAAATCACGATTTTTAAAAGTTTAATTTAATGTCTAATTAATGTCCCATCTCAAGAATTAATTTGTATTTGAAGGTATTCTCTTGTTAAAATCATCCAATACTATTTTTTTAAGGACCAAAGTGAAGGATAAATAATTTACCCACAACTTCATGAACGAAAATATGTCTTAAGTTATGGATGTAGTTTTGACAGTATTATTCACACGTAATTCTCATAGTTAAAATACAATTCTGTTTCGAGCTTAGACTTTATTTCTTCGGTATATATGTCATCACCTCATGTACACTCTAATTCATCTAATACAATCATTCTCTAATATCTATATGGTATCAAAGCATTGGTGTTAGGCATGGCAAGCGTGGCTTCACAACCCATCACATAACCCCTTATGATTATGATGAAGACCTAGCTCATACAACTTATATAGAGATTTGAGGATATGTCTTAGAGAGTTTTAGTTGGACCTCATTTAAGCTTCACACATATTTTATAAATATTTTTATGGTTTTATACTTTAATTAAAAATAATTAGGAAGGCTTTAGGAGTTTGGGCCTTGCTTGACTAAGTTAATTTGGCCACTTTTTGAGCCTTATAGATTGCACTTTTTCTAGTTTGGGCCATGTAATTTGACCATTTGTATATGTTTTAGTTTTTAGGCCAAGGAGAACACCAAGGTCCATATTAAAGGGAAGTATATAAGTTTCTCTTGCTTTGTAAAATGTAGCTAAAAAGTCATTTTGAGAAATTTTAAGTGATTTTTCCTCTCTTTAAACTATTTTGAGTGCTTAGCTTTCTCCCTTTAGATCTTATCCTTTGGACCTCTTCAAAGGTGATGATCCACACTTAGGACTTATCTCTCCCTCTAGAGAGTGGCGTCTACACCTTCATCTCCTTGTCTCTCCATAGTTCCATTTTCCTTCCTTAGGTTTCCTTGCCTTTTCCCTAGAGTTTTCCACCAAAACTTCTCACGTCTCTCCTTAGCATGTTTCGGCCATGGCTTCCATAATTTCATAATTAAGTTGCAAAAGTCAAATTAAGAGGAGAAAATCCTAGATCTATGAAAGAATCAAGATGAAGATACAAAACTACAAGTAAATCCTACATCAGATTCTAATCTCAATCAAATTGAACAATTAGAATTTTTTGACGTGGAAGTAGCAAGCCTTAGGAACAATAAGAGGATATCACTTGACAAAATTCATTTTTGAAGATGATAAAGGTGGAATGCCAAAAAGGTTCATCAATGAGGAAGATGAAGCTACAAAAAAGACAAACCTAGAATACACTAACTGGGAGTGGTGAGATCCATTAATTCTCACATGGTTGTTAGCCTCATTGTTAGCCAATTTTCTCACCAGAATGGTGTGATGTAAGTATTCCTACCAAATCTAGAATAATCTCACTAGGTACTTTGCCATGACAACAATTGCTAAGGTTAATTAATTAAGACTTCAGCTTAAGAACATAAAATGACATAAGATGAATGAATGTTTGTTAAACATCAAGAAAATTGTTGATACCTTAGCTGTCATAGGGTCACTAATTGATAGAGTTGAGAATAGTCAAGTAATTCTAGATGGATTACCTGAAGAATATGATCCAATTGTAACCTCTGTCATCTCTTAAATAGATCCTTATACCATTTTTGATATGGAGACCTTACTAGTCACTATAGGAGAGAGAACTAAAAGGAATAAGAAGACTAATGAAAACTTGAGAAGGGTTTATATGGCCTTAAGCGTGCTCCTAGAGCATGATTTTAGGAACTACATTGATTTCTAACTTCTCAAGGCTTCTTTGCCACTAGAAGTGTTTTCTCTCTCTTCAAAAGGTCTAACTTAAATGTTACCATAACGGTATTGGTCTATGTTTATGACAATATTCACTAACAATTGTTAAGAAACTTTGAATTCCTTATTAACATCCTACATAAAACTTTCCATCTTAAAGACCTAGGGGAGTTGAACTACTTTCTTAGTATACAAGTCAACAAAACCTCTTTTGGTGGTCTCCATCTGTCTTAAACTAAATGCATCTTTGATCTACTTTAAAAAGTTGGTATGTCAAGAGCTAAATCAATGGCAACTTCTATGATTTATAGTCAGAAACTCTCTAAATCAAACCTTAAAGTATTTGAAGATCCTAAGCTATATAGGTTGATTGTTGGAGCCTTCCAATATTTCACCATTACAAGACCAGACATTACATTCCCTATATATAAAATATGCCAATTTATGAACACTTCAAAGGCCTCTTAATAGAAAGCCACTAAAAGGATTCTTAGGTATTTGTAGGGAACCATCCATCATGGACTCAGTTTGGCCAAGTCCCTTGATCTGAATCTAACAATATTTTATGTTGTTGATTCCTAATAAAAAAATAAATCAGTGACGGGAAAAAGCCATCGTTAAATTTACCAATTTCGTCACTATTAAGTTCAACGACGTCATCAATAATGGGTACCATCTCATCCTTGAATCTCGCATCGCTAACCTTATTAGTAACATCGTCATGTGTTCCATGGATGATAGCCATAGATATAGTTCATAGCTAAAATTAGATGCATCTGTGGCTAGTTGGATCCTCCGTAGTTTAAAGTAACAAGTATGGCCACAACTTTTATACCCATAGTTGATGTCGTTGCTAAATCCATAGCAAAATGTAGCCTAGATTCAGGTATCCTTGCTTAGGTCATCACTAGTCCATCGCTAAATTAATGGGTTAGCGACAACTCTGACAACTCATCGCTGCTACTAATGCCTTACATCCACTTTTGAGGTCATCGCTTTTATTCTAGGTCAACGATGACCCTCATATTCTATCTCTATGTATATGTTGACATATCCATCGTGGAGGTCGTCGTTGATCTATTGAGGTAGTGATGACCGTTATGTCTCATCATTAAATTTATTATTTTTTACCATTATGTGAAACTTTATTGATTTATCGATTACCTTAAATTACAATTTAGAAAATTAAATTAATGATAGATTATCGATTAAAAACAATAGTTATAACACGATATGCTAATCTTTTTAACACTTAGATAACTGAAATATAAAAAATGTTGTATAATATAAAAAGTAATGTGTATATTGTTATAAAAGAAAAAAGGATAAGTGTAAAGAAATTAAATACAAAATTAAGATGGGTGGAGGAGGTGGTTGCCACTCGTCAGAGGAAGAAGGTTGTTGGTCAGTAAAAGGGGGCTGCTGCGATGTAGACTGACCGAAGTGAGCCATCAGCTGCTGAAACATCTTGTCATGTTGTCAAAGAGTCTTATAGGTCTGTCACTACTCGTCCAGCATCCTCTGCTCTAGACTAGTTTGCGTCGCCTGGAGAGCTGCTATCTAGATAGTCTTCTTTACAAGCTCTTTCTTTATGTCCTTAATGACCAAAACATAATCTTGTGGGATAATCAATGACAACTGGCACATGGCGGAGGACGTGAACTTGTTCATGAGTTCTTCAAGGTCGACCATGTGCCCTTTCTTGTTTCTACCACTGATAACCTCTAGGTAAAAAGTGTTGTCATCAGTAGAAGAAAAAGTCAATGTGTAACATTCCGACCTTTTCTGGAAACTCCTGTAGGACAATCTGTTGTATAGTAATGTTATATGAGGTTATTTTTTTGTATTTGTGGCTGATGCCAAGGATGTGATGCTTAATGTTGGTGATTTTATGGGCTTCGACCGATTTATATATATATATATATATATATATATATATATATGATATGTGTGACTGCAGTAAGTCCTAGTGGTGTATTATGGGGTGTTATGATGTGACCAATGATTGAAATTATAGTTACGGTAATTCATAAAATATTAATATAATTATTAATTAAATAAATAAATTAGAATAAAGTGTGATGGGAAATGATTAAATTGTGATGTGATGTGAGATGGATAGTGACATCATGTGATACGGTGATAGTAATAAAACTAATAAAGATTTTAATAAATCCCTTGAAGGACCTACGTCGGAAAATTATGACAGAAGTTAAACCGGGAACCAGAACGAGCGACAGAAGGTACTGGAGGCCGTGAGGTGAGAAGAATGCTATGAGTCTTTGATACAAGATCATTTACACACTTGGTGTATATTTTTAAATTTTCTGAGAGTTAGTTTGATTCCCGACCCTTATATTTTACCTTTGGACCTTGTCGGAATATTATGCCTTTGTATCTATTAGACTATTTTTAGCACAACTTCTTCTCCCAACGTTGAAAAATCATGATTCATGTTTCTAAATTTTTGTATTTAAACCCTCTTCAATGTTTATGTTGAGCCCAAAACCCAATTCCTTGTGCATTTTGCCCAGTTTGTAAAATAAGTTTACCTTGTTATTTCTTTGATTTATTTGTGCACTTGTTAGTATTTTGGTCACAATTTCTTCGTCGTGATGGGAATCGCTTCATTCTTCTTTTGTTAATTTTTTAACTAAAATGTCTACAAGTTTGATGAAGAAGTCAAAATTTCTTGTAAAGGGAATCTTAATTTTCAAAAGGTTAAACACATATATTAATCCCTTATTTCTTGTAAGGGGAATCTTAATTTTCAATGGTCCCCTAAAATATTTTTGTTTCAAATTGGTTCCATATCTTTTTAAAGAGTTTTAAAATGATCATTTCATTAAAAAATAAAATAACAGCTGTTAGTTTTAATTTTTTTTTTTAAATTGGTTTGAGGTCTCTAACAGAAAACCTAAGGAATGATAAACTAAATGCCTAACCATTAAGTTTCAATAAATCTAAGACACGTTATATTTATATAGCATAGAGTTTACGTTTTTATTATAATGCTACATTAACTACAACATTTAATATAAGATATATTTTTAATAATATATTTTAATTCAATGTATTGATTATCTATTTCAATAATATATTTATTAAATATCTTTTAATATTATATTTATTGAATATAATTTTGAATAAATTTATTTTAATGATATTGATTATTAAATATATTTTTAATAAATATTATAATTTTTAAAATATATTTTTAATAATATATTTATTAAATATATTGTTAATAAAATATATTATTAAATGTATTTTTAAAGATGTAATTATTATATATTTATTAATAAATATGGTTAAAATATATTTATTATATATTTATCAATAATATAATTATTACACATATTACTTTATGTTATCTTTATATGGATTAAATATTATTTTAAAATATAGTTAATATAAGATATATTTTTGAATAATATATTTTATTGTATATTATTAATGCTAGTTTTTAATATATATTTTTAAACATATCATATAATTTTGAAAATAGATAATAAATATATTATTAAAAATATCAAAGTTATTGATCTGTCCTGGACCGGGGTCAAGAGATCTGGTGTCTGGTCAGTCACAAATAGTAGATAATTACTTCTCTGAAGACCGGTTATAAGAGTATCCGGTTTATGTATCCGATGTCTCTATATGATGAGAGCGGATTGGGCGTCCTGGAGGTCCTTCACACCGTCCTTACGCGTTGATGTGGGCGAAAGGTGGCGTCACCTGCAAAGATTCTCCGACGCTCAAGTCAGTGATGATATTCCAAGTGAGGAATGTTTTTTCAGAGAGTAATTGTCAGTAGATAGATTCAAAAAAGATCCCTCCCTCGTTGATGAAAAGAGTTCATATACCTGATTGGCTTGATATTCGAGGATCCGTTAGTGGGGAACCACTAACCTCCAATAACGCCTTAAATTATTATTTTATTGCGCACTTACCAGTAATCGATTGGGTCAAGTGGCTATTTTATATTGAGCGTAGGGAGTATAGGCTAGAATTAAGGGACAAATTGACCATTCCCGTGAGCAGATTTTGGCTCGTAGTGCAGGGAATTATTGATCGGTCCTTGTAGTAATGCATTCTGTCTTCTGCATAGTGACGTATACGTTATCCGGTGTCATGGTGTTATCCTGGACAACCGGTACAGGGAGAGCGCCTGATACGGAATTAGAGTCCGGATGTATACCGATGACACCGGTTGCACGTTGACGTCTTGATAAAAACGTTGAAATATGTCTTACAGATCGGATACCGGTATCAAGACCGGATCAGTTATTATAATATTTGTTAAGATATATTTAATAATAAGTATCATTAAAATATATTTATAAATATATTAAATAAATATATTATTAAAAATGTTACCTAAGTGGCCTCCAGGAAACTCAAGAGGGGGGGGTGAATTGAGTTGTCGAAGGACTTTCCTGGAATAAAAATTTCTTCTAAAAGCTTATAGTAATAAATCGAACCTTATGAAATCAGTATGGAATAATCCAGTAAATTAAATATTAAAGCCAAAAATGTAGAGAGTTTATACTGGTTTGGCCAACCCTAACTACATCCAGTCCTCAAGCACCCTTGAGATTTCCACTATACTTTCAAACACCTCTTTACAAGAGACAGCCTGCTTCCACACCTCGGGAATCCTCTCCCTATGGTGAAGCCTTTTACAACTCAAGAGATCCCTCCCTTGAACACCTTTTTCCATTGGAAAATAATTTCTAGGTTGCACTCTTCAGAACTCAAAAGAGATCTTCATAAAGTTAACATTCTTTGCTAGAGTATATAAAACAAATTGAGGCCCTAGAATGAATAATAGGAGAATATGGCCTTAAGAACTTAATTCAAGAAAGAATGGGAAGAATTGAGTTATTTTCACAAATGATTTGCATATCTATTTATAGTAGGAGAAAGGGTATCATTGAAGGGTCATAAATTGTGAAAAGAGACCTTTTCAATTGATCCTTAAAGGGTTATGACATTTGGAGTTTGAAACCCTAAGAGATGCAATGGTTCATGCGTTCTGGGCACATAGTAATCGATTACATATTATGGTAATCGATTACTTAATTTAAATTTCAAATTATTTTTCAACCGTTAAACTTAGTAATCAATTACTTGTATTTTACTGAAGCTTAAAAGTCATTTTTTTAATTTTCAAAAACATTTCCATAATGGTAATTGATTACGTGTATAGTGTAATCGGTTACTTCTTATCAGAATGCATATTTTCAAAAGCTTAGTACTTTATGCCATAAGTTCTCTTATTAATTCTTACATCATTTCCTAAAGTTCCTTGCTTGATTTGCCCAGCATATCTTTGTCATTATCAAAACACATCTTGGTCTTCAAAAAATATATTTGATAAATATATTATTAAAATATATATAATAAATATTTATTAGAATATATTATTAAAAAATATATAATCAATATGAAATGATCTCGTCCGCATACCAGCCCCAAGACTCGATATTGAATCATGTTGAAAACCATGCAAACACACTCATGCGAAGTATATAATGATACCGGAAAATCTTGACAGATAACTTCTCCCATGATCGGAGTCATTTTAGACCGGTGTTATGGTGAGTCTGCCAAATCTTCTAGGGGCATACCGGTAACTAACCTGTAAAGGGTGTCAGGAATGTCTACGCATGTGTTAACTTTTATGTAATTCTTATATTCATGCAGACACAATGTCACGTAGGATGATGCATAAATCCTGAGCCATTAACTTGGTGTGAAAATCCTGAATTTTTATCAACTTATTGTGTGACTCTCAGAGGATTTATTTTCTTTTGACAAGCGCACCAATCGTTAAATTTGTAATATATTTGATCGTTCCCACAGGGATTGTGGTAATTACCTCAATCTTAAACTAGTACAAGCTAAACCAACGCAAGCAGATGCAATTCATTCTGTTTTTGTTGTTTTATATTTTCTATGTTTTTATATTTTCAGAAACAATATAGGAGATGAAATGTGATGAATAAAAGATAGGTTAGGATTACTTCAGCTTACAACTTCATCAAGGAACATGCAATCGAGGTTCAATTAAGCTTCAGATACAAGAGGACAATTCATAGTTGGTTAATCCCTACTTCCTTAGGTGAATAACACTAATTCCTAAGCATTAAACCCTAATCCCTTAGGTGTTCAGTGGCAGAGAAATCTAATGCAAAATTGGGGGTTGAACCCTAACTATTCACCTAATTACTAGGCCTGAATTACTTAGGAAGCTAGAAGTTACCTAAGCCTCAACCATGATTCCTCACTGGTGAGATTCTTCATTTAGATCTGAATTTGTCAATTCAGCAGAGTAGATCCACTTCTCAGCTTGTTCTCCTCTTACTTTAGAAGATAATTTCCTCAACGCAGCTTCAAGATTCCATCGAAAGCTTCAGCAATCCCAACCCTAGGGGTTTAGAAATCCATGGAAATGGATTCTGTCGAAGGAATGTGGAGAGACATGGACGAGAGAATTTAGAGAGAGAAAAGAATTAAATAGAGATTGGAAATAAGAAAATGAATCATATTTTGCTTCTGTATTCTGTACTCGTCCACCACCTTACAGAGTATGCACAAGTATATATATAGACAACTAACTAACTAACTAACTTAATTAATTATAAAGGAAACTTAATTAATAATTAAACTAACTAATCTAAATACATAATTACAAATAAATAAATAATTACAACGCAATACTTAAGTTACTACAGTACAACAGAAAAATAGAAACAGCAACGGTGCAGCGCTTCAATTGGAGGGAAAACAGCAGGTTAATTAACCACCTTCACGCTTGAGCGTGAAGGACTCACGCTTGAGCGCGATCGATATATTCACCGCCTTTGTATCCTCACGCTTGAGCGTGAATGGGGATCTCTTGGGCGTGAGTGACACTTTGATTCCACGCTTGAGCGTGAGTGATGCCTCCTTGAGCATGATCGTGTTTTCTTTTCTTTCTTTTTACGTAGATTGCATGAATTTCAAGCTTAAGCGTGAAGCTTTCAAGCTTGAACTTGAACTGCACCTGCACATGCAAACAAATAATTTCCTAGCGTATGTACGCGGCTATTCAGCGTATGTACGTTGGGTTAGTGAATTTACAAATAAACAAATTTCCTTAACTAATTATCTTTTTTTAACTATTTTCTTGTATAATTTAAACACTTTTGAAATAAATAAATAAAATAATAATTATTGACAATTTATTAAATAATAGTGCCAAACTTAATAGTATTTAATGAATTAAGTTAAATTAAAGGTGAAATTATTAAGTCTTTTCAAGACTTATCATAGGACTCAACTATTATCCACCTCTATAAATACTCATTTGTGACCTACCAAGGTACGCTATATTCCCTAACTTACGCTTGAGCTTCGATATTGAGTATCTAAACTAACTTGAGCATTAGAGTGTTCTTGCATGTGACACCATCGTTCGCCCCTTAACACGTTAGATTAGTGTGATAGTTGAAGATTGGACATAGAGACTCTTGACTACCCATTGGACCAAGAAAGATAATACCGGGTCCCTACAGCATTGGTGTAACATATAAGAAAGATTTTAGACTAGTACTGACACCGAAAATGCTATCCATATACAGTTTAGTTCATTGGCATGTCCAATGGGACTTGCTAAAGGTATTCCCACATTTCATAATCAAGTTTCCATCATCTTTGTATTTTTTATCAGCATAGAACTTGATGTCTAGCTTCTTCTCTATATTGGCATCTGCAATATACTAGTAGGTGATGTTTAAGGGCTTATAATGCATTCAATAATATAGGCTTTGTGCCTTGGCAGCTAACCAGTTGATCCAGTATGCCACCATATTCATGTGGACGAGGTCAGTAACTACAACATGGCGAGGGCTAGTTTTGGAGTTCTCGTTTAAGGTCATCGTCTTCATAGTGTGCTTTGAAAGGGGGATACAATTGTAAAAAATCGAATCCTTAGTAAGGTACAAATCACCACTGTTATTAGACCCGAACAAAGAAGTTATCTCTGGATCCGTAGCCGAACCCGAAGAAGTATCATATATATCTAACTGCTCTCGTTCAAAAGTGGACTCCATCCTTAGTGGACAATTTGATCTCTCCCTTACGAAACGATTTGATCTTCCGCTTTGAAGTGGATGGTTCACTATGCCTCCTTGAGTGGGAAACCTAGCTCTACCTCCCTAGGTTGGATAAATACAGGTTCACACCACCTATGGATTGCACTGGGATGATGTTGTTGGGCACATCGTTGGAGGTTCTATTTCTTTCACAGACTCTTCACTCACGATTACTCTCACTTTTTTCTTCTAAGGTAATGTAAAAACAATACTAAAGCAAAGAGGAAGAACGAAATAGCTACCTGGTGTGGTGAGCCAAAACTTTAGAAATTACACCGGTTTATAGACGTGAGATTAGAGTAGCGTCTCAGTCTAGATAGCAAAGTGCCTTCAGCGTACAAATAAACCTCCTTTTATAGGCAAGTCTGGGGGCAGTTACACGGGAAGGTTAAAGGGTCATGACGCTTTGCATGCGGTTTAACAAGCCCATTGAAGTGAATTGTCACCAACCAACCAACACATGCCATGTATGCATATGTTTTCACCACTGATGTATGATGTTAAGATCAGTTGCCATTTTCAAAAGCCATGCCTACAAAAGGTTGTCATACTGGCAAAGAATCATAAACATCTTTTATTCATCATTTTATCATAGGGCTATAACTTAGCCCATTTAAGCAACCCATAGGTCACTTTAACAAGCTAGAAGACAAATGATCGGGTCTACATACTAGTCCTAAGACCTGATACCGAGTCATGTCCAAAACCATGGAAACACACTCGTACGACACATAATGGTACTAGAGAACCTCGACAAATAACTTCTCTCATGACGGAGTCCTTGTAGACTGGTGTCATGGCGAGTTTGGCAAATCTGCTAGGGGCGCACCAGTAACTAACCTATAAAAGGTATTAGTAATATCTACGCAGGTGTCAACTTTTCTCGTGATTCCTAAATTCATATTGATAGAATTCCACATAGGAGTCAATTGTCACCCATCTTATAAATACTCCTTTTTTTCACTACATTTCCTAACTTACACTCGAGCTCTGATAATGAGTATTTGAATTGACTTGAGTGTCGAA
This sequence comes from Clitoria ternatea, assembly GCA_037962975.1. Classification (NCBI taxonomy): domain Eukaryota; kingdom Viridiplantae; phylum Streptophyta; class Magnoliopsida; order Fabales; family Fabaceae; genus Clitoria; species Clitoria ternatea. The sequence continues at coordinate 10,558,697 of CM075676.1, forward strand.
GTGTCCTTACAAGTAACACCATCTTTCACCCCTCAACACGTTAGACTGGTGTGATAATCAGATATTGGATATAGAGACTCCTGCTGCCCACTGGACTAGGAGAGATAATATCAAATCCTTACTGAATTAGTGTAACATATAATAGAAAGTTGAGACTGGTACTAACATTAAAAGTGTTATTCCTATATCGGATAATTCATAATATTAAAATATATTTAATAAATTTATTATTAAAATATATAATCCATATATTTAATAAAATATATTATTAAAAAATATATCTTATATTAAATGTTGTAGTTAATGCATTAAAATAAAACATAAAATGTATGCTATATAAATATAACATGTCTAAGGTTTATAAAAATTTGTGTGTTTCTTAGTGGTTAGGTGTCTCATGTCTTATTCCATAGATTTTGTGTTCGAGACTTGGAAATCTAATTTATTTTAAATTTTAAAGTTAACGGCCATTAGCTTTTTAAAACAAAATAACCATTTTAAAACCTATATTTTAACTTTTATGAGACTCTTTTTAAACATATATTCTTAATACTTAAATTCTCTTTTTTTGTAATATCAATATAATATGAGACCTTTTTCTCTTTTCATTAACAGTGAGGGTAATTTTAGAAATATTACAAAAAATAATTAACAAATTTAATATATTTAACTAAAATAATTAAGGCTGCGTTTAGTTACAGAAAATTATTCTAGTTTTTTGTGAAAAGTTTTCTGCTTGTTTTCCAAAATTTTCATTTCCTAGAATAGTTAAAAAAAATTTGAAAACTCGTTTAGATAATGTGACAGTTTTTTAATTTAGAAAACTAAAAAAGTTGTTCAAGTGCACTCAGTTTTCCAAAATTTTTTCAAACATTCTTTAATTCAAATTAATTAAGATATGTCTTATATATATTATTTATGACAATATTGTATAGTATATGCATCACATAAAAATTATGACAAAAATTTAAGGTAATATTAAAATGAGAGCAAATGAGTTTATGTTTAAATATATTTCAAAATAGTAGCAGTAGAATTTTTTGAATTAGTAGCAGTTTGTTTCATATTCTCATTTGATTACAACAGTCTTTATCTTGTAATTCAGTTACCTTATCTTGTTATTCAATTACCTTATCTTGTAATTTAGTTACCGCCTTTTCTATTCTTTTACTTTTCTTAGAAAACTTTTTAAAAAAGTTTTCTGATTTTCTTAAAAAATAAAAAATCAGTTTTCTATTTTTCTATATAAAAAATTTAAATAATTTGTAAATAAACATTTTTTCTTTCTTTCTTTTTTTTAAGAATAATTTTCTATTTTTCTAAGAAAACCTATGAACTAAATGCAGCATAAATTTCTTAAATTTTATAAAAAGAAAAAAAGTATTGATATCATATAGTATTTGTTAAAATATGAATTTACGTAGAATATATTATTAAAAGTATTAAAGACTTTTACATACATCTAGTTGTGGATTATATAAGAAATAATTGTTGAATTTTATAATAATTATTTTAAAAATCATATTTGAGATAATTATAATTAATTCACAATTTTAAAATTTTAATATAGACCGTGTATTACAGTTACACTCGTTTATTAAAAAAAATTCATCTTTTGAAATAGTCAAAAAGGAGAAGGATAATGGAGAATGAGCTAGGAAGGAGTTGAATCTCATGCTCCTACCATCTACTTAAAAGTGTTTATCAAGCTTCAGTACATTCACACTCATTTATCAATCTATCTATTTAAAAGTTAAAGTGCATTGACTTGCATGTTAGTTTGAATTGGACCACGGTATATTTAGGGCATGTTTTTTATACATGATCTTTTAAATTATAATTTGATTTTTAAAATATATTCTAATTTTGACATGTTTTATAAGTTTTGTCAAAATTATTTTGTAATTTGATTTCGATATTATAATCTATAAAAATAATTTTGGAGGTTAAAATTATATGTTAACATATTAATTTTTACTAAAATTTTCCCATTAATTAGTTGACTTAATATATATATCCAACTATAATAAATAATTACATACCCTACTTTGTAATTTTGACATAAAATAAAATCGATTATTTTAAACAATTTAATTATTAAAAAATTAAATAAACTAGATTATTTTAAAATATATTTTTCACAAAAACACATTTAAATATAAGGGATCATGCTATTGAAGGAGTTACTCTTAAACATAACAAGCTATTTCTTTTTAATCTAATGACTCAGATTTATTTGTTATTAATTAAAATTATCTGATTGGATGTAATTGATACACAGTTAAAGAAAACATGTTCAGTCATTTAGTAAATAATATGTGTTAAATTTAACCGTTTTACTTTAAAGGAGTGTGATAAAGACTACTTTAATGAGATGTCAAAAGAAAATCCAATAAAAAATTCTAACCCATTTCTTGAGCAGTTCAATAGATTAAAGGACATGTGATATTAGAATGATTAATACTTATAACTCAATCTGTAACCAAGACTTTAGTGGCTTAACGGAGAACATTATAGCCAAGCCAAGGACACGTTGGTATACTTTATTCGTGAAATTATAATTTAAATTGACTTTACTAGTGGATGTATATGTTGTCCCTTTAGACCGTCTAGAATGTGTTGGTACTCAGTACACATTACTAGTCGATGTTGTCTCGCTGAAAACCAAAAGTGGGGCCTTATGACGATTTTTTGCCTGAAATTGACTCATTCCATTTGATCTATGTAAGTGCACTAGTGGAAAAAATGGATATAATCACGGTTAAAAAAGGCCTTTATTCACGGTTAAAGAACCGTGGTTGTTGCAGCCGTAGTAGTAGATGATGGTCTTTAACCACGGTTAACAACCGTGGTAATAAATCACATCTAACCACGATTAAGAACAACTGTGAATATAACTTACTATTTATATTCACGGTTATCGAGCACAACCGTGAATATAAGAACTGAAAGGTGTCAGTTACATCCACTTATATTGACGGTTATTATGGACAACCGTGGATATAGACTATATTTATCCACGGTTACTACCAAAACCGTGGATATAGACCCACTTATATAGACTATATTTATCCACGGTTACTACCATAACCGTGGATATAAATGTATCTATATCCACGGTTGTCCATCATAACCGTCAATATAAGTATTAAAAGGTTTCAGTTACAAACTACTTATATTCACGGTTATTATGGACAACCGTGGATATAGATACATTTATATCCCAAACTGTCCAAACGGACAATTCAAGATTCAACACAAACGATGACATTAATTGATTTAATGACCATTTGTGTCGAATCTCAAACGGGGAACTACGGTTCACTCATATGCACAACAACTTTCATACTAGTTAACAACCACACACATACAACAGCAATAAACATAATATATAAGAGCAACCAACAATAACAGAAATAAAATGGATAATAATTTAGTTAACTTTTTTCCTAAAATAGTATGATGTTTTTAATTTATGTTATTTTGAAGTAGAAGTATGGTGTTGGAGTATGGATTATGGATTATGGATTATGATATTGGTTTATAATGCAGGTTCAAACTTTAGACTTTTATTTAGTAATTAATATGATATTTTTAAATTCTATTATTTTCAAGTAGAACTATGGTGTTAGATGATGGATTATGGATTATGAGAATTTTTAGATTTTAACTTTTATTTTATGGATTACGGCTTATGGAGCTATGGACCACCGCCACAGAAACGTCGTTGGAGGATGCTGAACGGAGGTTGGTGAACATGGTTGCTGGAGCCAAACAGAAATGGTGGAAAACGTAGTTGCTGAATGGAGTTAGGGTCCGTTTGGTTAAAAGTTGGAGTAAGGTTTGTGAAACGGGGTTTGGAAAAGTGAGGTTTTAAAAACGTGGTTGGGAAAATTGGGGTTTGACCCGCAGGGCATCAAGAGGCGTAACGCTTTCTATTCTGGCAAGATTCTCGACATCTTTCGCCGTTTGATTCGTCAAAGGTTGAAGCTCAGAGAAAGCCAGGGGTTTGACTCAAACAATGACATGCTTAAGACCCTCCTCAACATCGCTCAAACCAATGACCAAGAAATGAATGAAACCCAAATCGAACATTTGAGCCTGGTATGTCTATGTACTTTGTATCCTCATTTCCCTTTTCTACCGTTCTATTAAAAATAGTTGTTTATGAGTTTGATACAACTTCATCTGTCTATACATAATCGTTCAAGTCTTATTATCTTGATTTCATTTGAAAAACTTATGAAACTATTATTATATCCTTGAGGGACCTAGAAATTTTGAAAAGTAGAGGTGAAATAATATTTTTTTTCATCATATCTCAGTTGTCCTGTTTTTGTTCTATTTTTTAACATGCACTAAAATTACGGATACACAATTGTCCTGTCTTTGTTATGTTTTTTTAGCATACACTACAATTAAAAATGTCTTTGGTGCACAAACAAAAAAATTCTCCTTAGCCATTTCAGTAGAGACAGAGACAAAGTTCAGAGGCAATGTCAAAATATCAACAATGTCAAAATAGCAACAATGAAAAAGATATCAATTCTCGTCAGCCATTTCTCGTCTCCACAACAATGAAAATGTCACAGAGACAACGAAGCAATGTCAACAATAAACACACAAACAGAGAGTTCAGCTTCAACAATAAACACACAAACAGAGACAACGAAGCAAACCCATTACGATTATACAGCATAACAACGAAGCAGAGGTTAAAAAGTGAACGAAACAAGAAGGGAAACGAAGCACTTACCTGACAATGGTGAACGAAGAAGAAGAAGGGCACGCGAAACAAGAAGGAAGTGAACCCAGAAGCCTACGACCAACAAAGAGCAGGACGAGGAAGAAGACGATAACCAACGAAAGTAAGGAGAAACTGAAAAAAGAGTGAAAGGCGCGGCTTTTGAAGTTTCAGAAAGGATATATATTCACGGTTCCCCCTCACAACCGTGAATATATTAAACATATATTAACGGTTTAGCAAACAACCGTGGATAAATGTTAACTATATATCCACGGTTACGATACCAACCATGGATAAATATTAAATCTATATTCACAGTTATAGAAACAACCGTGGACATAGAGTACCCAGTGATTAAACCCTAAAATCTGAACTATATATCCACGGTTGGAGATACAACCGTGAATATTGACATCTATATATATCCACGGTTAACATCATAACTGTAATTTTATGTTGATGTAGGTTTTGATAATGACACAACAAATGGAGGATCAAGATCAAACATATATATTTATGGACAAATTAATTATGTTTGATGAAGCAAAATTGATGAAATAATTCAAGGCATTTAAAGAAGCTTAAATTAGGTGAAATAAATTTATCAAAATGCCTAAGGATCAAAGGATTGGAGCCATGATTGAACAAATATCAAAAAGGGTAAAACAAAGTGCTGGAATTCATGCAACAGGTGCATGAATCGATTCATGAAGCAACACAAGGCCACATGAATCGATTCTTACGTGAAGAAAGGCCCAGAATTGGATTTTGCATAGCATGAATCGATTCCCTCTATGTGTGAATCGATTCACACGTGTTTCTTGGCCCAGGAAGCTTAAAATTGAAGCTTGAATCGATTCCTATATTAGTTGAATCGATTCATTCGATTAATTATGTCAAGGATGTGCAAAACAGGTGACTGAATCGATTCCCTCCTCCATTGAATCGATTCATGCGTTATGAATTGGACCAGGATGTGTTTTTTAATTGGTTGAATCGACTCACATCACAAAGAATCGATTCATACGCCTGGCAGTGTCCAAAATTGCACAGATAAACACTAAATGAATAGATTCATTTAGAGAATGAATAGATTCATTCTATTTGAAATTGAAGCTAAACGCTGGACAACCTGGAATTGCACAGTGGAAAACTCAAGATCGCACTTCATGAATAATGGACCACTAAGCAGACAAAGACAAGCTCCATTACATGATTCATGGATCCATTGGAATATTTTAAGGGAAAATTCCATGTTGCTGGAGGCTATAAATAGAGAGGAAATTGAAGAAGCAAAATACACCACAGGGAAGCATTTCCTCTGTTCTTCTTCCTCCCTCTCGTTGCAATTCTCTCTATGTTTAATTATTTGGCATATTCCTCTTGATAGTTTATTTAAGAGTTAGAGAGAAATATTTTGAGTGAGCTAAATTTGTATATCCTCTCTTTGAGAGTTAATATCTTGTGAAAGCTTTGAATTGTAAATCCACTCTAGTGAGAGAGTTTCCTTGTACACTTAAACATCAAACTTCATACAAATTTTGGGTTGGGTTTCAACCTTGTAATTGTGAGATTGAGAGATTGGGTGGGGTGCCCTTGTACTTGTGAGGATTGGGTTCTTGAGTGTGGGACACTAGGAAGCCGCGATTGCTCAAAGTTGTATCTCTAATCTCCAATAGTGGAAATCCTTCAAGTGGGTTGCTTGAAGGCGAGACGTACACCGGGGTGGTGGAACTCGTTATATCGGTTTGCAAATTCTCTCTTCCCTAAACTCATTTAATTTGTGCACTTAAATTGCTCACTTGATTTATTATATCATTCGTAATTAAATTGGACTAAGTGCATGCTATAAGTTGCAAACTATATTGGTTAACATTGTTGAAGTTAGATTAAATTAAATCCATGAATCAAATGTCTTAAACATTGTTGGATTTAGTTATTGAGGAAGTAATATATTGGTGTTAACAACTTGGTAAATCATCATGCTTAATTAATTTGTTAGAAGTTGTTTAAGTTACACTATATTGGAATTAATTAATGCATGACAAAGTATTTCAAGAATTGCCTTAACTAATAACTTGCTTTACTTATCAAAATCAATTCTTGAACATAGTCCATTCAACTCAAAATGTTTAGTATGAAATGTGCTTCATAATTATTACATTTTTTATATTGCATCATTTGTGTACTACTAATCGTTTTGAAAGGGATTCCGCGCGAAAATTTGAAATACTCAATTCACCCCCCCTCTTGAGTATCGAGGCCTTGGCTAACAATTGGTATCAGAGCTTGACTCTTGGAAGATCAAGCTTAACCGCTTCAAGAGATCAAGATGGCCTCTACTTCTTATGATGCATTTCCACAAGGTGAAATAATAAATAGACCACCAATCTTCAATGGTAAAGACTTTGTTATTTGGAAAGAAAGGTTGAAAATCTTTATCCAAGCCTATGACCTCAAGGTATGGAATGCTATTCAATTTGGTCCTTTCATTCCTAAATACATTGTTGATAATATAGAATGCATGAAGCCCATGAACTTATGGACTAAGGAAGAAGAAAGAAAGGTACAATTTAATCTTAGAGCTAAAATTCTTATCACATTAGCATTAGAACCTAATGATGTTTCTAGAGTTATTACTTGTAACAATGCTAAAGAAATGTGGGAAACTCTTGAAACAATTTATGGAAATACTAATGATGATAAAGATGCAAGAATTAGTACTCTTTCTAGTCAAGATGAAGAATTCGAAAGAAGCGTTGAAAAAGAGACCAACGAGAAGGAAGAAGAAATTGCATGCCTAATGACAAAGCACTCTCAAGATGATGAGGTATGCTCTTTAAATGCTTTTAGTGATGATAGTGATGATGAAATTGATAAAGATGAATTGCTAGAAGCTTCTGAAGAGTTGCATGAAAAATTTGTCTTGTTATCAAAGAAATATGCATGCTCTAAACAAACCATTTTGACTCTTGAAAAAGAATTGCATGATGTTCACATAGAAAAAGAATATCTTAGAGTTCAAAATGATGAATTAGTAGCTTCAAATGCATCTCCTAGGACTTGTAATGGAAATGATAATTGTATGTTTATTGATAAATGTATGCTTCTTGAAAAAGAGAATAAAGAACTAAAAGAAGCACTTAGTAAGCTTACAAGTAATCAAGAGTATCTAAGTGCACCTCTTAAAGATCAAAGGCATACACTTGATAGAAGAAAAATAGATCATTACAAGAACCATTTTGCATCCTACAAAGAAAAATCCAAATCCTCTCTAAGATGCACAAACCATGAAAGAAAAAGGAACTCTATGTCTAATTGTTGTATGAACCTTTATAATTCTAAAATGACTTACTCTTTGAATGCAACATGTTTTTGTTGTGGAATATATGGTCATATATCTTCTAATTGCTTTATAAAGAAATCCCGTCAAAAGTGTACAAGAAAGGTATGGATTCCAAAAACAAATTTGAAATCCTAAACTAACAACAAAGGACCCAACTCTTAAAGGGTACCATAAAACTTGACATTTTTGTAGGAACACTTTAAATCGACAATCTTTCGTTAACGAATGACCAAAAGAATCAAGATTCATGATCTTCACTCCAAAGAACAAAGGATGAAAAAGACAAGGACATAAATTTTGTAAAACTCCAAGGTACGATCGGATCCTTACTCTAGTTAATTAAATATCATGTTGACTATGTGTTTTGTATGCTTAATTATGTTGAACAATATATGAACTTGGTTGATATTTTATTCTATACTTGTTTATAATGAATTTTGATGTGTGAAAATCAAACTTTGATTTGATATATTTGAGTTTGAACATGAAAGGTGTAAAGTTTTGAAATGAATAAATGAAATCTTAGGATCAATGATATATATCCTTATGATTTTTTATGATTGGTACATGATTGCTTAAATAACATGTTTCATGAAAAACTTGAGATTAAAGTTGTTTGCATCCATGTGTGTTAGGAAGGATTGAGACATGAAAATGTTGAAATACTAAATCTTGTTGCTTAGATTCAAAGTCCCAAATGATGCATAAACTCTTAATGATATATGATGTATGAATTCTTGAATGAAGCATGTATGAATCCTTGGTAACATATGAATGATGCATGAACTTTTGATTGAATATGAATTCTTGATAATGTATTGTTTATTGAATAAGAAATATGTTGGTTAGCTAGTGGTATCTAAATAACAAACATCTTCCTTTAACAATGGTATCAATTGAATTAGTAAGAGGAAGAGATCATGAGGACATATTCTTGATTAGATACTTGCCACTATGTTTTGATGATAAATACATATGTTGTGTATAAGTGATATCCATGATTTGATAATTTATGCAAGTGGTATATTCCTTTCCTAACAAGCAAGTATCTTTTCATAACAAGTGGCATTGAACTTCATATTAAGAAAATGTTATGACTAGTTGATTATGACAAACCTTAAAGTTGCTTTAAGTTAGGACTATGTTATGCTTACATGTTTTACAAAGTTGTCCATCTTAGGCAAAATATTTTCTATGCAATTATATGTTGGTTTTGATAATGCCTAAGGAGAAAGTATGTATGCTCTATGCCTAGACTTTAATTTCATGACTAGTAACATGTATATGACAATGCATGATTTTGGTGACATGTAAATGACAATGTATGATATGTGATAATACTTGGTATATTAAAGGACAATGCATTATTATACATGGCATGACCTTCCTTGATACACCATGCTTGAGTAAATTGGCATCTATCTTAAGTGACATATATGTTTGATGATGCATGATCTTGAATGTGAAAAGAAACTTGAATATATGCATCGTTGAGATTGAAAAGAATGTTTGAACAACATTATGATGTATGCTTGAATGTAATTAATCTTGTGATAATATACATAAATGTTTATAATTGATATCAAGAGCTTATATTGGCAAATCCATCTAGTGATATCATGCCTAGATACTAGTTACAAGCGGTATGGACAATGAATAAGTAATAAATGGTGTTGATCAAGAAAAGAATGCTTGACATAAAAAAGGGTCATAGATATATTGGCATGTGTTATAATATAAATGCATGAGTAAGCCAACAAGTTGTATTAATCATTCCACCATTGCTATGATACCTACATTTGAGTGCATATTGTTGAAAATTCTTCTATGATTACCACTTTGATTGATGATTGACCAATGAATTTTATATACAATTGGTATCTAACTTTTGAGTGATATCTATTCATATTGTTATTTCTATTGGTTGAATAAGTGGCATCTATTGAAAGAAGTTGATCATATGCTTAAGAATTACATCAATTAGCTTAACAATTGGTATTCAATTACAATTGGTATTCAATTACATGTGTTAATAACATTTGGTATTAGACTTGATCAAATTAGTGTAATTGGGTTCATAACAATTGGTATCAATATATGTGAAAAGGGGAGAATATATCATGACATCTTAGTATCTATTAAATGACTAAGGAGGAGATATTATCTTGCATGATACATTATGATCTTCTAACAAATTGGTATATCCTTCAACAATTAGTATCTATTAAATGCATGACATGTGTTCAATAATTGGTATCAAACTTCATCAAATTGATTTCACATGTTAATAAGTGGTATATGTTTTTACAAGTGACATCAATTACAATAGTAAGGGGGAGCATACACATGAATGAATATCCATCATTTTACCTCTCTATGATTATGTTTATGGCATTTATGCTTACAATTTTATTCTCCTATATGCCTACTTGGAAAAATCCTTGTGTGTTTGATAATGCCAAAAAGGAAAAGATTATGTGCTTATTTGAAATGATATATGTGCTTACTTGAAATGATATGTATGCTTATTTGGAAAGAATCATGTGACACTTACCATACATGAAAGTAATATCAATTACATGATTGAAAATGAGTTAGTAATCAATTATATGCTTACTTGATGAATGAATTATGTGAGTGATTATTGACTCTAAATGCATCAAATTGGTATATATCCTTGATCATGATATGAGCTTTGATTTGAAATCCTTTTCATGAAATATTTGCTCTAAATCTCTCTTATTCAAATAGATGAGTTTATTGATGGCATAGAATATAATTAAGATGATAATCTTTTTGATGATGCCAAAGGGGGAGAGATTAGTGAAAGGATTAGTAAAATGTTATTTATGCCAAAAAGAGGAGAATTACTATGACTATTGTTTTATCACAAGGAAAGTTTTTGATGATGCCAAAGGGGGAGAAGGTTATAGGAAGATATAGTCTTTTACAAAGGGGGAGAGATATAAAGAGAGATATATATAAGAAAAGGGGAGAAGATATACACTATCACTATGCTCTAAATTAGATGATTGATATCTATTGTATGATTAAAGGGAGATGATTAAGAAGGAGAGAACATATATTAAGGGGGAGAGACCTTTGTTTCTTAAATACTTTCTTGATTTCTTGTGTCTATGATTTCATCAACAATTGGTATCAAATTGTATGTGATAGGGCAAGTCTTTCTTGAAATATATTTGAATTATTGTGATACTAACACCCCAAGAGACAAGCATTTGTTGTCATCATCAAAAAGGGGGAGAATGTAATTTTATGTTGATGTAGGTTTTGATAATGACACAACAAATGGAGGATCAAGATCAAACATATATATTTATGGACAAATTAATTATGTTTGATGAAGCAAAATTGATGAAATAATTCAAGGCATTTAAAGAAGCTTAAATTAGGTGAAATAAATTTATCAAAATGCCTAAGGATCAAAGGATTGGAGCCATGATTGAACAAATATCAAAAAGGGTAAAACAAAGTGCTGGAATTCATGCAACAGGTGCATGAATCGATTCATGAAGCAACACAAGGCCACATGAATCGATTCTTACGTGAAGAAAGGCCCAGAATTGGATTTTGCATAGCATGAATCGATTCCCTCTATGTGTGAATCGATTCACACGTGTTTCTTGGCCCAGGAAGCTTAAAATTGAAGCTTGAATCGATTCCTATATTAGTTGAATCGATTCATTCGATTAATTATGTCAAGGATGTGCAAAACAGGTGACTGAATCGATTCCCTCCTCCATTGAATCGATTCATGCGTTATGAATTGGACCAGGATGTGTTTTTTAATTGGTTGAATCGACTCACATCACAAAGAATCGATTCATACGCCTGGCAGTGTCCAAAATTGCACAGATAAACACTAAATGAATAGATTCATTTAGAGAATGAATAGATTCATTCTATTTGAAATTGAAGCTAAACGCTGGACAACCTGGAATTGCACAGTGGAAAACTCAAGATCGCACTTCATGAATAATGGACCACTAAGCAGACAAAGACAAGCTCCATTACATGATTCATGGATCCATTGGAATATTTTAAGGGAAAATTCCATGTTGCTGGAGGCTATAAATAGAGAGGAAATTGAAGAAGCAAAATACACCACAGGGAAGCATTTCCTCTGTTCTTCTTCCTCCCTCTCGTTGCAATTCTCTCTATGTTTAATTATTTGGCATATTCCTCTTGATAGTTTATTTAAGAGTTAGAGAGAAATATTTTGAGTGAGCTAAATTTGTATATCCTCTCTTTGAGAGTTAATATCTTGTGAAAGCTTTGAATTGTAAATCCACTCTAGTGAGAGAGTTTCCTTGTACACTTAAACATCAAACTTCATACAAATTTTGGGTTGGGTTTCAACCTTGTAATTGTGAGATTGAGAGATTGGGTGGGGTGCCCTTGTACTTGTGAGGATTGGGTTCTTGAGTGTGGGACACTAGGAAGCCGCGATTGCTCAAAGTTGTATCTCTAATCTCCAATAGTGGAAATCCTTCAAGTGGGTTGCTTGAAGGCGAGACGTACACCGGGGTGGTGGAACTCGTTATATCGGTTTGCAAATTCTCTCTTCCCTAAACTCATTTAATTTGTGCACTTAAATTGCTCACTTGATTTATTATATCATTCGTAATTAAATTGGACTAAGTGCATGCTATAAGTTGCAAACTATATTGGTTAACATTGTTGAAGTTAGATTAAATTAAATCCATGAATCAAATGTCTTAAACATTGTTGGATTTAGTTATTGAGGAAGTAATATATTGGTGTTAACAACTTGGTAAATCATCATGCTTAATTAATTTGTTAGAAGTTGTTTAAGTTACACTATATTGGAATTAATTAATGCATGACAAAGTATTTCAAGAATTGCCTTAACTAATAACTTGCTTTACTTATCAAAATCAATTCTTGAACATAGTCCATTCAACTCAAAATGTTTAGTATGAAATGTGCTTCATAATTATTACATTTTTTATATTGCATCATTTGTGTACTACTAATCGTTTTGAAAGGGATTCCGCGCGAAAATTTGAAATACTCAATTCACCCCCCCTCTTGAGTATCGAGGCCTTGGCTAACAATAACCGTGAACGTACCCATCAATATATATTCACGGTTGTGATTAAAACCGTCGATATATATTTCAGGTACTATATATCCACGGTTGACTCCTCAACCGTGAATATATATTGATGGGTACGTTCACGGTTATGATGTTAACCGTGGATATATACTTTTCTCTGATTAAAACATTCACCTTATAATTTCAAAAATACCACCGTGCATGTTTTTATCACTGATCCTCTTCTACCCGTGAATATATCCCCGTTGTTATATCCATTTTTTCCACTAGTGGTGTGAAAATGGAGGGCACTTTCAGATTTAGCGTGGGACTATGTGAGGACTTCTCATGTTAAAATTAAATCACGTGAAATATTATATTTTATGTCTTTACATATTACTTCTTTTTCATACAGAAGGCATCAAATATCAATGTGCTATGTTAAATCATTGTCCCACATCATTTTGGAGTGTAGTATAGGGCGTGCATCATGTTTCACACTCATTCCCCTACCAAGTGTATGTTTGTCCTACTATTATTATTATTATAGGTAAAACAAATACATATATTGTTTAAATAAAATAAGATTGTTATGTTCGATATGAAGGACAAACTTCCAAAACAGATATTGGATATTGCAATTTTTATATCTTACATAGGTTTAGTGAGAATTCAAGATTATTTCCTTGAGTCCAATGGAGAGATTCTAAGATTTTTGTGTGCTTAAGTCCTACAATCAATGATATCTTACATTATGGGGTGAGATAGGGTGTCGCCTACAAAGATACTCCAAAACCTAAGTCACTACCAAATAATCAATATCGGAGCTCAAACGATGAATTGGTGAATGTAGCTTAAACTTTAGTAAAAGAATGGTGTAAGGTCCTCCCTAATTTACACTTATTTTTAATTTTAATTCTATCAAATTTACTAAAAAAATTTCACGCTTTTAGATATAATAATTTTAATCCCCCAATTAGAATTATATTTTAAACTCTAATTATCAATTATTAATCATTCCTAGCATAAATAGCCCTTAAAAGCATTTTAGTTTGATAAAAATTGAGTTTTAACTCATCAATTTTTGTTGTAATCAATTACATGCACAAAAACACAAAATAGGCAAATTGACAAAAGTGGTAATCGATTACCAAAAATGGTAATCAATTACCGACAAAACAACAACAACAATTATGTAGAATTTTGCATTTTGGCCAACTTCCGGCCTACTTCAATGACTCGTTTTAACTTCAATTGCCACAAAACTTTATAGGCCACATGTTTTTGCCATTCCAGAACTGTTGACATCGTACGTTTGCCAAAATTCCATCATATGCGTAAGATATGCGGAAAAATGCATTTAAACTAAAAGTAATGCAAATGAGTGCACAAAACCTATCAAATGGACTTCAAACTTGGTAAGACCTATATGCACAAGTTCTAATTAACGTAGGGAACCTATTGGTCCCTTCCGGGGGTCCCTAAACCCACCAGATCTCCAAATCACCCATCCAGTTTCTTATTTTTACATGATGATCCTAAAAATGCATGCTATGGTTTCATCACCAACTTTTATCAATTCACATTAATTCATCACCTCACAATTATATATCAATACACCCACATACCAATACACATAACATAATTCACTTGGTCACAGTCAAACATGCAACATTTCCACATTCACACACCATAGCTTCGTGCCATATATATAACCACTAATTACTTTAAATCATATCACCACACTATACATGTTAAATCATCATCATCAATTAAGCACACGCATATATAGACATCAAACTACATTATCACTTCATAATTCAAGTTAAAACTTAATTGCATGTCTGTATATACACACATAGATAATTATTACAAGTTCCATCCTTATCATACACATCAAAAGTTCCACTCCATCCTTGGCATTCGCTTTTCACTTGGTGCATCCCTCCGGGGCATCAGCACCCTCTCTGTCACTAGTCATTAAAAAGATAAACCACAGCAAGGGTGAGTGTTTGACAATCATAATTAATATAGTATTCATAATTAATGAAAATGGAAACATACATAACTTTCACACGCCTTATCCTGTCAGCTCACCACAAGCCCATTGGGCCACATAAACACCATATTCATCAATTTCATGCACACTGTCATCAATTACATTAATGACATCACTAACCATCCAAAAGCACCATTTAGTAAACTCTTTTACTAACCCATCGGGTTCTCAGACAACTATATGCATAATCAAATCATTTCATGTCACCACATGCTAAAGGAAAGATAAACATCATAACTATCACTAAATAATCATCAGTATATATCTAATCACATGAAACACCACTGACTCTCATCAAACATACTGACGCCTAGTATCCGAATACTAACAGGATCGACCTTTAGCTAGGGGTCCTACTTGACCACGGGAGCCAAAAGCGAGGGTAACATATACCGTCAGTCGTCCTTAACCACACAAATCACATAATTTCATTTTAAATTCCCCGTCTTCATTAAATGGCATAAAGTCCTATTTCAAATAAATGGGGTGGTCACACAGACCCAACCCACGTTCTAACACCAAAGCGGCCACACAGACCTGGCCTCAATCATATCGCCTCAAGTCATCAAATCATCATCCAGCATTAAATTGTAACAATAACAAAGTGGCCACACAGACCTTGCTCCAATTATACGCCTCATGTTATACACATATCACCAAATATTAAGTCAATTAACAATCAAGGCTGCCACACAGACCATGCCCAAAACATATACAACAAATAGATGTAAATATATCATACCAAACCATACCACAACTCAACATATTTCTCATACTTTTAATTGCATAATACAATACACCAAGTTACTAACTACCACATTTCATTTATCAATGACCATTCAAATTTTAAATCACCACGCCTTTCAATTTACCCACAACATAACAATACATGACATCAATCACAATAAAAAAGTAGTCACACAAGCCAAGCCCGACATATACTCTAATCAATTTAACTAACTATCAAGATATGAACATCTTTATCATAACATCAAAAAATATTCTTAATTAATCATAATTCACATCAAACCACGTTCAAAAATCTATTTAACTCTACATATATCGTGATACATGTACAATGTAACCTTACTTGCATTTCACACCCCTACCAAAGCACATGAACATTGTCATCAGAATTCACCACACAACTTCATCTCGGTTATAACACATCATCCAAATCATAAGTTATACAACTCAATTTATCACACGCTACATATCAATTAATATAATTCATTCATTTCTAAAAACCACCATTTCTTTATTTGTAATTCACATGATATCATCACTCTTTAGCTCACATAAATTTCTCATTTTATCATTAATCGATATATTAAACTATCATACAAAAGGGTGGCCATACACACTAAAGCATAATAAACACATTCACCATACAAATTCCATTATCAAACCTATTGTACAACTTCAATTTCCGATACCTCACACCAATCATTAAGATCCTTATACTTTTAAGATCATAATTCTCTTTTATTCCATCATTTCTCATTCCTAATTCATATTATATTTTCACTTGTTATTGCACATAATTCATTATATCATCATATTTTATACAAACATAATTGGTTTCTAATTCTTGTAAACAACGTTATTTCCTTCTCGCACACCACCATTAGATCACAATAGATGTAATCATGCTAGTTATTCATTAATACACATAATTCATTGCATCTTTCTATATTGCATAATCATAACAAAATTTTTAATTCCCTCCAATTACATTAATTTCTTTTCGAACTCCAATTAGGGTTGATACCTGATTCTCATTAATTATAATATCAAACACCCTTTTACCTCGTTTCCACGCTTCAACCATTTACTCCCAGTGTCGATTGCTTCCGATATCTAACAATCTACTATTTACAAGAAATTGGTTAATTAATTCTGGTTCCTAGACTAGAAGCCATTACATTGGTGTGATAGAATCCGATTTTATATACCTGTAACCAAGACTTTAGTGGCTTAACGGAGAATATTATAGGCAAGGCCATGCCGAGGACACGTTGGTATTACTTTATTCGTGAAATTATATTCATGTTAATAATATAAATTGACTTTACTTTGGATCTCCGCCCATTTTCAACAGCAGTAGCCCACGTGCGTCGCTTTCCAGCTTACGGATGTTTTTGTTGAAGCACTTGCACATTAGTGGTTGACCCTTTAGACCGTCTAGAATGTGTTGGTACTTAGTACAAACTACACACTCCAACTTACTACTCCCTGAAAACCATAAACGTGAAATTCACCCATTCCAATTGATCTATGTAAGTGTGAAAATGGAGGGCATAAAAAAAATCACACAGCAAAGTTGAGATTTAGCGTGGGACTATGCGAGGAGTTCTCATGTTAAAATCAAATGACGTAAAATATTATATCTTATGTTTTTACATGTTATTTTTTTCCATACAGAAGGTACGTGAAATATCAATGTCCTATGCTAAATCATTGTCCCACATCATTTTAGAGTGTAGAATGGGGCGTGCATCATCATTCCCCTACCAAGTGTTTGTCCTATTATTATTATTATTATTATTATTATTATTATTATTATTATTATTATTATTATTATTATCATCATCATCATCATCATCATCATCATCATCATTATCATCAACACATGAAAAAAATACTGAATAATATAATATAGGTAAAATAACTACATATATTGTTTAAATAAAATAAGATTTATGTCCGACGTGAGGGGCAGACTTCTAAAATAGATATTGGATACTGTAGTTTTTATATCTTACATCAGTTCAGTGAGAATTTGATATTATTTCCTTGAGTCCAATGGAGAGATTCTAAGGTTTTCGTGTGTTTAAATCTGACAATCAATGATATCCTGCATTATAGGGCTGGATAGGGTATCACCTGTAAAGATACTCCGAAGCCTAAGTCACTACCAAATAATCAATATCGGAGCTCAAACGATGAGTTGGTGAATGTAGCTTAAACTGTAGTAAATGAATGGTGTAAGGGACAGAATTTTGGAGCCCCCCATATCTTGATAGCTCGTGGTTTTGAGAAGAAAAGGGTGGAAATTAAAGTTATTTTCTAACTTACCTCTTGATTCTAGCTACAATGGTGCCTTCAATTTCGCAATTTGTGAAGAAATGGACCCTTTATCTTGACATGCATCCCTCGACCATTAAAGGAAGGAAATAAAGAAGGTTTCAAGCGTGAATAGCTCGAGAAGAAGAAGATTGAAACTTAGTTTTCATTTCATTAAGGGCATTTAGGTCTTCTTTAATTTCTTCTCTATTTTCTTTCATAACTTACATAAAAACTTACCCTTTTAACCTTTTGCTAACTAAATATTTACCACCATCAATTTAAACTTTATTTAAATGTTAATGATCAACCAATCAAATAAATTTATTTAATTTCATAGCATTTAATTATTTAAAATATTAATTATATTAATTAATAATGATTTTCCAAAAGTTTGAAATTTATTTAAAATAATTATTTATAATTTTCAACCAATCATTAATTTTTAAATTAATTTTTCGGATGTTACAAATGGTATTTATTGAATTGGGTGGTGGTTGGGTCTTATGTGGCCTATGTCAGTACCTTTTGTGAAGTATGGAAAAGCTAACACAAGTGCAGACATTCCTAAGACTCTTGTAGGTATAGTCTGGTATGCCTCTGCTGTAACAAATGCAATATTCTCATCATCCTTATCCCAAATCAAGATTTGGTTATAGCCAAAGTAAGTATCCATGAATAAGAGAAACTAGAAACCTAAAGAATCATCAACCTTTGGGCAATACCGATTTAGATTTATATAATCTATGTTCATCCTCCACTTTTCATTTTCCTATTTAACTATGATGAAGTTAGAGACCTATGGAAAATATCGGATCTCATAGACAAAACTTGCCTTCAAAAGTTCCTCTATTTACTCGTAGGCTGCCTTATGTTTCTCAAGGCCCAAATGCCTCTTCTTTTGAGTTGTCTGTCTGGTCTCAGGGTATACCATTAGTTTGTGGCAACAGGCATACTAGTTATGGTTCATGCAAAAACTTGTTTTCTCCATATCGTCAGATAGCTTGTCATTGATGCTTTTTACTTTCTCAATGGCATTTCCAAGCATAATGGTCTTTAATCCTCCATTAAGTGGGCTTGGAGCGATTAAGAAGATCAATTCTCAAATCCTCTCTGGGGTCTAGTTCTATCATGTTGGCTAAGCCCGTTGATATTCCTTAATCATTCAACCATCTTTTCTTCAGGGTGACTTCCTCTTTTACCATTTGCAAGCTTAGATTGTAGCAATATTGAGCCATTTGTTGATCTACTTAGACTACAGGAACTTGGTTATTCATGTTAATGAACTTGATAAGAAGATTTGGAGTGGAAACAATAACCTGCATGGCATTTAGAGAAGGCCTCCTTAGAATCCCATTGAAAGGTGACTTGACATCAATCACCAAGATTCTCGTCTTAACGGTTCTTGCATTGGACTTACCTTCAAAGAGAGTCTCATATCGAGATACCCTTTGGTGGGTGTTTGGCCTTGTTAAATGCTTTCAAATCCTACGTATAAGGTTGCAAGTTCATATTGGTTAGGTCTATCTTTTTAAAACATTCATAAAAAATATCATCACTAAAACTTCCTTAATCAACTAACAATCGTCAGACGCTCTTGTTTGTTATTACAACCTCGATCATAATTGTGTCATCACCTCCTAAGATTATGGGGTCGAAGTCATCTGAAAAAGTGATGGGCAGGGTCTGAAACTATACCTTAATTACCCATTTAGACCTTAATTTGTGACACCGTTCTCTTTATGCTATGGGGCACACCTCTCATTTGTCGTGTTTGACATATGTGCAAGTGTCAATAGATTCAAAAGTATAATCGTCGAACTCATCATCCCAAGATACCATCTTAGTCGAGCTTATATACCAGACATATAAACACATAAATATAATATATAATATGTTCTATATATAAATATATATATCATGATATATAACCAATATAATATATTTAATATATATAAAATATATTTAACTTAAGAATTAAAAAGTTATAGGCTGTTTGGATTATCAAAACGTTTTTTGTTTTTATTTTCATTTCATTAAGGGCATTTAGGTCTTCTCTATTTTCTTTCATAACTTAAATAAAAACTTACCCTTTTAAACTTTTGCTAACTAAATATTTACCACCATCAATTTAAACTTTATTTAAATGTTAATGATCAACCAATCAAATAAATTTATTTAATTTCATAGCATTTAATTATTTAAAATATTAATTATATTAATTAATAATGATTTTCCAAAAGTTTGAAATTTATTTAAAATAATTATTTATAATTTTCAACCAATCATTAATTTTTAAATTAATTTTTCGGATGTTACAAATGGTATTTATTGAATTGGGTGGTGGTTGGGTCTTATGTGGCCTATGTCAGTACCTTTTTGTGAAGTATGGAAAAGCTAACACAAGTGCAAACATTCCTAAGACTCTTGTAGGTATAGTCTGGTATGCGTCTGCTGTATCTCTCATCCTTTGTTTGATACCATGTTCATCATTATATGACAAGTTATTAAGGGATATGTGAGGCTAAACACATGAAGGGTTTCAGTAACTATTGGTATGGGCCTAAGAATATCGACACAATATCAGGCCCAGATCATTTGGCCCCCAGTCCGTTGAAGTGACTTTAGAGTTGCTTTAATAAGCTGATGTATGTTTTTGTTGTGGTTCTTAGGGAAACTAACGTGCGTGCAAAGAATCCTCATAAGGATGAGACCTCATTATGGAGCAAGAGGCTTGAAGATTAACGTGGCATGTTGTGAGTGGTTGTGACATTTCAATTTTCATTCTGCAACCATTTGAAATGTGAAACAACGCATATGACAGAGCAATTATTGCATCATAACATCTCTTGCCATTTCTCCTTCCAAGCTTCTTCTATAAAAGGTGGACCTATCCTAATCATTGAGTACTTTGCTTCATTAGAATTGTTGTTGCTCTGATATTGCTTTCATTTTAGTTCCTTGGCTTGTATAAAGCAAACCACTTGTGTCATCCACCTAACTATCCTCTCTATCTCGTTTCTATTAATTTTTTATTCAGTATTTTTTCCTTTAAAATTAGGATATGGGGTACGACCACATGAGTGATGAGTCAATTAAAATACTTTTTAAGCCACTGTCGTGGTCATATGTGAGATCCTAACTTAAGCCATGAATATCACGAATGGACATACGTAGGTTCTTAAGTATGAACACGAGATATTATCGGTAAGACATTACACAGGTTCCTAGATGAGTTAATATCCTCTTTCGAGTCCACTGTCGAGCCACCCCTGCATCGCCAATATCTATGCCCTTATCCTGGGCTTCGGATTCCAACTTCATGTATTACCATTCTATCGACACCCTTTTTATCAATGTATTCCATTTCTACAACACATTGTCAAACCAATAACTTCCAAAGGATCCCACCACTCTGACACTAATATAAAACAAATAGTTATAATCGACCCTATAAGTACAAATGTTATTGAAAAAGCTAAAGACCAATATTTCTAGATGCACCAGAAGCCAATGTCCATCATATCCCAATATGCTAAAAATCAAGATGGTATAGCTAGACAAGGTTCCGATTCATTCTTCCCTAAGAAATAAAGATAATTTCACCATAATCATTTGTTGATCATTCGCTGGTATATTGCTTTACCATTCTTCAGGCTAAAAAGCATGACAGTGTAACAAAAAAACACCTTTATCATTAACAAATGCAATATTCTCATCATCCTTCTCCCAAATCAAGATTTGGTTATAGCCAAAGTAAGTATCCATGAATAAGAGAAACTAGAAACCTAAAGAATCATCAACCTTTGGGCAATACCGATTTAGATTTATACAATCTATGTACATCCTCCACTTTTCATTTTCCTATTTAACCATGATGAAGTTAGAGACCTATGGAAAATATCGGATCTCATAGACAAAACTTGCCTTCAAAAGTTCCTCTATTTACTCGTAGGCTGCCTTATGTTTCTCAAGGCCCAAATGCCTCTTCTTTTGAGTTATCTGTCTGGTCTCAGGGTATACCATTAGTTTGTGGCAACAGGCATACTAGTTATGGTTCATGCAAAAACTTGTCTTCTCCATATCGTCAGATAGCTTGTCATTGATGCCTGTTACTTTCTCAATGGCATTTCCAAGCATAATGGTCTTTAATCCTCCATTAAGTGGGCTTGGAGCGATTAAGAAGATCAATTCTCAAATCCTCTCTGGGGTCTAGTTCTATCATGTTGGCTAAGCCCGTTGATATTCCTTAATCATTCAACCATCTTTTCTTCAGGGTGACTTCCTCTTTTACCATTTGCAAGCTTAGATTGTAGCAATATTGAGCCATTTGTTGATCTACTTAGACTACAGGAACTTGGTTATTCATGTTAATGAACTTGATAAGCAGATTTGGAGTGGAAACAATAACCTGCATGGCATTTAGAGAAGGCCTCCTTAGAATCCCATTGAAAGGTGACTTGACATCAATCACCAAGATTCTCGTCTTAACGGTTCTTGCATTGGACTTACCTTCAAAGAGAGTCTCATATCGAGATACCCTTTGGTGGGTGTTTGGCCTTGTTAAATGCTTTCAAATCCTACGTATAAGGTTGCAAGTTCATATTGGTTAGGTCTATCTTTTTAAAACATTCATAAAAAATATCATCACTAAAACTTCCTTAATCAACTAACAATCGTCAGACGCTCTTGTTTGTTATTACAACCTCGATCATAATTGTGTCATCACCTCCTAAGATTATGGGGTCGAAGTCATCTGAAAAAGTGATGGGCAGGGTCTGAAACTATACCTTAATTACCCATTTAGACCTTAATTTGTGACACCGTTCTCTTTATGCTATGGGGCACACCTCTCATTTGTCGTGTTTGACATATGTGCAAGTGTCAATAGATTCAAAAGTATAATCGTCGAACTCATCATCCCAAGATACCATCTTAGTCGAGCTTATATACCAGACATATAAACACATAAATATAATATATAATATGTTATATATATAAATATATATCATGATATATAACCTATAAAATATATTTTACTTAAGAATTAAAAAGTTATAGGCTATTTGGATTGTCAAAACGTTTCTTGTTTTAAAAATTTTATACAGAAAACACTAAAAAATAGTTTTTTTATGCACTTCTGGTTTTCATTTTTTTAATATAAAATTTTAAAAATAAAAAATGAAGGTTTTATAATTAAAACTAGAAATAAAAATAAAAAAAAACTTTTTCCAATTCAAACGGTCTTTTATATTTTCTGGCGGTTTGTTGCTGAATTGTTAATTAGTAGGATAGGGTCATGGGCTTAAGGAATCGAAGTCGTGAAGTTCATAGGTGGGATAATTATTAGCTACGTCATCATTTAATAACGATAGGGATGGTCATCATTCAATAAACTGGATTGACAAGAGGACAAAATACAAAAACCAAACAATTATCTTCTGTGGATCACTAATTACTAGGAACTAATTTTAAAATATGAAATTAGAACCAAAAACTTAGTGAAGTCTGTCATGAATTTAGATTTTGGTTTTAAAAATAAAATTTATTTAAATAAAGTAGTTTAATTTTTTAGTATGTATTTGAAGGAACTTATGAATTATAAAAATTAAATTTTTAAGTTTCAAAAATCATCGTTTTAGTTTTTGATTTAGAGGGTGTTTGGTTTGTAATTGGGGAAACGAAATTGAGTTGAAGTAAAAAATTTAAAAGTTAATATTAATTCTTCACGCCGTTTGAGACAATCAAACTATAACTTAGAAAAGCTCCGATTAAAATGTTGGACAAACGTGCTGTTAGAATATTTTAAAAACGAAGCGACAGTTTTTCCACAAACGCAACCCATGTTTTACATAAAAAGAAAGTATTATATGGAAATAGAGATAAGAATGATGGGCCAGTCAACGCAACGAATAGTTAAAGTAGCTCTACGTTGGAGAGAGCTGCATTATTTGAAAACGGACTATAATGTATCTACTCAGGGGCCGCTATAATTAGCCTCCAATAAATTATGTCTCTTAATTATTTAACCAAGGAAATTAGTTGCCCTATTAAATGAATCATTAATGAAATATCAACTTAACTAATACAAAAACAGTTTTATAATTAATTATTTCTTAATGTATTTTTAATATATTTTCGTTAAAATATCTTTTTTATTTTGTTTAAAATTAAACATGATATTAATATTATATATATATATAAATATATATGTATATTAGCGACATACTGTTGTGCCCATTGCTAAGGGTTTTACAAACGCTCGTCACTAACGTAGAGTGAAAATTCAAAAAGATTCCGATTGCTAATCTCATCGTTGTGTTTGGCGGGTCAAGAAAAAATCAAAGGGAAATTGAAATCTTAGCAACACGTGCTCATCGCATAGGGTTTTGCTAACGCCTGTCATTGCACTTGTCACTAATGTGGACTAGGAATTTGAAAACATTATCGTCGCCAATATCATCACCAAAGTTGTTATTATTTTATCACCAATGACATCGTTAAGAGTTAGCTATTGAAGTCTGAGGGGTCTCTATGACTCACTACACAAAATAAAAAGTTAGGGACGAACAACAATCTGTCGCTATTTGGGTTAACGACATAATCCATGACCTAATTTTTCCCATAACTAAACCTGGCATTGCTAACCTCTTTAGCAATGTCAGATTGAATTTTGTGGCTAATAGCCACTAAGTATATATGTCTTAAACATCACCAAGTTCGTTGCTGATCTCGTCATCCTTTATCCTTCACTATGTCATTAATTTCCCTTTACTTTTTTCATTGGCTTGTTAAGTATAGGGACGAGGTTAGCTACAATCATCTTTTCACATACCTAGCCCAATATAGTGATGACCAAAACGACGATAAAGTCTGTAGCGATGCCCAATGTAATTAATTTCTCTCTAGTTTTTTCACCGTCGTGTCAAGTTTAGTTAAAGGGTTAGTCACGAGCGTTTTTTCATATGCCTAGCCCACTATAATGACGAACACAACAATGGTTTTAGTAAAGTCTATAGCGACGTCGCCTTGTGCATGGCGATGTCATTAATTTCCCTCTATTTTTCTATTGGCTCACCAAGTGTAGCGACAGGCTTAGACATATGTATCTTTTCACATGCCCTGCCCACTATAACGACGACCAAGACGATGATTTTGGTAAAGTCTGTAGTGACGCCCCTTTGTTTGCCGCCATGTCATTAATTTCCCTATGTTGTTTTTCACTGGCTCATCAAGTGTCGTGATAGGGTTAGCCACGAGCATCTTTTCATATGCCTAGTGTAACACCCCTTATATACACGATATATATATATATATATATATATATTCTTATTTCTTAAAAAAATTTAGAAAGTTATATATATATATATATATATAATTTCTTATCTCACGTATACAAGGACAAATATATATATACCTGATTTCCTTTGAATATTGAAAGTAAAAAAAAATTGTCTTTCAATATTTGTCCATAATGATAAAATAATTTATAGAAATCATAAGTGATAAAAGAATACAGTATTATATCCGAATGATAAAGTTTATCAAAGTTTAACCTTTACCTTGTTACAATTATCTAACTTGATATTGTAATAAGGCAAAGTAAAACTAAACTATACCTCTACTACAACTGTGACCAATCATTTCCTAGTCTTTGAATAATAGGGTTTTGGAATCCTACTCTTGTCATATCTCTTCACCTGATGAGACCCCTTTACCCTTTAGTAATTATATCCTTTCATCTTGAGCTGCTAGCTATACATCACATATATTTTGAACACAGAAATTCAAACAAGAAGGAGTGAGAAACAGAATATAATACTTTACAGATAAGACATAAGCATAAGGGTTTTCACAAACTAATAAAATAATATAATTCATAATCCCATACACAATTAATTACAAATGTAAGGTTTTTATTGCATAACAATCATACTTTCACTCACAACCATTCACACAGAATATCACAATCACATGTATGACATGTAATACTTTTAATACTATCTGATTCAGTTTATGCATGTGGGCCCTTAAAGTTTTAGTTTGCACTTGGCCAACCAGGAGTTTACACTGTTCCATAATTCCGGATAATAATAACATAAATGCCTTCATGGCATATGAACAGCTCAACTGGCGTGGAAACACTTAGAGACTAGTCAGACTGAGAAGGTTTTTATTATGAAAGTACCTGACACTAGGGAGCGACCCCAAGTCCCCTGAAGCACCCTTTCACACCTTCTCATCCCAAGGCTCACAATTAAGCTTTCTCTAATGTATCCTCGGTTTCTATAATCCGTCCCCAGGCAATATCACATCTCATTTCTCTTTAATGATTCATGATGCATGAACTACTCGCGTATTGAGTTAATCAAGACTTTTAGAAACTCAATTAATAAATACCATAAAGGTTCACAAATCATCTCAATAAACTGTACATTCCTATAAATTCTTCTTTGAACTTCTGTTATAAATTTAGTACAGTTTTCGAATTCAGATCTCACCAAAATTGAGTTTCCAAGCCTTAAATATCTCAAAACTTTCTCTTAAAAAACTTCACATATTTACATAATCTTTCTCAATTTGAATCTTAACTAGATTGAGTTTAGGAATCTTGACAAAATATCCTTTAGTTATTTCGTTGGGGAAAACCAAAATAATTTACTTTAAACTTCTAATTTCTAAAAGAAAATAATTTTTAAAAATTAACTAAGAATACTTAAAACTATAAAAATTTTCTTTAATTGAAGAATTAATTATCTCAACCTCTAATTTTCATAAAATAGCTTCTTTCTAATATTAGATTTTATTCTAGAGATTAAAAATAAAGTTAATGAAAATAATTTCTAAGAAGAAATAAAAAACTAAAATAATTATAAAATATTTTCTCTTAGAATAAAAAATAAAGAGTAAGGTAAGAAAATTCTTACTGAGTTTTAACTTTTCGTCATGCTTGTTATATGTTCAAACTCCATATCACAAGGTCATCAATCATTCATCAATCACAATCATATATTGCCAATCACAATTAAATATCATCACTCATAATCAAATATTATCAATCATAATCAATTTATCAATCATAATCAAATCAAATAAATTACTTATCATTCATAAATATCATAATTTAAAGTTTAATGGTTATTTAAGTTTAATAAACTTAATTTTAAGTCTTTATAGTCTATTACTTGCACAGGTCTATGTAAGTCCAAATAGGTCATAATAATCCAAGTCCTTGCATAGGTTTAGTTCAGTTCATATAGGTCATTTAGGTCTTTGTATAGGTATTTCAGATCAAGTTACACAAGATACTCAATTTAAAATTTATTATAAATTTTAAGTTAAATAATTAATATTTTAAAATAATATTATTATTAAATTTAAAAGAGTATGGGACTCCTCCCATTATTCTTATGTCTTTTCATATTATATTTTAGTCTCACTCCCCCTCACCTTGAATTGTTACCAAAAGAGAGTTTGTTTTGCGCCTCCGATTTCTAGAAATATTAATACCAATTTATCTCAGTATAGGCATAAGATAAAAATAAAGATTATTACGTAAAACAGAAATGGTAAATTTTGAATAGTGAATAGTAAAACATGAATAGTAATAATAAGTAGTAAAACATGAATAGTAATAGTAAATAGTAAAACGTGAATAGTAAAGGTAAATAGTAACAGTAAATAGTGATTTACTATTTGAATAGTGATTTACTATTCATAATAGTGATTTACTATTGACATAGTAATTTACTATTCAGAATAGTAACTTAAAATAATATTATATCTAGTATAATAATAGATTTCTAAAACGATATAAAAATAATCTTAAAAAATATAAAAGAGAGTTATTCTCACCTTATAATTTTGCAGAACCTCTTTCCAAAAAATTTATTTCTCTCTCTGACTCCCACCACTATCTCTCTAGCACTACTATATTAAGAAAATTTAATCTGAAATTGTGAATTTTTCCTTCAGAATCCTTCGATTTTTATAGCAAAAAAATTTACTATGTATTTGAATATTTTATTATAAAAGTACTATGCAATTTTGAAAATTTCGTTCCTGGTTACTGTGCAACATTTGAAATTTTTGTTCATGCACAGTGTTTTACATAGTAAACGTCAGCTGAATTATTAAGTCAAATAGTAACCATTCACTCGGTATACTTTAAATATTCAAAATCAGTCCTTTTTGAAATTTAACGATATTATATCAGTTCTCACTAATTTTATAATAAGTGATATAAAGTTTAAATTTTAAAAATCTAAAATTTTCTATTAATTAAAATTTATTGGTACGTTTTCAATTTTTTTACGATTGGTAAAAATCAAGATTTTTCTCAAACCGATCATTTTTAGATAATCCTATTTGAAAAGGATTTTAGAAAATTTTTGTATAATTTAACTTCACTTTCCTGTAAATATTTTTAATTTTAATTATTTCAAAAAATTTCAGAAAATCATAATATTATGTAGATCAAAAAGTTCCAAAGAACCATAGTCTAATTCCTTCAAAGTTTTATTTTAAAATTCCAATAAGAGTTAACTCATAAATATGTAAAAACATAAATATAAAAACATAAAATAAAAGTTGTGAATAATAAAGATATTCAAAATTCTTAATAAAATTTCATTAATCAATGACTACTAATTAGGTCATTTTAAAATTCTCATTCAAAAGACATATATATTTTTATTTTTTTTATTATTATTATATTTTATTTTTTAAAACAAAATAATTAAATATTGATCCGGTCTAGATACCGGCCTCCAGACTAAGACGTCATCTTGTCCGTTCAGGAAGGTTAACCGGTATCACAGGTCAACATCCGGACTATAAAAATACCGTGCTAGGCGTTCTCCCTTCACCGGTTTATTCGCGATAACACCTAGGACATCGGATAACCTGATCTGGTTTCACTATTCTGTTATACATAACCGTTCACCTATACTTTGAGAGGATAAGTGGCTTTTACGCTTCCTATGATTGATACCCTACACAGCAGAAAGTATCTACGTCACCCGTCAAAAGGTACAAAGTACAACTATAAGAGTGATACACGGAAAAGGTGGATCTTCCTCATTCCTGTGTCAGAATCGTACACTGATCATTGAACTACTCTTGATCGTACACTAAGCATTGAACTACTTTGGATGGTACACTGAACACGGCATCAGAGTCTCCTTAGCCCCACTTGTGCCTAACGACTTATTTTCCACGCTCAGATATAAATAGTCGATTTTCATGCACACACAAGGTTACGTTGTTCTAACTCTCTACACACTATTGCATTGATCAATTATTCTCTGAGTTCTCATTCATTTCACTGACTTGAGCGTCGGAGAATCTTCACAGGTGACACCACCTTTCGCCCCCATCAACGCGAAAGCTTGGTGTGTAGGATCTCTAGGACAACAAGACCGTACTCTCCCATTGAGAGGTCGGATTGTAATACCGGATACCCACTGTACCAGTGTACAAACACTCAAATCTCAAACTTTTATGGCTGGTCCCTAGTCTGGATCCTTGACCCCGGACCAGACCAGTTCAAATATAAATACCAAAATTTCATAAAAAAATAATAATAATAAACTAACTAATAGTAAGTATTTCTCATTAAAGATATATTAATATCTATTTTCTATTTTAGTAGAAAATGGGATGTTACACCTAGACCATTATAGCAACAAACACAACGACGATTTTGGTAAAGTCTTTAATGACGCCCCACCAAGTCTGTCACTATGTCATTAATTTCCCCATGTTTTTCTTCACTGGCCCGCCAAGTGTAGTGATATTATTAGCCACGAGTCTTTTTTTCACATGCCTAGCCCATTATAGCATTGCACACGATGCCAATTTTGGTGAGGTATGTAGCAACGCCCCTTTTGTCCATCACTATGTGATTAATTTCCCTTTACTTTTTATCACTGGCCTGCCAAATGCAGCAACGAGGCTAGCCATAGGGGATGCCACATTATGCATCAACAAAACTAGGTGGCGTTGCTAATATTTTTCTTATTATAAGAACTAATAAAACAAATATTAGAAAACAATGATAGGTTTAGAGAAGGAGGTTGTTTACTTAAAATATACTCAACTTTAGCAGTGGCGTTGACGATGCCATTCCAATAAATATTTGAGACAGGAATAAGTCTGTTGCTAATACATGTCGCAAAGACCCCTACATGTAATTCCTGGTTGTCAGTACACAAGTCGTTATTAGCGACAGGAATGTTTCAATGGCTAAATTATTATAGCTAAAACAATATATTCTATTAGTGACTAAATTCATTGCTATTTTATTATAAGATAGCAATGAGTCCTACCCCTTGTTGTTACAAAAAGTCATGTGGCCGACTTAGCGGTTAATTTTTGCACATGTCAATTTTTTTAATATAAGCTACTTACTTGGCGATGAGAGGGTTTCTGTTGTTAAATTAAAATACACAACTCGCGCATGAGCCTCTTCCCTAATTAGTTTACCCATTCTGCCTAAACTCTCCAACTCTTAATTCTATCTTTGTGTGCCCACCCCTATCCTCTCACCCTCAAACTTCAGCAGCGGTGCGACTAAACTTTAGTGGTGGTGACCTCCCCCTTTTCTTTTATTGCGATAAGCCCTTCACCCTCCCATTTCTTTCTTCTTTCTATCTTTCTTTTTCTCTCAAGCATGCCTTCTCTCTGGAAAACAAATAATGTCCCCTTTAGCGACTATCTTTTCCCAAAAATCACTCGTTCTTCTCCTCCTTCCTCTACTCCTTGTCTTTCTCATATTGTATTGCTTGCTTGTGTGAATCTCAAAACTTAGATGCCCTTATAGACAGATTTATTGTGTTTGTGTAAAAAAAATATGTAATTATGTTATTGCTAAAAGTTTTTGTTGTAATTATCTTTGCCTTGGACACTTTCTTCTTGACAATGTGTTGTAACAAATGTTATTACTAGTATGTAATAATTTGGATCTATGCTTAAATATGCTAAATATTTAATTAACCCTAAAAGCAAACATACTATATTATATATGTACTCCTCCTTTTAACTAGGTGTAATTTGAAAATCATAATTACATCCCACTGTAGAAAAAAAAGGTGCAAGAATATTACACTGAAATTCATTTTTGTATTAACTACAAAAATGTATGTTCCTTATTTTTCCTTGTGAATATTGAATTCAAAGCTTTTCTTTATTTCTTAGAATCTTAAAATATGTTAGTAGCTGCACCATAATTATGAAATTGCACCATAATTTTATTAAACCCTAAACTACTTTTGATACTAAAGAATTTGAACATGAAACTACTTTTGGATATATAGGACTCTGTTTATGTTTACATAGCTATGGAATTAGTGGAAGCTTAAGTGGATCAGAGAGTCACATGAATTGGGTGTTTGAATTATGACATTTATAAACTTTGGCTTTCATTGCAAACAATTTTACTTTGGTATCTTAAGTCTTTGAGACTTAGATAAGCTTAGCAACAAAGAAGAAAACTTTATTAAATAGTTTTAAAGTATTCTAAAAATTTGTAACCTTTGTTTTTGAATAGATTCAGTTGTTCAAAAATGGGTTTTAAAAATTGAGGTTTCCTTTAGAAATAGGTTTTCTTGTTTCTGAATAAAGTCTAACTTTTAGTAAAAACACTTTAATGAAAGTTCCTTTAGTTTTTTCAATGTTAACACTTTTAAAACATTTTATTAACTTCTCAAAAGCATAATATGTAATATTAACAAATTCAAACAAATGATATGTAAAAGGATAGGGTGAGGGAAATTCATACGCAATGGTTTATACTAATTCACCTGTCACCATTACTTAAGGCTACATCTACCTATATCGATAGAATTTTCTTCACTATTCAACCTTGAATGCATGTAGTCTTTCTTGCTAAGCCTCTTCAAGCTCTCTCTCACAAGTACTATTTCACAAATCCTTTTAAGAATAAACACACAACCTTGCACCTGTAAGTTATACACACTTACTTGCTAATCCACCTGAATAACTAGTAAACAAACACCTTAAGTAGGAATACAAGTTATAGAGGTCTTTTTGAGCTTGATAGTTACTATACATAAAATAAAGTGTGTTGAAAAATAAAGCTCTAATATTACCCAATTAACACCTTTAATTATTTGAGAGTTATGCTTTTAGAAAGAGAGAAAATGATATGTTCCTATAGGATAGAAACTTAGATATACATAATGTTTAGACTCTCTTTTACAATGTGTGAGAAAATAGAGTGTGAGCTTTTTATCTCTTGTTTGCATACAACTTTGAATCCTTTTCAAATAATTTAACACTACTGTTGTGTATGTTCTCACTTGTGTCACAACCTTTGTATATATAGAGGGGTGTAAGAAGGTAGCCATTGAGAGCTTATCCTTCTTTATGTTTAAAAAGTAGGGGTGGCTTAGATTTTTAAAGAGGAAACTCAAATGTGCTTCTGAATGGGTTCACAAATGGAAACCCTAATTCGGGTTCTTGAGGATTCAGAAGTGAAAACCC
The DNA here is from genome assembly GCA_037962975.1 of Clitoria ternatea. Taxonomy (NCBI): domain Eukaryota; kingdom Viridiplantae; phylum Streptophyta; class Magnoliopsida; order Fabales; family Fabaceae; genus Clitoria; species Clitoria ternatea. The sequence goes on from CM075676.1 coordinate 10,591,500, forward strand.
TAATTCTAAAGAGGCTCAAAAGTAGGAACTTTAATTCTAAAAAGGTTTAGAAGTAGGAACTTTAAACTGAGATTTTCTTCAAATGTTGATGTAACCTTGGTTTCTCTCCTTAAACTAAGTTAGATCCTTTTCTTGATTGAATTCCAACTTGTAGTGCTTAAATATTTTGTTTCTAAAGGCTAAAACTCCTTTCATGATTCATATGTTAGGTGTTCTAAAAAAATAGAGTTCATTGAGTAAATTTGAGTTAGCTGATGTCAAATTTCTTTCAATTCACTATTAGATGTATATCTTCAAGAAGTTTTCATCTTCAACTTCACTAATTCTCTTTATCTTGAGATTCTTCAAGGATTTAGGTCATTTTTTGACATAGGTCTTGGTTTGTTGTTAAAGTTTTATGATGATCTAAGAACCTAAGAACCTTTGGCATAAAATCCTATTTAAGATCAATAGTTTGAGTCATTTAGAAATAGGATGTTGAGGTTCTTATACTTGCTTACTTTTTCTTGCTTCTTGATTCTTGCTTGTGATCTTTGATTTTAAGAAAAACTCTAAATTCATTCTTTCTCATAGAGACATTCTGACTTTTATTTATATTTTCACATAGTTCTTAATTTAGTTTCATTATTACTTCTATTAATATATAAAGAAACTTGTTAGATCACTTTCAGAGTTAGACACCTTGTATTATTTTCAAGATTGATGTATCACTAAAATTATTTCAACATAGGGTACCTAGAGATTTAGACTCAACAATCTCCTTCTTTTTGATGATGACAAAACTCTTAGAAAATAATTGAAGTTTCTAGTTTTACATCAAAATATGTAGAAGAGAGTTTAGAGAAAACGTAGTTAGCTCCCCCTAAATATATGCTTTGCATGAACATTTTATCCACATGACTTAATGTAACAGCTCATTGATTATCAAAAGATAAACACCTCATTGAATGTATTAGATCATACAAAAGATTATTCATGAGTAATACATTCAACAAAAAACTCAATTGAGAACAACTTAAACAAACAACATCAAGATTAAAGAAATTTTGATAACCGATTTTCCTAAACGATCATAAGAAACTCCTAAAAGACTTCAATCTTTTCTTTTTTTCTTTCTTCCCCTTTTTTGCATCGACAAAAAGACTTTGTGAGCATAACGGAGCAACACTAGAAGATTAAGGTTTAGGATTAGGAGTTGGTGATGATTTTTCAAAACTAGGTTTAGAATCTCATTAGGATTCTTAGGAGGCATTACATGGAGGGAAAAATGTTGCATTTGGAGCAATAAAAGATTAAGGTTTAGGATTAGGTGTTGATGATGATTTTTCAAAACTAGGTTCAAGAATCTCATTAGGATTCTTAGGAGGCATTTACATGGAGGGAAAGAGCCTTACATTTAGAGAAATAGAAGATTAAGGTTTAGGATTATAAGTTAGTAATGGTTGTTCAAAACCAGGTTTAAGAATCTCATCAGGATTCTTAGGAGGCATTTGCATGGAGGGAAAGAGCCTTGCATTTAGAGAAACTTGGCACTATCTTAGTTACTAATCACTGTTGTAACTCGACACGATGAACAAGAAATTCGTGAACACTTTCTTGCGGCAGTGAGATGTCATGCATCAACAGTTTCTAGTTCTGGTTCAATTCTTCAAGCTTTAGAAACAGAGTTATAAATCAGATTATACTCTTGGAGGAGTAATGCATTCCTAAAATTTATAGTTGTAAGGCCTATTTTCCTTAGAATTTTAAGTGTTTATCTTAGGATTTATTTTATTTTATTTAACTTATTTTGTATTTTGGCCCGTCTATGCTTGATTTTTGTGTTTTATAGGTAACTAGATACAAAAAGCCTATTTTGGGTTGAAAAAGAGTGTAAGACATAATGCAAGGAGCGTTAGAGTCCAAAAAGGCTCAAAATCAAGCCTAACAACTAAGTAAAGAAAGCTTAAAGTGATGCCTACACCCACCAGGTAAACTCCATAACCAGTTTGTAGGCACATCTGCTAGGCCTTAGAGCTCAAGCATGCTTAATATTACGCCATTTTCTATTTTTTTTTTGGATGAGCCTAATTGTAGTTAGTTGTATCCATCCATTTAAGTTAGTTCTAAACTATTTTGATAGAGAGCTTTTTGTTAGACATTTTTTAGTCTTAGACGATTAGAGACACGGTCAGTGACTTAGATGGTCAACTTCACTTATGCTTAGGTGACTCGAGAGGATCGTGATGGAGCCGTCATGACTTTTTCTCTTTTCTTAGTGAGTACTGTCCTTATACTCTTAGAGATTTAGGAGTAGTCTCAATTGAGAAATATGATGTAACCCTATTTTGATTTAATTTTGATTTAATGATTATCTCTATGTTTTTCTTTTTACTTGCGCTTAATTACAATTTTCTAGAGTTGTGACACATGTGAGAGTTGTTAGTGATCGTTAAAGAGAGACTGTTAAGAGAACTCGCGATTAGACTAATGGTAGAATCAAACCTCAGGGAAGGACCAAAAAGAAGAACTCAAGTAGGATAATCAATCTAAGTTGAATCTTAACAATTTTTCTTTATTTTCTCTATTTATTTCTTAAAAATCAAACAAATATTCCCACTCAAACCGATGTTTAAGAGAGAACCATTACTCAGTGACATAGTCCTTGTGAGATCAATATTTTTATTACGCAATAAAACTTATGTACTTACGAGCGATATCAAGTTTTTGACGATGTTGTTAGGGACCACAGTCCATTAGAATCACTAATTTGATGAATTCTGGGATTGAGCATTTTATTCTTTATATTTGTTTTTATAAAAAAATGAAAATAATTAAAGAAACCTTATCTTTTCTGTAATTTGTTTTTGATTTGTTAGGATTATAGTTTATTAGGATTAGGTATCTTATTTTGTTTTTTTAGCTGTTATGATTGTTGACTTGATCTCTTTTCTTTTTGTTTCTAACTTACTAAGATGAGTTTAAAATTTGAATTTTGATTTTGTGTGAATGTATTTTTTATTTTTGTCAAATTTTTACTTCTTTATAGGATTTTTAGGATTGTTTTTTGGTTAAAAAAACTAAAAGCTAATATTATCTTTTTTTTACTATTTTTTATATGATTAGAAATTTCTAGAATTAGGATTAGTATCTTTTATTGTTTTATGTTATCTTATTTTTTAGATATTAGGATTTGTTTTGATTTTTATTTTGTTTTGGGATATTAGGATATTAGGACTTTTTTTATTTGATTTTAATTTTTTAATTTGTTAGGATTATGATTGGAATTGGTTTGAAATTTGAATTTTAAATATTACATGATTGCGTGTTGATTGCCTCTTTTTTACGTGATTGATTAAAATTAGTTTGAATTTTGATATTTGAATTTTAAGACTATTAGGATTTCGTATTTATTTAATTTATTTCAAAAAATTGAAATTGATAAAAGAAAAGGAAATTTTTTTTTGTCTCTTATTGTTTGTTATTTGTTACAATTTTGCTTATTAAGGATTAGTATCTTATTAGGATTAGTTGTTAGGATTTTTATTTTATATTTAATTTAATTTATTTTTAGGATTAGTTGTTAGAATAAATACTTTTAATATTATTTTGATTAGATTACATTATGATTAATTCAAAATTTGAATTTTGTGTTATTTTTTTTTGTGTGATTGATTAGGATTAATTTCTACTTTCAAATTTCAAGAAAAGAAGAAGAAGAAGGAGGAGGAGGAAAAGATGTATAATTTTCATGCCACAGTGCAACCAACGTTTCTTATGAGGTTTGTGGTATGACAGGACATGATAGAGCAACCTGTTGGCTTTGGAACCAAGGACCTATGCGTCCTTCAAGTCAATAAATAGGGATGATGCCCAACCCCTGTGACCGTCCTAAGTTGGAGAAGAATTTCCAACCATCACTATGCTTTTAGTTATCTAAGCTAGGCTAGAAGGGATGATCTTAAAGTTATTAGTCGTGTAGGAAGACACCAACTATCAGCTCTAGGAACATAGTAATCTTAGAATTGGAGATTATGGCGGACTTATTAATAGTACAAAGTTAGATGACAAAGGCTTAGCTTATGAAGAGAAACTTAAGGTGGGCGCCTTGAAGAGGACTAATAGGCAAAAATGCAAGCTAGGCAAACATTGTTTTGATATGGAGGCCTACATACAGTCCTTGAGGAAGTTTGAAAAAAGGGGTTTGAAAAAGCTTCTCCTAAATTAAGGATTGAATGGTTAAAGATGGAAGAGGCTTAATTTGATCCTGATGATATGCAAGTAGAAAGCTTACTTATGGTGGCCAGTAAAAGTGACATCCCACCAAGTAACAAGAAAGAGTGGTTTAGACCCTTCCACTTAAGAATTTTGTTCCTAACAGAGAAATCTGTAATTGTTCATAATAATGTATCAAACAGGGGGAGATTTAATAAATAGAATTTTCATTATCCGAGTTTTGATGATTCCAAAATGTGTTTCAAAAAAAATTAAAGAAATGAGAATCTCAAATCAGCATTCCAGTAATCGAATAAGATAATCAATTAGATACAAGGTAATCAATTAAGCATTTCAATTAAGCCTCACAAAACAAAGTTTGAAATTATTTAAAAAAGAGCTAATTGAATAAGTTAATCGATTAAGGTGAATTTGGACTACTTTTTAAAACAGAACATTGTTAATCGATTAAGGTAACCGATTAAGGCAAACCTGATACATTTTTAATTAAAAGCAGAGTCTTGCTAATCGATTATGGTAATCGATTAAGATGAATCTGGAAGTTTTAAAATCAAATCAGAACGTTGCTAATCGATTAGTCTGTGTTGTTTGACTAATTCCCAGTTCAAGGGATATTTTGCCAAAGAATCAAATTCGATTTTTAGATTATAACGGCTAGTTTTCCAAATTGGAACTCTATAAATAGAGGCCTAAGGCTTCACTGGAAATCACTCATATGCATTGAACTTTCTTATTCTTTCTCACACGTTTTCAAGGAGCAAAGTTTGTTTATTTTTCTGCGCTTTTTAACTTCATATTTTGCTCTAAAAGAGAGCTACATTATTGAGAGTTAAGTTCATTCTCTTTGTGCTTTAATTTTAAATTTCACTCTATCAAAGGAGAGCTATAGTTCTATTTGATCAACTTCTTCTATGCTTAAAGTTTGTGAAATTGTTCTTCATTTCTTGAGTTGATCTAATTGTTTAAAGCTTTAAATTTCTATTCTACTCTATCAAGAGAGTTTTCTTAAACGTTTTATCTTTGCAAATTCTGCTCTATAAAGAGAGCTACATCTCGTGATCATCATCACATAACTTTTTCTCTTGTTTTGTTTTTCATTATAAGGGAAGTTGAAAGGTTTTTTGTTTTACTCATACATAAATTGGGTTGGAAAATTGTAACAAAGGTAAGGTTGTAGCCTTTGGGGTTGTCTGGGTAAGAATTATGAGAAGGATAAAAGAGTGAGGGATAAGTTCTTGGTAGGGAAATCAAGAGACTTGTATTTGCTCATCTTGTAAATCTCAAATTCTTGTTAGTGGAAAATCTCAAGTAAATTTACTTGGGGCTTGGACGTAGGGGAACTGAACAGGATAAAAATTTGAGTGTGTCACAATCTCTCTCTTCCCTATCTCTATTTATTTTTGAGTTATTTACTTGTTTTATTTACTTACTTTATTTGATATTACCTACTCATAAATTAGTTAATTTGTTCATCATTCTTACAAAGCAAAGTGAAATTGTGACATAAATTTAACAAAGTAATTATTTTTAATACTCAATTCACCCCCCTTCTTGAGCTATTGAGGCCACTTGGTTAACACAATCCAAGTATGGAATATAGATACAAGAATCTTTAAGGTAAGCGTGAGTGGATTAAGGAACTTTGATAGTGCCTTGGGCACTGACTAAGGTTTGGTCTGGCTTAGACCTTAAACTAACGCTAGTTAAGAGGCAACCTAACAATTTTCTCATTTTTGTTTGAGTCCTAGTTTTTATTTTGTCTTGTATAAGTCTTTTGTTTTGGAGTCTTATAATTTTGTGTTTTGGGACTTTCTGATTTGTATGTTAGTTTGCAGAAACTCAAGAAAAAAAAGATTGGAAACCATTTGGAATGAGGAAAATAGTCCCCAAGAAGTCAATCTTGAAGCAAAAGATGCAAATTCCATGCATCAGGTGCGGTAGAAGGAGTTTTGGGCGTAGAAACCTGATTGAAGCTCCACGGCTTGGACATAGATAGTCACCACAATTATGGAATGCCTGAGCTTGAAAACTGGGAAACGCCATGGCTTGATCATGGTAGGAGAGTCATGAGTGGTACTTTGGCAAATGACTCTACAACTTACCCATGGTGTAATTTTACAGTCATAGAGTTGTTGTTCTCAAAATTTTTCATGCCATGGTCAATGAGGACACGTCATAACTAGCATATAGGCACGTATGCAAGCTCGTGGCAAGCCACTAGGTATGCAAAACCTTTTCTTTCTCTCTTTCTTCTTTCACACTTCTATTTTTATCTTTTTCTCTTTTCATCTCCTTTCCCTTAAAACCTTCACACTTAAACCTAAACCCTGTATTCTCCATCACCAAAAATACTAAACCCCAAACTTATTTCCCTCCATTATATCTTCACACCATTACTTCATATTTCCTAAATCAAAAACATTCTTTCACCAAATCCTTAACCCCCTTAAATCATCACCACCTTATATCATCACCACCTTACCTTTCTCCATCAACCTTTATCCTTCATAGTGGAAATCCCTAAACATCCATACTTTCTCCTATTTACCATCTTCCATTTTCCCAATTCCAATCCCTTATTCCATTATAGACTCGGGAATAAGCATTGGCAAAAGTTTTAGCTTGTAGTAGCAAGGTGAATCTTTTCCCCTTTGTGAATGTTCTTTGAAATAAGTTTTGATGATGTCAAACAAGGTCTTAATGATGTTAGGTTTTGATGATGTGAAATAAGGTTTTAATGATGTTAGTTTAGATGATATCAAACAAAGTTGTGTAGATAACAAAAAGCCAGGAGACAAATGTGATTCTTTAATGGACGTCTAAAGTTACATCATGTGCTTACTAGATAGATAAACCAACATCTTAGAGTGAGCACAATATCAAGAGAGTTAAAGTCTTTAGTAAAACTTAACTCTAGAAGGTTGATGGTAGTAAGAAGAGTCAAGCTTATCTAGAATGAATAAATGTGAAGGTTTAGAAGTCTTAAATCTTATCCGAAACATGAAGTTGTTGAAGGCTTGAAGACTTCCTTTAGATTTATTGTAAGAGTTAGATAATAACTTAAGTGAGCATCTAAAAGCTAGCTTGTAGTTAATTAATGTCGTATTTTAAGTGATAACTTAAAAGATTAATTAATGAACCAAGTTTTAAGCAAAGTGCGTCAAAATTCAAAATATGTCTAAATCATTTGAACCACTAGGCAAGAATAGTTTGAACTAATAAGAATGGTTCAAACAACTAAGTGGAATGGTTCGAACCACTCTTTGCCTGGTTTGAACCACTGATGTAAAAATGAAGTATTTTGAATTCTTGACATATTTTGGGAAACTTGGTATATTTTATTTCCATAACGGATGACATCTTTCACTATAAATACAATGTTTTCCTAAGGGGAAAATACACCTTGCTAAGTAAGAATCATAATTAAGTTTTTAGTCTTGCTCACTTAAATTGTTATTAGACTTATAAGCTTTATATTGTAACTAGTTACTCTAACATTAGAGATAAAAGTTTTTATTTTTATGCTCTTGGATTGAGAGTTTTGGGATTGGGGTATGAGACAGTTAAGTAACCTTTCTCTAAAGATACCTCAGAACAATTGTTATGAATCTGTAGGTTGTGAAGGCGATTAAGCTTTAGATAGGTGATCCAACAATTGTAATCAAGCTAGTAACCAAATTTGATATAGTAAAGAAATTCTAGGCCTTTGTGTTGGAAGATTGGAGGTAGATCATAGTGGTGGTGATCGAATCAGGATATATTACGGTGTTTGTATCTATGAGCTCTATCAGTTAACTAGGACAACCTTCTTAGCTAGATCCTTCTAATTAACTAAGGTGTCACTTGTTTTGTCAGAAAATGGAAGTTTTTTTAATACGATAAGACAGTGGTGGATCATCATATTTACATTTATTTATACATAGTTCAACAGTGCTTTTACATACTTTGAATAAAACAGGGGCACACAGGCTCCCACTACTAACTACTAACTCAACTAACCTATGGAGACAACTGGACTGTCCATATGACAACCCAGTTCAGGATCCTACTTCTACTTCTACCACTTACTTCACACCTATCCTTCTTCTATAAGGATCCCAATTCACTATCCTATGGTGTGAAGTTAGGGTCATCTTCTTCCTCTCCAAGGCCATGTCTAGGAGATCTTTGAGGTTTTCATCGTTGGTTCCTTCCATAACCTTTTTCCTCCTCATTTTGCCTTAGTGTTTCCTCATATAAGGGCACATACTCAGGGGTAGGCGAGCGTATTCTCTTCCTTAGCAAAGCCAGCTCTGGTGCAGGATAAAGGCTTATTTTTTAGCATGTCTGAATTTCCTGTGAGTATCCAACTTCTTTTTAGAACAAGAATAATAATTTTTAGCATAGAATTACTTTATGACAATATTTATGAGCACGATATGGAATACCTATTGATGGAATCTAGCCATGAAAATTTAATACATCGATAATATGTGTCAAGTTGTTGTCTAACCAATTTCATATTATTTGGGATTGAAATGTTTATTTTATAAGTCTTTAAATCTAGAATATAATGTTTAATTATAGGGAGACTCATTGGTAGCTTAAGTTAATGGTTTTAATGTGCTTGAATACCAAATAAATTTTTAAGGCAATATTTCAATTCATAGGAAACACTTGCAATTAAAATCTGGCTATAAAGTATTTTACTAGAAATATGTTGATGTGTTCTAGTAACGTTAGGTTGAATTATGGCTTGGGAAATATTTAATAAATTTATGAATTTAATTAGGTTAGTGGAAATTGAATTACGTTGTGCACTATGAATTATCTGGCATTTGTAATAATGAATTAGGTGAGAATATTTGGACATGTTAGAAACATATTTGGAACATGTCATTTTGGGATTTGTGTTTGTACTACTTGAGATTTGTGTTGATTGTCACGAGATTACATGGATTTAATGATTTCATTATTGTCTTGTTTTGGTTAGTGCATGATATGTTAATGTTGTTATGATACCGAATTGTCGGAAGAGATATGTGTTTACTTGAAACCCCTGTCACCCATGGATCTTTCTTGTGACAGTTTTCCCTCGGTGTTTGTTTGAGAAATGAGATGTTGGCAATGTTTGTGACACAGTTATGGGACTTTTTGAGAAATGATATTATGGCAATGTTGTCCTTAGTTGCAGTTTCTGAGAATCGAGGGACTGATGTGTAAATTCCATAAAACTTTTAAATCAAGGACTAAATTATGAATCTATAAAATATTGATAATTAGTGATAGGCACTGCCTAGGACTTTTTTATATGCCTAATAACTCTTAGGATTAAAATCAAGGGTAGGTTAATTACAAAAACTAGCTAAGAAATTTTTGCTTAAGCTGAATTTAGTTGTTTTTCTCTTTAAATTTTTGGGAAGAATATTAGTAATGTGTTAAAGGATACATAAGACTTAAAATGAGTTAGTTAAACCCTTAGATAAAAGAGATTAAATTATGCATGCGAAAAAAGTCAGGAAAAATGAACCCTTAATCATAAGACTTTGAGACGCCTGTCAGGAGTGCACTACGTGCCAAGTAACACGTGATTGTCTTAGTGAATATGTGAATGGGATTCGAAGGTAGTGATGGCATTAATTTATGGACCCTCCACCAGATTACGGGAATAGGCGTGTGTGATGTGAGCGTGTGTACTAAGGACAACGGAGCATGTTGTGGATGTGGGTTTATAATCAAGGGGCATGAAGAAGTAACATGCATTATGCATGCATCATATCATACAATGATTTATGATGAGGAATGACAATTAGGGTTTACTAAGGAATAGACTACACGAATTCATGGAAAGTCTTGGGAGCACAACCTGGGCGGTTCACCCAAAAGAACATAAAAAGTGATGCGACGCTGGGCAGAATTGAGGCCTCCATAGTGTGCTTTGATTTGAGCAGCGCGTTACTATGGTCGTGAAGAACCAATCCTAATGTGTGTCATTTTTTAGCCTGTGTTCTTATACATAGAAACTGAGATTCAATATTCTTACTGCAATTCAAAAAATCATTATATTTTCTATTAACTAAAAGTAATAAATATATGATTTTTCTAAATTTTATTTTATGGAAGCTGTTTTATTGCACTCATATAACTATCTGATTAAATTATTCAATCTTAATTACAAAAAATGGGATTTTTTGAGATTTCATAAAATCTATTTGTCTATTCAAAATTTGTATATCTTGTTTTGATATATATATATATATATATATATATATATATATATATATATATATATAATTAACTACCTATTCCTTTAGATAATTCTTGCTATTCGTGTATAACTAAAGAATGTTGTTTTGTTATCTAGGTTCTAATCTTTTTTCTTTTTTTTTTGCTAATCTGATATGATACAATAGAATAAAAAAAGAAAAAAATTCAATAAAATTGTTTTCAAAACTATGTTTTCGACAACGTGTCCCGTTTTTATGTACCCTCATTAGGAATGGTGGTCTTTGGTCGCTCGCATGTGATTTTTAGTGACAAATATTGGGCCACAAGCATAAACATCATGAAAAAAAGTTTAGTAATGAACGAACCCTTGCGTTCATACTCATTTGATTAACTCGATCTGTTGATTGTGATATGGTGTGAAATGTTGGATCTTGTCCATTGTGTGATTGTATGGCATATTCTATGCTTGCCTTAATAGTGATGCATTCTAAATGTTTTGCTGCTTCTTTTATATAATTGTTACATTAAGATAGTAATTAGGATGTGAATACATGTATATAAGTAATGCTTGCTTAGGAGATGGTGACCCCACGTGTCTGTGTATGAAGTAATTGGCATATTCTAAGGACAACGTTCATGAGAGGCTCATGTTGCGTTGGAAATGACGAGGGCGAATCAGTATTCGCCATGCTTGCTTGTTCATGTTTGTGATTCTTATAGCAATGACCTCACCCTTACTTGTTTGTTTTCTTAATCCTTATGTACATAGTCGTGTTTGATAGTCTAGAGATGTAACCTTTAGGATCTGGTGGCACATTAGTCAGTCAAAGAGATGGAGGCTTTAGTGTGATGACGCACCCCATAGCTGTATGATGCAAGAAGAAGTTGTAGTTCCCTTAGAACTAGTTATGGTAATAGTTCACGTCTATCTCTTTTAGCATCTGGTATTAGATAACTGTGAAGAGATATGAGTCAAACTAGGGCAGATGTCATCACGTATATGTTATTTGTAATTCACTTCATGTAAGGAGCTCATGCTCTAAAATGAAATTTTTACTTTCGTTTTTTTCTTTAAAAAATTTAACGTAAGTACATGTCCTTGTATACCCAAAAGAGATACATCCTGTGTGTATGAGGGGATGTTACAAATAACATTTTAGAAGTAAAAATAATTATTATACATGACACTTGTTGATTAATTTTTCATTTTTTGATAAATCTATATCAAGTGTTAAAAAATTTTATGTCGCTTTTTATCTTATGTCTAAAAATTGACACAACCTTGAAATTTTAAATTTATTTTTATAAATATACTATCAATTGTAATGTTATTTTTATATAAAGGAATCATGATCAAATTGAATCTTATCTTGAATATAATTTTAAAATTTTGAATTTTGGATGATATATTTAAATTATGTCACAATTGGTATTTTAATTAACTATATTTTAAATAATTGTAATCATAATCTATCTTAATTTAAAGTTGAACTTTAAGGATATATAACAATTTTAATAATAAGAATAATATGAGGTATGTGCGATTTTAGTGAATACTCTATAATAAAACTAATTGCCTATAATTGATGGTGCTTACCTTATATAAAAGAAATTAGACATGATTAAGATAATATGTTGTATCAATTTATAATTATATATAATCACCATAATTTATCATTATGCATGCATTGATAAACACATGAATTTTTTAACTGGGTTATAATTATTTAATTTAAGCTTATATTTCATTTAAAACAAAAAAAAAGTATTTGGAAATGGGAGAGATTAGTCATTATTTTTCAGCAATTCATACTTTTGGGAGATCAAAAAGACTAACTGAAAATTTAGAGCACTATCCTTATTTTTTATGAAAATAAAAAATAAATATATACTATACTTATCTAAAACCTTATATTTATATTTTATTCAAATTAATTATATTTATATTTCAAAATTTACATTTAATTAAAATGAAAATTAAAACATTATACTTAATATCCTTAAATACTATAGTTATATATTTGATTTAAAATAAAAAATAAAATTATATATTCATTGAAACTTCCTAATTTATAGTTAATGCGTAATTTCATTTTCTATTTTAAAAATTAAGAATCATATCCTACAATTAAATGTTATAACTATTACCTTTGTGACACCCCCATTTCATATGAAATAAACCTAAGGTGTCACAGTAGTTTAAGACACCATACCATTTTTACCTTTATATATATATTTGTTTATTTTATTTTTCTCATACACAAGGCACTTGGCCACATTCCATCCAATGTAATTAGCATTATTTGATTTCCCTATTAATATATCATCAAGAGAGATTACACGTGGTTGGAATTGTGTATTCTAGAATTTAGGATAGGATAATTGTAACATCCTATAATTTTTTAATTATTTTTTAAAAAAAGATAAAATTGTAAAGAGAATTATAATTTAAAATTTTGACAAAATTAGCTTAAGGTTCTTTAGAATTGATTAATCGTTGCAATTTATAGGATTTTATGGAAATTTTTGGATATTTTTAGAGATAAGTAAAAATAGTCCAAAATAGAGTCGGTTGGGTCTAAATCAGTACATAAAATATTATCAAAAAATTATGAAACTTGATAGGAAGTTTAGATTCATGCATGTGAGCTCAAGTTTAAAATTTCGTAAAGTTTAGAGATCGTTTGGTTAGAAAAGTAAACCGATGAACTTATAAAAACGGGTATTTAAACATTTAGTAATTGAGATATTTAGTGTAAAAGAAATTTATTGAAAAGTTATATTTATTTTACTAAGTATATTTTGAGTGTTTATAACAAAATTTTAAGTATCAAATTTATCTCATAAAAATACTCATAGTATAGTTATAGATAATTATCAAAAAAAATAAATAAAAAGAAAAATAATTTTTAACTCCCTATATAAATGCTATACGCGGTTCATTTCTTATGTGCCCAAGTTTTCGTTACTGAGAGGGTCAGTTCTCTTTGCTTGCTTCCTTTTACTTTATTAATATTAAACGTTATATTATATATATTATAACATTTATTTAATTATTATATATATATATTTATTTGTTTATTTAAATCCTTAATTAATTACTTAATTGTTTAATTAATTATTTTATTGTTTGTTTATTAATTTGTTTATTTATTTCTTTATTTATTTGTTTAATTATTTAGTTAATTATACATTTAATTGTTTAATTAATTGTTTAATTCTTTAAATATTTATTTAGTTGCTTAATTAATTAATTAATTATTTAATTTCTTAATTAATTATTTACTCATTTAATCATTTATTTAATTGTTTATTTATTTAATTATTTGTTCATTTAGTTGTTTAATTGTTTATTTGCTTAGTTATTTATTTACTTGTTTATTTATTTGTTTAATTATTTATTTAATTAGTTATTTAATTATTTGCTTAATTGTTTAGTTGTTTACTTATTTGTTTAATTATTTATTTATTTAGTTAGTTAGTTAGTTATTTTACTCATTTATTTAGTTTGTCATTTTTTTATTCTACATTATTATTTATTCTGTTATTGTTTTTTGTTATTATTAATTCTATTTTTAATTGATTAATTTATATATATTTCTTTTATTTAATGTTTATTTATTTATTATTTACTATTGTTGTTATTTAATTATGTATTTATTTATTTATTCATTTACTTATTTAAATGTTGGTTTATTTATTGACTTATTTAAATATCATTCTTATTTATTTGTTTTATTTATTTCTATTATTATTGTTCATCTATAAATTATTTTTATCATTTTATTCATTTCTCTAATTAGTTAGTTTATAGTTATCTATCAATTATCAATTCATTTATTTACATTTTATTTACTTACTTACTTAATTGAACTATTTCTATTGTCATACATTTATTATTTATTATGTTTATAATGTTTATTTATTTATCATTTATTTAGTTATTTACTTTATTTCTTTATCATTTATTTAATTGTTATTTTTTTATAATATTCAATGGATGTTTAATTCTGATTATGTACTTTTAAAATTTATGACAATATCATTTTGAATATTATTGTATTAGTATAATGAATATGTAACTATATAAAAAAATTTCTTTATTAATATCGCTATATTAAGTGTCAAATAAAATAAAAGTATAACCAAATAAGATGAATTAAACACTAACAATAAGAACCTATATGTTTAGGTTAATTTCAGAAGATTCACTTGGAAGCTAGTTCTTAGGTAAAGGGAGGGTGAGATAGGAATTTACTAAATATAAGACATGTTAAATAATAGAAGGGACTCCCTGACCCTCTCAATATTTATTTCAGTTATTATTTTTATGTCTTTACTTATTTACAATTATTAATTATATGTCATACCTTGCTATTTGCATATTTTTATAATGAGAATTTATAATTGTTAGACTATGTTAAGTTTGATGTTTGAATCAAAAACACATATTTAATATGATTGTATTATACTGTCTAGGAATTTTCTGAGTGTAACAGGTCAAAGACAAATTTTGGAAATATTCAATTTACAGAGGAAACTCTATCAAAATTTTGACAAATGTTATGAACAAGAATGGAAAGTATTTGCTAAAAGTTTGAGTTAATTAAGTATGAGACATGCATCATATAACAAGTGAAAGATAAGAATGTTTTGGGAGATACGGTTATAATCCGAGAAATGCATTAGGGATGGTTCAATAGCGAACCTTGGGATGAGAGGGTGTGAAGAGAGGTCTAGGAGACCTAGGGTCGCTCCCTAGTGTCAGGTAAATTCACAACAAGCTCTTGCTAATCTGACTAGGCCTTAAGTGCATATTATGGTCAGTGGAGCTATTCCTTAGCCATATTGGCAAATTATCATGAAACAGTATCAACTCCTGACTGCTCCCAATAAAAGAAGATTTAAGGACTCACATGCATTGCATCTTCATCGTTCATAAAAAAATTGATAAAATATTTATTAATTTAAATTAAGAACTGTTAGTCGTCTTTATATTTCTATTTCATGCTGGAAAATAGCATGTATAAATAAATTCTTATTAAAACTTTACTATTTGTAAAAAAAATCTATTATTTATATGTGTCTTGTATAATATTGGTATGTTCTGTTTCTCACCATTTTTCTTCCTTGTTTACATTAAATGGGATATGAATCGATCAGAGAGCCACTATGGGCGATGATAACCAGCCCCATATTGCAGATATTAGAATAAGGCCAAGACAGCCGGACCCAGGTCGTTGGAGACATTATTGGATGGGTCACGTTCACGTATACCATGGGATTGTCACGGTGCGACTGCCGCGGGCTATTTTAGGAGTACCTGACCCTGTAGGAGCTCTCACTATTACCTTTAGAGCTAGGTTTGTATTGGATCTTCATGATGTGGACCCCTTCTTCCCTATTATCCCACTGCCCCCACCCCCGCCAGCTGATGAAGAAAATATGGAGGGAGCTTCATCTGGAAGCGACTCCACTATAGAGGACGTTTAGTTACCTATAGTTAACCCAGTAGGACGTTATGGGTAGTTTGATGACTCCAGCTGTACTTGAGGGTTGAGTAGTCTTTTTGTATACTATTTAGCTACTCACATGTTCTGGAGTTTCTTTTTGTCATTAGCTAGCGTCTGACTCTTAGGGTTGCTGCTAATCTGAAACTATATTTTGTAATAAAAAAAATCAAAATCATGTACAGTTATATAAATATCTATAAAAATGTTTATATAGCAGAGTATTTTAGATATATGTAGTTATGTCTGTGGAATTATTTGAGTATCCTTAAGTGAAATTTTTATTATTTATTTATTTAAATTTTGGTAGTTATTTAGGGATGTTATAATAATCGATTGCATAGACTAAAGTAGTCAATTATCGTTGCATAAAAATCTATATTTGAAAATAGAGCCAAGATAATCGATTATTATGTTTGGGTAATCGATTACCACAATTTGGGTAATCGATTATTGGAATTATAAACTTTTCCTGTCCTAGACAAGGATTCAATAGTTAATTTGTAACATCCCCAGGTATTTAATTTAATTATTGGCGATGGGCGGATATTAATAAATAAATTATTTAGAAATAATATGGATTCTTCTAAAACTATTATAAATTAATTAACAATTGTTTAGAGGCAATGAATTAAATAAATTAATTTAATTGGTTGATTATTAAATTTAAAAACTAAATTAAATGAGTGATGGTAAATTAATAAGTTACCGAATAGTGAAAGTAAAAATGTTTTATTAAAAAGGTTATAAAAGAAAATAGAAAAGAAAAGAGAAATGACGAAATGACCATGTTTCCTTAAGGCAATATGTAACATCCCTGTTTTTAGAAACAGTTTTAATCTTGTAATTATGAAGTATGGAAAGTTTGTAAGTAAGAATAAGTGAATAAATACCCTGTAGATGGTATGGGATATCTCAGAAATTTCATTTTTGTGTGTAATTATGGAAATTATATAGACCATTAATGGTATTATGCAAATTCCGAGTGAAAAAGGGCTTTGTTCCGAGTGACAGAGAGAAATTCCGAGTGAAGGAATGAAATTCCGAGTGTAAGGTTACGTTTTCCGAGTAAAACATGACCAAGAGGGATACTACCGAGTGAAATCTTGGTGTGGAGAGAAGTGTGTTCAAGAGAACCACTTCTGGGTGAAATTTCCGAGTTAAACAACCTCGAATGACTCGTTTCCGAGTCAAACCTTGCCAAGTACTTCCTTTTCTGAGTGAAACTCCCCTGAGTGTGAGAATCAGAGAGATGCACGTTCAATTGGAGAAAAAACTCATTTCTGAGTAACAAAATCCGAGTGGTTCCATTCGGAAAGGAAGATCTGACCGAGTGTTTCAAGAGGACAGTTCCGAGTGAGTGTCCAATTAGGTGGAAGTCAGTTTTGGAAGGCTTTACCGAGTGGAACCCGAGTGAATGAAGACTCAGATTCAAAACAAATTACCGAGTGGAAGTCTGAGTGAGAGAGAACTCGGTCTAGACAGATTCTACCGAGTGAGAAACCAAGTACTTGAGTCGGTTTCAGATGAATTCCGAGCGAGTATGCATGACTCGCTCAAGCGAGTCGGATTTCGCTTGAGCGAGAAGGACCCCTGATACAAAATCACTCATTTCGCTCAGTTCCTTCCCTTCGCCCAAGTGAGGACAGCAAGACTCGCTCAAGCGAGTCGGAATTCGCTTGAGCGAGGTGGAATTTTGCCTTGCTGACACAGCGTGAAGGACCCACGCAGTCGGTCCTGTTTCCTTTTCTCTTCACGTGCAGGCACTTTTCACTCCAAACAAAACACCTTTATATATTTTATTATATACTCATTCAAATCAATGCAAGCTGACATGGAAAGGGGTCAAAAGTTTCCATTATTTTCACCTAACATTCAGTCACGGGAGAAACTTGTCTCCCACTTGCCTCTTCTTTATTAAACCAATACCACAGCACATCTTCAAGTCCAAAATTTTCAGAAAAACTCTCTCTTCCTCCTTCTACAAACAAGCTTCCTCTCTCTCAATTCCTTTCCTCTCCCACTCGGAACTGAAGCAAGGACAGTGAAGGGAACATTTTCTTCTCATCCAAGAACTCCATTAAGGTAAAGGGGGTATATTTCCTGGGTATTCTGGGAAAATCCGAGTGAAAGGAAAGGGTTAAGGAACCTTGTTCCTCACCTTTCCAGGGCAGTTCAGGATTTGTTTGATTAAATGTTTTATGTTTTATTATTGTTTTATGCATTTTATTTGAATATGTATATGATTAAATTGATTGTAATGATTATTATTATGCATGATAATTTAGTGAAATATTCAGTATTGATTTGTGAAAAGATATGATTGTTGTTGGACTGTTAAAATACTAAGAATCATGGGTGCCTGTGTGAATTCCAGTGAAGAATTAGAAACAGAAGTTGGAATCTATAATAACAAACTTGGTTTTTAATAATCCGACCAGTTTTACATCAATAACAAGCTCGGTTTTGCATAATTCCAATCGGATTCTACCTTACCCGAACGTGTTTCATTCTGACAGAACAATTCCTCACTCAGAAAACATCTTATTTCACTCAGAAAACTTTTTCCAGTCTGCTATCACTCGGACAGCATCTATTCAGTTTGATTTTACTTGAAAAACTCTTCCTCGAACATATTTCACTCGGAAAACATTTTAACTTCACTCAGAAAACTCTTTTCAGTGATTTCACATGGAAACATAGTTATTTTCACTCAGAAACTCATTTTCACTCGGATTCATAAACGTTTTTACTCAGGAAACTCTTCTCAAACTGATTCCACTTGGAATCATATTTTATTTCACTCAGAAACTCATTTTCACTCAGAATTCAAGTTATTTCACTCAGAAAGTCCTTTTCAGTCTGATTTCACTCGGAATCAAACATTTTTACTCGGAAAATCTGGTTCCCAACATTTTCACTCGGAATCAGACTCATTTCACTCGGAAAACAGCTTTCCAGGTCAATTTCACTCAGATTTTTAGTCAGTTCATTTAGAAAACTCTTCTCAGTATGATTCCACTCGGAATCATACTTATTTCACTCGGAATTACCCTTGTTCTACTCGGAAAAGCCTTGTTTTTAATATTTTTCACTTGGAATTTTGTTTAGAAACTCTTCTATAATCATTTTTAAATTATTGGGACGTTACAATTATTATTATCATTCTTATTTCTATTATTATTATTATTATTATTATCATTATTCTTATTATTGTTATTATTATTGTTAGTATTATTGTTATTGACATTATTAATGTTTTAATTATGAGTAATTAAATAAATAATATATATTATTTTACTCTTTATACAAAATATAATTTTAACCAAGATGTAACCGATATATTTTCTAGAATAAGAATAAATAACTTACAACGTTTAAATAGTTGATGGGATCCAAGAGCTTGTGAATAATATGATGAGACTGGAAACACAGAAGATACCCAAGGATCAAATGATAAAAAGAATGCATTTCGCATCATGAAAATATTTTGATGGAGAAAAAAAAATATATCTAGAGCATACACTTGGTACAGTGGAGGACACTCACGTTCGATCTCCATGAAGAATCTTGGGAGTACAACCGGAACGGAAACCCAATGGTATCAGAGTTGCGCCTGAAGCCGGGTGAGACGATGCAATTCTGGTGTACTTTGACTAAATGACGGAGTGTAACTATGATCGTAGGGATCCAAGCCCCAAAAATATATCAATCAATGAGGAGAACCGATGAGTTCATTCGTACCTTATGAAAATGAATGGGGGCTTGGGCGGACCTTGATCGCTCTAGAAAGAATGAGGAGATAATAAATCGATTTATTGGGCCCACATGCATCATGAGACTTAACCAAAGATAAATCATAATAAATTAAACTCATGCATTCCATTACAGCATATTTGATTGTTATAGTTATGAATATGTTAAGTGTATGATTTATGTGATATTATCTGTTAACTGGATTGTGTCCGCACCGGATTAACCATCAGGGTCTTGGGTTATACTCACCCTTACTGTTGATATTTCTAGAGGAATTAGGAAACCAAGAACAGGAGTACAACGAACAGGAATACGCTGAACCAACTGAGAATGCCCATTAAAAATAAAATATATGTAGTTAAATATTTATGGATGACTGTATTAATATTTAAGGGTGCCTGCGTGCCTCATTCTGTTAAGAGTACAATTACTTATAGTTTGTGAATGACTATGTGATTATCTACTATTTGCTTCCACTGAGATGCCATTATTTTATTTAAAGAAAAAAAAATATTCACTTTTTCCAAAAACTTGTGACCTCTCAGTTAAATAGGATGAACTTACAGAAGGGTTTGTCTTATCTAACCGAGGGTGTTACACAATAAAATCATAATCAATGCTCATCTTCCTCACGAAGCACAGGTGAGAGAAAGAGATTTTTCCTCCTTCATAATCGTATCTTCGTGGCTCTAATCAGAGGCCCATTTTGCGCCGGAACTTGAAATTGATTGTGTTTTTTAGAATCAGGGGAGCGAGGTAAGTCTATTTCCGGTTTCAATTTCAAGTTTTCCTCTTTCCCTCTTCCTTCCTCTCTCTAGGTTGAATTTGGTTTTGCTTGGGGGAGATTCTTATTTTCACTTTGTGGTAATTTTAGAGCTTAAGTATGACTTCTATGACCTTGGATATGGCAATGGGTATGACGAAAGGTTAACAGGTGTTGTGTTTTAGTGCTTGTAGGTGTTGGAGCGAGCTTCGATAAGTCGTTTAGGTGAAATAGAAGTTGGAATTGGAGTCGGAGCGGTAAATTGTCAAGTCAGAGAATGTAACCGGCACTAAGAACGGCTAGTGGAAGCTTGAAATCGAGGTAAAGAGGTGTCTAGAGTTATAATTAATTAGAATCGGATATTGATCCTAATCGAGGTTCAAATGGAAATAGTGTAATTGATTATAATTAGGAATTTAGTTAAGTTCATGCAATGTAAATGATAATATAAGAAATTTATGAAAGTTAAAGAATGATGGTATGATATGAACTATAAATAGAGAAATGGTAGTTTTAGAAATAGATGGATTATGTTGATTAATATGTGGGTATGATAAATTGAGTTGTATGACGTATGATTCAGACTATGTGTTATGAACAAGATGAAATTATGTAGTAAATTGTGATGGTTATGTTTATGCACTTTAGTGATGGTGTGGAATGTCATTTGATTATTGAATTACAGGTCTAGTCTGTGTGGCTTCCCTTTTGTTTGAAAACTGATATTTGATGACGATTTAATTATATAAGATGCTATATTTGGGGTTGGGTCTATGTGGCCGCCCTGTTGGGTGTTTATGGGTCGGGTCTGTGTGGCCACCTTATATAATTAAAATGTAAGGCCTTTGTGCCCATTAATAAAGATAAAGAAAGTTAAAAGGAACTTATGTGATTTGTTTGGTTGAGGACGGCCGACAGTATATGTTACCCTTACTTTTGACTCCCATGGTCAAGCAGGACCCAGTTGAGCTACCTAGTGATCAAGTAGGACCCAGTGGTTGAGGTGGAGAGCCAAGTCGGGCTCGGTGGACCAAGTCGGGTTCACGGGGTGTCAAGTAGGACCTCAAATGAAGGTCGATCCTTTTAGTATCCAGATATTAGAGAGTCATTATATTTGTTTGGGAGTCAGTTGTGTCTTGCATGATTTGACCTATGTTAATGTTAAGGTGATGATTATTATTTTGATTGATATATTGAAAAGGTAATGAAACTTTATTAGTATGCATTATTTCATGGATAGCCTGGTGGGCTTGTCACGACAGTAACAAAATGGTGTATTTGATAATTATTCATTTAGATAACTTTTTTTGTGCACAAGATAACTTATTTGAAAATGATAAGATTGAGATGGGTAGGCGTATGGTGTTTGTTATGGCCCGATGGGCTTGAAATAAGTTTAACTTGGTAAGGTGACATTGATGATGGGATGTTGGTGACTCGTATAGTATATGTTATTGTTTCTAAATGTGCCATTCTATATTAATTATGATTTCCAGAACTCACCCTTGTTTTTCTTTTGAGTAACCAATGACAAAGAAATTACGAATACCCCAGAAGAAAGCGCCAAGTAAAGAGTGGATGCCAAGAAAGGGGTGAAATTGGTATAATTGTGATGATGATTTTACAATGAATTTGGTTTTATACTATGTGATAGTTAATTTTGGTGGTTTGTTTTGAATTTCAAATTTAGACAATGATGGTGATTAATGTTAATGTTTTCTTAGTTGATGATGCAAATTGTTATGTGAATGTGATTGACATTATGAGTTTATTGGCTTGGAGCCTTTGATTTGTAATCATTCATGATG
Organism: Clitoria ternatea; assembly: GCA_037962975.1. Lineage (NCBI taxonomy): Eukaryota > Viridiplantae > Streptophyta > Magnoliopsida > Fabales > Fabaceae > Clitoria > Clitoria ternatea. The sequence goes on from CM075676.1 coordinate 10,613,759, forward strand.
GGCAGGTGAATATTGGTTTCATAGGTGTATGGCATTGTTCATAGTGTGGTTAGTTTGATGATATTGATAAACCTAATGATTTAATCTTGTTGAAGTCATATATTGCATGCTTAGGTAAGGAAATAGGCGAATTTTATCAACCGGATAGGTGAAATGGAGATCCGATGGGAACTTGAACCCCTAGAAGGAACCAATAGGTTCCCACAATCATTTATGATTGGTGTGTATGACCCTTGTCTATTTTGAAGGGCATTTAAATGGTTTGGTGCATGGTATTTGTTGAAAATTGATTGAAATGTATTTTTGCGCATATCTTTGTCATATGTGGGAATTTTTTAGTACGGACTACACTAGCATGTCCGAAATAGTAAAATGTAGTACCCATAAAGTTTGGTGATGATTGGAGTTGAAACGAACAAGTTAGGTAGGGCAAAAGTTGGCTCAGAGGCCAAATTCTACATAATTCTGTAGAACAGGGTGTCTGGTAATCGATTACATATAATCGATTACCAAAGGGAGATAAAATTTTCTTACGTAATTAGGTTGCAGGGAATCGATTACCACAGGGCCTTGTAATCGATTACAAAGTTTGTGTAATTAATTACCAAGGCCCCAGAATGATGTTTTTTGGTGTTTTATGTAACGTGGCCCTTAGGTTTTTATAGTTATCGTTGGGGAAGTTTCAAAGGCGAAAAATTCCTTCTGTTTTGATCATACCCCGAGATAAATTTTAAGAATTGCTAAGGGGACGTTACACAATTACCATAGACTAGATAATCGATTACTTTATGCAGAATGACAAAATTCAATAGAAAATGCTTAACTGTAGAATTTTACCAACTTCCTTACCCTTATCCAAATTTCATACATAACACATACATGCCATTTCCAAGCTATTGGTTCAAGTCCCATCCGAAACACACCTCCTCGATTGGATTTCATACGCATAAGAACATTTAGGCCAAATACGCCTAATTTACAAAGTATGTGAAATACAAATTGGGAGGTTTTTTCAACCAAAGTCTCACCACACATAGGTCAACATAACTAGTTTATGAACTCATGTATTACACAGCCTTTTTTTGAATTTAGAGGAAAGTTTTAATTTAAATTGTTATATAAATGGATAAATATGTTAAGGTATTCACATTATTCGATTTTCTTTATGAATTGATATGTTTGTAAAAAATGATAAACATTGTTAGTTTGACTAATGCGTGACTTATTTTACATTCAAGAATAATGTTATTAAGAAATTAGTGGAGTTATTAATTTAAAATAGAATTAACAGAAATCATCAATAAATAGGTGAATATAATACAATTATAATACAAAAATAAGATTCCAACAACTCAGGCGAGAAAAGTTATTTATGCAGTGATGTAATAACTAACTAACTTTTAATTTTAATAAATAGTAATAAAAAAATTTCATTAATTTGAATCATACTCAATATAGAAACTCAGAGAAGTTTTCTTAATTAATATTATAAATAAATATTAGCTATTATCTCATCAGAAATTTTTTAAGACGCCACACGAGAACAATAATATAACTAGATATAAATTCAGATTTAAGACTGATCCATAATCTTCAACTGGGTTCGTTTAGCGCTCGCAAAAGAAAAAAAAAATGTATTATTATTATTTTCATTTTTATATTACATTAAAGTATTATAATTTGGAAAATGGGTTTTAGTACGAAGGCGAATTCATCAAATTATACGAATGTTGTTTTCCATTATATTAACAACGAAGTTACTTTTATTTTAAAATTCTTCTTCTTAGCATGGTCTTTTCCTATTTATTTCGGCTCCTAATATTTATTATTCAATTGGTGTTCCTCACTTTATTAGTTACTGTTTACAACTAGAGTGCGAGTGAAAAAGATCCTAGAGAATTATTTCTAGGAGAGTCAGAACTACTGTTATTGTATAAAAATGTGTCACTTGCTTTACAAAGAAGACCTCAAGGACATTTATACAACACTGAGTAAAAAGGGGAATGTGAAAACTGGTTGGGTTAGTGGAGCGGAGATGAGATTCAACTCCCCTATATTTTAGGAAAGAGGGGGTGACGGCGTGCATACGTGTCCATCACCTAGCATGGAGGGGTCACTTATTAAGTTAGATGATGTAATTTATATAAGTTTTTTCAATATTTTTATACTAATTGTTTTAATTTTTTATTTTTTCATATGGTGCATATTGATAGTAGACCATACAACTATTATCAATGAGTTTCATATCACGCCTGCACAACACCCTTGATAACCGGTATCGATTGAGAGCCAGTCTCAAATTGAGGTTGATGGGTTTACTAGGGTCATACTGGCCAACCACATATAGATGTGTTAGAAATGTCTACGATTGTGTTAGGTTTTCTATATACTTTATGGAAAAGTATTGATTTAGGTTATGTAAGACATTCTCCTCACTCAACTCCCACAAATACAACTCATTTACTAAATGACAACTCATCGCTTGAGCTTGATATTAAATATTGTACTCACTTGAGCGTTGAAGTATCTTTACAGATAATACCTGATTTTGTTCTACAATACGAGATATAGGTATGTGTTAGGTGGAGTGATAACCTTGAGATCCTTATTAAACTTGAGGATACAATACTAGATCCCCACGAGGCCAATGTAAGACATAATACATATATACCTAATACCCATATCGAAAGTCTGTTCCCCATGCAGGACATACCAATTTCAATAATTAAGGAAAAAAAATTTTATAGCCATTTTTACACTGATTATTAAAATAATTAATGTAAAATATTGACCTTTTATATATTGTTTACACTCTGGTTGTGAATATTTTTATTTAAGTTAATAACTGGTATAAAAATTACATTGATTAGTAAAACAACTGAGGTAAAATATTGATTTCTTATATTTTTTATATCAATTATTTTAATAACCGGTGTAAAAAATATTTTTTATGTCAATTGTTTTAATAATCGATTGAAAAAATATATTTCTACGCGGATTATTGAAATTACCGATGTTAAAACAATGAATGATATGTAAATTACACCATTACTCCACGAGATTAAACTAAGAAATTGCCGAGTTTGCAACAAATTCAAGCAAGAGGGCCAGGAAAGGAACCAGGTGGTCGTATTGGATTGGAAACGGATCTTTCATATGAAAGCAAGAGTAAGTTGACCATTGACTCGAATAAAACTTGTCTGTGCACACGTGCGTTAGTGCTTCTAAGAATCTAAGTAGAAGTTGTTGCTTGTCACTATTTTGGTGCACTATGAAACACACTTTTGATTTTGAAGAGCATCTCACACCACTATAAATTAATTGTAGTTGCCATGGCCTTTGCAGCAAATAAAATCCAATTTCCTTTGTGCATGTAACACAATCCAAAACCAATAGCTAGCTCTAAACACAAGATGAGTTCATTTAGCCAAAATCACTGTATTTTGGTTCTGTTTCTTATTATTTTTACTATACGGACGTCCAAAGTAGTGTCTCGCAGGCTCCTTGAGCCTTTCTTAACCGAGAGACATGAGAAGTGGATGGTCCAATATGGTAAGATTTATAAGGATGAGGCTGAGAAGGAAAAACGTTTCCAAATATTCAATAAAAATGTAGAGTTCATTGAATCTTTTAATGCTGCTGGAGACAAATCTTTCAACCTTAGCATTAACCAATTTGCAGACCTAGACAATAAGGAATTTGAGGCTTTACTAATTAATGGTCAAAAGAAGGTTCTTAATATTGAAACAACGACAAAAACATCATTCCGATATGAAAATGTAACTGATATTCCTGATACCATGGACTGGAGGAAAAAAGGTGCTGTTACTCCAATCAAGGACCAAGGCATATGCGGTATGTATTATATTGGATAATTCATGTTAGCATAATATTAACTGAATTGAAAATTAACAGTTGATATTAATAACTTATTTTATAAGTTCATGTATCTTATCTTATCACAACATCTACAGATGAATATATTATTCAGTAGTGTTGGACAAAATGCATTGATGTACTTTACAGGAACCAAATTCTATTGTTATAACCCAAATGTTTTGTGATTATTCTTTCATGCTCGTCAATTTATTTAATTGAACTCCATATATAGTTGATGCATCGAAACTTGTGCTTATAATATATATCAACTTGGGATTTGTTTGCAAAACCAGGTAGTTGTTGGGCATTTGCAACCGTGGCTGCAATTGAGGGTATCAATCAAATAACAACAGGTAGATTAGTGTCACTCTCGGAACAAGAACTGGTAGATTGTGTACAAGGTGAGAGTGAAGGATGCAGGGGTGGTTATGTGGAAGATGCATTTGAGTTTGTTATGAAGAAAGGAGGATTAGAAAGCGAAGCATACTATCCCTACAAAGGGGTGGATAAGACTTGTAAGGCTGGGAAAGGGACTCATAAAAATGTTGCTCAGATTAAAGGGTACGAGAAAGTTCCATCTAATAGTGAAAAGGCACTTCTGAAAGCCGTGGCAAATCAACCAGTGTCAGTATATATTGAGGCTAAACGGTCAGCTTTCCAATTTTACTCCAGTGGGATTTTTACAGGAAAGTGTGGAACTCATACAAACCATGCTGTTACAGTAGTTGGTTATGGTATAGATGGTGATGGTACCAATTACTGGCTAGTAAAAAATTCATGGGGAACTGAATGGGGTGAAAATGGGTATATAAGGATGAAGCGAGATATAGATGCCAAGAAAGGTTTATGTGGAATTGCTACAAATCCCTCTTATCCAATTGCATAAGTACTTACTGTGACCATCCATATAAAATTAGTGGAATTGTCACCATGTATTGTCTTTGTTTCTAGCTAGTAAATGCACCTACGTAGTGTTCCAAATAAATTAAGTTGCATGTTTGAACTTATGATATGTAATATATGTCTTGTAAACGTGTTTCTGCCGAATAATGAAAACGAGTTACTGTTATAATAATATTGAAATGTTAATGTGATATATTTCTTAATCTAAGCTATATGTCAGTCAGGTCTTGTTATTTTAGCTTGAGAATTTAATTTTAAAAAATACTATTAGTAGGATTTTATTATAGATGAGTAACATTAAGACATACCTCTTATATGTGACTTTATAAACCTTTAATCATATGATTTAAATTTGATTTTATTCTTGAATAAATTTGTCATTCTGACGTTAAGTTTAAATTCAATCATTAGTCTTTTTCTGCTGATCATCCTCTCACAAGTTCATTCACTTCATAAAGAGCACATCAAACCCATCTCGTGCATGTAAGTCATAAGCTTTTCTCCTTAATTTTTCAGAGAACAGTAAATGATAGGTTCAAAGACTCATATAGAGGATATTCTGTTGTTATACACTGCTGATAGCAGGATTGATATTCAAACTAAATACAGACGTAGAAGTTTATGGTTTAAGAATACTTGTGTACGAATTTTACAATTATGCAGTGGGGGTGAGATGCTTGCATTGCAATACCAAAGATTCCTTCTGCAGCACCCACGCCCCTTTGCATCCTAATTAGAACCCTTAAAACTGATCAATCCAGTGTAATTAGGTTATCGACCCACTTTGGATTGACATTTTAAAGTTTAACTAATTCTAACTCACATTTTAAAGTGAGTTAATTTTGTTAACCCGGCTCAACCCATTAATCCACCAAATGGTTTATCACTAACCTATTAGATGGTTCACGACTTAGCCTATATTTTTTAAAAATTTTAAAATTAAATAAAAAATGGGAGAATCTCAAAAAAATATTTTAAACAATAAAACATAAAATAAAAATATTTATTTTCCCCCTCACATTTCAATATCCAATTCTACATAATAATAACTAACATTATAAGTATTACTATGAAAATACAAACACATTAAAAATTTCATCGTAAATTAAATTCATAATCCATAATAAAACAATACCAACACATTCCAAATTCAAAACAACATAGTCACATATATAAAGAAAGTACTAATATCTAAAATGTCAACAAGACAAGAACATACACATAATCACATTGTCCATAATGATACAAATTAAAAAACAATAAAACATAAAACGCCATACTAAATTAAAGTCCAAAGTACCACTTCATAAAATCCAACTTAAAGTTTTAAACACCACTAAATAAATTACTAGTCTCATATGCTCAAATTTGATTGACTTGAGTTTGTTGTCCAAGAACAACATTTGAAGCATGATTTGATAAATTAATTTTAACTTTTACCACTTTTGAATCATCTATTTTATCCTTATCTACAAAATCAAAAACAAAAACATATTAGTAAAATATTATAAATTGTTAGAAACAATTAATAAAGTACTATAGAATGCATGAAGTTACCAATTGGTTTATTGCCACTCGACCAATTACGATGTCCACCTCTATTTATGTCCACCACAGCTATCGTCGCCTCTGTGGCTAGTTACATTACCTCCATGATCACCTTGGGCATTTATTTGAACATTTTGAGGACATTCAAGGTAGGTGTGCCCTTTTTGTCCACACTGATAACGAGTCACCTCCATATTTCGGTTACAGTTTCTTGCTAGGTAGTCACCACCACACTAATAACACTTCTTATCTTAGAACCGACCTCCACCACAACCCCTTACAGATGAGATCCTCCCCGGAAACAGTTTAGACTATACTGACCCTGCTTTTTAAACTTCTAAGACTATGGTTTTATATATTTCTTACTTTATTTCGTTCACTCTAGCTAACTGATCATCCTCGAGAATTCTGCATTTATTAACCAAGGAAGGAAAATTCCTACTTCTTGGTATCTGATAGCCTCCTTTAGCTCAGACCTCAACTCGTTTTCATATTTCACACACTTTGAGGACTCAATCCCCTTATTTTGAAATGGTGGATAAAACAAGTTTAACTCATTGAACTTGGTAATTTATTAGTCAACAAACATAGTCCCTTGCTTAAGCCCCATGAACTCAGGCTCTTTCCAGCTTCTTACATTCACCGGGAAGAACTTTTCCAAGAAAAACTCATTGAAGTTAACCAAGATCAATTGTACCCACATAGCAATCATGCATCTTTTTGCTTGAAGCCATTAAGTCTTGGCTTTCTCAATCAATTGATAGATGGTATACTCCATATTTTCTACCTCAGTGCACTCAAAGGATTTGAACATTATTTGTATTTCTTTGATCTATAAATAAACTTCTTCAGTGTCGTATCCCCTTTTGAACATGGACGACTTCCTTTTGAAAAACTGGTCCATTCCATCAAATCCATGGTTTTTCCGTTCCATACCCTCACTAACTGAGTCAGGGCATCAACCATAGGGTTGCCAGTCTGCCTACGACCCGTCATCGTTCAACCTACAAGCATAGCTATGTAAGGTTCCAACAAAAATAATGACAAATAGTTCATATAACCTTTCAAACCAAACTAATTGCTTTGGTGAAGCTCGCGGAATAGGCCCTGCAAGATCTTTTACAATGTTCTAATACCACTAAAAATGTTACACCAAAACTCAAATAACAAACACAGAAAATCACTAATTTTTAAGGTTTATTTTTTGTACAAGGTTTAGTATTTTAGGCGTAACTTAAGCTACAAAACTTTTTTCGAGGTGAAACTAATTGGTAAATTTCTGTAGCTCAGATATCTAAAACTCTTATGAAGGAAGAAAAGGTTAATTCTACCCATATAATTCTCAGTTTCACAAAATGAAGAACTCTTATGCAGAAAACTTCTAACAGGGACAAGCTGAAGTATTTTGTGCATAACTTGAGCTACAAAACTCATTTTAAGGCCTTAAAAAAAGCCTATAACAGGCTAATAGGTCAGGCTCAGACCTTAAAAAATTGATGTAGGCCAGGCTCGGGCCTTTCAAAGCCCGACCTGACCCGACCTGACCCGACCTATTTCCATCCCTACTCCTCATTAAGAGAGATTTAGAGAGTCCTTTATTTGATGTGAAAGAGAAAATTAACGAGTGAGAAAGCATAAAAAACAGAGAGGGAAATAATACTTTTATTAAATTACTAGTAAAGACGGTTAGGGATACATATATGTTAAAGGATATAATTGAAAAACAAATATTAATTTAAATCTAGATTTTATCACTTAACCATTATTTTAAAAAAATATTATTTTTTATTATAATAATTCAATTAAAAATAACTTATAAATTAAATAACTAATAACATCCCTTAATATTTAAGGTGAATATTTTGAATGATGATTTTTATTTCTCACAATATTATTTTGCTCATGTATAATAATGCAATTTTTCATTTTTTTCTACATTTAATTAAACTAATTACTTACTGTTTACAGCTGTGAAACAGAATAAGTTGGTTGATAATCACTTTGGTTGATAAGTTAAACAAATGTTTCAAATTTCTTTATTCCATATCTACGCACTTTATGGTGTTTGACCACGAATTTCGTGTACTGTTCACATTTTGAAAGTCAATAAAAATGCGAAGGTTCGTTTCTCAAATAATGTTGTTGCGCTGCGCCCAGAAAAGCTAGTGTTAGTTGATTGGTCTGACATATTAATACGTGGTCCAAAAAACATTCAGAGAACCACTTCAAACGTTCCACTAATATGTCGCGTATATGTATGTGAAGATATTTTATATGATATTTTTAGTTGAAAATGAAAAGAATAAATATGAACTATTAGATTCTATTAAAGATGGTCAAGATTAAAATATGTTAATCAGGACTTTTTTAAGAATTTATGGTTATTGGTGGTTGATAGGTTTCAGTAGGTATTCAAAGAATAAGAAAATGTGTACTATAAAAACTAAGGAAATTTTTATATCTTTCAATGAGAAAGTCACAATTATTTATAGTATTGTTAACGATAATTAAAATTTTAAAGATAAGATAATCTAAATTAAAGATAAGCTAAGATTACTAAAGATAAAAATCTATCTTAATCTTCTAATTCAAAATCTTGTAACCAATTGAGTTTTTTAATATTCATTTGGGCCTATCAATACCCTCCCGTTCAAAAATAGCCTTGTCCTCAAGGTTGGGCTTTAATTTTTGAAGATCCAATGGTGGCTGTTGATCACAATGCGTGAACGGTGTGGATGACACGGATGGATATTGCTTGCCACGCTGGCAATCCGTGACTGCATCGCACGGTGGGAAATGGTTGGCGTGATGTGGAGAAGAATGCCTGGAGTCCTCTGCGTGATTTCCGTGAGTGTCAGGCTGTGGGTCAGCTTTACCGTTTTCACGTGATGCGTATTAGGCTTTGGGTTGCGTGAACGGTTGAGATGGAATGAGGGAAGGAAAATCTGATGGTGGAGGATGAAGTAAGGGACAAGCTTTTTCGAGAGGAGAAGTGTGCGGCTCTTGGGCAACGTGTGGTGGGGCCCGGGTATATTGAATTGACCGTGGAGGTTTGTAATGAAGCAGATCTGACCGTTGGAGATGAGGTAATGGGGTTTTATTGTTTTTGCGGGATACGAGAACCTCTTTAGTGGTATTCGATATTGTGTTTACGTGGTACTGGAATCCGAGGGGGAAGTAGTTTCTGGCGAGGGAAATGGGAAAAAATGGTGGGTGGGATCATTACCTGTGTATTTTTTTAGCAGTGAGATATGGAAGATGGGGTGAATACGAGCGTCTTCTGGAAGATCTAACTTGTAAGCAACTTGGTTTATTTTTTTATGATTTTATATGGTCCATAAAATTTTCTGGCCAACTTCTGGTTTACTCTTTTTACAAGAGATTGTTGTCTATGTGGTTGTAGGCGCAGGAGTACTAGATCTCCGACTTCAAAAGAGCAGTCTCTTCGATGTTTGTTCGCTTGAGTGATCATTCGTTGTCGGGTTTGGGCTAGCGTTTTTCTGAGAGAGGACAGCAACTGTTAGCGTTCTTCAAGTTGTTCTGCCACGGTTGTGAGGGTGGTTGTGTTTGGCAAGAGGTCTGGGATTGATGGAGGAGGTCGTCCGTAGAGTGCTTGAAACGGTGACATACCAATGGCAGAGTGGTGGGCAGAGTTGTACCAAAACTCTGCAAGATGGAGGACCCTGAACCACTTTCTTGGTTGATTTGCACAAAAGCATCTTAGGTAAGCTTCTAGTGTTTTGTTTAGTACTTCAGTTTGCCCGTCTATTTCTGGGTGGTATGTTGAGCAATATTTCAGAGTTGTTCCTTGTGTTTTAAAAATCTCCTTCAAAAATTTGCTCACAAAAATGGGGTCTTTGTCTGTTACTATTGATTTGGGTATGCCATGTAGTTTGCATATCTCGACTGTGAAGCGTTGTGCTAAATCTGGTGCTGAATAGTGGGTGGGCAATCCAATGAAATGGGCGTATTTCATTAATCGATCATAAATTACCCAGATGACCGTGTGTCCTAAGGAGTTGGGCAGGTGAGTAATAAAGTCCATACTAAGTTCTTCCCAGACTTGTGATGGAATTGGTAGTGCTTGTAACAATCCTTGTTTTTTTGCAGGTGTATATTTTGAAGTTTGACACTAATGGCAGGAACGGGTGAAGTTTTTCATGTCTCTTGTTAGTCCTGGCCATGAAAATGAAGTGGCAAGTCGAGCGATGGATGGACGAGGTCCACTATGACCTGCGGTTGGGGTAGAATGGTATTCATGCAATAAGGCGGTCCTCCAAGCTAAATTGTCTGGTACGAAAGTTTTTCCTTTATAGAATAGAAGGTTGTTTGCTGTGGAAAAGTTATGGTCTTTCCTTAGGTGTTGCTGATATAATTCTTTTCCCTAATTTGTAGTACCATAGAATTGTTGTAAAGTGTGGATGATATCAGGTATAGGGGATGAGATGGCCAACAATAAAATCGGGTTTTCTTTAATTTTTCTGGATAGTGCATCAGCTACTCTGTTAGATTGACCGGGTCTGTAGAAAATGTCAAAGCTGAAACCTTGTAGTTTGGTGGCCTACTTATATTGTTCAGGGGTTTGGAATGTTTGAGAGAGTAAGTGTTTTAGACTTTGTTAGTCTGTGATGATATGAAAATGTTGTCCAATGAGATATTGACGCCATTTTTTACTGCTTTTGTAACAATGCGTACATCTCTCGAACATAGGTGGAGGCCATACGCATTCAGAGACCCAATTTTTTACTAAAGAAAGTTATTGGGTGATCAAGTTGTGTGAGAACTACTCCAATTGCAAATGCGGATGCATCAGTTTCAACCACAAATGTTTTAGAAAAATCTGGTAGTGTCAGGATAGGGGTTGAAGTCAATTTTTCTTTTAATTGTGTAAAAGCCTGTGAGGCTTCTGTATTCCAAGAAAATTTAGTGGAACAAAGCAGATCGGTGAGTGGAGCGGTGAGTGAGACGTAGTTTCGCACGAATCTGGAATAGAATCCGGTAAGACCGAGGAACCCCCGCAGTTGCATGAGAGATCGCGGCTCCGGCCAATTTATGATTGCTTGAATTTTTTCTGGATCGGGGGCTACACCTGTATGACTAATAATATGGCCCAGATAATGAACAGTAGGGGTAGCAAAGACGCACTTAGAGAACTTGGCGTAAAACTGATGATTATGTAAGATATCTAAAATTTGTTGTAGATGGTTAATGTGGTCTGATAATGATAGACTATAGACCAGTATGTCATCAAAGAAAACCAGAACAAATTTTTGTAAATATGGTCGTAACAAATCATTCATGGCAGCTTGAAATGTGGCTAGGGCGTTCGTTAGCCCAAATGGCATAACCAAAAATTCATAATGACCATCACAGGTTCTAAATGTTGTTTTATGAGTGTCATGTGGGAAAATACGGATTTGATGGTAACCTGAACGAAGATCAATTTTGGTAAAGACTTTTGCAGTTCCTAACTCATCTAGTAGCTCATCCATTGTAGCAATGGGAAACCTATCTTTTATTGTAATTGTATTTAGAGCTCAGTAATCTACACAGAAACGCCAAGATCCATCTTTTTTTTACCAATAAAACTGAGGATGAGAATGGGCTAGTACTTGGTTTAATTATCCCATCGTGTAACATTTCTTGGATAAGGTTTGTCATTGCTATTTTATGTGAGTGTGGGTATCGGTAGGGTTTATTATTGACGGGTATACTATTAGGTAAAAGTGGAATCCGGTGGTCATGTTCTCAAGGAGGAGGAAGATTTTGGGGTTTTTGAAAAATGTGAGAGTATGATTAAAGTTGGGTTTGTAGGGAAGATGGTAGGTTTATCAATTAGTCTTGGAAGTGTGTGGGTATAGTGTCAGGTTCTATGGTGGGGGAGGTAAAGGAGAGTAAGTGGAATGATGCAATGGAGTTTGTTTGAAGTAAATAAAAGAATTGGGTATAGGTGGATAGGGACGGTTTTGTGGTGGCTCCCCAGCAAGTGTGATCTGGGAATCTTGGTAGTTGAATGACATGCTAGGGACTACAAAATTATCCATAATAGGGCCTAAGGTTTGTAACCATTCAACACCTAGGACCACATCTGCACCTTCTATCGGAAGTAAGTAAAACGGGATTGTGAATTGTTTACCTTGAATGGTGAGTACTACGAATGGGCAAAACCCTTCACAAAAAATATGTGCTCTGTTTCCTACCATAACTGGAAAAGCGGATGTAGGTTGGAATTCTAGATTCAAATGTTTTGCAATGCGAGGTTGTAGAATATTATGGGAACTGCCTGAGTCAAGCAGTACCTTGACATGGAGACATTTGATTAATCCTTGAAACTAGAGTGTCTAGGGTGAAGGTTGTCCTGTGAGAGCTTGTGAGGAAAGTTGGAAGTTTATGGCTTAGTTTAATTCAGGTATAGGATTTTCTGTCTTTGACTGTGTGGGTTCAGAGGATTGAAAAGGCTCATCATCTATCATAAGTAGTAAGAACTTGCTTTTTGCGCATTTATGGCCAGCAATGAATTTTTCATCATAATAATAACAAAGTCCTTGGGCTCTTTGTTCTTGCATTTGTGTTTGGGTGAGACGTTTGATGGGTAATTGTGAAAAAGTGGGATTGTTGGGATAGGTGAGACGGGTGGGTTAGGAGAGGTTTGGTTATTGCTCATATGAGGTTGGGAATGTGGGGGTAGAGTGTTAAGGAAAGGTCCAATGGGGGTAGTGGTTGTGTATAAGGGGGTTGTGGGGGTTGGTAGTGAAGCTGGTTGGAACCCTGTGGGTGCCGTGGGTGTTGAGGGAATTTGGTTGTATGGGATGTTTACATTAATTTGTTCTTATAGCCCTTCAATGTAAGAGATGAAATTGTCATAGCGATTATCTTGTATTTGGCGTTAATTGTCAAATTGGGTTTGAAAGGTGGCTAGTTGTTCTATAATGCTGTGGAGGAGACCCTCAATATCGTTTGGTTTAGGAGGTGTGAGAGCAGTATGAAAGCACCAGTTGATAGGTTTCAGTAGGTATTCAAAGAATAAGAAAAGGCAGTACTATAAAATCTAAGGAAATTTCTATATCTTTCAATGAGAAAGTTACAATTATTTATAGTATTGTTAAAGATAATTAAAATTCTTAAGATAAGATAATCTAAATTAAAGATAACCTAAGATTACTAAAGACCAAAATCTATCTTATCTAAATTAAAGATAAGCTAAGATTACTAAAGATAAAAATCTATCTTAATCTTCTAATTCAAAATCTTGTAACCAATTGGGTTTTTTTAATATTCTTTTAGGTCTATCAGTGGTTGTATTGTTGTTGTTGGTGGTAGTGGTAGTGGTGTTATTGTTGTTGTTTGTGTTGCTGTTGCAACCGCTGTTGTTGTTTTTGTTGTTTCTAATCATTACCATTATTGTTTTTATTATTATTGTTATTATTCAAACATAACAGGCTAGCTACATCAACCATTTGAAGCTCTTGATAGCCCATTTGTTTGATGGTCCATGCATGGACTTCCTACTTTTAGGTGCAAGGTGTGTCTCAAAATTATTCCCTTACCTTAGAAACATGGCCTTATTCCACATTGTCTTAGGATACCTTTATGTTTGTCATTATCAAAATGTTTACACATACAAGAAACATATTTTCATTCTTTTATCCTTCTTTAGGCAACGTTCTGGGCTTTAAACTTCATTCCATGGTTTTCTCAATGCTCATAATGCTTTCAAAGTGTCCTATTTACTTCTCAAAATGATCTTAAACATCAACAAACCTACAAAATAGGAATATCCAATGTCGTAATGTGGATGATGAGATAAAGATCCTTTTTTTAAAAATAAGTTTAAATTTGAAATAAAAAATGTGGAGTCGCCACCAAAATTTTATTTTATTTTTAAAAGGGTTAAATATTGGTAAAGACCCTTTAAAGCTCTAGGTTCGAGAGTTGATTATGAATTGGGAAGGTATTAACACCCCTATTTGCCCGTTCCAAAGAATGGTACCTTAATTAAATTATGTAATTCTTATGATAATTTAAAAGGTTACCCAAAAGACAAATATATAAAGAGAACATTGTGTTTTTTTTAGAAAATTGATTATAAATATTTTAATTTTTTAATGCAATAAAAAGAGACCACATTTGAAAAAGGAATGGGAGATAAAATAATTTATAAATTCATTCCTCTTCATAATTTTATAAAATCAATAACGATGAAATGCATCAAATGTCACCATTATAAACTACTACATGGTTTTATTTTTTTAAAAGGAAACATTTTTATTCTGTTCTGTTTATTTAGGCTAAAAGAAATACGAGATGAAGTGCGTCATACACGTATAATTTCCAAAACTTATAGCAAAATATAGACAAGATATGTTGTATTATATTGCTATAAGTCGGATGTAATTTATTTAATATTATGGGTATCCTTAGGAGTTTTTAAAAAAGAATTTGATTCGGTGTGGATACCGGCCCTATGGGTAAGTGACACTGGTCATAGTAAATATAAATAAACACAAATTAAATTAGGTTGAATAGTGGACGAGGTACACAAATACCGATGTGATCACACAGGTCGAGGTACACCAAAGTTAGTAAGCATACTAAAATTCAGTACGAAATAGGTGATAAAACCCCGATCAGTAAAATTGTTATAGTCAGCATCATATACAAGTAGGCAACTTGCATCTGCCAAAGCTGCAGCCTCTGAACACTGTCAAGAGAGGTTAAATCACCACTTGCACTTTGGGAAGAACTATAAATACAACTCATTCATTAAGACATAACAGAACAACGTTTTCACAAACTTAATATCCCGTAATCTCTCATTTTTTTCATAATAATTGCACTGACTTAAGCATCAAAACCCATTTTGTAGGTACACCTCTGGTGTTTTCCATCAAACTACAGTTGTAATCAACCCTAATCAGTACCTTAGCACAAAATCCCTACTAGACCTATATGTATAATACTGTACTCCCACTAAGACAATGTAAAAGAGAGAGAGAGAGAGAGAGCAAAACTTTCAACAATGGTTCGTATAGGATAACTTTGTACCCCTACACTAGATCATTAGCATGCCCGATGGGACCGCATAAATTTAAGTCCCACATCGCAACAAAAACAAACAAGTCATGGAAAGTAGTAGAAGAAATGGAACTTCGAAGGGCCATGTTCAAAATCTTACCCAAAGAGTAGAATCGAACTTTGGAACATGGTGTCGATATTGTAAGAGACGCCGGGCACGGAGTAGAATCAAGGAAGAATGCAGACCGTAGTGTATCCCGATCCTCGGGATGAGATTATCAGATAACTCCGGATGGAGATCCAGGAGCTAAAAAGAAGTAAAGAGGTAAGAGAGAACGCAGGTGGAGATCGGAGGCAACGTGAATCCTTCCACACCCAGGAACACTCGTAAGTCAAAACTTACGATGAACAAAAGTCTACATATCAGACTACGGATCTAAACAACCAGAGAAGAGCCTAGTCGCAAGGCCGGAGTGAAGAATATTAATTTAATGTGCCTTTCACTAGAAGGTTGATGAATGTGCCAATGTCACGACACTTGTAAACCCCTCAACCATTATCGATAGGAAAATACACCGGCGAATCCGACCTAGGGCGTCATCTGGAGGCCTACGCAAATGAGTAACTGTTCCTGGGAGCCGAAGAGGATGTGATATGCAGAATGTTCCCCAGGACATTATCTGTAGAAGCTATAGGTTAGTTTAAGACTCTGCCATCGGGCATTATTGATTGTTGGGACGATATGGCCTACACCTTTTTACAACACTTTGTGGTTATAAGGGACGTCCCAAGAATATCTCACACTTTAGCAAAAATAAAGCAAGGACTGGAGGAAAACCTTAGAGATTTCTTAAAAAGGTTTTACAAAGAAGCAGCTCTCGTACTGGGGTTGATAAAGCAAATCCAGTTGCACATTGCGGTAGAAGCACTCCAACCATAGTCACCTTTTTCCTTGTCCCTGGCAAAAGTATCCCCTCAAACTTTTGAAGAATTTAGGAGAAAAGCAGCTAAGTATGTGGGAAAAGAAATGCACTTGCCGCTGCAAAGGAGAAGACCTCGGTCACTGAAGAGAGAACCCCTGTCCATGAAAGAAGAGGGCCGAAGTTTGAACACAAAAATCGAGACCAGGATATCCCACCCAGGTAAAAGGAACGTCAAAGCATTAACTTCACTCAATACACTCCCCTAACAGTCCGGCCAGGGCAAATCTTAAGAGAAGTTGGTTTGCAAGGATTAATGGTATACGGAGTAAAGAAACCTATGTCAATGAAAAGACCAAGCAATACTGGCAAGTACTGTGAATTTCCTGAATAGACTGGCCAAAATACTGATAAATGTCGGCAGCTGAAGGAGGCAATTGAGACCCTAGTCAGAGAAGGGAAGTTAAAGTAGTATTTATTTAGGCAGTGGAGGTATGGAAAGCAAGAGAAAGAGGCCCCATATAAAAGACAATGGTCCAACGGTGGAAGAAGAAGCAAGAGGTTCGAAAAAGCAAGCCTTGGACAAGGGCAAGGCGGTTGTAGATAACATCGAAGAAGACGATGATTCATGGATGAAACCCCCGGGTTTAGGAAGAAAAGATGTGATTGACATGATTGCAGGCGGATTTGCAAGAGGTGTAGTATCCAACACTGCCCGTAAAAATCACCTGAGAATGATAATGTTTGTACAAACAAACAAAAAAATGAGGACTCCGTTTTAATGATATATGTGTCTCAAATTTTGAAAGTTATAACTTTTATTTTCTATTTTTTATCTTTTATTTTCTCATATCTAATATGAATTTTCAAAAAAAAAATATTTTCTAAATTCTAATATAAAATTTCTAAATTTTTATTTTTCGAATTCTAATTTAGAATTTCTTACTTTTTTATTTTCTCACATCTAATTTAAAATTTCTAAATATTTTATTTTCTTAATTCTAAAGTTAAAATTTTTAATTTTTTGAATTTCTCAATTTGTAAATTTTTATTTTTCAATTCTAATTTGAAATTTCTTAATTTTTAATTTTCTCATATCTAATTTGAAATTATTAAATATTTTTAATTTCTAATCTCTAATTTGAAATTTCTATTTTTTACTCAATTATAATTTAACATATACCAAATTTTTATTTTCTCAATTCTAATTTAAAATTTTTAATTTTTTATTTTCTAAATTCAAATTTGTAAAGTCCTCATTTTTTAAGCTCTAAATTTATATCCTAACAATCTTAGGTATGAAATATACTCTTTTAAACAAACTTGATAGTAAATAATTTATCCTAAAGTTCAAATCTCAACATTTTCTAAAGTATTTGACCTGACAATTGTCTAACATAATCATTCACAATAAGCACCGAACGCACAAAACCTAGAGAATTACTCTAGAAAATTAGTGTTGTATTGTTTGAATATATGTCACTTGAAATACAGAGGGGGTCTAAGGCCATAATTATACATCAAAGAAGGGTTTTGATAAGGTATAATCTTCTAAAATTATGAGATAAAGGAGGTCCTAGTTAATCTAGAGGGAACAATAATATTTTAAAAAAATGAATAGCATAACTTGTATAATATGAACATTAAAAAAAAATCAGCAAACAACCACTAACCATTCAAAACACATACAATAATCATTTACCAATAGTGTTTGAATTAATCTCAGTTATATATTTTCAATTAACACAATATATGAACTAAAGGGAGTAAAAAATAATAACTACCTCTCACCAAAATAAAATTTCAATTAGTTAAAAATGTTATATTCTTCATCACGAACACACGATATATTGTTCTCTTGAATTGAAGCACTCAATGAAATGTTTGAGGGGATTGAATATTTTGGAGAGAAAGGGTAGGAGGGGCGTTGTTATGAATTGTTCAAGGAAAAGGGAGAGAATGGGGGAAATGAGGTTCTATTCATGCATATAGTCTCATGCTACAACCATATGCTCTCATCCAAAGCATGGTTTGAAGTTCGCTCGAACAGTGCGTGAGCGTAACCGGAGCTTATCTAACGCTAAGTCCCCTTAAGCCCTCGTAAGCTGACATGTGTGGAAGGGCATCACACACAATGCTTCCAAGGAAAAAATAAGATTTCTTGTAGTGGAAAGTTTCAAATGATTGAGTAAAAAAAGCTTCAAAATTTTAATTTAAAATAATTAAAATTTGGTGAATACGAACAAATTAGTTTATTATGTGTTTTAAATAAATTATAATGAATAATTTATTAAAAATTATTTAATAGTAATAATGTAAATATATTATAAATAAGTAATTCAAATTATAAAATTGTAAATCCATACATTTTACATAATTAAGACTGATAATCTTCGACCTGACAAGATTAAATTGTTATAATTATTCGATAGTCATTTTTCTTATGGCAAAAAGAAAGGAACAGGAAACAAACCCAGACTACCTTAAATTTGTTTTATTTTTTTTATTTATTGTTTCGCTTTTATACACGTTTTTCCGCAAGGAAAGGTGGTCGTCAGATTCCAAATTAGTTAGATTGGAAATCTTTTATATAAAAGCAAGAGTTGACTCATTGACTCCAATAAAGCTTGTTTGTGCACACGCATGTTGCCTCGGTTTTTCTTTAATTATTTAGAAATAATCTTTTTAAGTTGGGATTATTAACATTATGATGGTCCGCTGACTCTTTTGATAAAGATTTTTTTATTTAAGTCTCGAATCTAAGATTTTTATTACGAAGAATTATGCGGATCACATATTAGTTACACGTACGTTGTTTAGTGCTGCTGAGTAGAAATTCGAAGTTGAAATCATAAACAAATCGAAAAATAGAACTTCGAAGTTAAGTTGTTGCTTGTCACGAGTGCACTATGAAACCTCTTTTGAAACTCGGTTTTTTTGCTTTTTCATTTAAAAGAAAAGTTTTAATGATGTACTCTAACAATTAATTCTCGTTAATTTGATGGAGAATAGATTACATTATTTGTTTATCTTGTTAGTTCAATTCCTTCATCTAAATAATTACTTTGAGACGCATAAATCCTAAAGATAGCCACTTTACTTTTCCTACTCCTCTCACCACTATAAATTCATTGTATGCCGTTGCCTTTGCATCCAATTAAATCCAGTTTTCTTTGACATCGTTTCACCAAACCAAGAAGCTATATAGCTCTGAACACAAGATGAGTTTAATTAGCCAAAATCAGTATGTTTCAGTTCTGTTCCTTATTATTCTCACTATATGGACATCCCAAGCAGTTTCTCGTAGGCTCTTGTCAACCGAGAGACATGAGAAGTGGATGGTCCAATATGGCAAGATTTATAAGGATGCAGCTGAGAAGGAAAAACGTTTTCAAATATTCAAGAATAATGTAGAGTTCATTGAGTCTTTTAATGCTGTTGGTGACAAACCTTTCAACCTTAGCATTAACCAATTTGCAGACTTACACAATGACGAATTTAAGGCTTTACTAATTAATGGTCAAAAGAAGGTTCCGAATATGGGAACAAGAGAAACGCCATTCAGGTATGAAAATGTAACTGATATTCCTGCCACCATGGACTGGAGGAAGAGAGGTGCTGTTACTCCAATCAAAGACCAAGGAAGCTGTCGTAAGATTCTGCTTTCATGCTCACCACTTCAATTAAATTTAAGTAAACCTTCCAATTAATCATTGAGATTGGTTAAATAGAGTAATTTAGTCCCTGATTTTACAAAACAAAGTTCATTTTAGTCCTTTTTGTATACTTCATTTTTAGTCTTCTTTTTTTTAACCTTCTTCTGTCATATTATATTGAAAATTATTAAATTAAATGTGTTTTGCTATAGTTAGGGACACAAAGGATTTTTTTAAATGCCAATTAATAAGTTACTATTGATACATAAAATCTCAAAGATTGATTAGATGTATATTCAATTGAATTTTGTCAGTAATATATATTAACTTGGTTTTGTTTATAAAATCAGTAAGCTGTTGGGCAATTTTCAACCGTGGCTGCAATTGAGGGTATCCACCAAATAAGCACAGGCAAATTAGTGTCCCTCTCAGAACAGGAACTAGTAGATTGTGTCAAAGGTGAGGGTACTGAGGGATGCAAAGGTGGTTATGTGGAAGACGCATTCAAATTTGTTATGAAGAAAGGAGGAATAGCAAGTGAAGCATACTATCCCTACAAAGGGGTTGATAAGAGTTGTAAAGCTGAGAAGGGAACTCATAATAACGTTGCTCGGATTAAAGGGTATGAAAAAGTTCCTTGTAATAGTGAGAAAAGGCTGTTAAAAGCAGTGGCAAATCAACCGGTATCTGTTACTATTGATGCTGACGAAGATGTGTTCCAGTTTTACTCGAGTGGTGTTTTTACAAGCGGATGTGGAAACGATACGAACCATTCTGTGACAGTAGTTGGTTATGGAAAAGATGGTGATGGTACTAAGTATTGGCTGGTAAAAAATTCATGGGGAAGTGAATGGGGTGAGAAAGGGTATATAAGGATGAAGCGAGATATACGTGCCAAGGAAGGTTTGTGTGGAATTGCAACAGATTCGTCTTATCCAATTGCTTAGCCTTGAGATTAATTATTAGTGGAATTGTCACCATGTATTGTCTTAACTACCACATGCAGTGTTAAATAAGTTGCATGTTTGAACTAATGATAATGAAAATGAGTTATTGTTATGATAATATTGAAATGTTAATTAAATTGATCTAACCAACATATGTCATGCACTACAATAATCAACGACTTCGACACATGTTATTAAAATGAGTTATTTTTATATAATATTAAAATGTTAATATGTGAATACATACATATATATATATATATATATATATATATATATATATATATATATATATATTCGTTCATTACAATTTTTTAGGTTTTAATTTCCTCTTTATATGTTTCTTTTTATCAATTTGGTTTATTATATTTTAAAACGGTTTTAAAATACATTTATCCATTAATTTAGTTAATAAAAACTTGTCATTGATTATTAAAAATTAATTTAAAATATACTTTTAAATCAATTTTGTTATAAATCAATCTAAAAAGTCTATTTCACATTCATTCGAAAATTGTACAGGTTAGAATCATAATTTTACATGAGAATTTAAGAATAAAATATATAATATCAATTAGGCTTTAATATAATTTAATCGCTCATTAATATATGACTAAAAGTAGGTTTTATTATAAATTTATATTTTACTATCACTCTTATTTCTATATAAATTTTGTCATTCTTACGTTTAAGTTTAAATTTAATCATTAATCTATTTATAGATAAGTCTTTTCACCTACATTTAAAAGTTGTAAATAAGTTTTTTTTTAACATCATATATATTTTTAGGAGGCAATCATTCATGTTTAGAACTTAGGCATCAAGGTAATTTTGATTATGAAGACAACTTTTGATTTGAAATTATCAATATTAATATAACGTGACTTTCCTTTTTTAAAGTCAACTTTATGTTTGACACCAAAAATAGATGTCGCAACTGAGCAAAGCAACTTTAAGTAGACACGAGGTATTTAAAAATTCGACATTTTAAAATGGTTGAAGATCAAACTGATTTAATAAGTTCCACTGTTTAAATCATCACTAGCTGATACAAATTATTGGATTTTGAATAAGCTCTTTATTTATTAACCCTTTTAAAATGGGTCTGATACATCATTGATTTAGAATTTTTACCCTTTTCAATCAGCTCTTTACCCTTTCAAAACATTGATTTAACTGGAGCTGTCCAAATGAGATAGGTTTTTCAAATAGGGTTGAGTCAAGTTTGTAAAATACGGGTTTGACTATAAAAAAAAAAGATTATTTGTATAGAAGAAGATAAAAAATATTTGTTTGGTAACTATATATTGAAAAGTATAAATGAGAAGAAAAATAGCGTTTTTTTTTTGCAAGAAACATTATAAAACTTGATGTTTAAACCTATGAGTTCAAGGTAATTATCTACCCAAAAGAAGGTGTTGGATATATTTTTTAAAGCTATTAAAAATTAAAAACCAAATAAATATGTTTGATAAATTTGTTTTAAGGATTATTTAAAGTTTTGTTAATTTTGATGTTTTTATAGATTACTTAAATTAAATAGATTACATTATTTAATACATAAAAAATATATAGGCCAGAATGTATGAACCAAAAACCAAAAATGGCATAAAAGATTACTAAAAAAATGCCAAGTTTCAAAACGGGTTTCATTACTAGAGAAACGCTTTTGGGCACTTGAGTTACGGTATGATCAATGCTTGGACTGTTTTGTAAACTCTCAGGATGGTGTGAAATATTGTCACTAATGAAAAATGATTTTCTATGTTTCTAATTTCCATAACTAAAACAAAGAAGAGAAGGAAGTATGCAAAAGTTGTTTTGTTTTTTAGTTTTTAAGATAGAAAATAAGAACTATTTCTAGAAATAGTTAATAAAAAATAAGGGTTAAATATGTTACTAATTCCTATGTTTTTATTAATTTTCTGTTTTGGTCTAACTTATTTTTTTCATTGGTTTTAGTTTTTATATTAATGAATATAATAAAATATGTATCTAAAAACGTTGATAGAGAAAAAAATAAAGTCCATTTCAAGAAGTTAATGAAATAAGTTAGAGTGATAGAATAAGAGCCATATCACATAATATTTATATTTATTTATTTAGGAATTAAATTAAAAGATATTTCTCCAACCTCCCTGAACTTATTTCTCCAACCTAAAATGTCTTCCTAAAAAATAAATTGATTCATGATAACATATGGGTTGCCCATGAAGTCTTTCATTCCCTCAAGGGGAAGAACTAGCCCTCTCAAACTTTCTTAAGTGTTAAGCTTGACATGAGTAAAGCTTATGACCGCCTAGAATGGCTTTTCCTTAATGGTGTCCTTAGAGCCTTTGGCTTTAATTATAAATGGGTCAACCTGGTTATGAGCCGTGTCAGTTTAGTACCCTGCACCTTCTTCTTTAATGGGTCTAGGCCCCCAATCATGTTTCCCAAAAGAAGACTTAGACAACCAGATCCCCTATCACCCTACCTCTTTATTCTGGCCTGAGTGCTTATCCCTTTTGATTCATAAAACCTTATTTAAAGGTTTTTTCCTTGTATGACCTTAACCCTTAGGGGCCTCAATCTAATCCATTTATTGTTTCCAGATGATTTTATTTTATTTTCTGGTACAAGCTTACAAGAGATCTACACAATGTCGCCATGTGGACAACCGTATAACGATTCCAATAAGCTTTATTTTTCAAAAACAATTTATAAATAGGTGTGGAGTCACCACCAAGATTTTGTTTTTATTTTAAAAAGGTAAAATATTGGGAAAAAACTCTTTAGAGTTCTAGATTTGAGAGTTGGTTACAAATAGAGAATGTATTAGCACCCTTATACGCTTCTTCCAAAGAAAAGTACCTTAATTAAACTGAGTAATTATTTTTTAAAATAATTTAAAAGTGCCCCAACAACCAGTAAAATTACTTAAGGAAAAAAGTGTTTGACAAGAATTAATCTTACTCCAACGTATTGCCAAGTACAAAGGGAAATTAAGGTTACCTAGTTCTTGTTAAAAGTGCTCTTATGATTTTATTTAATCGGTGTCATGTATCCCACGGCACCGATAAAATTATTTATATAATTTTTAGAGGAAGTTTATTGATGAAATGTATTCCACAACATCAATAAAATTGTTTATATAATTTTTAGAGGAACTTTATTGATGCAATATATCCCACGACATCAATAAAATTATTTATATAATTTTTAGAACAACTTTATTAATGAAATCTATCCCATGACATCAGGAAAAATTGTTTATATAATTTTTAGAGCAACTTTATTGATGCAATGTATTCCACAACATCAATAAAATTGCTTATATAATTTTAAAGCAACTTTATAGATGCAATGTATCCCACAACATCAATTAAATTATTTAAATAATTTAAGAGCAACTTTATTAATTCAATGTATCCCACGACATTAATAAAATTGTGTATATAATATATGCTAAAAGAACAAACTTACAAGTTATATATACATTATTTTTATCAATGCTACATATAAAGACATATGCTTTAAATAAATTTAAAGATAGTGCATACATTTTTTAAGCATAAAATAAATAAATAGATAAATAACTAAAAAAATAAAAATTAAATACATATGAAATGAATGATGAAAAAACTAACCAATTAAAGCATATAATAAAAACAACAAAAAGATAAATTAAATATATCTAACATAAATAATAGAATAGACCACAAACAATATATATACATGGCCTCGTCCCCAAAATGGCTTTATTTGCCGAAAAGTAAAAAAAAAAAAACTTACCTTCTTTTCGGAACCAAAGGGAAAATTTTAAAGTTGCCTCTTGATTTGGTGACGTCTCTTATTTTCTAAATTGAGACTCTTGTGGAAAAACCAAATCTTTTCTAATGTGGAAGATTGGTTAAAGTCGTAACCACAGAGTATACTAAGAAATAAGTTATGTCCACGGTGGCACTAGGAAGTATCTTTCCAAGTGTTACAAGGTGTTGCTTATATAGTCACATAACAAGCACAACTCCTATAAGAGTATTTCGATATGGGACTAAATAAAACTAACAATTTAGATTTAGAAGCTCCTAATCTTAGAGCATTCGATGTTGGACTAAATCTAATCTATTTTTTTCTATTTTTTGTTTTTTATTTTTCTATTTCTTTTATCATTTTTTTTTATTATTCCGTTTTTAAATAACTTTGAATTAAAATTCTTTTTGTTTAACAAGACATCATTCTTTAAGAGCCCTTTTTTAAAGACAAGATTTAAAACTTGTTACCTTTTTTATTTTTATTTTTATTTTTATTTTTAAAACGGTAACTCGGACAAAATTGGGTAGCAACAACTTATCCCTTTTTACTTATCTCATACTACGTTGTAGTAAGGCATAAGTAAAAATTGTCTGAATGAATTTTGTCTGAGATGTCGAAATAACAAATACGAACAGGTGCCCCGAACATGAATGAAGTGTAAACGTCAGAACACAACAGGACTTTTAACTCATACGACATATACGGCAGGCAACACAACACATATGACAGGGAACATAACCATACAACACATACAACAGGAAACACAACCGTACCGCACAACACATATGGCACATACGATAGGGAACACAACACATACAACACATACAGCAAGGAACACAATCATACAACACATACGACAAGAAACACAATCATACGGCTCATACGACATAAAACATGACACTTTATTGTTGTGTATTTTGTTAGAGTTTCTAGTTTGTATTTTTGTGTGCCTCCTTTATTGTTGTATTTAATTTTTGTTTGTTTTTCTTGATTCTTAGTTTGTCATATTTTCATTCGATTCTTGTATTTGCCTTCCTTCTTTATATTTTTTCTTGCTTGTCATATTCTTGTTTGTCACTTTCTTTATTCCTTTGGTTTAGCTTTCTAATTGTGCTTTTCTTGCTTGTCTTTTTTATCGCTTAGTTTTGTCATTAGAGTATTTTACTTTATTGGCTTTATTTGAGATTAGTCAAGTGGGAATCACTTTTGGGTAGTGAACTGGTCATGGCCGGGGTGCAAGGGCCATCCTGATTACTAGTTGTAACGTCCTAGGTTATTTTTACATTTATTTTTATTCAAACTATTACATTTTACAATAAATTTTTCCTTTTCCGTGAAAATTAATCGATATTTAGAGAAAACAATTTAATTCGACACAGCGGATGAGAGAAAGGGAAATCAGGGCGTCTCGCTTGAGCGAGGCCCCTACTCATCTAAGCGAGATTCCAGACTCTCACTTAGACGAGGTGCTGTTCATGAACGAGCACCTTTCGCACATCAGATTATACAACCGGACTCCCAAACTTCGCTCAAAAAATGGTTCTGTGAACCCAAAGAGTTCCCATAAAAACATATGCGTATAACAGTAATATATTTTTGAAATATATTTCTCATTCAATTCGGTCTTAACTAAACACAACTGATAATTATACAACGGAGTTTTTATACACACACAAGACTCTATAAAGAGTCACTCAAATTCGTTTGGACCCTGGCACCGTTCTCCCCCTTGGCTCAGCTCCACGGCTCCTTCCCCCTCCCTGTCTCTGGTTACTAAAAAAAAATGTAAGGGTGAGTGTTTGACATAATAATTAATCTAGAACGGATCTTAACAAATACGCATGCATATCTATACATACACATCAATCATTACTTCTAAATAAACATACCGGATAATTCAGGCAGTAACTGTATTAAACCAAACACACAGTTCCATCTATTTCCTCACATTCATCGCATTCATTACATGCATCACATTCATTACATACATCATATTACATACATCATGATCACAACTGACTCTCATGCAATCTGACTCCTAGTATCTGGATACTAAAGGATTGGCCTTCAGCTGGGGGTCCTACTTGACACCCCGTGAACCCTGCTTGGTTCACTGAGTCCTGCTTGACTCTCCACCTCGACCACTGGGTCCTACTTGACCACTGGGTAGCTCAACTGGGCACGAAAACCACGGGAGCCGGAAATGAGGGGCTATCATATACCGTCGGCCATCCCATACCACATAATCATTCAACAATTTACCTTTCATAATGATATCAATTTTCTCATCTCTCGGGTAGCCTGCTTGCTAACCCGGAGTCGTATAACACTGATCATTTCATATTAGATATCAATTTTCTCATCCATCGGGTAGCCTACTTGCTAACCCAGAGTCGCATAACACTGATTACGTCAATATTAAATATTTCAAGATCATGCATGATAACTCAACCACAAACACAATTCTCAACTCATCAATGTACACTATCACACATGCACAAGTATAAACACACAATTACGTTTAACAACATTTTCCTTTAGTCTGTTTACGTTACTTCAAAGATCGGAATAAGAAGTAAGTCCTATTCTAATTAATTATAACCCGAACACCCCCCTTACTCTGGTTCCACGCTTTGATGATCTGCTCTCTGTGCCTATTTCTTTCTCTGAGCACCGGTTCTGCAATCTCAATTCCTTCTCTCAGTCTTTCGTTGCTTAGTCTACTACCTACGGATCATGAAGTACAGCTTCATCACTCCAACGTCCTTAGTTCATGGACAACATCTGAACTCACACTCACAGAGGAGTGGAGAATAGTCACGAATATAGCCATGCATGGCCCTTAACAGCTAAAGAATGAAAGAAATAAGGGAATCACAATCGGGTTGGATCAGTAGACTCACCTGGAAGTCTCGATCACAGGAATGAGGTTAATTTGTAGTTCAAACACAAATGGAGTCTCACTCCAGTACATGCAGATCAGCGTTAAGAGAGAAGAGGCAAACGGAAGAGAAGGAACAAACTGATAGTAAAGGTAACTTGTGTAAAATGAAGAGGAAAGGAAGGGAATCTTCATATATATATGGCTCATGGGCAAGATCGTCTTTTCCTTAATTTTATTTGTATTCTTACTATTTTAAACTAGTGCTTAGTCATCAAATCAATTACACGTGTTTATCCCTTCAACGCCCACGTAGTCATAGTCCTCTAATAATTCGCTAGAGTATAGGTCCGATATAAATACCGACCCCGCCGTCCTAACTTAATGTGCATACCTCGGAAGTCCGAGCTACAACCTGAGAGATCGGATATATCATCCGCTCTCGACTATTTGTCACACACGTCCGTTGTTCCAATTAGTGTGAAGTTGATCCGGGATGTGACCCCGTGTGAGGCGCTCTCCCCACAACGGTAGAACCAGGCCGCCTAGCCTTGTCCGCTCTTCTCCCACACTTCCGCTCTTTTAACTCCGCCTGCTCGCGTTTCAGATACCGACCTCGACACCGGCTCAGACAAAATAAATACTAAATAGAATTTCTAAACATTCACTAATATTTCCCATTTCATAATTTTCATTAAAACATCAGGGATGTTACACTCACCCCCCCTAAAAGGAGATTTCGTCCCCGAAATCAGTGCTCTGGTTGAAAAAGATGAGGGTACATCCGCCTCATATCGGATTCTAACTCCCAAGTGTAATTTATCCAATGAAAATTCTGCCACTTCACCTTCACCAGCTGTACTTCCTTGTTCCTTAAACGTTTGACTTGGTGCTCTTCAATACCAATTGGTACGGCCTCCACCGTCAAGTTCTCCTTCACTTCAATGGAATCACTCGGTACAATCATTGTATCGCACGGAATGTAGGCTCGAAGTTGCGATACGTGGAACACGTTGTGGATGTTAGTCAATGATTGAGGAAGATCCAGCCGATATGCGACTTCACCAATCCGCTCTAGTATTTGGTATGGTCCAATATACTTCGGATTCAGCTTTTGGCTTTTCAAAATTCGACCTACGCCTTTAGTTGGTGAAATTCTTAGAAACACCCAATCACCCACTTGGAATTCAAGAGGTCTATGCCTATTGTCATAATAGCTCTTCTGACGGTCTTGAGCAATTTTTATCTTCTCTCGGATTAAAGCGATCTGTTCGTTCATCTCTTGAATCATCTCAGGCCCCAGATGAAGGGCATCGCCGTCCTCATTCCAACATAATGGAGTACGACACTTTCGACCATAAAGAGCTTCGTATGGAGCCATCCCAATGCTGCTATGGTAACTGTTATTATATGCAAATTCCACCAAGGGCAAGTATTTCTCCCATGATCCGCCCTGTTCCAATACACATGCTCTTAACATATCTTCAAGAGTCTGTATAGTCCGTTCTGATTGACCATCGGTTTGGGGATGGTAAGCCGAACTCAATTTAAGCTCAGTACCCAATTGTTGTTGCAAACTCCCCCAAAACCTGGAAGTAAATCGGGGATCCCGATCGGAGATAATACTTGAGGGCACACCATGCAGTCGTACGACTTCAGCAACGTACAGCCTAGCTAATCGCTCTAACGACCACTTCATATTTATTGCCAAGAAATGCGCACTTTTGGTTAGTCGATCAACAATTACCCAAATCACGTTGTATCCAGTTTGAGTACGAGGTAGTCCGGACACGAAGTCCATGGTGATACTTTCCCACTTCCAGATCGGAATTTCTGGAGGTTGAAGCAAACCTGGAGGTCGTTGGTGCTCAACCTTGCACTTCTGACATATAACACAGGATTTCACGTACTCGATTATTGCCTTCTTCATGTTTGGCCACCAGAATCCCTTCTTTAAGTCATGATACATTTTTGTCACTCCTGGATGTATACTTAGAGAGCTCTTGTGTGCTTCTGTTAACACCGCCTGCCTGAAGCCTCCATGTGCAGGCACCACAACTCGATTCCTGAATCTCCATACGCCATCCTCACCTCGAGTTATCTCTTCATTTTTACCTCGGGTCTGAGTGTCGATCAACTTCAGTAACTCTTCATCATCCTTCTGCGCCGCCATCATAGACTCCAGAAATTCATTGGAGATTTTTAACATTCCAATCGTCATCCGATTTGGCGCACTCATGACCACTCCAATATTCAAATCCCTAAAGCTTTCTAGCAATTCTTGTTCTCTGCCCATTAAGTAAGCCACGTGTAATACCTTCCTGCTCAGTGCATCTGCCACAACATTTGCTTTACCCGGATGATACTTCAAATCGAAGTCATAATCTTTCAAATACTCCATCCACCTCCTTTGTCTCATATTTAGCTCCTTTTGATCAAATAAATACTTTAAACTCTTATGGTCACTGAATACTACAAAGCGAGCTCCATACAGGTAATGGCGCCAAATCTTCAGTGCGTACACTACTGCTGCGAGTTCCAGATCATGGGTCGGGTAATTCTCCTCATGTGGCCTCAATTGCCTTGAAGCATAGGCAATTGCTCGATCCGCTTGCATCAACACACACCCCACTCCAAATTTGGACGCATCGCAATATACTTCAAATTCTTTGGTCACATCGGGCAGTGCAAGCACGGGCGCAGTAGTTAAACACCGCTTCAGCGTTTGGAAACTTAATTCACATTTCTCCGACCACACGAAAGGGTTTCCTTTCCTAGTCAATCGAGTCAGAGGGAGTGCTATTCGAGAGAACCCCTCAATGAAACGTCGGTAGTATCCAGCTAATCCAAGGAAACTCCGGATTTCAGTTACTGACTTCGGTGTCTCCCAAGTCATAACCGCCTCAATTTTTGTCGGATCGACTGAGACTCCTTCCTGGGAAATTACATGCCCTAAGAATTGTACACTACTCTTCCAGAACTCACACTTAGATAATTTAGCGTACAACTTCTTCTCGCGGAGTGTTTGTAAAACAAGTCGAAGATGTTGAGCATGCTCCTCGTCCGACCTCGAATATACCAAAATATCATCAATGAAGACCACCACAAACTGGTCCAAGTACGGTTGAAAGGTCCGATTCATATAATCCATAAAAATGGCAGGAGCGTTTGTTACTCCAAAGGGCATTACTACGTACTCGAAGTGCCCATAACGAGTCCGAAATGTTGTCTTTGGGATATCCTCCGACCTCACTCGGATTTGGTGGTATCCCGACCTCAAGTCAATCTTAGAGAACACAACGGCGCCTCGCAACTGGTCCAGTAAATCATCAATCCGGGGTAGTGGATACTTATTTTTGATCGTCAGTTTGTTCAGCTGTCGATAATCAATACACATGCGCATGCTACCGTCCTTCTTCTTTACTAATAACACCGGAGCGCCCCAGGGTGAGGCACTGGGTCGGATAAAGCCCTTTTCTAATAATTCGTTCACTTGTTTCTTCACTTCGGTTAATTCCACCGAAGACATTCTATATGGCGCTCGGGACACCGGTTCTGCTCCGGGAATCAAGTCAATAGAGAAATCAATCTCTCGACTAGGAGGTAGCTCCGGAATTTCTTCCGGAAAAACGTCAAGAAATTCACAAACAATCAGAATATCATTTAGCAGAAGGTCATGTCGACCCTCCGAAGTGAATAAAACGACATACGTGGCTAGAACATCGCTCGCCCCGTCCTTCACGTCAAGTTCCTGTGAGAAAACAATATTCTTCCGATAGCAGTCGACCAACACATGATTAGCAGCAAGCCAATCAAGACCTAGAATAACGTCTAAGTCCTTCAGTGGCATACAGATAAGATTTACTCGAAAATTACGGGCTTCGATTTGCATCAGTAGTTCCCTACACATCGTAGTTGCACGGAAAGTAGAACCAGTTGGAGTGGAAACAATAAGAGCGTTCTCCATTAAACTGATTGGCAGACCAAGCCGTCGCACACAACTTTCCGAAATAAAGGAATGGGTGGCACCAGAATCATAAATCACATCAACCAGATAACCATAGATGAGGCACTTACCCTGTACCAGATTGTCATTCCTCGTAGCCTCTGAAGCATCAAACGCAAATACACGCCCAGTCATGGCGTTCTGGGCACCGCTAGATTGAGCGTCATATCTTCCCGCTTGTGGGTTCCTTCTACCAGCTCCATTCCGACCTCCTCTCGTGAAGTTGGAACCTCGGGTCCCAGAAGAATTTGCTCGGTTATCCGCTCTACCCTGCTGCTGCCTCTGAGGGCAATCGGGCCTGAGATGCCCTGGTTGTCCGCACTGGAAGCACACAATCTGATTAGCTTGGCAATATTTGGCAATGTGTCCCTCCTGGCCACAATTGTAGCATGTTCGATTCCCAGGGGGATTACCCGATCAACCAGTGGAACCACGGCCAGAGGAGGATGAGGAGGTAGCAGAAGACTTGCCGCCCCGAAAGAATTGACCCATCCTCTTGAAGCTGAAACCTTTTGCCTTCAATGGCTTTTTATCTCTTGGCTGAGACATCCTTTGCAACTGCACTTCTTCCGTCAGCCTTGCTTTGTTCACCAAGGTCGGATAGTCCCTAATCTCCATTGGTACGATTACACTACGGAGCTCAATCCGTAGTCCAGCTTCGTATTTGGCACACTTGCTGCCTTCAGTCCCTTCTAACGAGAAAGGGTGGTAAAAATCACACAGCTCGTCGAACTTGCTGGTGTACTCAGCCACAGACATCCGGTCTTGCTCTAACTTCAGGAATTCCATCTCTTTCCGGATTTTGTAGTTGTCTGGGAAGTATTTAACAAGAAACCTCCTCCGAAAATTCACCCATACTAACGGCTCATTGGCTGCGTTCATTTGCACCTTTACGCGAGACCACCATACTCTAGCCTCATCTTTCAATTGATATGAAGCAAATAAAACCTTTTGCTCCTCAGAACACTCAAAATATTCAACAACTTGCTCGATATCCCTAATCCAGATATATGCCCCATCGTAGTCGTGTCCCCCCTTGTAAGTCGGAGGATTCCTTTTCAGGAATTTATCCAGAGTGGGACCGGACTCGGTCCTACTCATCAGCTGAGTAAATTTAGAGAAGAAATCATCTCCTCCCCCAGAACTAGTCTCTCCGTCCATTTAGCAACTCTACAATGGGCAAAGACATCACCATTAATAACCAAGATCAGTCAGGGGATTATAGATTTACCTTATATTCATAGAATACTACGCCAGTGGAGTGCCAAGGGAACGGTGCCAGACCACACATAATCTCAACACAACAAAACACAATCAACTTTCATAAGATTATTACAATCACTAGATCGGCCCACACACACCGGCTCTAGAAAGAACCGCTCTGATACCAAGTGTAACGTCCTAGGTTATTTTTACATTTATTTTTATTCAAACTATTACATTTTACAATAAATTTTTCCTTTTCCGTGAAAATTAATCGATATTTAGAGAAAACAATTTAATTCGACACAGCGGATGAGAGAAAGGGAAATCAGGGCGTCTCGCTTGAGCGAGGCCCCTACTCGTCTAAGCGAGATTCCGGACTCTCACTTAGACGAGGTGCTGTTCATGAACGAACACCTTTCGCACATCGGATTATACAACCGGACTCCCAAACTTCGCTCAAAAAATGGTTCTGTGAACCCAAAGAGTTCCCATAAAAACATATACGTATAACAGTAATATATTTTTGAAATATATTTCTCATTCAATTCGGTCTTAACTAAACACAACTGATAATTATACAACGGAGTTTTTATACACACACAAGACTCTATAAAGAGTCACTCAAATTCGTTTGGACCCTGGCACCGTTCTCCCCCTTGGCTCAGCTCCACGGCTCCTTCCCCTTCCCTGTCTCTGGTTACTAAAAAAAATGTAAGGGTGAGTGTTTGACATAATAATTAATCTAGAACGGATCTTAACAAATACGCATGCATATCTATACATACACATCAATCATTACTTCTAAATAAACATACCGGATAATTCAGGCAGTAACTGTATTAAACCAAACACACAGTTCCATCTATTTCCTCACATTCATCGCATTCATTACATGCATCACATTCATTACATACATCATATTACATACATCATGATCACAACTGACTCTCATGCAATCTGACTCCTAGTATCCGGATACTAAAGGATTGGCCTTCAGCTGGGGGTCCTACTTGACACCCCGTGAACCCTGCTTGGTTCACTGAGTCCTGCTTGACTCTCCACCTTGACCACTGGGTCCTACTTGACCACTGGGTAGCTCAACTGGGCACGAAAACCATGGGAGCCGGAAATGAGAGGCTATCATATACCGTCGGCCATCCCATACCACATAATCATTCAACAATTTACCTTTCATAATGATATCAATTTTCTCATCTCTCGGGTAGCCTGCTTGCTAACCCGGAGTCGCATAACACTGATCATTTCATATTAGATATCAATTTTCTCATCCATCGGGTAGCCTACTTGCTAACCCAGAGTCGCATAACACTGATTACGTCAATATTAAATATTTCAAGATCATGCATGATAACTCAACCACAAACACAATTCTCAACTCATCAATGTACACTATCACACATGCACAAGTATAAACACACAATTACGTTTAACAACATTTTCCTTTAGTCTGTTTACGTTACTTCAAAGATCGGAATAAGAAGTAAGTCCTATTCTAATTAATTATAACCCGAACACCCCCTTACTCTGGTTCCACGCTTTGATGATCTGCTCTCTGTGCCTATTTCTTTCTCTGAGCACCGGTTCTGCAATCTCAATTCCTTCTCTCAGTCTTTCGTTGCTTAGTCTACTACCTACGGATCATGAAGTACAGCTTCATCACTCCAACGTCCTTAGTTCATGGACAACATCTGAACTCACACTCACAGAGGAGTGGAGAATAGTCACGAATATAGCCATGCATGGCCCTTAACAGCTAAAGAATGAAAGAAATAAGGGAATCACAATCGGGTTGGATCAGTAGACTCACCTGGAAGTCTCGATCACAGGAATGAGGTTAATTTGTAGTTCAAACACAAATGGAGTCTCACTCCAGTACATGCAGATCAGCGTTAAGAGAGAAGAGGCAAAGGAAAGAGAAGGAACAAACTGATAGTAAAGGTAACTTGTGTAAAATGAAGAGGAAAGGAAGGGAATCTTCATATATATATGGCTCATGGGCAAGATCGTCTTTTCCTTAATTTTATTTGTATTCTTACTATTTTAAACTAGTGCTTAGTCATCAAATCAATTACACGTGTTTATCCCTTCAACGCCCACGTAGTCATAGTCCTCTAATAATTCGCTAGAGTATAGGTCCGATATAAATACCGACCCCGCCGTCCTAACTTAATGTGCATACCTCGGAAATCCGAGCTACAACCTGAGAGATCGGATATATCATCCGCTCTCGACTATTTGTCACACACGTCCGTTGTTCCAATTAGTGTGAAGTTGATCCGGGATGTGACCCCGTGTGAGGCGCTCTCCCCACAACGGTAGAACCAGGCCGCCTAGCCCTGTCCGCTCTTCTCCCACACTTCCGCTCTTTTAACTCCGCCTGCTCGCGTTTCAGATACCGACCTCGACACCGGCTCAGACAAAATAAATACTAAATAGAATTTCTAAACATTCACTAATATTTCCCATTTCATAATTTTCATTAAAACATCAGGGATGTTACATTAGTCCTCAAAAATACGTTTATGTTTAGATTTTACACTAGTCTAGTAGGGATCCGGTATGATATCCTCTATTCAGAAGGGAAATAAAGGTCTTGGAGTGATTCCTCATACCAAAAGCATCAGCCTTACACATTGTAGGGCAAAAAGAGGGTGTCACCTGCAAGGACACTCTGACACTCAAGTCAGTGAATATTCAAGGAGAATATCAGAGCTCAAGCATAAATTCAAATGAGAATGTTCTATCTTTCATTGTTGAGATGTGGGTATTTATACTTGGGGGTAACGAAAGATTCATTTCGAGTTGATGGGCTTACCATACAAGATGTCAACGTGATTCTGATCATCTGCAGAAAGGTTGACACGCAACAGTGACCTTACCTACCAACTGCATCTTTCTATCAGTCACTTTGCAGGTTGCTTCCTCAATACGTGATTACATAAGTCAACTCTATATTCAGTATTGAGAGAATAACTCACACTAGGGTTACGTAATGAGTCTCATACACGGTGTTGGGAGTCGGTGTTAAGCTTCAATGTTCTGAGCAATGTCGGTCTTGCATGGCAGCTTCTAGGTTAGATGACCTTTCTGTCCATAGGCAGGTATCGAGACCAGATCATTTTCCCCTTAGCTTGTTTAAGGGACTATTCCAGCTGCTCAAATAAGTTATATCTTCTATTGGGACACCTATTACAGGCATGGGTAAAAAGAGTGTTTTATTAACGTAGAAAAATTTCTATGTTCTTCACTCACGTTCATAACTATCGCGTATTTATTTTCCCTTTAAAACGCAGCATTGCGCGTATCATAGGTTATGTCAATCATACAACTATTACTTTCAATCATACGTGGCGGTTACATTTCAATCATAACTTTGGCAGTTACTTTTGGACAATGGGCCTTGGAAATTAAAATAACTCGACCCAAAAAATTTTGAATCTAAAACGTCACCGTGTGTCTGCTCCCAGCCACATCTATAAGAGGTGGTTCTAGAAACGTTGCGAGACACTTGTTACATTTGCTTACTGATACTTTGCCAAAACTCAAAGAAAACTTTGTGACTTAGAGAGATATCGTGTTGCCTAAACCCTCATTGCTCAAAGGTCTTAGGAAAACCTTGCTTATTCGTGATCCCTAAGATTCCACCAAAACTTTCAGGTAATGAACCCTTACCCTTCAACTTTTATTTGTTTCAGTATTTTACTTTGCTTTTACCCTTCTGTTGAATGTAAAAAAGAAGGACTAAGGGAGGGTCATCAGGATACCGTAGAGGTAAGATTTTTATGAGGAGTCAAAGGCCTAGGTTAAAGGAACAGGGCAAGGGAGAAGGAAGAAATGAGAGTGTCTTTCAAAATAGACTATGAGCCTAGGGTTTCTAATGACACAAGCTCTAACTTTTACACTTCTGACGACGCCACGTTTTATAAATCTGTAAGCGGTCTTAAGCATGTGGTTGCAACCATGGTGACTGATGAAAGAGAGAAAGAGGTGATGAAGACTCAGTCAAAGTGCTCCACCATCATAGCGCACCGTATACATTGAGTATAGCTCTTGGCTGATAAGCCTTACGCATGGGTTCAAAGGGAGATCATAGAGACCTCCTCCCGACACGTGAAAGCTGCTAGGGGAATGATATACTTTAAATGCCCAGTTTATTCTAAGGAGAAGTACAAGGAGAGGTACATTGTATTGCATCCTAGGGTTGGGGACTGCATCTTCCACATCTCTACCAACGAAAAAACCATTTTCATGTATAACATCCTTTTCACACACCTCAGAGTGAGGTTTCTCTGACAGAGTTTGAGATGGGGGTTCTCCATTTTCTTGATTATGCCCCCACTCAGTTGCATCCAAACGGGTAAGGTCTAGTCCGAGGTATGGAAGTGCTAGCGGAGCACTTTAACTTTATTCCAACTATGGTGTTCTTCGGTGTGACTCAAAAATTGTAAATTTTGAAGCCAACAAAGATAGCAGTCTTAGATTTGTCATACTCCGGTGTGACTTAAAATTTGTAAATTTTGAAGCCTTCACCGAGTCAGCCAAGTCTGAGGGAGGCTCTTTTAAAAAATGCTTAATGAAGGTCCAGATAAAATAAAATAAACCAATGTTTTGGGAAAACGAGGCCGGGATCGAAATATTCTCGGTATTGTGGACTCATGAACACTTTTTGTTAACTAGGGTAGTGTATGTAGTTGATGAGAGTGAGTTGTCCCCCACCTTCATCGAAGTGGTTAGGGCAATGCACGTATTTTGCTTAACTAACCTAACCATGGTAGAGTATATTTTCTCACAAATAAAACTAGCCCCAAAACATTATCCAAAAATGGCTCAAACATAAACATAAGGTCAGGTCAAGGACAAAACCCAAAAGCTTATACTAGGCCAACTAAAATTACAATGAAAAATGTTTTTAGACCTAAGAGTGACTCTTAAACCTTAACAATGAAATCCTAAAACAAATACAAAGGAAATGATCCAAAGATGGCCTTAACAAAAAGTCTTTAGTCCCATACTATGATGGATCCTCGTCCCCTTTAAAGATTCCAAACCCACCCCCCAACAGTTATTTACTAGCCAATCAATCTATATCAGGAATACCAAGCAACAAGTGCAACAAGACAATTCATTCAACACATAGCCACATAAAGTCATGCATCAAATGGAGGAAGCAATAAATTAAATACCTTTTGGAGACCTCCACTACACCATCTCATCAAGATCAACATAGATGCATCTCTGAAGGAACCTCAGTCTCGTTATCACATCGTAGGGGTGCTTCAAAACCATCACAAGAACCATATCTCTAGAACTACTAAGGCAATACGGACATGTAGCCCTTTGTTTGCATAAACAATCCATTAGAGAAAGGCTCAACTTTACGCATAGATTGAGATTAGAAAGGGTACTTGTTCAATCAGATTGCTTGGAAGTTGTTGAATCCTATAAAGTAGAAAGAAGCATCAAGGAGATAGTTCCTATAATTGAAGACATCTCTAGGATAAGGAAGAAATTCTCCTTCCCAGCTATCCAATAGGTGAAAACAAAGGCAATAACTTAGCTCATGTGACAACACAAATGGTAGTATCCCCCTCTTCCTCAAAATTAGTCCTTTAACCTAAACTCATTGTTGATGAAGGTGATCAAATTTGACTGATGACTCATTTCTCCATCAACTTGCCACTTTTAAAGACTACACTTAGGGTTTTTTTCCCATTTTAATTAGGTGTATTCTTTTTTTGTCAACAGAGGTTCATTACAAAGTCATGAAGACATCCTAACAACACTTACATAATAGAGAAAAGAGTAACTCTACAATGTCACTTATACACATTACAACATATACATGCTCGCTCAAAGGCCATAGCCTTACAACAAACAACAACAGTCAAAGCTCACATAAAAACCATAAAGAACAAGCTCGTTTGTTGTAAACTCCTAAATCTAATAAGGATTCTATAACTACAAAACATAGCCAAAAAATGAAAACAACATTAACACATAAAACAAATCAACGAAACCAAAAAGCCCCAATAAATCCCTTCCATCCAAGTGAAGATTTGATCAAATCTTTTTTTATGTGTGGCTTCATTATCTCAAATATGTTGCTTGCTAGTTAGGTGTATTAGATTCGAGAATTTGAGGTAGATTTCATGTATTAATCCCTTAGAGTAAGTGGACCAATTTTTACCTTGACCTTTCTAACCCTAGTGTATTGTTTTATTGTGTAGTCTTTGTCTTTGGACCTTTAAATGAAGTGACTTCTATGACAAAAAAAACTCAGTAAACATATTAGTGGATTTATTTCTTTATTTTGTCCACGAATTGTTATTGCTTATTCTTATTGCATAAATTGAACCTAGTTTTTGACTTTATATGAAATTTTTCATTTTTTTCTTTTTTGCATACTTTTCTTATTTTTGTTTTAAAAAAAAAGAAAGTTAATTAAACGTCATTTTATAAGGTCAAATATTGCATTCAAGATTTTTAAATTTTAAGAATTAGAATGTCTTACTAATGAGGAGGACTAATCTAAAAGTAGATTGGATTTATGTGTTATAGGAAATCAAACGTATATAAAATATATTCATATTTACCATAAAAATTAACATGATGGACATTTTTAATAATTTCATGTCTCGCAATTGCAATTTTTTTTACATCCCCGTTAGAAACAATCTATCTAGGATTTAATCACATCACATCTCCCAAAAAAAAATGTTTAGCAGACATCAAAAATAAGATTATTGCTGTAAATGCAAATATTCCAGTAAGTAGGAAACTAAATAAATGAATAGATAAAAGCTTAAACAATGAAGATTTAACAATGTTGATAATGTATGTTTACATTTACACAGCCATATAGGTTTCAATAAAAACCAAGCTTGAGACATAATTTACATAATTGAACTATTTAAGCTATAGGATAAGAGGAATCCATGGCAATTCCACATAAACCTTCCTTGGCAGCTATGCCTCGCTTCATCCTTACATATCCCCGTTCACCCCAATCTGTGCCCCAAGAATTCTTCACTAGCCAATACTCAGTACCATTAGCTGTACCATAACCAACTGCAGTAACACCATGGTCTAACTTCGTTCGACATTCTCCTGAATAAATTCCACTAGAGCAAAACATGAAACCTGCATCAAGAGCATCGATAGAAACTGATATTGGTTGATGGGCCACAGCTTTTTGGAGGGCCTTTTCATCATTAGGGGGAACTTTCTCATACCCCTTAATTTGTGCTACTGGGGTGGTTGCTTTGTTACATTTCCCATCACTTGCCCTATAAGGGTATTTAGCCTCACTTGTGATTCCACCATTTTTTATAATGAATTCAAACACATCTTCCATGTAACCCCCTCCACCCCCTTGGTCTACACCTTTTGTGTCACAATCCACTACCTCTTGCTCTGAGAGAGAGATTAATTTGCCTGTGGTTATTTGGTGGATACCCTCTGTTGCAGCCACCGTTGAAAAAGCCCAGCAACTCCCTGGTTTTTATTAGAAATCATAAACGTTAGTCCAATTCAATTCTATCCTGAAGGCATGTTCAATGATGATGATGATACTAAAGGCCATATTGATAATAGAAGTAATACGAATCATAATAGAAAGTGTGAAATCAAAAACTTTGATGTTCTAATCAATTAAGGACGAATGCGGTTGATCATGCTATAATGGGGTTACAATTGCAGTTGCGGACCTCAATTTAATATATTGAAGCATTGATTTATTTTACTTTATGAGCGTCAACAAACAAGCCTAAGAGGCTCTTGTAGCTCAACTTTTTAAATAAAAACTTTTTATTTTTTATTTTTTATAAAAATATTTATTAGGATTTGTCTTCTACTATTATTCCTACACATGATTGTTTCTGATCTTTTTGAGACTCAGGGTATAATGAGTGTAAGGGGCCCATAAAAAAATAAATATTATTTTATTATCAAACAAAAGTTTATAATTTAAATAATATATGTATCTATCTATCTATATATATATATTATTTGAAATCTAAAACCTTTAAAAGTATCCATGATTACAAACTTCATCCTCTAACAATAACAACGGTACTATTATAGAATAACTAACAATAATCCTAGTATGTTACAATATTACTGGCAAAATCACTCATCAATTTCTCTCCCTTACCTCTTGCTCATTCCTTCTCTCTATTTTTCTTAAAATTTGGTTGGGGAAACTAAAAGTTAAGGGTGGAATTAAGTTGGGTTGAACTAAAATTTACAGCCTCGTACTTAATTGTAAGGGTTGAATTTGTCTCATACTTAACATAGATAATTAATTAGAAGTTTGAATTATCCTAATAGTTTATATAAAGGCTTGATTTGCATTAAAACCA
Organism: Clitoria ternatea; assembly: GCA_037962975.1. NCBI lineage: Eukaryota > Viridiplantae > Streptophyta > Magnoliopsida > Fabales > Fabaceae > Clitoria > Clitoria ternatea. The sequence goes on from CM075676.1 coordinate 10,654,896, forward strand.
ATAAAGGTGCTAGCAAACCAATATGAAATATCAATGAGCTTATCTTAAGTAAACAAATAAGCCTCTAAAAAATTAATAGCTTATACAAAATATATGTTATTCATGAATTTTACATATTAAAATTAAAGTTAATTTTAATATATTTTAATCTTATAAATTTTATTTTATATATAAAAAATATAATGTTTATGAATTATATTGTATGATAAACTATGATTTATTTTATAAAATCATATAAGAGTTAAAAAAACTAACTCAACATGTTGAAAATGTTTTCTTCAAAAGGCTAAACTCAGCTTCTTTAATCAAATAGATTTTTTAAAATCTTTAACTGAATCTTATTATTAAAACGGACCTTAAATAAGTTAGGTCTTGACACCCCAACAGATAATATCTCAAGGCTCTTAATTTAATAATTTTTTTGTGAATATACATACTATGTTGCATAGGTATAAGTATTGTAACATCCCTGATGTTTTAATGAAAATTATAAAATGGGAAATATTAGTGAATGTTTAGAAATTCTATTTAGTATTTATTCTGTCTGAGCCGGTGTTGAGATCGGTCTCAGAAGCGCGGACATGCAGAGCTGAAGATCGGATGAGTAAGGAAAAGCGGGCAGGACTAGGCTATCTGGTCCTACCGTTGTGGGGAGAGCGCCTCACACAGGGTCACAGCCCGGATTAACTTCACACTAACTGAAACAACGGACGTGTGTGACCAATAGTCGAGAGCGGATGATATATCCGATCTCTCCAGTTGTAGCTCGGATTTCCGAAGTATGAACATTAAGTTAGGACGGCGGGGTCGATATTTATATCGGACCTATACTCTGGCAAATTATTAGAGGACTATGACTACGTGGGCGTTGAAGGGATAAACACGTGTAATTGAGTTGATGACTATGCAATAGATTAAAATAGAGAAATCGATTAAATTTAGTAAGAATACAAATAAAATGAAGGAAAAGACGATCTTGCCCATGAGCCATATATATATAAGAAGATTCCCTTCCTTTCTTCTTCATTTTACATAAGTTGCCTTTACTATCAGCTTGTTCCTTCTCTTCCGTTTGTCTTTTCTCTCTTAAACGCTGATCTGCATGCACTGGAGTGAGACTCCATTTGTGTTTGAACTACAATTTAACCTCATTCCTGTGATCGAGACTTCCAGGTGAGTCTACTGATCCAACCCAATTGTGATTCCCTTATTTCTTTCATTCTTTAGCCGTTAAGGGCCATGCATGGCTATATTCGTGGCTGTTCTCCACTCCTCTGGTGAGTGTGAGTCCAGATGTTGTCCATGAACTAAGGACGTTGAAGTGATGAAGCTGTACTTCATGATCCGTAGGTAGTAGACTAAGTAACGAAAGACTGAGTGAAGGTGTTGAGATTGCAGAACCGGTGCTCAGAGAAAGAAATCGACACAGAGAGCAGATCATCAAAGCGTGGAACCAGAGTAAAGGGGGTGTTCGGGTTATAATTAATTAGAATAGGACTTACTTCTTATTCAGATCTTTGAAGTAACGTAAACAGACTAAGGGAAAATGTTGTTAAACGTAATTGTGTGTTTATACTTGTGCATGTGTGATAATGTACATTGATGAGTTGAGAATTGTGTTTGTGGTTGAGTTATCCTGCATGATCTTGAAATATTTAATATTGACGTAATCAGTGTTATGAGACTCTGGGTTAGCAAGCAGGCTACCCGATGGATGAGAAAATTGATATCTAATGTGAAATGATCAGTGTTATGTGACTCCGGGTTAGCAAGCAGGCTACCCGAGGGATGAGAAAATTGATATCATTATGAAAGGTAAATTGTTGAATGATTATGTGGTATGAGATGGCCGACGGTATATGATAGCCCCTCATTTCCGGCTCCCGTGGTTTTCGTGCCCAGTTGAGCTACCCAGTGGTCAAGTAGGACCCAGTGGTCGAGGTGGAGAGTCAAGCAGGACTCAGTGAACCAAGCAGGGTTCACGGGGTGTCAAGTAGGACCCCCAGCTGAAGGCCAATCCTTTAGTATCCGGATACTAGGAGTCAGATTGCATGAGAGTCAGTTGTGATTATGATGTAAGTAATATGATGTATGTAATACGATGTAAGTAAGTAATGTGATGTATGTAATACGATGTAAGTAATTAATGTGATGTATGTAATGAATGCGATGAATGTGAGTAAATGGATAGAATTGTATAGTTGGTTTAATACGGTGGCTGCATGCAATACTCTGTGCTTCAATATGTTTATTTAGGGGTAATGATTGATGTGTATGTATAGATATGCACGCGTATTTGTTAAGATCCGTTCTAGATTAATTATTATGCCAAACACTCACCCTTGCATTTTTTTTTAGTAACCAGAGTCAGGGAGGGGGAAGGAGCCGTGGAGCCGCGCCAAGGGGAAGAACGGTGCCAGGGTCCGGATGAAGTTGAGTGACTCTTTATAGAGTCTTATGTGTATATAAAAACTCCATAGTGTAATTATCAGTTGTGATTAGTTGAGACCGGATTGAATGAAAAATATATTTCAAAAATATATTACCGTTATACGCATATGTTTTTATGGTAACTTCGTGGGTTCACAGAACCATTTTTAGAGTAAAGTTTTGTGAGACCGGTTGTACGTTAGGCATAATCCGATGTGCGAAAGGTGTTCGTTCACGAACAGCACCTCGTCTAAGTGAGAGTCCGGAATCTCACTTAGACGAGTAGGGACCCCGCTCAAGCGAGACGCCCCGATTTGCCTTTCTCTCATTCGTTGTGTTCGAATTAAATTGTTTCCTCTAAATAACAATTAATTTTCACGGAAAAGGAAAAATTTATTGTAAAATGTAATTGTTTGAATAAAAATAAATGTAAAAATAATCTAGGACGTTACAAGTATGGTACCGATACCCGATAGGTATAAAATACAATATCTTTTCAAAATTAAGGGTACAGGTACAACTATGTAGATATAATTTTTCTAAAAATAAAATAAAATAAAATCATATATAAACACAGTTTTTAAACAATTATAAAAGACACAACATTTATCAAGTATTTATCAATATAAACAAGTATTTATTAGTAAATAAGTAATTATCAATAAATAGATTTTAAGAATGGAAACAACAATAGGAGAAAAACAAAACACTAAAGAAAAGCAAAGGAGAAAACAGAACAGAACACCAAGAGTATGTGTCTAAGAGGAGATTTAAACTAGTGTACAAGAGGAGAAAAATGAAGTTGAGCGTCGAACTTTAGGTGGTATGGCGTGCGTGAGGCAGCTCCGATAATAATACGATGCAACAACGTCGTTGGTAGAGCAGCACGACGGTGGCATGTTCGGGAGGGAGAGAAGAAGGACTCAATCACTAGAGTCAGAAAGATTCATTCCTTTATTTCTAGTTTCTATTTCAAAAAAGTTGAATTATTTTTTTAGAAAAATAGGACTAAAACAACGTAATTTTGTGGGTATTGGTACCCAAGGAGTACCCACAAAGTACTTAAGGAATACACATCATGTACCGTTTTTTAAAAGGCTTCGGCTGTACCTGTACCCATCGTATACCCGATACGAATACGAGCCCAAATTTATCTTACCTGCATACATAATAACTTCTGAAATTAAATCTCCTTTAATTATGGGTCTTAGAGCCCACCCTTAAGACCGACCATGCTGAAGCTGCTATTACTAATAATAGGAATAATATAGCATAATAAAGTAGTTATCCGCTCTTGTTTATCTTACCACATTGACCTTGGTTTTTTACTGGAGTAACAGCTCCTTTTTTTCCTCCAGTCTATAGCTGCAGGAATAGCAGTGACATTTTCATACTCAAGAGGTTGTTCTTGTTCTAATCTCAAGGGGTCTCTTGTATCCATTAAGGGAAGCCTTAAATTCCTTTATGGTGAGGTCAGCAAGATGATTAACATCAAGCTTGTAAAGTGTGTTGCCAGAATTGAATGATTCAATGAACTCCACATTGTCCTTGAATATCAAGAAACGTTTTTCCTTCTCTGTTGCATCCTTGTACTCTTTGCCATATTTTTCCATCCATTGTTCATGTCTTTCTCGCATGGATGTCTCGTGCAGCTGGCGGCACATCACCTGGGAAATCCCTACAGCAAGGGGGAGGAACAAAGCTAACACGCTGTTTTTGGCTGGTGGATGCCATTTTTTATCAGTAATGGTTAGTGAGTTTTGGAAGAGAGGCGTTGGTGAATGACGTGAGTTGTAGATAGATATGTAATCCGGATGCATTGAAGGGAATGACTCCAGGGGCTTGTATAGAGAACAAAGCCTTCGTACCAAGATAATTATTAATCTGAAAATATATGGTTACATTCTATATGAAGACCTCTGCCCCGGCAAATTGCATTTGATTTAGATGGACTGATTCCGATAATATTATAGTAATATAATAATTATCAAAATCAATTCATTAAACTAATAAATAGTGTCCTGTCTCTATGTCAGAAAACAAAGTAACCACCAGCATAAAACACGCGAGGCGTCACTATTTCAAATTACAAAAGATTATTCTACATTTTAGTTTCATTCAGATTTTAAGTGTCTACTGCCCAATATAAGATGATGTTCTTGTTCCCATATAATGGTTTTTTAATTTGATAAAAACCAGGGAAAAGAGTTCTCTTACAATGATTGATTGCTGAGAAAATTTTCTTAGGAATTTTGTATTATGGGTTGAATAAACCAGATATTTGTGATTCAACGAGACACTATCATTAAGTTGGCGCTGTCACAAACATTTTCTCTCACTAATGGCAGAGCAACAGAATTACATGCACACAGGGCTAACAAGTACAGAAAATTCAGGGAACTTCAACCAAACAATTTACTATGTCACTGCATTTGTCATACGCATTCAAGGTGGGAGCACCCATACATCGAACTCAAATAGCCGGAACTACACTAGTGGTTTAGTTTGAGGGGAGAATAATTGTATTGAGAGGGCCTATTTCGTTAATTAGGGCTTCGCCATGTATAATATTTTCAGACAGGCTTCACATTTGGTTGAAAACAATGTTTAACAAAATTGCATAAAAGCATGTTCACAATTTCTTGCTGTAAAAAAAAATGGCATTTAACAGGGCTACTGATAATCCATGTACTTCATAAGATTCATGACAAAGCTGAAATGACAAAACAATGATTCAGAATGTCTAAAATTAAGAGACTATCCCAGAAATATGAAGCAACAGTTAAAAAAAATACACACTCCTAAGTGAATTCAGTTTAAACAATTGTCTGGGATTTGTTAAGAATCACTCCCTCGTATTTAACCTGAAACCATTTCATTGCATCCTCCTTTGTGACACGATGCTGAATCCCAACACGAGACTTGCACCTTCGGCGACGTCCCACACGATAACCAGGGCGCTCCAGAACAACATAGAAATCCATTCCATAAATACCAGTTGACGGATCATACCTGAAAGTTAAGGGCCAAAAAAGGTTCCTTTCAAATCTTCAAGAGCAAAGGGGAAAAAACATTCAAAGCAAAATTACGGGGGCTAATAAACCAGAACCCTGCTGACAAAATGCAAGGGAATTATTCAAAAAATGAAAGACTAGAAAGTGTCGATGTACAACCATTATACAAATTGCGGAACAAGCGAATCAATTAGACATAAAACCACTTAAAATCTAGCTCTGAAGAGTTCAACCCTGACAAGGGTAAAAATAGCCACACAAAATCCAACAGTTTTTCTTTAACTTACTTGATTCCCAAATCAATATGCTCCTGAATACCAAAGCCAAAACACCCAGTATCACTGAAGTTCCTCCTCAGAAGTTCATATTCCTTCACCTTCAACCCACTTTCCAAGAGTTGCATTGCCTTGTCACCTCTAACAGTGACATAGCACGCAATCTTCTCATTCCTTCTGATCCCAAAGGAACGAACAGTGTACCTTGCTGTCAAAACCCAGCAGCAGTAAAAAACATTAAAACCAATCAAAGATCAGAAATAACTACAGATATCAAGTATACAATACCAACCATACACTAACACTAATAACAGTTAATCTTATTTAAAATATACTCTTCTTTCAATTTTCTAGACTTGAAACAAGTTTTAATTAGGCAGAAAATAGCTCGTCTTAAGTTCTTCAAAAAACAAACCTCCTAATCAAGCTTCCGTAAATATTCTAATGCTTCCATTAACCCAATCGCTGACTCCCCCAACAAGTACTACTGTGACTTTAGCCACGGAACAGGTTCACGCCCAATTATTTCAATTCAAAAATTCAAACTACCATTACTGCGATACTATCAAGCATTTGACAATGTAAATGAAATAAAAATCTAATTATAACCTTCCAGAATCCGCCCCAAACCCTAAATAGACGACCCTGAAATTGAAGTTTGTTCACCTTCAATCTGATTTCATTAGCAATCAAAATGATAGAATCTCAAATATAAATAAATTAAATAAAGGACTTTCGATTGAAAATGATTCGAGATTCGTAACCATTATAAGCATTACTTAACGACCTACTTATAAAATTTGTTCAGAACTGACCTTTAGAAAACACTGGGGTTTGGCCACTAAGCTGTTCCAGCACCTGCAACAACCAAAAAATAACAAAATTGAAATTGAAATTGAAAAAAATTAATTGAAAAAATTTATAAAATAAAAGAGGTAGGAAAGAGAAAATTGAAGAAGGAAACCTTGGCGGCTCTGGTGAGACGATCACCACTTTCACCGACGGAGATGTTGAGGACAAGTTTCTGAACCTTGATCTCCCTCATTGGGTTCGATAGTTTCTTCTCCGAAGCCTAAAGTTCATTTCATTCACGTTCATAACCAAAAACGAAAATTTAAAACGAGATTCGATTTCAAGGGAGTGAACATTGATGACAGTTGAAAGAAGAAGTAGAAAAGAGAAAGAAGGTTACCATTGGATTTGAAGACGGGAAGGTTGCACCACCGTTGGAGCAACACAGTGAAGAGAAGAGCAGCTAAAAAAACCCTAGACACAAGCTAGGGAAAACTTGTGTCTATAAAGAAGAATTGAAACGACGACGTTAGGCCGACTTGGGTCAATTCGGCCCATAGTTGCAGGCCAGGTAGCTCACAAAAATTTTTATGTCAATGTGGAAAAACCCACATGGATTCAAAAACAAAAAACCAATATATATATAGAGAGAGTATTTAGAGATAACAAAGCGATATTGTATAAAATGAGAATAGTTAATCATGACCATTCAGATCAGATTACAAGACATGATTAGTTTAAATTAGAAATAATAGCACATGTTTTTTTTCTATTTTAACTTAAAGAATGATATCTAGTCTCCTATAAAATTTAGAAAATTATTACATCATTATCTCTAATTTGAAAGTAAATGGTTTTTAATGTAAGAGATAAGATATCATTTTTTTTAGTTAGAATAAAAACAAATAATGTTAATGTTCACACAAAGAGTAGTGAGCACAAAACCCTAGGAAAATTCTCATAGGAATTAGGTCTATTAATCTCTATTATGTGTCACTTAGGTTACAATGTGAATAACACGTGCTTTTATACAAAAGTCATCAGGTGGGCTTCGGCACAATAGCTTAAAATATAAACTAATCTATTATTTGATATTAAAGAGAGATATGAGGGATTGGTGGGACCACCTCTCATATTGAGGGGGGAACAATTAAAATTTGAAAAGTAATTACGTCATTATCTCTAATTAATTTTTTTAATTTGGAAACTCTATCACTGTTTCCATCATCTTCTTGATTGAGTATCAAATTAAAATAGGATTAAGGAAAATATATTAAATTTAAAATCTTTGCATTGATAGCATATACATGAATGAGTAATCTACGTGAAAAAAGTGTTAAAATATTGATTATATTACTTTTTTGTATTTACAAATTTTCTTATAATTAGCCTTAATTTGATAGTAAAAGCCATATAAAATATAAGTAACTAATTATATTTTTTGTAGTTAAATGAATGGGTCACCTTATGATAAAGAATTAAAATTAAATATTAAGAAACTATTTGATACTTTAGAAGATGATAAAAAGTTTTATAAACATAAAGGAGAAAAACGATGCCAACTTAAAAAATCAAGAAGAGATAATGACATAACATTTTTCAATCCTTTATCCTTGAATACTTATTGTACACCTCTTTGACATGTTTTCCTTAATCAAATGCATATACTTCCAACCATGGAATGTTTGCATAAATGAATGTACACATTTTTATCAAATTTTGGCAATTCTCTTATGCTAACTTGAATCATTTCTTATATCTACTCTTGCTCTTGAATTAACTTACATGTTCCGTAAACATTTGTATGGTGTTTATGTAATTGATTACCCTAAGTAGATGTTTGCTTAAACTACTTACCTTCTCATATTGTCATATATGAGATAGGTCTTTAAAAAGGTCTAAGGTTAACTGTTAAAATTTTTATTCGTGGTGTTCTTCTTCCAACGATTGTTTAAAATTACAAAAACTTTATCCTTATTTTTAATATCTAAATAATAATATCATAAATATCATTTACCAGATTAAGGGCGCCACATTAGGTGGTATCAAAGTATAACATACTTTTAGTGAATCATTGCCATTGTTGTTTGATCTTACATGAGTTGATTGTGATTGATATTTGAATTGAATAAGTCCGGCCAAGCTCTCTTTACATTATTCTCTCTCAATGATAAATTTTCATGCTTATATGTAAACGCATGACGCTATAATGTGATAATATGCCTCTGATTGGTATCACTACATGTTGATTTATGTTGAACTCCATGATGGGAGATGAATTGCTATAGTATAAGACTATAGGCATGCCCTTGAGCAAGCTTACTAATATTAGTTAACTTTGATGTCATGGTTATAGATCTTGAAATGCCTCGTCATCACCATGACAATGATAACGCCATAGCGCGAGCTTTAAACTGCTTTATTAGCCTTCTTGAATTACAAAATTGAGAGAGGTAAGATACGGAAAGGCAACCTAGTCCAGTTGCTCAAGGCACTCAAGGCCTTGAAAAATTCTTAAAGCGGAAACCGACTAAATTTCATGGTGGATTTAGGCCTGAACAAGCATATGTTTAGGTCTGAGATGTTGAGAGGATCTTCGATAGCTTTGAATGTACTGAACTCCAGAAAGTGGAGTATGTTGTTTTTATATTGAGAGATGAAGCTGAGACTTGGTAGAGACACACCAAGAGTAGAATGATTGTTGTTGCTACTCCCTTGATTTAGGAGAATTTCAAGTTTGAACTTATGAGAAAATATATTTTGGAGAGTTATAAGAGCAAGAAGAAGCTTGAGTTTGTGGAACTTAAGCAAGGCAACATGACGGTGGAAGAGTATGCTTCCAAGTTTGAAGAATTGTGTGAGTTCTACCCTCTTTACCAGCAAGAGGAAATAAAAGCCTCTAAGTGTGTGAAATTTGAAAACGGTCTATACCCTGATATTCAAAGGGCCATTTGTCATTAGGAGATCCGAAGCTTTACAGTACTTGTGAATAAGTGTCGTATTTATGAAGAACATGATCTACCTCATCAATCTAAATTTGACTATAAACTGAAAGGTCAATCTTCTAGCTTTAAGAAGCGTGGAAATTTCAAGAATGGTCGTTTCTAAAGAAGTGCTCTCTCTAATGCCCAAGGTAGGGGCAGTGGCCATGGTAACACTTTTGGTCGGGGTAATGTGAATGCCAATGGGCCAAGATGCACTAAGTGTGGTGGACCCCACTATACTCGAGAGTGTATTCACCAAGATGGCGTTATTTGCTTCAACTATGATCAGGTGGGACATATTCACCACACATGCCCTTTACTTGCAATGAGGGTTAATGTGCAATCCAACATTCCTATTCATGTTACTACTCCTACTCATGTGAACAGTGGAGGCCACAATGGTGGTCGGGGACGCGGTAATGGACCCAATGGCGGCCAAAAATGATGGTTGTGGTGGACATAATGGTGGAAGACATGACAATGGCCGTGACAACGGCGATCATGCTCACAATGGAAATAGCAATGATGAAAATCACCAATAGACTCCTGGAAGAGTATTTGTTGTGACCGGTGAGGAAACATCATAAATTGGTGACTTGATTGAAAGTAAGTGTGAGATATTCGGTATTTCTGTTCATGTTATTTATGATTGGGGTGCTACCCATTCTTTAATATCTGAGGATTGTGTACGGTGATTGAAATTGCCGGTGAACATAATGAAAAATACTCTTGTGGTTTCTACTCCAATCGGTGCTTGTCTTAAATCAATTACTCATTGTGACAATGTTGACATGCTCCTAGAAGGAAGAAAATTTGTTACTTCTTTTATTTGCCTACCCATGAAGGGCTCGGAGATCATACTTGGCATGGATTGGTTTTCTGCCAATAAGGTCATGGTTGACTGTCGACAAAGAACTGTCATCTTTCCTTCTTTAAGCGTTGGAAAATTTAAAGTGCAAGGTATAACTCAACTCTATATGTTACTATCTTTTGTTGATGGGACTAATGGTCTCGATCCCTTTAGCATTCTGGTGGTATTTGAATTTTTAGATGTATTTCCCAAAGAGGTTCCTGGTTTGCCACATCCCCGAGAGGTTAAATTTGTTATTAATCTTATTTTTGATGCGAAACTTGTATCTATGACTCCTTATAGGATGTCTCTTATGGAGTTAGCTGAATAGAAAAAGCAAGTTAAGGAGTTACTTGAGAAAGAATTTGTTTGACCCAGTGTATCGCCCCTGGGAGCTCCAGTGTTATTGGTGAAGAAGGATGGAACCATGTGGTTGTATGTTGATTACCGCCAACTAAATAAGATGATGATCAAGAATAAATATCTTTTGCCTTGCATTGGTGATCTATTAGATCAGTTGAAAGGTGTTGTTGTGTTCTCAAAAATTGATTTGCATACTGGTTATCACCAAATCTGGGTGAAGACCGAAGACATCCCCAAAATCACTTTTAGAACGCAATATGGCCATTATGAATATGTTGTGATGCCATTCAGAGTGACTAATGCTCTAGTTGTATTCATGGATTACATGAATCGTATTTTTCATGATTACCTTGACCGATTCATGGTGATGTTCATTGATGACATCTTGGTGTATTCCAAGAGCCACGAGGAACATGAAGAACACTTAAGACTAGTGTTGAAAATTCTTAGGGATAAGCAATTATATGTTAAGCTCTCTAAATATGAATTCTGGTTAGAGACCATCCAATTTCTTGGACATGTGATATCTAAAGAAGGTGTTTCTGTTGACCTTCTAAGGTTGAGGTAGTTATGGCATGGTCTAGACCTACGTCTGTTATAGAGATCAAAAAGTTTTGTTGGTCTTGCCAGTTATTACTGGGGATTTATTAAGGATTTTCTCGTCTTGCTAGGCCCTTGATGAAATTGACTAGAAAGAATCAACCCTTTGTATGGAATGTTGAATGTGAGAAAAGTTTTGAAGAATCGAAGATGAGACTCACTTCTACGCCTATTTTGGCATTACCTGATTCGCAGGAAAATTTTATGGTGTATTATGATGCTTTCAAGCATAGTCATGGATGTGTTTTAATGTATAAGGAACGTGTTGTTACTTATGCTTCATGTCAATTGAGACCTCATGAAGTTAATTATCCTACTCATGACTTAGAGTTGGCAGCGGTTGTATTTGCCTTGAAAATTTGGCACCATTACCTCTGTGGCTCAAGGTTTGTGGTCTTTAGTGATCACAAAAGCTTGAAATACCTCTTTGATCTAAAGGAATTAAATATACGTCAAATGAGATAGATAGAATTCTTGAAGGACTATGATTTTGAGTTGAAGTATCATCTGGGAAAGGCTAATGTGGTTGTGGATGCTCTTAGCAAGAAATCCTTGCATATGTCAGCCATGATGGTCAAAGAATTTGAATTGATTGAAGAGTTTCATAATTTGAATGTCAGCACCGAAATTTAATCTTTAAAGAAATTGTGTTTTGCTACTTTGAAGGTATGCAATGAATTTCTAGACCTTGTGAAGGGGAAACAAGTAGATGATGATTATCTAAATGAGAAGAATAAATCCCAGGAAGATGGGAAGAATCTATTCCTTGTTGAGGATGTTGATTGTAATATTTTGAGTAAAATTGAGGTAACAATTCACTTGTACAAGTTTGGTTTCAAACCCAATTACTGGGTTTAGACTGACCATGGTGGGGTGAAATTTAGGAGAACCGTTATATCTTAAGGCATGAATAACTTTGACCTGTTTAAGGCCAATGTTGAGTAATAACTTGCAAATATTGTAGAACCGCATCACAAGTAAAACTAGACAAAGGTAGTCTCAAAATTAATTTATAATTATTTTTATTTACTTTTAACATTTAACATATTTCTTAGATCGTTGATAGAGGAGATCATTAGGATGAGATTAGGAGGGGGAAGTTGTTGATAGTTGGTGCGTATGTGCATAAATCAACCTGTTAATAAAACATCCTAATATTTAAAACTAGGTTTCTAAAACCCAAATAAATTTTTCACGAATTACTTTCAATTTCAAAATAGGATTTTGGAGAAGTACAATAACACTGTCATCACTACATCAACCTTCTAATATACAGTTCATCATCACATAACCTACCCATTTATGCAATGAAACAGTTTCATGGATATATCAAATATCACACACATTTATATATATATATGGTGAGACCAACCAGGGTCTCCACAATACAACATCACCATCCACCATAACAACAAGCATATGCTCAAAATAGGTCTAGGCTTCCAGCTAAAGCCGTCAGTTACCTATTCAACTAAGCATTTATATATACACATATATGTACGCACAACAAAACAGGTATGCACAGGAGCCGGCCAAGGCTACTACAAAACTACTATATACATTATATACAATATATATACAGTACTCCACGCTCGATCTTGGTGACCTCTCACCAATCTCTGTCACATCCTAAGTCCACTGTAAAAATATCCACAAATAGGGGTGAGCATATACATGTCAAATGACAGTTACTGAATCGGATGAAGTATCCAATTCATTAACATATATAATCATATTCAATACTACACAACCCCATCATATAACATTCAATCTCATATTCTCATATAATCATACCACTCATGTTGTTCTCAACAACATATATCAATGCATAAATATGCTCAATTATATGGATCCATTATTAAGTTTTAATTTTTGTGTTGCAACACTGGCTCTCAGCCATAACTTAGCTCTCATCTGATCCAGCCGTTTTACTAGTACCAAACCGTTTGCCCTCTCACGTGACACAATCACTCTCAGCGACAACGGTAGTGTCACGGGCTAACCCCGAGCCCCGCTCAAGAGGTTTTGCCTTGAGTCCCACCCAAGGTCTTTTGTGGAATCCTCGAAACCACAATTATATTTCATATTTATTCATCAATTTAAGCATCCCATGCTATATCAATTTGTATCTCATGCATATACTCATATTATCATCACATATCCTACTACATATCATGCATAGGAATCACAACAAATTCACAAATACAATATATATATCTCATGCCAAATTCAATATCAATAATATATGAACAGAAAATATCATAACACAATTATGTCACACATATTATATATTCGGGATTTCTTACTAATAATAACAATACTATCCTGAAACCGTTCATAAACTATACATTTAAAATGTAAACACTCCCCTACCTAGAATCCTTGATTTCAAAACTCGAACGTTCCTCGAACGATCCGAGTCAATCATTGATTTAAACTCGTGCTACTGTTAAAGCACAATATTTCTCATTCTAGACCTCAAAACCAAGATCTTGACGGTTAGTACCTAGCACCATGTCTCAGGAACTTCATACCAAAATTTCAGCCCGATCCAACGGTTAACAAATCAGAAATGGTAGTTTTCCCGAAGCTGGTCAGAATTCCTACGAACTGGAATAGGGTCGCGGTTTGAACATGATTTCTTTACCTACAGATGTCTGACTGATAATATGAACGGTGAGAATGTAGAGGAGGATGTTGAGAACACACTCTCAAAGTTTTAGGTCAATCCAACGGTAGGATTGACAAAGATCGTTGATGGAAGTACGCTGGTCCAGAAACTCTGCACTCTTTTCTCTCTTCTTTTTTTTTTCTCTCTCTCTCTCTCTATGGCTTGGGTTATGATGGCATGGTATGATACATAACATCATGGGAACCATAAAAGAAAAGAAAAGAAATGTTTAGAGCAAAAAGAATTAAGTGGGCCGGTACACAATGACAAAGACATCTTGAAGTGGGACAAATGTTGGATAAATTTTATTTTATAATGTGATAAGCTTGTACAAGAAAGAGGGACAGCTGAAAGGGGTAGAAGAAGTTAGAAGAAGACACCTGCTTGTATAGGTGGCAAGAGATGGTGATGTGATTAGAAATATTTGACTGGAAAAATTAAATTGTTACCCGATGATTTTAGATGTGCAGGATTTTTAGAAACAGGAAACAAAGGCGATAAAAATAAATATAGAATAATTCGTGGGTTTTGAATCTCGAAATAAGCTTAACATGAAACTTGTAGATCTTCTTTTTCCCTTTGATCTTATATATCATTTGCGATGATCCGATACCCGTAGCCTGAGATATGGTCAAAATACGACAGGATGCTCTAATCGTCTTTAAATCAGGTAGGTGCTCAAAAATAAATTCACCAAAAATTATCTTTAGAGAATTGAGTTTCGTGTCCTTCATAACAATTGTAAATATTTTTAATATGGATCTATATCAAAAAGAACGAAGTGATTTGAATAACGGACAAGGGAGATATTGCCATTTTTCTGAGACCTGTCACCATAGTGGCGTGATGAATATGGTTCCTCAAAGACCTCCAAAACTGTACTGATCTGTGAAGATCTAGCTCTTGATGTCTGCATGGAAACTGTAGATAATTTTGTTACGAAGATTTTGACACCAAGTTTGCAAGAAACGGAGGTCATATGAGAGAGTTATGATTTCAAAACGAACCATGCGCAGGATAAAAACGTGAATAATCATGGTTCTAAGATGGATTTACTTAATCCTTGAGTTTGAGTGTGACAGAGTGAGAATTTGGGATAGAGCTCAGAAATAGAGATTAAAGATATCTTCAAAACAAAGTGAACAAGACCGAAATCATTCCAATCAAGCATCATTTGAGAAAATTAGACCCAAAATGCCAAAGGCGCATAGGAAAAGAATAAGCCACCGAGCCTTAATGAGTTATTTTCTAAAATTTTCAAATTTAGGATGTTACAGTTAACATTAAAGATAAATATGCTAAGCATATAATCTAGATAATGTGAACTCTTGGATTGAGTAAGGATAACATCCAGGACACCGATGTTGATTATGAGTCAATTGAGAGCTCTAACTCAAATGATGATGGTGACCAAGATTGGTGGTAGGGTTAATAAAGGTTTGTCTGTGAATTAGTAATGAGACATTATGATTCCTCACACCTAGTTTTAACGTGAGACAAAGTTCCAAGTGACTTTTGCATTGGGTGGATTTGACATGAGACATCTTAGTTTTAACATATGCTAAACCTACGAATTATTGCAGCGTAAGTACATATTTTTTTTTTATAATTCATTAGATGATCACAACTTATCCAAATATGACATTAGTGAACTTTCTCGGTACAACAATTATAACATCCTATAATTGAAGTTATTGGGATAAATTAATTAAGTTAACTCATTTTAGTACTTTTCCTTAATTTCTTTCTTTTCCTTACTCTCACTTCTTCTCATTCTCACGTGCCAAGGAAAAGAAAACAGAGCATTCCATTTCTCCTCTATTCTTCCTCCACCCACGGCATCGTCCACCACCTTCTCCATCTTCTTTATCTTTAATTCAAGTAAAAGCAAGCTCAATTTTCTTCTTTTTCTTCCCTCCACGCATGCACTAGAAGCAAAGGTTTCTTGATTTTCTATTAACAAGGTAAGTTTTACCATGGACCCATGTTCGGTTTAGCATAAAACTTTGATCCCAATTGCTAATTAATCTAATTTCATGAGTGTAGAGTGTTGTGGGAACCATTCTTGTATGTGGATAGCTTTGGGTTTCTTCAATTTCATTTGTTACAAGGTACGATTGGGGACCCATTTGTGGTTTTGGTTCCAAATCTCAAATTTAAGCTTTAATTGCGTCATTTCCATGGTTATAGGTTATTTCAGAACCAATTTTAGAGAAAGGGACAATGTCGAGACTTCGTAACCTAGCTTTTGGAACCTGTCGGTGACCATTCGGTGAGTGGGAATTCTAAACTTAGGTTGTTTTGGCTTAATTAGTTTTTAGTACATGATTTTAAGGCTCTAAATTGTTAATAAATACAAGTTTAGCTATTGGTAGATTAATTGAAAAGCTATCAGATTGTGTTCACTGTAGGATCGTTGCTGGAATGGAGCTGGAACGTATTTTCAAGCTTTAGAATCTTAGATTCCAGGTAGGGGGAGTATTATATATTTTAAATGTATGAGTTATGAATGGATAAAAGGTATTTTGACATTTAATTGAATTGAAGTTTGTTGTTATGATTAATTATGGTATGATTGTATTGTCTAACTATCCCCAGTTTTGATTGATGTTAGAGAATATAATAATAAATGACATGATGTGAATTCTGTTCATATACTATTGTATAAGATTTAAACATAAATATATTGATGTTTGATAATTGATTAATGAACTACCATTGGATTGGTTTGTTGTGCTTAATTAAGGTGTATGATGTTATTGCATTAGATTACAATTAATTATGGTGATGTTGAATGATGATTATGTTGGAATAATGCATAGGATTGCATTAATTAAGCATTTGATAGCTCAAATAATAATGTGTATTGATTATAATGGATAATTGTGCAAAGCATTTGCATAAGGTCACACATAGGACTGTAAGGGGCCTGTGATGTCAGCCCAAATGGAAGGTGGCCTTTGGATAGGCACAATCCCTGTGATGGTTTCTTCAGATTCCACAGATGCCATTTGAGTGGGACTTAAGGACAGCCTGCAACACCGTTGTTGATTTACAGTTGTCATTAAAAGTTACTAGTGTTACAAGTGGGTAAGCGGTTTGGTATCTATAAAACGATCTATTAGAGTCAAAAAGACTTTGAAAGAAATCTTATGATTTGTTGATAACCATCATTCAGTACTCTAATTTAAATGAAGTCATATTTTGTTACTATCTAAAAGTTTATCTAAGTGTTTCAGGATACTAAGCATGTACTATAAAACAAAAGGGGAGTCTCTGCACAACAAAAGTCTGGTATGACAAACCAAAGGTTGGTTAAAGGTAACTCCACGACAAGACTCTTCAAAGAAAAAAGACAAGAACTGGGAACGCTCTTCAAAGCAAAAGCTCATCAAGATGCGTATCAGACCCAGACCTATTAGGACACATTGCACACATCAAGTATATGGAAAAGTTCCTCTTCTCAAAGCAAAGTTCTTCAAACAACTAGGCTCTACCTTCATACTTCATCAAATTAGAAGATACTCCAGACCTCATTGGGTTTGCTCTTAATTTATGAGTCTCATCATCAACACCTTATAGATCAACAAGCCCAGAATCACTTTAGAAGTTCTTCCTGAACAAGTCTGGTCCTTAATATGATGACTCTCCAAAAGTAGTCTCTATCAAAGCATGAAGATATTATCCACAGCAAAGAGAGTATTAAGCAAGGAAGATCAAGATTCTTCATCCAAATGAGAACTTTCCATCTTGGTGAAAACTTATACTATCCTACTTTGCCTTATACGCACGAGTCTTGAAAGTTCTCTGCCCTACGCCCAATGTGTAAAATGACTCTCTCTGACCAAAAGTACTTATCTATTAAGCAAAACATCCTTCAACGGTTGTATCATCTCTCAATGATCATCCAACGGATCTCTTTCTCTCAGTTGCATCTTTGGAAGAAAATATATAAATTATAGCTCTTCTCTTCATCAAAAGAAAGGAGATTGAGCATTGATATATACATTATAACCTTATGATTGACACTGTTCACTTATTGTTAAGTTGTAGTGTATGCATGAGCAAGGAAATGAGCATGTTAAATTTGAATGGATAGGTTTGATAGATCCTATATGGTATTTAAAATGCGTGAGATTTGGTTTGGTCCCATTTGGAAGGGATTTGAGAGGTTTAGTTGGTAATGGCCTAAAACGACCTAGATGCATTTATGCGCATGTGTCTCTCATTTTTAGGAATTTTAAGGATTAGTGGGAAATAGCTTGTGTTAAAAGTTGGTAGAATTCAGGGGTCAAATGAGCAAGATAAGGTGTGTGGAAGTTGGTCCAAGGGCCAATCTGCTTCAAATCTTGCTCAAGTGAGATTGAGCTAGCTTGAGCGAAACTTTGAGTGAAATGGAGGTTGTTTACTTGGTAAATTTTACTCAAGCTAGGATAACCTCGCTTGAGCAAAGTTAAAAATGGACGATTCTAAAGGACTTTTAATTTAAAGGATTTTCGCTCAAGCTAAAAAATTTTCGTTTGGTCTAAAAAAATTATGTTTTTTAAAATAGTTATACTTAAAATTTTTGTTTTTTTAATAAGTGTTATATTTTTATTAGTATCAAAGCATAATAATCATTTTTACTAAACAAACTAAGAATTTATGTGAAGATTTATTTTTCTACGAGAGATTATATTATAAATTTAATCACTAAAGGTCTTAAAATAAGAAAAATCTTATTAATAAGTTACATTTAGATGTTGATCGGAATAAGTAAAAAATTATTAAACTATTTTTATAAACTCTCCTTAAACTTTTTCAAATGCATACTTTCTCTTATAACAAAATAGTATAAGTTATTTTTATAAACTAAATATGTTATGAAATAACTCTAAAGAGATTGATGAAGAGAAAGAGGAATAGAAGAAGAAGCAGCAATATATGAATTCCTTTCACTCTTCTCCAATCTCTTTAGAGTTATTTCATAACACGTTATCAGCACGAGGTTCTGACCAACTGAGATCTAGTCAAGACTAAAAGAGGTAATATATTATTGTTATTATTATTATTATTATTCTTTATAATTTCAATTTATATATTTATGAATATATTATAAAAGTTCCCGAAGAACTTACATTTTAAACATCCCTGAAGGATGTATAAGAGTATATTTATATCATAAAAATATAGGTTCCCGAAGAACTTATTCATAAATATCCTTGCAGGATATATATAAAATTAATAGTCAGAATTCTTGAAGAATTTTAAAAATATTTATCAATAGTTCCTAAAGAACTATAATAATCTAAATGTGTACATATTATGTTTAATGTAACTTGTTTTAATTTTTATACGTTTTCACGGGTTGGAATTTCCCTGTACCTGATTGTACACTTGTTTCCTTCTATATTTTATGTTTAATTGCATTATAATTGCACCTGATGGCACTTTATGTTTACTGTATTCACTATATTTACTATCAATTGCCTATATTTACTGCTAATGCTAATTTGGCAATTTCACTAATCCTAATTTACTGTACACGTTACTGTACTAATTGGCACTAACCTGGCAATTTTATATTATTTGCTAATTTACTGTAATTATTTTTTTATTCAGTTATATTAATTAATAAATAATATAATATATTTTATATAAATAAAAGAGTAACATAGATTGCACTACGTTTCATAATTGGATCTCCAAGGTACTATTGTTATGCTTTGCTGCACGTGTAATATACTATTACTGTACATTATACCTGTTGCACTAATTTTGTAATAATTGAATATTATAATATCTCATTATAAAAGTCTTTTGTTGCATCTGCATGCTTCATTGTACTAATTGGGCATGCTTTTGCTTTTCACGTTGCCTAGCCATTAATTCAGCAAACATGTAATTTCACGTGGGTGTATAATTATGTATTTCTATTAATTTTTATTTTATAAGATACTAAATATTAAAGTAACAAATGTATTAAAATAGGTCCAAAGTAGTTGATAACATGTTATAAGATTATACTTATATCATAAAAAAAAGTTATTGAAGAACTTATTAATAAACATCCTTGTAAGATGTATAAAAGATAATCAAATAACTCAGAATTTTTGTAGAATTCTTGAAATATTTACAATATTTACTGATAGTTCCTGAAGAACTATGACAATATAATAATTTAATATATATATATATAATCATATATTGCTAATATACTATTTTTTTAGCTTATTTTTATATTACTTTCTAATTGATAGATTATATGTGTTGGGCATTATTGTTAGCTGATTGCAATTGTTTTATATAATTGTGCCTTTTCGAGTTTGCTTGCTGCGTGGATTTTATTGTTGATTGCTATAGCTTTAGTTTACTTATTTTATATTATAATCCATTAGCAATTGCTATAGCTGATTGCAATTGTTATAACTAGTGCTTTATAGCTTTAGTTTACTTATTTTATATTATAATCCATTAAATCCATTGCCTATTACTTCAGTGATCTACCAATTACCTATAGCACTGTCTTTACAATTATTGCTCCAATAACTTCACATATTTTATATTGCTATGCACTGTTAACATTACAATTATTCATGCATATGCCCACTCCAATTATAATTTACTATTTAACTTCTACTATGAATGTAATTCATCATTATTAAATGATTAAATTCATAATGGTATTTATAATTAATATAATATATTTTATATAAAGTTAATACATAATATGCATTAATAAGGAAATGAACCTGGGTTAATACCTATGATAAGTCATCTCTCTACCACTAAGCCACTAGTATCTGAATAATATTTTATAAAATTTTAAATTTTTATTACTGGGTTCCTTATGTGAAATTTTATTTATATTTGTCTCTTTGTGGCTGAAAAAAAATATATAATGAATTATGAGTCTCATCCAACTAGAACTGCTACTTCCCAGAAGTGAATGTAGCAACACATGATCATTATACTCATGGTCGTGGTTGTGGTGGAAATGATAACAAATCATCATTTGTATGGAAAAATAAAGAACGTATGGAAAAAAGAAAAGATGTTCAGAGTAGTAAACAAACTAAAAAATATTTGTTATCGTTGTGGTAGCTAAGGCCATTGGTCTCGGGTTTGTCACACATCAAAACATCTGATTAATCTATACCAAAATCCCTTAAAAATAAAGGAAAAAAAATATAAACAAATTTACTGGTATAGATGATGTTTTACTCATTGTGATATTAATGATTTCTTTATTCTTCCTGAAGAAGATATTGACCACTCGGTTGGAAAAGGGAGTGCCTCTAAATAAATTATTTTATATTTCATAAAATTTGTTTTGTTATGAATTTATGTTAAATATTTATTGTTGTTAATTATATTTTTACTCATGATTTATATTATTATTTAATAAAGAATGAATGCTCATGTGAGTGACTAATATATATGTCTCATAGACAGTGCAACAACACATACTATTCTCAATAATGAGAAATATTTTTACCATATACTAAAATAAGAAGTCAGTGCTAATACTATATCTGGTAGTATAAATATAATTGAAGGCTCCGGCAGAGCCAGTATTTTGTTACCTGGAGGAACAAAATTACACATTGAAAGTGCATTATATTCTATGAAGTTTCAAAGAAATTTATTGAGTTTTAAAGATATCCGCAGAAATGGATACCATATTGAGACCACAAATAAATGAAATGATGAATATTTTTACATCACAAAGTTAATTTTTGATGAGAAATGTATATTAGAAAAATTACCTTCATTTTTCTCCGCTTTGTACTACACATATATTAGTACAGTTGAAACAAATGTTATTGTAAACTAGAAGTTTACAAATAAGCATAACTTTGTTATTTGGCATGAACAGTTAGGTCATCCTCGAACAATAATGATACGAAAAATAATTGAGAATTCAAATGGTCATTGCTTGTCCAGCTGACAAATTCTCCAAACTAATAATTTCTCATGTGCTGCATTAATTACTCGGTCATCACAAATGAAAATTGGAAGTGAATCACTCACATTTTTAAAGCATATAAAAAGGTGATATTTGTGGACTATTTAGATATTTTATGGTTTTGATTGATGCATCAACTAGATGGTCACATGTTTGCTTATTGTCAACTCACAACTAGGTGTTTGCGAGATTACTAGCTCAATTAATTTGTTTAAGAGCTCATTTTCTTGATTATCCAATTAAGAAAATATGCCTTGATAACACTGGTGAGTTCAAATCTCAATCTTTTGATGATTATTGTATGTCCATCGGAATTAATGTTGAACATCCTATAGCATATGTTTATACATAAAATGGACTTGCTGAATCATTGATTAAACTTTTGAAATTGATAGCAAGACCATTGTTAATGAAATAAAAACTCCCAATTTCAACTTGGGGACATGCAATCTTACATGCAGCAACACTTATTTGCATCAGGCCTACAAGTTATCATGAATATTCTCTTTTACGATTGGTTCATGGTAAAGAACCAAATATTTTCCATCTAAGAATTTTTGGAAGTGCAGTATATGTTTCTATTTCTCCTCTATAACGCATTTAAATGGGACCTCAAAGAAGGTTGGGAATATATGTTGGATATGAAAGTCCATCTATAATAAAATATCTTGAACCATTAACAGGAGATTTATTTACAGCTTGTTTTGTTGATTGTCATTTTGATGAATTTGTTCTCCTACTATTAGGGGGAGAAAGTAAACAGTTAGATACAAGGATTAGTTGGAATGAGATATCTTTATCTCATCTTGATCCTCGAACAAAGCAATTTGAACTAGAAGTTTAGAAAATAATTAGTTTGCAAAACTTAGCAAACCAATTGCCAAATGCATTTGTTGATCCAAAAAAAAATGACTAAGTCACACATACTAGCTGTTAATACTCTAATAAAGATTGATGTTCCTGCAGAACAATCTAAAATTGTAAATGAGTCTGAAGCCAAAATAAAACGTGGCAGACCTGTTGGTTCTAAAGATAAAAATCCTCAGTAAATAAAGAGGATGGTTGAATCGAGGATATAAAGACTCCAGAAGAGTCTCCTGACATAATCAAGGTTTCAAATCCAGAAGATACTAAGGTACCTGAAATTGATAAGAATAAAGAGATCTCTATAAATTATGTCATTGATGGAATACAATGGAATCGACATAAAGTCGATGTTGATGAAATTTTTGTATTCAAAGTAGTTCTTGATATTATAAATGATGATAAGAATCATGAATCAAAATCTATTAAGGAATGTGCACAAAGAAATGATTGGCCAAAGTGGAAAGATGTAATGCAAGAAGAGTTAAACTCACTTGTAAAATGAAAAGTTTTTGGACCCGAAGGTGTAAAACCAGTTGGATACAAATGGGTCTTTATGAGAAAAAGAAATGAAAATGGTGAAATTGTGCAATATAAAGCAAGGCTTGTTGCACAAGGTTTCTTACAAAGACCTGGTATTGATTTCGATGAAACATATTCACTAGTGATGGATGCAAGTACTTTTCGATACTTGATTAGTTTGACAATTCATGAAAAACTTGATTTACGCCTAATGGATGTTGGTGCAGCATATTTATATGGCTCACTTGAAAATGATATCTATATGAAACTCCCTAAGGGATTTAATTTGCCTGAAGCAAAATAACATCTATATAAAACTCCCTGAAGGATTTAATTTGCCTGAAACAAAATGACATCTATATAAAACTCCCTAAAGGATTTAATTTACCTGAAGCATACAAGACAAATTCTCGAGAAAATTATTCAATTAAATTGAATAAATCCCTTTATGGACTAAAGCAATCTGGGCGTATGCGGTATAATTGTCTCAGTGAATACTTATTGAAAGAAGGGTACAAAAATGACCCGATTTATCCTGTGTTTTTATGAAAAGATTTAGAAAATAGTTCGTTATAATTTCTATTTATGTAGATGATTTAAACATCATCGGAACTCCTAAAGAGCTTTTAAAGGCTGTGAATTGCTTGAAAAAGGAATTTTAATGCACTAAAAGACTTATACAAAAAAAGTGCTAAAACGATTCTATATGGACAAATCACACCCATTGAGCAGCCAAATAGTTGTAAGGTTACTTGAAGTAAGCAAAGATCATTTTTCGACCTCAAGAGAAAAATGAAGAACTACTTGGTCCTGAAGTACCATATCTTAGTGTAATTGGTGCACTAATGTATCTTGCTAGTCATACACGACCTGATACATCATTTGCTATCAATCAGGATATTTGTTTATGATCTGTCCTGGACCGGGGTCAATAGATCCGATCTCAAGCCAGTCACGAATAGTATGTCAATACTGTCTAGTAGACCGGATGTATGTGTATCCGATGTGAGTATCCGTTGTCCTTTAATGTGGAGAGCGGATTGGGCGTTCTGGAGATCCTTCACACCGACCTAACGCGTTGAAGTGGGCGAATGGTGGTGTCACCTGCAAAGATTCTCCGACGCTCAAGTCAGTGATTATATTCCAAGTAAGGAATGTACTCAGCGAGTAATCAGTCGTAAAAGAGCTGAAGATGAAGATGAAGATGAAGCTCCCTCACTTCAATCATGAAGTTAGTTCATATACCTGATTGGCTCGATTAACGAGGACTCGTTGGTGGGGAACCACCAACTCCCATTAGCATTATTATATTGCGCACTTACCTGCATGATTGGGTCAAGTGGCTATTTTATATTGAGCATAGAGAATGTAGACTAGGATTAGGGAACAAGTTGACCATTCCCGTGAGCAGAATTTGGCTCGTAGTGCAGGGAATTATTGATCGATCCCTGTAGCAACAATCCTTGTCTTTTGCATAGTGATGTGTGTATTATCCGATGTCATGGTGTTATCCTGGATAACCGGTATAGGGAGAACGCCTGATACGGAATTACAGTCCGGATGTATACCGATGACACCGGTTACACGTAGATGTCTTATCAAAGACGTTGAAATATGTATAGCAGATCGGATACCGGTATTGAGACCGGATCATATGTCCCCTAGCTTGTGTGAGGGACTGAATAGTTGTTCACATAAGCTACTCAACCTGCGAGAGGTCTTAATATCGGTAAGCTTACGTGTGTAACAGTTCCTTAGCATCTGTTGTCATTCGTAAAGAACCGCTCTGAATTTAATAGAAAAGACCTTTCGGTATTGTCACAACGGATTCAGACAAAGATTCGTTGTGTGAGAATTTTCAAGAGTTTATTGGAATTGAAAGCTCTTGAAGTTCGTGTAACGGCTGTAAAGCGTAAATTGCGTTGCATGATTAGACATTAATGTTTTTAATCACGTGGGCAAGCAATTATTGCGTCTGAGATGAAAATCTCATTAACCGTCGTTTTGGGCTTAATGGGCCTGAAGTTTTCAAAACTTTTGGGCCTAGTGGATAGCCCTTTACTGAGTCGCTATCGTTTTGGCGCCCAAGAATTTGGAACGGTTATGTCGTTTCGCTTGTGAACAGGTGCGTTTTGTCGAGAACGACACAACTTCAAGAGGAGGTAACCGATCCTCTTTGTTTCCTATAAAAGGAATACTTAGTGGATTCTGGGTTCCACTTGCTTTTGCTTTCTCAACGAAACTCTGCAGAAATTTTTGCAAGGAAGTTTATCGCCTATATTGCGAGGGTTTCTTTGTTCCTCAAATTCATCACTGTTATCTGAGGTAACTATCTCTTCCTTGTCGCTTTAGTTTCGTTTTGAGTTGCTACTCGTAGTTATAGAAAGTAGGCTTCATCTAAGGGGAGGGAATCAGTTTCCCTCAGCCCTAACAGTCATGGGGAAGAATCCTTGTGATTCTTCCTAAAACTGAACCGCGTCGCTCAGAAAGGGGATCTTATTCACTGCGGGAAGTGACCTTTCCCTTCTCAGAGTCGCCCTCTGATTGTAGTTGCTTTAAAAATGCAGTGAGTAATGATTGCAACTTTCTGACGACATTTTATTCCTTATCGTAGATTAAGGAGTTCGGTCTAGATATTTCCAATGGCAACTGGAGAAGGATCTTCTGGGGACAGCGCCATTTCAAAGACAGCAGAAGGTCTCTACAGCGTAGTTGCTTCGAGACTAAATTGGGAGGAGGTTCAGGCTAAATGGCCTTTCTGTTGGGTGTCCAGCGAGTTTAAGGAATTGGCCTCCCGACATGCAGATGAGGAGGGATCTCGGATTCAACCGAGGTTCACGCTGAGTTCGGATGAAGAGACGAAAAAGTGGTACAGGGTTTATGCACCACTTCCGACAGAGCGGATATGTCATATCGTCCCCAACGATCGTTCAGTGTACATGTACGACTTCATCTTTCATTATTTGGGTGTCCGCTTCCCATTAACCGAACTCCAGATGGGTGTCTTGAGGTTTTTGAACTGTGCACCCTCTCAACTTCATCCCAACGGTTGGGGCCTCATCCGAGCTCTCGAAGTGCTTGGGGAGCACTTCAATTTCACGCCTACTGTAGCAATGCTGTTCTACTACACTCAGGTAGTTCGAAGGGCGAATAAGCAGGGCGGAGTTGGTCTGGTGACACTCCGGACTCTCTGTTCCTTTGTGAACTTTGAGTCTTACACAGATTCTGCCAAGGTTGACGGGAAGTCCTTCAAGACTTACTTCACTCGCATCTCCATCAAGAAGGGCAAACCAAAATTTTGGAAGGATGAAGAGGACGTTGACAAATTTCCCTTGAGCTGGACACACGAGCATTTCCTCTTGAGCTCTCACGCGTACTACACTGATCAATCCGATCTGTCTCGTGAGACATCGAGAGTGTTGTTCGCGCTTGAATCGCACACTACAGGTCGTCACGTCTTTTCGTGTAGGCGTCTGCTAAGTAGCTCAAGCGGAGTCCGGGAGGAATATTTGCGTACTTCTCGTTTTATTTCATCTTTCCTCCTTTATCAAATATATATAGAATATTTGCAGTTGCTGACATCTTGTGTTTGTTCATGTAGGTGAAATAGAACAGCAAACTCCGGAAATGGATAAACTGAAAAAATTCAAGGCGGCTGGTAAATCCGTTGCTCGTGAGAATGAAGTAAAGCCCAGGCCCTCAACTAAGGATCGTCCTGAGGTAATCATCTTGACCTCGGATGTTAAAGGGGACATCCCACTGGTTGAGGGCGGTACGTCCGATGTTGGTGCAATCTCGGGTCAGCCTCCCGTTACTGAGAGGAGAAGAAAGATCCAGAATGATCCTGCAAGGCGTCAGTCCAAGAAGCAAAGAGTTTCGGAGGATCCTGCTGCCGGGGTTTCTGGATCAGAGCCGACCTCCTTCCCAACTACCTCGTTTCTCACCCCCTTCCTCTCTTATGAAGGTTCTACTCCAGCCACTCTTCCTCCTCCGATGTACAAACTCCGGCCTACGCTTAGTGTTAAAGAAATTGAAGAAGCGTGTGAGGCCGGAAGGTGGCAGCTAGCCGAACTTGCTGGATTGCTATCTTCCGTCAGCGAGTTGGCTAAGAATGTCGACAAGGTTGAGGAGCTAACTGACAAATTAGAAGAGCTCAACCTTTCCTCAGACAAGGACAAAGCCGCCATGAAGTTAATGGAAGATCGTCTTAACAAGTCTAAGGAGTTTGGGGATCTTGTAACTAAAGAGAATCTCAAACTCAAAGGCGATCTTAAAAACTTGGAAGGCAAGGTGGCAGAGAAGGAGGAAGAACTCCGCAGCAGCCAGGATAAAAATAAGGCTGATGCTGAAGAGTGGTCTCAAAGGGAGAAGAAGCTCCTTCTTGAGATAGAGGGACTGAAGGCTAGGAATGCGGAGTTCGAGGTGTCTAGTGAGGAGCTGTCCAAGTTGCGGGGAGAATTGGCTACAGCGAAAGCTGAGAGATAAGAGGCTGTTGACATATGCAGCCGGGCTGTCGAAGAATCCTTCGGCCTAGCTATACGCCAAGTTTTCTACCGCAACCCTACTGCGAAACTTGACCTTTATGGAATGGATCCGTTCTATGAATTCCATGGGGGAAAGTTAGTCGCAGTGGTGGATGGTCGTCACGAAGATCCACCGATGTCCCTGTATGGTTTGCCTCCTCTTCCTGAGGGTCAAACCATGGGACCGGATTATGTCTTTCCTGTGTCCGAGGTTCCCTCTACTGAAGAAAGGGCTGAGGCTCCTGGAGGTGATACTCCTGCGGAGGTTCCAAAGGAAGGGGGACAAGAGCCTGATGCTGAGGAGGCACAAAAAACTGAAGAACAGATTCCTCCTCAGTAGTTTTGTTTTCATTTACATGTATAGTTGTGTACCGGGATCAACTCCGGATTTTGAACTATTGTATGTAATTTTATTTCAATGAATGAATTTTGGTTGAAGAAATTTGTCTTCATTGTTTCATGTATATATAAATCGTTACTAATCCGTTCAGTGTAATTAATCTTAAGGCCAGATTGAAATGATAACCTCGGAAGATTAAATAACAAATAAAATTTAGAACGGATAAATATATACATGTCCCCAAGTGCGTATTAAGAAGAAGGTGCCTGTCTCTGGGGCATGATCCTTAATTCTTTTGGGGAAAGATGGGTCGATCCGCTGTTTAGCAAAGTAGTGTAACAGGACGGATGACTGCTTCTAACCCGTAATATTCTTACAGGAGATGATAATATTGTTCCAAGTTTAGGGAACTGCAAGGAAGTGGTGTTTGAGTCCTTTATCATAAAGATGATGATGGGAGTTTTTTCTACGCCAGGAGTTAGGTCGTTGTATCACAGAATAGGTGATAAAGAGTATCCGTCCTGGGAGAATACCACTAGAAAGCGAAAGTACGGATTGACTTTCGGAATTTTCCATCATAAAGATGATTATGAGTATTGATCATGCCAGGTGTTTTATCATTAAATCACTTCCTAAGTGATTGAGATCATCCGTCTTGGGGATGTGTACGATACCAGGAACTACATCATCAGGTCGCGTATTAGGTGATTGAGATCATCCGTCCTTTGGGTGTGTATGACGCCAGGAGTTACATCGTCAGATCACAGCATGGGTGATTGAGATCATCCGTCCTGGGCAGGTACACCGCGTTAGGAGTTACATCGTCATATCACATAATGGGTGACTGAGGTTATCCGTTCTGGAAAAGTACACATCGTCAAGAATTACATCATCAGATCACAGATTAAGTGATTTAGATAATCCATCCTGGAGACATTTTTCAATCGTAGGAGTACGGATTGAGTGAATACTTTCATCGTAAGAATGATGATGAGAATTGTTCATACCAGGAGTTACATCGTCGAATCACTGAATAGGTGATTGAGATCATCCGTCCTGGAATGATTATTGGATTTCTTCATACCAGGAGTTACATCACCGAATCACTGAATAAGTGATTGAGATCATCCGTCCTGGTATATTTTTCCTATCATGGGAGTGCGGATTCAATTGGCAATTTTCGCTCCATCCGAAATCAATCCGAGTCTTACCTCTACTAGCCCCCTAGCTGATGTGAGGAAGCAGTGGACTTGCTCATATGAGCTATATTGATCGTAGTACGTCTGGATTTCGGGTTTGTACCGAAGTGTAAATATCCGCTCTGGGAACCATGTTCCGTAGTGGTGAAATTTTAAGGGCGGATTCGACAATGGGAATATCAGAAGTTTATCGAATTTCGCAACCCTTGGTATTCGAGTAATGGTGGCCACGTTTCTAATGATTGGACATTTAATGCCTTAATTCACGTGGGCGCGCCATTATTGCTTTAAATGCGCATGTCTTAATAACCGTCACGTAGGGGCTTGTTGGGCCTAAAATTTGGATTTAGTAGGCCCATTTAGAAAGCTCTGTGACGAAACGATGGCATTTTCGCGCCTTGATGTACTAAACGACAATTTTGGTCCACTAAACGGGGAGTCGTTTGGGGGTAAACGACAGGTTATGTTTAGTGGGTATTCGAAAAATTTTGGTGCCTGATATAGGCATATTTGGCAATCTCAGTTACCATTTCTTCTAATTCTCTTGACGAACTTCTGCAAAAGTTTCGAGAAGATTATCGTGTCTGCCTCTGTGAATCTTAATTCACTATCCTCATCCATCCTTAGGTAACCACTTTCTTTCCATACTTTGTGTCTTGTTTCAATTTCTGAAAATGTCTAGGAAAGGTGTTAGTTTTAGTGGTATCAGCCCTAGAGGAAGAGGAGGAAGGGCCTTCAATCAAAACCCCACAGTTCGTGGTGGGAGGATTCCAGTGGTCTTTCAATCGAAGCCACTAAGCTCAGAGAGGGAGGCGTCGCCGTATCAGAGGCGAAGGGCGATTATACCCTCTTCAGAATCCTCCTCTAGTGAGAGTACTGAGAGCGGTGACCTGTATGTATCTGACGATGTGGATTTTTACCGCAGTGTAAAAGCTTTCACAATGGTGGTGAAGAAAGCAACTGGGAGGAAATCATCTGAAGGGGGATCTTCTTCCGAGAAGTATATCTTGAAGACCCAATCCGGCCTCTGCAATGTGGTTGCACACCGGATAGACTGGGTGAAATTCCAACAGAAACGCCCATTCAGCTGGGTGGCTGAGGAATTTCGTGAGACACCGTCCGTCCACGCTCGGGAGGATGAAGGGGAGCTGGAGCCGCGGTTTACCGTATGGAAGAAGGACAAATACAAATGGTGCTTTCATGTATATGCTCCCCTTCCATCGGTTCGGATATGCCACACACCGGACGAGAGGTCCTTGTTTATGTATGATTTTATATTTCTGAACTTGGGTGTGCGTTTCCCTTTGACGAAGTTTGAGATGGGAGTCCTGAGATTCTTGGACTGCGCCCCCTCGCAACTTCACCCTAATGGATGGGGATTGGTCCGCTCTCTTGAAGTGCTTGGGGAGCACTTCAACTTTAAACCGACGGTGGCCATGCTTTTTTACTTCACTCAAGTGGTCCGCCGTGCGAATAAGGAGAAAGGAGGAGTGAGCTTGATATCCCTCCGGACTATCTCCAAGATCATCAACTTCGAGGCGTACACGGACTCCGCCAAAGTTGATGGGCGTTCATTCAAGTCCTATTTCACGAAGATTAGCGTCCATCCAAATGAATCCATTTTTTGGTTGACTGAAGAAGGGATTCCAAAATTCCCAGTGTCTTGGACGCACGAACATTTTTTGTTGACCTCCCAAGCGTACTATACCGAGGAGGACGAACTGAGCCCAACTTCAATCTCAGTTCTTTCGGCTCTGCAGTCCTACACAGCTTCACATCAATTTTTCTCCTGTAGGCGTTTGTTAGGACCAAAATCTACTCGCGAGGAGTATTTACGTAATTTCCCTGCCATTCTTCATGCGTTATTATGTCATGTCTTGAAACTTTTTCGTCTCTGATTGTGTCTTTAAATTGTGCAGGTGAAATTCAGAGCGAGTCACCAGAGATGAATAGACTAAAAGGTCTCAAGGCCGGAGAGACTTCCGTTGCGGCTGAAAATGACATTCAGGCAAAGCGGAACTCGAAGAAGGCTACTGCTGAGACGATAATATTAACTTCGTCTGCTGGTGACGATATTCCTCTGATCGAGGGCGGATCTGAGAAGGTGGTCGAGAAAAAGAAGAGGACTAAGCGTGATCCTTCGAAGACCTCAGACCGTCAACCCTCGCCCAAAAAACCAAAAACTTCAAGAGGGGCTGCTGAGCTTGTGCCCTCTAAAGAGAAGAGAGCGGAAGAACCCACTCCGGATGCCCCCGGCAGTGTAATCACTTGTGGGGCGAAGCCAATAACGACTTACTTCGCGCCCAAAGCCCCCTGCTCTCTTGAAGGTAATTCCGGTCTTGTTCAACATCCGGTGTACGAGGGCTCTGTTCCAGAGGGCGTTCCTGAATCCTCACCCAAGGTGAAGCCCTCGTTAAAGAATGAAGAACTGATCAGAGCTTGCGACGACGGACAGAAGCACTTGGCTGATTTATCCGAGCTCCTCAAGTCGGTTCGTGAGCTCACAGAAGAAAATGAGAGGCTCACCTCAGTGGTTGGCAAGGACAAGGCAATCATCCTCCAATTAGAAGGAAAATTAAAAACTTCCGAAGAAGAAAATCAGAAGAAGGATGAAGAAATTGCCAAGTTGAAGAATCTTGCCAAGGAGCTCGAGGGTCAAGTTTCTGATCAGAAGAAAATCAATGCTGACCTCAATGCTCATCTCTGCACGGAGAAGAAACGCTCTTCAAAGCTGGAAAAGGGGTTGAAGGAGGCTAAGGTCGTCCATTCTCTAGGAGTGGATGATTGGACACGTAAGGAAAAGGAGCTGCTATCAAAGCTGGCGGATTCGAATGGTGAAGTCAAGACTCTGAAAGCAGACCTGGACGATGCTGTAAACATGTGTGATCAAGCAGTCAAGGAGGCTTTCGGGTTAGCAATTCGTCAAGTGTTATACCGGAATCCCAAGGTGTCACTTAGTTTGAACGGTATTGATCCGTTCTATGAGTTTCACCAAGGGAAACTGGTGGCCATCGTTGACAATCGTCAAGAGAGTCCGCCTAACACTCCTTATAAGTTTGCTCCTTTACCTAAAGGTCAATCAATGAGACCTTCCCTCCTGAAACCCACGAGTACAGGATCGAGCTCTCGCACTGAAGGAGGCAAGACCGGAGACAAAGGCAAGGGGAAAGAGGGAGACCCAAGCCAGAAAGAGTAGCACCTTTCTTGTTTGCTTTTTCGTTTTATTGATTTGAATTCGCTGTGTTCCGGGATCAGCTCCGGATTATTACACGAATTGTAATTCTTATTGAATCAATAAAAGAGTTTTTTACCTCCATTCTTGTTTAGTGAAAAACAACTTTAATAGAGGGATTGCATTTGTATTGTATTATTCCGGATTTAAGTAATGAAGATCGGATTGTAAAACAAAATCTCCATACCGGACATATACATGCGAAATGGATTTCATAATAAAACCACCGCTTGTGAGGGAACACATCAGTGCTTCAAGAACGGCTTAAGGGGAATGATTGTGAGATCGTTTTAGACGAGAGTTCATTCCTCAAATTATTCGTTAAACCGTTGATGTTGTCCCCCAGTTTCATTGGGTGATGATTCACTTTGAATAAACTCTGAGTGAGATTTTCACGTGAGAGATCTTGAGAATGAGGATTAAAATAGAAACTCCTCTTCAAATATTTCCGACTGAGGAATTTCGGGTGAAAATGCCTTAGATTGTGGCGTACCCGAGTGAATTGTTTGTGTCGGAGTTTACGAGTTAGTTATAAAACTTCCAAATAAAAAACTTCATAAGAGAGTATTAATTTGGAGTTCAGTATAACTTACTTGTTGTGTTTGGAGTTCGGATTGATCCTACTGTCCATGTAATATTTGGCGTTCGGTTTAATCCTACCAGCCGTTCTCCAATGACAATTCTTCACCGACGTTCGGTTAATCCTACTAGTCGTACTCAGAGTTCGGTTTAATCCTACAATCCGAGCCTTCGATACGGGGTTCGGATCAGGGCTAATCCTGAACCTACTGCGCCCGTCACTTGGGGTTCAGCGTGGTCTTGAAGAAAAACCAGCTTACTGCGCCCAAGCCTTCGCATGGGGTTCGGTTTGTGGCCTTGAAGAAGGACCAGCCCTACAACCCATGTAGTCTTCGAATGGGGTTCGGTTTGTGGCCTTGAAGAAGGACCAGCCCTACAACCCATGTAGTCTTCGAATGGGGTTCGGTTTGTGGCCTTGAGAAAGGGCCAGCCCTACAACCCATATCCTGAGGTTCGGTTTAATCCTACAACTCAGGTCTTCTCCGACGTTCGGTTTAATCCTACTAGTCGTACTCAGAGTTCGGTTTAATCCTACAATCTGAGCCTTCACCGGTGTTCAGCCAAACTTACTAACCGTACCCAGAGTTCGGTTTAATCCTACAATCTGGGCCTTCAATATTTACACACTCGAGGAGTTACATCGTCAATTACAGAATGGGTAATTGAGATCATCCGTCCTGAGTATGTTCTTATGCGTTGCGCATATTCGAAGAGTTACATCGTCAACTACAGAATAAGTAGCTGAGATCATCCGTCCTGAATACACCGGATAAACTGAAAATCACAACATAAGAAAAACTCGAAAGAGTTAAATTGTTATGAGAGATTCTTATTAAATCAAAAATAAGAATTACAAGGAGAGCGTAGCTGTGAAAATAAATTCTCCAGTATTCAATCCAAGATAAGGATAGGAGAGTGTAGAAACAGCTAGCTATAGTAGATGCGCAAGTTTTGGGTGTTCCATTTGTTTCGGATTGGAGTGCCATCAAGGTTTTCAAGGCGATAAGAGCCTTTGCCAGTGACCTCGGATACCCTGTATGGGCCTTCCCAGTTTGGGGCTAATTTGCCTTGATGGGCGAATTTATTCCCTATACTTGCTTTCCTCAAAACCAAATCTCCAACGTTGAAAGTCCTTGATTGGACTCGTTTGTTGTGCCGGAGAGCAACTTTGGCTTTGATGGCTTGATCTCGGATGAAAGCGTCTTCTCTGAGTTCTTGTATGACATCTATTTCGGATGCCAAGTTAGCATTATTGGTTTCTTCAGAGAAGTACTTAACTCTTGTGGAAGCAATTTGCAGTTCCACAGGTATCATTGCCTCGACCCCGTATGTTAGGCGATATGGGGATTCATTGGTGGATGAATGAGGCGTTGTCCGATATGCCCATAGGACATGACACAGCTGGTCTGTCCATCCGCCCTTGGCTTCTCCAAGGCGTTTCTTTAGTCCCTTCAGCACCTCCCTGTTGGCCACTTCAGCTTGACCATTAGTTTGGGGATGTTCGACGGATGAGAATATTTGGGTTATTCCTAACCCTTCAAGCAAATCTGTGAATTTTCTATCCGTGAACTGGGTGCCATTGTCTGTGACAATCCGTGCTGGGACCCCGAACCGTGTTATGATGTTTTCATACATGAAACGGCGGGTTCGAGCTGAAGTAATATGCACCACCGGCTCTGCTTCTATCCACTTAGTGAAATAATCGACCCCTACAATGAGATATTTGATGCCCCCAGGAGCAGTTGGAAAGGGGCCCAGAATATCCAATCCCCATTGATAGAAGGGCCATGGAACAGCGGATGTGAAGAGTTCTTCCGCCGGTGTGTGGTGTAGGTTAGAGAATTTTTGGCAAGCGTCGCATTTTTTGACGAAGTCAATGGAGTCTTGCTTCATTGTGGGCCACCAGTATCCAGCTCTGAGGATTTTTCGCATTAAGCTTCTTCCTCCGGCATGGTGTCCATTTTGTCCTCCATGCACTTCCTCCATTACACCTTGCACCTCATCCTCTTTGAGACAAATTAAATAGGGCACAGAGAGTGCCCTTCTGTAGAGATTACCATCAATCATAGTGAAATACGGTAATTCTCTCCTTAACCTCGTCTTTTCCTTCTCATCTGTGGGTAGCTGTCCATCAGCCAAATAACAGATGTAAGGAGCCATCCATGTATCTCCGTAAAGGGAGTCAGTCATTATGGCATTTAGAGAAGGGAAAAGAGGGATGCTGGGCGACGTTAGCGTGCTTTGAACCAGAGTAGTGGTGCTACCCGGTCGTTTAGTGCTTGCTAACCTGGAGAGTATATCCGCTCTCGTATTCTCTTCACGTGGAACATGCTTGAACTCCACCTTTGAGAATTTCTCAGTCAACTCCTTGACACAGTTCAAGTATAATTGGAGTTGAGGTTCGCGAGCTTGATAATCTCCTAAGATCTGCGAAATCACCAGCTGTGAATCGCTACAGAGTGTCGCCTCAGAAGCTCCGATGTCGATTGCAGCTCTTAGCCCGGCCAAGCAAGCTTCGTACTCAGCTTGGTTGTTAGATGTTTTGAAATTGAAACGGAGGGAGATTTCCAGGTGTACTCCATCGTTACTTTCGAGAACTACACCTGCTCCAGAGCCTCTTTGGTTTAATGAACCATCAACGTAGATGGTCCAATGGACTCGAGGGTAGTCTGGATCAGTCCCTGTCATTTCCACAATAAAGTCAGCCAGGACTTGAGCTTTAATAGCGCTGCGGGGTTCGTAGGATATATCAAACTCAGAGAGTTCAATAGACCATTTGATCATCCTCCCAGCGAGATCGGGCTTGATTAAGACAGAACGGAGTGGCAAATCCGTTCTTACTATGATTGGATGGGCGTGAAAGTACGGACGCAACCGTCGTGAGGCCCAAACAACAGCGAGGGCGGCCTTTTCAATTTTTTGATACCGGATCTCAGCACCTTGCAAGGTCTTGCTAGTGAAATAGACCGGTCTTTGTCCATCAGGAGTTTCTTTTACCAAGGCAACGCCCAAAGCTTCATCTGAAATAGCCAAGTACAGAATGAGTGTGTCTTCGGGGTCAGGCTTTGTGAGAATGGGAGGTTTGGACAACACCTCCTTAAGCTCTTGGAAAGCTTTTTCTTGTTCCTGTCCCCACTCGAATTTCTTGGACTTTTTCAGTATTTTGTACAGAGGGAGCGACCTGTGAGCCATCTTCGGCATGAACCGTGCCAAAGCTGCTACCTTGCCATTCAGGGATTGGACTTCTTTGAGATTCTTAGGACTTTGCATGTCTAGAATCGTTTGGCACTTCCCTGGATTGGCTTCTATACCACGTTGAGTTAACATGAAACCCAAAAATTTCCCAGCAGGGACAGCAAATGTGCACTTCATTGGGTTCAGCCTCATGTTAAATTGTCTCAAGCGGGTGAATACTTGGCGCAGGTCGTCAATATGATCGCCACCAACCGGTGTCTTTGCTATTATGTCGTCAATATATACTTCAACAAGTTTGGTGTGCATACCTTCGAAAACCTTGTTGATCATGCGCTGATATGTCGC
This sequence comes from Clitoria ternatea, assembly GCA_037962975.1. Classification (NCBI taxonomy): domain Eukaryota; kingdom Viridiplantae; phylum Streptophyta; class Magnoliopsida; order Fabales; family Fabaceae; genus Clitoria; species Clitoria ternatea. Next base: position 10,691,622 of record CM075676.1, read on the forward strand.
CCCAGCGTTTTTCAGGCCAAAAGGCATGACCGTATAGCAAAAGACACCACGATCATTTATGAAAGCTGTCTTCTCTTGATCCTCTTCGCACATCGGAATTTGGTTGTAACCAGAGTATGCGTCCATGAAACTCAGGTATTGATAACCAGAGGAATCATCCACCATCCGATCTATATTAGGAAGAGGATAAGGATCTTTTGGACAGCAGCGGTTGAGGTCCACGTAGTCAATGCACATTCTCCATTTACCATTGGATTTAGGGACCATCACCACATTCGAAAGCCAAGAGGAATATCGGATTTCCCTGATAAATCCGGCATTCAGCAATTCCTCAGTTTGCTGGCAAGCTGCCTTCTGTTTCTCTGGGCCCAATCGTCTTTTCTTTTGGGCCACAGGTTTCGTCTCTGGATAGACGGAAAGTTTATGACAACAGAATTCAGGGTCTATGCCTGGCATATCGGCTGCGGTCCATGCAAAGAGGTCTTTAAACTCTTGCAAGAGAGCCAGCAGTCGCTGCTCTATTTCAGCATCTAGCTTGTCATTGATATGGGTGATCTTTTCTGGAGAATCTCCCAAGACAATGTCCCTGGAACTTCCATCCGGTGTGGGCTTTGATGGGTTGAACGGATCAATGTTCAAATCCGCTCTAGGATCCAGGTCGACAAGACTTACAGATCCAGCCGATGTTCCAGCATCATTAAGTTTCCTCTTTTTATTGGAGGCGTCCAGCTTTGTCATGTTGAGGCTAAGGTTGTAGCAGTACCTAGCCATCTCTTGATCACCCCGGATAGATGACACAGCATTATTCTTGTCAATGAACTTGATAAGGAGGTGAGGGGTTGATACAACTGCCTCCATTGCATTCAGAGTAGGACGGCCTATGATGCCATTAAATGGTGATTTGACATCAATCACTAGCACCCGAGACTTAACCGTCCTGGCTCCTGGCTCGCCTTCAAACGAGATAAGGGTGTCAAGATACCCTTTAGTTGGTTGCTTTGCGCCATTGAAAGCTGTTAGTTCCTGCGTGTAAGGCTGTAAGTCTGAGTCTTTAAAACCCATTCTTTCAAAGCAATTATAGAAAATAACATCGCAGGAACTTCCCTGGTCAACAAGGATTCTTCGGACGTCCTTGTTGGCGATCACAGCGGTGATGACTACAGCATCGTCACCACCAGGAACGGTTGGGCCAAAATCCTCGTCAGAGAAAGAGATTATGGGAGCCTCAATTCCTCCTCTGTAAGGGCGATTGTCTTTGACTTTCCCTTGCACGGATAGAATCATTCTGTGATGATTCTTTCGGGCTGTAATTGAAGCTCCTCCTCCAGCGAACCCTCCAGCAATCATGTCAATAACTTCATGTCGGCCCTGACGTTGTTGCTGGGGTATGCTGTCTTTCTGTGCTGCATTATCGGTCATTACACCTTTTTGCTTCTCTGCAGCAGAGAACTTTCGAACCGGACTGGGGTTGTTGTCATCCCCATCGTCGGGATCTCTTTCTCTTTTCTCATTCCGTTCTGCCCTGTCAAAGGATTTTTCTTTGAACAGGTATTGCTTCAATTTGCCTTCTCTAATTAGCGTCTCAACCGCGTTCTTTAGAGCTTGGCATTCATCAGTGGAATGACCATTTTGCTCATGAAAATCACAGTACTTTCGTGAATTTCCTGGTCTTTTCATAGGGGCTGGTCTCCTGATGCCATATGTGCTGAAAACTGGCCATCCGACCTCTCTCAAAATCTGAGATGGTCTGGCAGATAACTGTGCATAATGGCTGAAAGAATTAACATGCCTTTCTCGAGGTCGAGGAGGGCGGTTATCCACCTTAGGATTGGTGAATGGCCTCTCCATGCGTTCTGACCTCGTCTTCTCCTTACCCTTCTGGGTTTGGGGAGATGGTGTTGGTGGCTTTTTCTTTGCAGCCATTGCCTCCAAGTGCATCTCTATGCTCACATACTTTGAGGCTTTTTTCCTGAAATCCTCAAAAGTTGCTGGGGGGCTCTTTGCTAATGAAAGAGCGAAAGCTGATCCTGGCTGCAATGCTTCAATCACGATATGCAGCTTGATAGATTCTGTGAGGTTAGGAACCAGGGCTGCTTCTTTATAAAACCTCTTCAGAAAATCTTTTAAGCCCTCTGTTTCACCTTGCTTAATCTGAGCCAAGGTATGAGACGTCTTGGGTACGTCTCTGGAGATGACAAAGTGGGTTTCAAAGGCAGCTGCCATTTCCGTCCAAGAATCTATGGATCCAGAAGGTAGGCCTTTAAACCACCCGAGGGCTTCCTCAGACAATGTTCGAGGGAACATTCGGCACATCACGTCTTCATCAGCCCCCAAGTACATGGCTTCAAACACATAAGCATCAAGGTGCTTAGTTGGATCAGTTTCACCATTATACTTTCCGATGGAAAGTGGTTGAGTGGTTTGAAGGTGCTTGGGGATGCTGATGCCCATAAGTCTCCTTGAAAAAGGAACCTTAAGATTATAAGACAATGGGGGTGCTGTTGTTGAATCTCTCTTCCTTCGGGAAGTTGCATCCTCAGAATCGCGAGTTTGTTCTCCCTCCTCAAAGGTTGGGATCTTTGAGTACTGAAGAGTGGTAGACTTTTCACCATCAGTTGTGTGGGGAGTGTTTCGCGTGCGAGATGACTCTTTATCCTCACTTTGCCTTTTTTCTCTTCGCAATTCAGCGAGTTCCCTCTGAAGTTGTTTGATCAACTCATCACGAGGATCAGGATCAGACACTGTTACTATCCTCTTTGAGTTGCCCCCATGAGAATCAAGGTTGAGTTTTCTGTAGGCATTAGGATTGGTTCTGCCTTCAGCTTGATTCTCCATGGAGTCTTGTGCTTCGCCTTGCATGGTGGATTACCTGCTCTGTCAAAGGATATGGGAATAACTTTATCGGGTCCCACCGGGCGTGCCAATGATCTGTCCTGGACCGGGGTCAATAGATCCGATCTCAAGCCAGTCACGAATAGTATGTCAATACTGTCTAGTAGACCGGATGTATGTGTATCCGATGTGAGTATCCGTTGTCCTTTAATGTGGAGAGCGGATTGGGCGTTCTGGAGATCCTTCACACCGACCTAACGCGTTGAAGTGGGCGAATGGTGGTGTCACCTGCAAAGATTCTCCGACGCTCAAGTCAGTGATTATATTCCAAGTAAGGAATGTACTCAGCGAGTAATCAGTCGTAAAAGAGCTGAAGATGAAGATGAAGATGAAGCTCCCTCACTTCAATCATGAAGTTAGTTCATATACCTGATTGGCTCGATTAACGAGGACTCGTTGGTGGGGAACCACCAACTCCCATTAGCATTATTATATTGCGCACTTACCTGCATGATTGGGTCAAGTGGCTATTTTATATTGAGCATAGAGAATGTAGACTAGGATTAGGGAACAAGTTGACCATTCCCGTGAGCAGAATTTGGCTCGTAGTGCAGGGAATTATTGATCGATCCCTGTAGCAACAATCCTTGTCTTTTGCATAGTGATGTGTGTATTATCCGATGTCATGGTGTTATCCTGGATAACCGGTATAGGGAGAACGCCTGATACGGAATTACAGTCCGGATGTATACCGATGACACCGGTTACACGTAGATGTCTTATCAAAGACGTTGAAATATGTATAGCAGATCGGATACCGGTATTGAGACCGGATCAGTTTATATGTGGTGGTACAGCAATTTCATGGAGATCCATAAAGCAAACGATCACAGCAACATCATCTAATCATGCTAAAATTCTAGCATTACATGAAGCAAGTCAAGAATGCGTTTGTTTGAGATCTATGATTCAACATATTCAAGAAATCTGTGGCTTGCATGCTGAAAAATTACCACCAACAATTTTATGTGAAGATAATACAGCTTGTATCTCCCAATTAAAGGAGGGTTATATTAAGAGAGATAGGACAAAACATATTTCACCAAAATTTTTCTTTACTCATGATCTTATAAAGAATTGTGAAATAAATGTCCAGCAAGTCCGATCATGTGAGAATCTAGCAGATATCTTTACAAAATCTTTACCAACCAAAGTCTTCGAGCAACTAGTACAGAAGATTGGTCTTCGACGCTTACATAAAATGTTCTGATGAGGGGGAGAATTAAATAATTGTATATTTAATTATTTATTTACTTTGTAAAGAATGTTGTACTCTTTTTCCTTCACTAGGTTTTTATCCCACTGGGTTTTTTCTAGTAAGGGTTTAACGAGGCATATTCTAAAATATGGACATCCAAGGGGGAATATTATGAATATTAAAATAAAGGTGGATGTCCACCTTAGGCTATAAAAGGGCTCATAACCCCTTCATCATTTTGAAAGAGTGAAAGGAATTCATACATTGCTACTTCTTCTTCTATTCCTCTTTCTCTTCTTCAATCTCTTTAGAGTTATTTCATAACAAAATAAACGCTTTTAAACGTGTTTAAATTTTTTTATATAGAATCTTTATCTTATTCAGCCTGTAGAAGGTTTTAATGACTCAACAAAATTACATGTCTAAGATTATAAATTTTAAATGAATGTATTCTGCAATTTATTTTTCATTATAGCGGCCAACCTATAATGAATCAAAATATATATGAATTCTGTATTTTTCTTTATTCCAGTCCACCTATAAAAATCCCACATGAAAACCCATTAATTAATTTAGTTTTCAGGTATTTGTATATCAAAAAAATTAACGAGTAAAATACAACTAATTACTATCTCTTATTTCAAATATAAATAAAATTTAGTAGAACTTTTGGTTTATAATATATATAAAATTATATTTTTTTAATATCATTAAATGTTTGTCTATCAAATATGTCCTCTTAAATGATATGAGTATTTTTTAATATTATATCAAATATTTGATAATATTAATATAAGTAACTACTTTCAACTATTATTCTAGGTACTTATATTTAAAACCGAAGATAATATTTTTCTATGACAAATAATAACTAGTGTTTTAGGTATTTATTAAGAAATTGAAGTAAAAATTATGAAGGACAGTTATTAATAACATATCTTATGCTTTTGTTTTTAAAAAATACCATACAATAAATTTCAATACATCCGGAATGCGATTTCTAATAACATTATTTAATGATGGCTAAGTTGATGAAAGCGAGGTATTTATTATTTAAAGATACTCATTGAGTTGAATGTCGTTCCCAGGAGCAATACTGCCGGTAAAAGCAAAGTTGACTGAAGCACATGTGAAAACCATTCACCATTTGTTTTGGATTTGAATAAAAACTAAAAGAAGTTTTGATTTATAGATGAGAAAACTGGGTTGAGGAAATAAAAAAAAATTAAAAGTTAATATTGATTCTTCACATTGTTCAAAATAATTAAAATTCTGTTTTATCATAGAATATATTTTTCCCTTCTCGGAACCTCCGTTCCGTTCTCCTCACCATCTGACCAAACATCGTCTAAGTGTCAGTATACAATTTAATAAAATTAAATTTCTATTAAATTATTTTTTTTATTAGTCTAACTAATAATTTAATTGATACAACCAATCAAACAGACACTAAAATTAGAGAAAAGAATGAATTTTGGGGTTCCGCATTTTCAAGAACTTCTACATAATTGTTAAATAACTTTGGAGTTTCGATCATAAAATATAAAATAGAGATTACACTATCATTTATAACAAAGTCAGGATGGCCGAGTGGTCTAAGGCGCCAGACTCAAGTTCTGGTCCTTGTGAGAGGGCGTGGGTTCAAATCCCACTTCTGACATTTTAGTGTGTTTTTCCACCATTTCCATTTCTGTTCGGCTCACCCAACATTGTTTGTCTCTGTAACTGTTTATCTATTGCATAATCTTTTGAACTATTTAAACGAAAGTGAGATGTGGAATATACAAGGTTACGTTTAGTTAAAATAATCTTTTCCTAGTTTTTACGAAATTTTTAAAATTTTATTTTCCATAAAAAAATTATAAAAACGTGTTTAGTTATTATACCCATTCAAATTGAAAAACATGTTTAAATACAATTAGTTTTCCATTTTCTTCTCTTTTTTTCATATTCTTTCATTCAAACTAGTTAAAAATTACTTTATATATATTATTTATGGTCTTATATTATATACATATTTATATAAATATACTATCAACAATGTAGAAATACTTTATATAAAAAATTTAAAAAATAAAATTAACTAAGTTGCATATAAGATTATTCAACAAAAAATTAACTAATGACTTCAAAAAATACTATACATCTTCTCATATAAAAAACGTATAATCTTGTCAGTTTTTCTTCATCGATTTATAAAAAATTAGAATTCATTCAGGTTCATAATTTTAAATCGGTAGCATGTAAAATTATATCAAGGAAGTGAAGTTCAACGTTATGAAAATAGAAAAGAAAAGATAAAGGAGAATCGGGAGTGCAATAAGCAATACCGTGTACTCTAAGAAAAGGGTTTTCAAAATTTTTGGAAAAGTGAATGTTATTTATAACAGAAAAGTTGGAATACTAGATAGGATAATTTTTTAAATAATAGATGTTTTTTAGAATAATTGGTTTTCTATTTTTCAATTATTTTTCTTAGAAAACTAAGTCATTGAATATGTTTTGTATTTTTTTATATTTTTATATTTTTCTTGGAAAACATTTTAACTAAATGTACCCTACAATTTTTCCTCTACTTAATTTCCCCCAAAATTTTTCCTTTCAAAACTATCACATCAAGTGTTATTAAAACTGGACTAGTGATTAAGTCAATAAAGATACTAGATCAATAATTGAATTAGTTGACTCGATCTAATTAAAAAAATAAAAAATATATTACATATAAAATTTAAGTATTTCATACTCTAAAATCTTAAAATTAAACACATAATAAGTACCTAATGAAGAAAAACTTGCTATTTTTCTAATTTTAACTACAAGAATGAGGATAAAAGCTTAGTGATTCTTTTAGGGGAAAGAAACGACATCGTTTTGTGAGAAAAATTAATTAATCAGTCTAGGTTAATTAGGTTGTTGATTTTAACCAAAATCAGCCAATTGAATCTAGTTCCCATTGGCCAACTGTAATTTCGTTCCACTTAAGTATTCAGACTAGTTAGGTCATCGGTTATCAATCCGACAAATCGGTTTAAACCGGTTTTAATAAGACCAGTCACATGAAATTTTATATTTTATTATCTTTAATTTATTATTTTATATTATTTACAAGGGTTAAATATGTTTTTTGTTGTTGTGTTTTGCCCAACTTTTAGTTTTAATCATTTAACTTTTTCTACTTTAAATTCTTTTGTTATTTAATATATTGAAATTTGTCATTAACGTGTTGAGTTAGTCGTATTGTTAACTCAGCAAATATAAATGTCACATCATATATATATATATATTGTTGAGTTTCTCCAATTTATTATTCTTTAAGCTTTCAAAGTTAAACCTATTTTCTTCTCCACCAACATCTTTAAGAATTAATCTCAATATATTGAATAACATAATGACTAAAACCAATGAATTCCAAGACACCAAAACAAAAATTAGACAAAACAAAGGGATGAAAAAACATATTTAACCATATTTATAATCATATTAATAAAAAATAACTTTATATTCTTGTATTTTCAATGTATAAAAATTTAAATGGACAGAAAACATTTTATTATTTATTATAAAAATATTTATAATATTATTTTATAAATGCTACTACTATTACCGTTAAAATCTTCTAATTATTAAATATTACTATATTATTATATGTTATTTGTAATAAGATAACGATAAATATTAATATATTATTAATTTTTTATGCTAAAGTTTGATAACAGCAGAGAATTATATTATCATTCCAATTTTAAAAATTAATTTTGTAATATGATATTATTTAAAATTATAAAATTATGTTACTATTACTATTATTTTTCACTATTTAAAAAATAAAATAATATTATAGCTTGTTCCCTTCGGGTCGGGAAAGGGCCCCATAGAATTCCTTTATTCTTGGAGAGCATAATGGAGATTCTAAGTTCCCATGATCATGGCAGAATACAATTATTTTTTGGCTAATTTGGCCTGGACTGGAAGGCCCCCTTTCCCTTTTTTTTACCGTTGTATAAATATGGCTTCAGAGTTTCTTTTGTAATTCAAGTGATATTTTCGAGCAATAGAACCTTAATTTTCCTAGAGTAATTTTCTAAGGTTTTGTGTTACGTGCTCAAGAGTAAACATTTTGGCGTCCACTGTGGGGTCTGGTGAAACGGTTCCTATAGAAACATAAAAGAGACCAGTTCTAGGGAGGACAACAATGGTAACCACGCACAACAATCCCAACCGCCAGAAGATGGCAATCATTAGGAGCAGTAAGGGAGACAACAAGACAAGGGCGACCAAATGCAGGAAGTATTGACTCTTGTTCAGACGTTGCAATGAGCAGTGAAGAAACCATGCAAAGAGAATGAGGACTTGTACAATTATAGGATGAAGGAGAAAGAGGCCTCCAGTTATCACAACACTCAAACCACGAGGCAAACAACAAACAAGCCTGAGCCCTTGATGCCTTACGTGACTCACCCATTCACAGAAGAGATAATGGTCACTCTAATGCTAACGCACTACAAACCACTGATGATGGAGAAGTATGACGAGAGGGGTGACCCGGAGGAACACCTTACCATGTTCACCACCAATTTGCTTATTACAGGGACATCCGATGCATTGCTCAACAGGACGTTCTCCATAACCCTGACCAAATCTACCCTTCGATGGTTCTCACATATTCCTCTGAGGAATGTATCTTACTTCATAGATTTGATAGAGAAATTCTTGACCTAACTCACTTTTAACTGATCGGTGCAGCAAACCTCGCATAGACTGGTCAATCTTAAATAGGGCAGGGAAGAGACACTTAAGAAATTCATGGCTCGCTTCAATGAGCAGGCCATTCAAATTCACGACCTGACCTCGGAAGTGGCCCTTCATGTGATCTAATAAACCCCCATTTGAATATAGATGATTTCAGACAGCGAGTAGCCCGATACATCAACATGGAGGAACAAGAAGCCGATCGAATGGGAAACTCTGAGCAAGGGACTACGAGGACGAAGCCATAAAAAAAGTCCCAAGGCAAACAAAGAGTAGAAGAGTGCAACCTACTCTAACCCAAAGTACAACACCTTCAACCCCCTAAACAACAGGAAGGACAAAATCATGCATGAGATCTACAACACTAAACTACTCAAGCTACCCCTACTAGGAGAATAGACAAAGGGCTCAGATAGATCTAAGTTCTATGAATTTCACCGAACTTTCAGCCATGACACTGAAGACTATTGTTCATTGAAAAACTAAATTGAACATTTTATTCGATAAAGATACTTGGATAAATTTGTTGACTAGAGAAGAGAAGCACCATGAGAAGCTAACCAGAAGAGGGAAAGGGAATCTTTGAGGCAGGTAAAGCTACAATCACACGAACATCCTCAGCAGGAGTGTGGATGTTCCCGATCCCGTAGGCTTGAGGATATGAGGGATGTTGGGAAAAGAATCATACACACTATTTCCAGAGGCTTTCTCAGAAGTAGAGGTGACACTTCATGTGGGACAGGGCAGGTTAACTCCATACACTGCCTCCCAAGCAATGTAGCCATCACCTTCGATGGTACAAACCTGCCTTAGGGAGTTCCAAACAAGGATGAATTGATGATGGTCACAATGGAAATAGTAGAGTGTATCATAGGAAAGGTGCTAGTGGACCAGGGAAGCTCCGTAGATATTCTCCATTGGAAGGCTTTTAAACGGCTCTAGCTATCTACTAATTGGCTTAAAAGATATGACGTAATGTTGGTGTATGCACTATGAGCTTTTATGCTTTTTCATTTGTATCATTTTTCTACTTATCAATAGAATAAATATTTCAGTTTAAAATTGTTTTAAACTTATTTATCCTTGGAGTAATAGGTCATTAAAAATTATTCCTAAAATGTCCCTAGTTAAGTATTTACATGGGGACATGTAAATACACTGAGACTAGTGTGTGAGTGTACTGATGACCTGATCTCACAGATCATAGATATAGATGATATCGAGTCTTCACACGGGTACACATTAAGAGTAATGATGTACTGGACAGACCCACTATGAGAACGTTGCATGGATCGTTACATGATTGTCATAAACGATTCTCAATGTGATAATGGTATATGTAGTCCTTCAACCTGAAGTCACTACGATTCCTACATGAGGAGTTTATTGTTTTAATACAATTAAACGTCTTCTGTAACAAGAGGACTATAAAGGTTGTGATTAGACAATGAACAAATTATGCAGAGGGATGTGAGTGATGTAGATGGGATTTGTCTCTCCTATGTGACAGGAGTGATATCCATAGGCCACTTGATAGAGTAAGACTAAGAAAATGCATGGCCATGCTAGAAAGAATAAATATTAGATATTTATTCGGATCCAGTCTACTCCGGTATCAAGTAAAATAAATTGGGCCATACAAGATGACGCGACCATGCCTTGGGCCCAATTAGGATATCGTGACAAAAGGAATAAACGTATTAAATAATTATCACTTATAGGTTATGTTGATAATATTCGGACATAATGATACATTGCTAGATGCCGCTCTTATTTTATATTAATAATAAAATAGTTTATTATTAATATGACCAGGTATTTTACCTATAGGGTCACACACATAGAGTAAGCCCATCAGAAAATGTTGTCTTATTTTAGTTGGACTAAAATAAAGCTATTGGGCCTAACTCATTTGGAATGAGTAAGGAGCCCACTTTTAGAGAGAACAAATTAGGTCAAAACTAAGCCTATAAATAGATCATAAGATGCTCATAGGCCGTTCACTCAAGTGAGACACAAATTCGCAAAAAGTTGCAAGAGCTACACGCCGTCAACCTAGCAGTTGGCAAGTGTTGCGATTCTGGTGGGAGTGCTCGTGTGGACCCCTAAAGGACGAGGCTACGACTGCTTCGGAGTTCTTCAAGAGGTAACCTAAAATAATTCGAAATTGTTTTGTGCTTTGAAACACGGAACCTTGCAAATCCTATGGAATCCCTTTTACCTTTCCGCTGCTCATGCTTAGGGATTCCCTAACACGTAACGCTCCTCAGTTTTATGGGAGACTCAATACAGGTGATGGGCTATATGGAATTAAAGACAATTTTTGGATCAGGGGAGGACAACAAAGCGATCATGGTTAAATACTTGGTTGTTGACATTCTGAGTTCCTACATCGCCATTCTTGGATAACCATCACTCAATGTGCTTGGAGTGATCATCTTAACCCTACACCTCATGATGAAGTTCCCGCTCAGAGATGAGTGTATTAGAGTTGTCCGAGCTAACCCCGAGGTCGCTTGGAAATGTTATCATGAAAGTCTCCATTCCAGGGAAACTTTTATAGTGGAATAGGATATAGAGACAGGGTTTGACCCTAGGGATGAAAGAGAGCACGAGCGTCCACAGCCGGTAGAGTCCTTGAAGCTGGTGCGGGCAAGGTCTGGTTCGAGCCAATGCAGCCGTATCAATGCAATGCTAGATCAAGATTTGGAGGACTCGTTAGTCAAGCTCCTAAAAGTGAATGCCAACCTCTTTGGATGGAGTTCCTCAGACATGTCGGGAATCGACCCAAACATCATATGTCATTCGTTGAACATAGACCCATAGGCTAGGCCAGTAACATAGAAGCAGCGAAAGCTAGGTCCTAACAGGAGAGCAACAGTGAAAGAAGAAACAGATAAACTACTCGCAGCCAACTTCATTCAGGAGGTTAGGTACCCACCCTGGCTCTCTAATGTGGTCATGGTAAAAAAAGGCGAGTGGCATGTGGCGAACATGTGTGGATTTCACATACCTTAATAAGGTATGTCCTAAAGATCTTTACCCTTTTCCTAGTATTGATCGTTTGACAGGTAGTACTTTAGGGTACCAAGTATTGAGCTTCATGGACAGATATTCAGGATACAACCAAATACAGATGAACCTGAGAGACGAAGAAAAGACCGCCTTTATCACTAGAAGGGTAAATTACTGCTATCAGGTAATGTCATTCAGGTTGAAGAACGTCGGTGCTACCTACCAATGTTTAGTAGGTAAAATCTTTGCCAAACAGATTGACAGAAACATGGAAGTTTATGTGGATGATATGGTCGTAAAGACCAAGGAAGCAAGAAAGCATACAGAAGACCTAGAAGAAACGTTCGTCGAGCTCAGAAGACATAATATGCATCTCAACCCTGACAAATGCTCAATCAGAGTCCATGGCGAGAAGTTCCAGGGGTACATGCTAACATACAGAGGTACATGCTAACAATCAGAAATCCAAAAGCCATGGCCCTTCATGAATCATTATGCTTCAAATGGAAAGGTATCTTTTCATGATTCATGACCATCCATTGGCATCCTTTCAAGAATTTTTCTCCATTATAAATAGAGATGCATTTCATTTGTAAAATCACACCAATTGTTTCCATCCTTTCTTGAATAATACTTTAAGGCCATATTCTCTTATTAAGTTCTAGAAGTGCTTCAATTTGTTTTATACACTCTAAGAGAGAGTAAATTCTTAAATTGTTTTCAAGTTCCTTTGTAATCGTAACTTAGGTTGGATTACCCAAAGGTGAAAGTGTTGCAAGAGAAGGATTTCTCTTGTGTTGTAAGAAGGCTTTGCATCAGGGGGAGGATTCCTAAAGTGGAAATGCTTCGTCTCTTGTAGAGAGGTGTTGAAAGACTAGTGAAAATCTCAAGGGTTGCTTAAGGACTGGATATAGGCAGGATTGGCTGAACCAGTATAAAATTCTTATTTGCAATCTTTTCCCTTAAACTATTTACGTTTCAAGCATTATCATTGAGTGCATTAGTTGTTCACATATTAGTTCATGCATTGATATACAGAGTATTTGCTTCTTGCTTACTAACTCTTAAAGAAAGAACTCATTATTAGAAAGGAAACTTTGTGAGTGCTAAGGTTTTTAGAAACCCATCTCACCCCTTCCTCTTCAGTTTCCTAGAGACCACTTAGGTTAACATGTTTCAGGCAAAGGACCCTGCCCTGGCCAAATACCTCTCTCACGTGAAAAGGTGGATAGCGAAATTTAAACTATTCAAAATAGTATATGTCCCCAGGGCAGAAAATGAGAGAGCAGACTTACTCTCCAAGCTAGCTAGCACCAAGAAAGTATGAAATTTAAAAATGCTCGTGCAAGTCACCTTGGAAGAACCTACTATCAAAGACACAGAACATACAAATGAAGTCACCATTACACCCGGGGAAAACATGTGGATGACCCCAATAGTGGACTTCCTGACTAGGGGGATCTCCCCTCGGATTTCTCATAAGCTAAGAAAATACAAACGCACTTAACAAATTATACCCTTATAGAGGGGCAACTCTACAAAAGAGGGTTTACCTTACGTCTCCTCAAGCGCCTTAGCAAAGAATAAGCAAGAATACATGATGCGAGAGCTCCATTCACGGGTACCTGTATATTTATAATATTTATTTTTTATTACAAATATTTAAATATTAAGATTTTTATTGTTTTATAATTAGATAAAATTTTATTTAATATTAATTTATGATTATATTTTTAATGTATTAAGTAGGGATGTCAACGAGGCAGAGCGGGCACGAGTACCTCTTTCCCGCTACTCGTGCCCGCGAATAAAAATAAAACTCGTGCCCGCCCGTTACCTGCACGGGTACCCGTTTTACGGGTTTCTTTTTCCAGGTAGTTACTATCCGCGGGTATCCACGGACACCTAATTAAAACAGAAAATGAAAAATATAAATACAAAAAACATTAAACTGAATTATAAATTAAATATCCAGCATCACAATTTTGTTTTTAATTTGAAGGTATAAATCTATATAATATCAATATATATATATATATAACATTAAATTGAATTATAAATTAAATATCCAGCATCACAATTTTTTTTAATTTGAAGGTATAAATCTATGTAATATCAATATATATTAGACACAAAATGTCTAGCTAACTAAAATATTAAAATACAATATCAGAGATAATTTAAAATAAAAATATAAATAAACAAATACCTTCAAAGTACACGTTAATAAATAAACACCATTTCTTACCTCGGGGTTTTTAACCCGTAACGAGTTTTTATCCATGGCTACAGATATTTTTGACATCCCTAGTATTAAGTTGTAATTGTATTATATTATACTAATTTATATTACTGCATATTATGTTTAATACATTACATATTATCTTATTATATGTTTTTTAATATATTAATAGCATGGTTGACATCCCTAGCTGCAATGAACATTTTTTTGTTTCCAATTAATGGCAGAGTAACAATTACTTTCGCAAGCTGCTAAATGTTACACGTCGCAATTATATTTAGAAAAGAAAAGTTTAGAGGGGTCATCACCGAGGCACAACTATTGAACCCCGATCCATTCAGCTAAGAGGATGAGCAAAGACAACAACTTCAGTTTTAATCCATCCATTTTTGATACATTTAAAGGAAAAAGTTTCAGCCTAAGTAACACTTACATGCAATACAACAAGAGAGTTTTCCTGCAATTTCACAGAACGATAAGAAACAACTCATGTCGAACGCATTCAAAGACTATAAATCGAATGTAAATAGCCGAACTTCGCCGGTGGTTTTGTTTGTAAGGGGGAAGTAATTGTATTGAGGAGTCTATTTCGTTAATTGGGGGACTACTACCATGTAAATGATTTGCACGGGCTTCTCTTGATTTGGTTGAAAACAAAGTAAAAGCTTTAACATCATTCCATAAAGTGATGTTTAAAATTTCTTGCTATAAAAATGACATTGAAGAGGGCTACCGATAATTCATATACTTCATAACAAAGCTGATATGACAAAATCATTAATTCAAAATCTGTCTGAAAAATAAGAGACTATCCCAAAAAGATGGAGCAACAGTAGACAAAAGTGTAACAAACTCCTTAGTGGAACTCTGTCTAAACAATTGTCTGGGCTTTGTTAAGGATCACTCCCTCGTATTTCACTTGGAACCACTTCATTGCATCCTCCTTTGTGACACGGTGCTGAATCCCAACACGAGACTTGCACCTTCGACGACGTCCCACACGATAACCAGGGCGCTCCAGAACAACATAGAAATCCATTCCATAAATACCAGTTGAAGGATCATACCTGAAGCAGAGCCAAGCAATAAGGACCAAAAACTGAATGAATAAGAAAAATGGAGCACTAGACAATGTCATTTTAAAGCTAGTATACAAATAGCAAAACCAGCTAATCCAATTGACATAAAATCACATAAGAAGTTCATCCCTGAACAAGGTCAAAACAATTGTATGAAATCCAAGAGTTTATCTTCAACTTACTTGATTCCCAAATCAATATGCTCCTGAATACCAAAGCCAAAACACCCAGTATCACTGAAGTTCCTCCTCAGAAGTTCATATTCCTTCACCTTTAAACCACTCTCCAAGAGTTGCATTGCCTTGTCACCTCTAACAGTGACATAGCATGCAATTTTCTCATTCCTTCTAATCCCAAAGGAACGAACCGTGTACCTTGCTGTTAAAACCCAGAGGCAAGGAAACATAAGGACCAATCAAAGATTAAAGAAACCCACAGATATACCGGAATACAATACCAACTATTAACTAACTGTCTAACACTAACAAATAAAGTAAATATTATCTGAAAAACTTAAAATAGGCTCTTTCTGTTTCTAAATTTGAAATTTGAAAACAAGGTTAAATTAATCAGAAGACAGCCATATACTCAAGTCTCAGAGTGAAATCAGAATCAATCTCGTCTTAATTCTTCCACAAAACCTCAGAATCAAGTTTCTGTAAATATTTTAATACTTACATCGACCCAATTCGAGTCCTAAAACAGCACATCTGTGAATTTAGCCACGGAACAGGTTCACACATTATTATTTCAATTGTGAAATTGAAACTACCACCATTATGCTACTAGCAAGCCTAAAATAAAAAAGTTAACTTTCCATTACAAAGCCTAAGATAGACTACCCTGAAGTTGAAATTTGTTTTCCTTCAATCTAATTTCATTAGCAATCAAAATGATAGAATTCCAAAAGTAAACAAATAATAAAAAAAATCGGTTAAAGCAGATTCGAGATGCGTAATCAATAGAAGCATTACTCAACAACACTTATAAATATAGTTCAGAACAAACCTTTGGAAAACACTGGGGTTTGGCCACTAAGCTGTTCCAGCACCTGCAACACCAAATATAACCAAATTTAAACTGAAAATAAAAAAAACAAATTAATTGATTTTTTATATATAAAAATGGTAGGAAAGTGAAGAGTGCAGGAAACCTTGGCGGCTCTGGTGAGACGATCACCACTTTCACCGACGGAGATATTGAGGACAAGTTTCTGAACCTTGATCTCCCTCATTGGGTTCGATAGTTTCTTCTCCGAAGCCTAAAGTTCATTTCATTCACATTCATAACCAAAAACGAAAATTAAAAATAAGATTCAATTTCAAGAGTGTGAACGCTGAATTTCATTTTGAAGAAGAGGTAATTGAAGGACAAAGGTTATTATAACAGTTATACCATTGGATGTGCTCCGTAAAGCAGCAGAGGGAAGGGAAGAGTAGTGTGAAGAACCCTAGCGAAGAAGCTAGGGAAAGCTTGTATCTATAAAGAAGAATTAAACGACGACGTTAGCCGTGCCTTTTTAGTGTGTACATAAAGGACGTATATACAATGCATATTAAGATAAAAAAAATTTCAAAGTGATATAATCACTTAAAAGGTTATATGACTTTTCCAAAAATTCACATGATTAATCCTAACTATCTATTATATGATTATATGGTCCAGATTCGCTAATTTCACTCTTATAAAAAGAACCTTTCTAATAAAATTCAATATGTTATAAATTTCTTTGAGACTATCCCTAAGTTCTAATTACACTGTAGGCCCTGTGAACTTTGATGTTATTCCATTCCGCCCAAAACATTCCATTAATTACAACGACACCTCATCTTTTACACGTTACATTTTGCTCCTTTGTCTTAAACAAGGGAATAATATGGGTTTCACCTAACATAACCTAAGCGTTAACCTTGGTTCCTTATGCAATTTTGTCACCTAATGGAAGTGTAAGTTGATGTTTTTAAAATTGGACTAATCATCAACCTGGTCAAGGTATTGGGTAGGGATGGCAAAACGGGTCGGCCTGCAAGGCCCTGGCCTGCCCCGCGAAAATAAACAGGCTAAAAGTTAGGGCCCGTCCCGTCTAATGGCGGGCCCAGCGGGCTGACGGATTGGCCTGCCAAAGTTAAATTATATTTTTTTATAAAAATACATGTCAAATTAAGATAAAAAATTTTAAAAATAAATTTTTTAAAAAAATTAAAGAAGATATTATTAAAAGAAATGTATAAGTAGTAAGAGATGTTACTTTTTTTTTAATTTTAGAAAATGAAAGTATATATTTTAATAAAATAAAGTATAAAGTATTTAATTAGTAATATTTATAATTTTTCTTTTGGTGGGGGCCCGCAAGGCCGGCCTGTAACACCCTCGGTTAGATAAGACAAATCCTTCTGTAGGTTCATCCTATTTAACTGAGAGTGTTAACAGTTTTCAGAAAAAGTGAATATTTTTTTTTAAAAAAATAAATACGTGGCAGATCAGCGGAAGTAATATTGTATATATCACATAGTCATTCACAAACTGTAAGTAATTATACTCTTAACAGGATGGGGCACACAGGCACCCTTAAATATTATACAGTCATCCGGTGTCTGATTATAAATATTCTATACTTAATGATTGTTCTCAATGGGTTCAGCGTACTGCTGATCTTCACACTCGGGTTCTTGAGTTTCTAATTCCTCTGAAAAATGTTCAACAGTAAGGGTGAGTATAACCCAAGACCCTGATTGGTTCATCCGGTGCGGACATAATCCAGTTAACATACAATGTCACATAGATCATACATTTAGCATATTTATAACAATCAAGCATGTTGTCATCACATAATCGTATATTTAGCATGTTCACAATTATAACAATCAAGCATATTACCATGAAATAAATCGTACATATAACATATTCACAATTATAACAATCAAATATGCTGTAATGAATGCATGAGTTCGGATCTATTATGATTTATCTTTGGTTAAGTCTCATGATGCATGTGGGCCCAATAAATCGTTTCATCTTCTTCTCATTCTTTGGAATATCACCATTCCAATCATCTAGAGCGATCAGGGTCCGCCCAAGTTCCATGTGGTACAAATGAACTCATTGGTTCTTATCATTGATTTAAATATTTTTGGAACTTGGATCCCTACGATCATAGTTACACTCCGTCATTTAGTCAAAGTACACTAGAATTGCATCGTCTCACCCGGCTATCAGGCGCGACTCTGATGCCATTGGGTTGCCGTTCCAGTTGTACTCCCAAGATTCTTCATGGAGATCGAACGTGAGTGTCCTCCACTGTACCAAGTGTATGCTCTAGAGGTTTTTCTTCTTCAAAAATATTTTCATGATGCGAAATGCATTTATCTTATCAATTGATTCCTTGGGTATCTTATGTGTTTCCAGTCTCATCATATCATTCTCAAGTTCTTTGAATTCCATCAATCATTTAAACCTTGTAAGATATTCGTTTATTATTTTTTTAGAAATATATCTATTATATATATTCTTTCATAAAGAGTAAAATAATATATTCTTTATGTAATTACGCATAATTTAGATGTTAACAATGTATAATAATAATAAAACTAATAATAATGATAACAATATTAAGTTTAACAATAAATAATGATAATAATAGAATAAGAATGGTAATTATAACTTACCAATAACTTAAAAAGTATTGAAGATTAGTTTCCAATTGAAAATTCAAGTGAAAAACACTAAAAACAGATTTTTCTGAGTGGAACAGGGGTAAATCCGAGTGAAATAGGTATGATTTCGAGTGGAATCATTCAGAGAAGGGTTCTCCAAGCGATCTGGCTAAAAATCCGAGTGAAATGACACTGGAAAAGCTGTTTTCCGACTGAAATAAGTTTGGATCCGAGTGAAATGAAGTGGAATGCTATTTTCCGACTGGAACAGCTTGAATCCGAGTGAAAAATAAGTTTTCCGCATGAGATAGCTATGAATCCGAATGAAATGAACTGAGCAGAGTTTTCTAACTGAAATTAATAAGTAATCCGAGTGAAACAAAAGCTGTAAAATAATTTTCTTAACTAAATATCTTGAATTCTGAGTGAAACAAATTTCTGAGTGAATTAAAATATAAATCCGTGTGAAGTCAGTAGGAAAATGGTTTCCTGAGTAGCATTGTTTGTAAATCCGAGTGAAAATGAGTCTCTAAATGAAATAAAGTATATTTCCGAGTGGTATTCAGTCAAAAAGGAGTTTTCTGAGTGAAATTAAGGTGTTTACCGAGTTAAAATTACTGGAAAAGGTTTTCATGAGTGAAGCTACTTAAATTCTGAGTGAAAATGAGTTCCTGAATGAAATTAAGTATGATTCTGAGTGGAATCAGTAGGAAAAGAGTTTCCTGAGTAAAAATAAGATACTTTCCGAGTGAAACATGAGTTTACCGAGTGAAATTAGTTGAAAAGAGTTCTGTCTGAATGAAATAATATAAATCCAAGTAGAATAACTGCTTGCTGAGTAAAATAAAGTGTTTATCGAGTGAAATAAGACTGGGAAGCTACTGTCCGAGTGAAATATGATGTTTTCCGAGTGAATTTACTGAAAAAGGGTTCTGAGTAAAAGATAATTATATTTTCTGAGTGAAATTAAGTCAAGTTCCGAGTGAAATAATGTAAGAAAGAAATTTCCGAGTAAAATAGGACTTGCAAGATGCTGTCCGAGTGAAATATGTTATATCCGAATGAAAATGAGTTGGTAATATAAAGAATCCGATTGAAATGATACCAAAACCAATCGGATTGGCCTAAAACAGAACCTGTTATCATTAAACTCATAGTTTTTCACTGGAAATCACACGGTACCCATGATTCTTAGTATTTTCAGTCCAATAAGTACATGTCATATCACAATTCATCACTCGGTAACAGATATATATATATATATATATATATATATACATGCATATACAGATAACAATATAAAGCATTTAATTCATACACACTGAATCTGTCCTTCACTCGGTTTTCCTACAAGACACCCAAGAATATACCCCCTTACCTCAATGAAGTTCCTGGAGGAGAAGAAAGAGGTTCCCTTCACTGTCCTGCTTCAAATTCGAGTGAAATGGAAGGGAAAAGAGAGAAAGAAACTTGCTGGGAAGGAGAGTGATGAAGGGTGTTTGGGTCGTGTGTGTGGGTGAGTTATGAGGACCTTGAACTTGTTTAAATAGGGAGAGAGTGAGTGGAAAAACAAGTGGGGGACAGCTTTTCTGAGTGGGCTGTGAGTGGATTGCTAATGAAAGGGTCACTAGGGATTAAATAAGATATATGCTGAGTCAGTGTCCATTTCTGGTCGTCCACCATCCATAATGCGCACGATTGGATTTAAATATCATGAAAAGACAAAATTGAAGTCAATACGCACTTCTGTCACTGAATTCCGAGTGGAATTACACTCGGTTAAGGGCTATTCCGACTGGAATTCCTACTTCCGAGTCAACAATTTCAAGGCTCGCTTGAGTGAAACTTCAATTCTTCACTCGGAATTCCTTTGAAACCGACTCAGGCACTCGGTTTCTCACTCGGTAATACCTCTTCAGACCGAGTCCTCTCTTTCTCAGAATCTTCACTCGGAAATCCGAGTCTTCCTTCACTCAATTCACTCGGTTTAGGCCATTACCTCTCGGACCAATACCCACACGTACTTCTCTCACTCGGTTTTGGTCCAGTGGAGTGTATCTCACTCGGAATTGACTTCCTCCACCATTTTCCACTCAGTTTCCTAAGCAAAACCATTCGGAAGCCTTCCCAATTGTTTCCACAACATACTTCAATCAGAAAGGAAGCATCAAATCAACATAAATAGAAGCATTTATGCATTCTTTCACTCGGAATGCTCCAACCATAGTAATTTCCTTCAGAAAAGGAAACATTCAACTCGGAACCGAGCCTTTCTAGGGTGTTTTCACTCGGATTTTCACTCAAAAGTGATTCTTTTGAACACTCTTCACTCAGAATTGCTTCTCAGGTCTGGACTTCACTCGGTGGTAGCCTTCTCAGTCATGTTTTACTCGGAAAACATGATACTGACTCGGAATTCTCTCCTTCACTCGGAATTTCTAATCCTTCACTCGAAATTCTTCTCTGTCACTCGGAACAGAGCCCTTTTCACTCGGTTTTTGCATAATTTCACTAATATTCCATATAAATTCTATTATTATGTGCAAAAATGACATTTTTGAGGTACTACAGACCATCAACAAGGTATATATTGACTTATTCTTGCTTACAAACCCTCCATAATTAAAATTTACAAGGATAAAATTGCCTCTAAAAACAGGGATGTTACACGGCCCGCCCTGCCAAGGTTTTGGACTGCCAAATTGGTGGGCCATGGCAGGAGGCGGGCTAAAAAATCTTGTCTGCCCCGCCAATTTTGACGGGCTTCACCTGCTTTGCCATCCCTAGTATTGGGTAAGTGGTCAAACCAATGAATCATTAGTTAAATCAATATATATGAAAAATAAAAAATAAATATTATTGTTGACATAATTTAATTAATTAATACTCCAAAATCAGTTATTTAATTTATTTAATAGACATTTTTTATTCTAAAATGAGTAGAAGTAATTATAATACTTTAAATTATGATTGTTTGTATATAAGTTTTGACATTTTGGTTTTTCTTAGTGATTTTTAATCATTAAGAAATCAAGTGCTAAGAAAGTCTTTCTTAGTAATTGTTAGAGGTTGGAACACATGCAGAGAATGTTGTTACTATTGTGTGGAGGATTCTCAACTTTGACACTAGCACCTAAGTAGCAACCTATGAAGACAAAAACAAAAGAATGGAGAAGCCAAATTATAACATCCTTAATTTTTAAAATAAATTTCAATAAATCAAATTAAATTTCAAAAAAACAGGAGTCGGATTCGGTGAATAACATGTTCGGTTTTTCATCAATCCGACCGGTTATTTAAAATACAATTAATATACTTAAATTTCAACAGATTTTGAATTAAATAAAATTTCAACATCTGTTTTACATAAGCCGACCGGCTCTTTAAAAATATACAAATACATAATTTCACTCGGTATTATCGTGAGCCGGCCAAGGCTTCCACTACGACAATTCCGAGCTGCTGAGTGTCTTCACATATCATGGTTGAGCCCTTCATTCACTGAAAAATAAATGTAGAGGGTGAGCATAACATATCAAATAACAGTTATTGAATTGGAATAAAAATCCAATTAATAACTATAAAACCAATATTGATCGCACTCGGTAATTCTAACTCACACTCGGCAATCACATCAAGTCACTCGGCAATAATTTAAATTTCCACTCGGCAATTACAGCCATTTTACCACTCGGTAAATAAAACATCACTCGGTAAGCATAGCAACTGCACTCGGCAAATGACAAGTTTACTCGGCAATTAACAAATTATTCATTCTCAAACTGAGACATATACATATGCTCATCATAACAGCATGTTCTCACAATAACACATAAAACAGTGTATACACATGCTCAACCAAATGGATCCATTAAGTCACATACTTAATCAATGATCAACCAAAACGGGATCATTATTAAGTCTTTCAAATTTTGTGTTGCAACACTGGCTCCCCGAGCCATATCTCAGCTCCTCGCTGATTCGGCCGTTTTACTGGTACCAAACCGCTCTGCGCCCATAATGTAACACTGAATACCACTCCCAGAGTGATAGCGGTCCTCTACTCAGTGCTACGGGCCGGCCTTGAGTCACACTCAAAGGCGTCCGTGGTATATAGGAACCACTCCATCACAATTCATATTCAGACATCACACATACATCTCATGCATACAAATATCATGAAACGTTCATGAATCATCATCCATAACATCATCAACTCATATCATTCTATTCGGCATAATAACAATATACATAAACTCAATATAAATAGAAAATATGAAACATAAAATGTCATATAGTTGGGGTCTTATAACAATTCATACATATATCACATATAGCATATCAACAACACCCCAAATCCATTCATAAACTATGTATTTGAGATGTACGCTTCCCCTACCTGGAAATAAAGTGTTCCAGTAGCTTTAAAAGCTATAATCTAGTCACTGCTCTCAAATACCGACTGGAATTTGCAGTGTTGTTCTACTCCAAGTTTTCCTTCGTAAAGAGAAGAGAATGGAGGTTTGATTCCTTTGTTTACTAGTTCCAGTGAAGATTGAAAGTATAAGAATGATTTCACTTTCAACAACTTCTCTATTAATCCAATAGCAGAAGTATTTATATACCTTCCACATGAAAGAGACGTGAATAATTTGAAGTACCCTGCCACACGTTGCTTTAATAATTAATGAAGGGTTAAGATATTTAATGAAAGGAGTACAATACATCAAAATGGGTCCCAACTTAGAAAATATCTAAGAAAGGAATCTGCTGGAAGGTAGAAGAACATAATGACGTGGACAGCTTCCATCAGACCTGATCCTCGCTTGAGCGAACCACTCTCGCTTGAGCGAGAATTACCCAGTAACTAATTTCCATGCTTTCGCTCGAGCGAGACTCCCTCCTACAAGCTACTCGTTCGAGCGAGAATTGTCTAGTAACAAATTCCACTGGTATTCGCTTGAGCGAGGCACCTATTCGCTTAGGCGAAATCCAACCAGAGGCAGTCCTTCGATTCTGCACTCGGCCACTCGGTAAGGCTTCCTAGCACTTGGGTTTTCACTTGGTAGTTCAATTAGAACCGATTCATCTTGCTCGATTTTTGCCTCTTTCCAAGTTAGAATCTTATTCCTTTTATTATTCGGAAATTTCTCCACTGTAAGGTTACTCAAAAATCTCCTCGGGATTACTTACTCAGAAAACTTAATCAATCAGAGTTGAAGTCTTTATCCAGAAGCACCCTTTCTGGAAAGGCTTACTCGGAATGTATCACTCGGAAGTGTCACAGGAACACTTCACTCAGCAACTTAATCGGAAACGTTCCTCTCGAAGACGTTTCACTCGGATTTTCTTTACTCGAATGTGTCTCAATCAGACACAGCGTCACTTCATTCGGAAATAATTCTCTTAATGATGTTTCACTCAGAAACATCTTAACTTCACTTAGAATTAATCTTCTATCTTATTTCACTCGGAGTCAGATTCATTTCACTCGGAATCTGATCCTTTTCACTCGGAAAATATTATCTCATTCGTTTTCCACTCGGAATTTTATTCAAAAATTCTTCTCTAATCCTTTTTAAGTTATTTTTATAAAAATCATAAAAATCGGGATGTTACACAAATGGGAGAGTAACAAGTTGAAGCCATGAAAAGTGATAAAGATGGTGTGGAAGGAAACAAACAAAGAAATTAAAGGCATGTGAAAATTGAAACCCATGGGAGGCCTAAAGCAAATTTTGCAAATAGACCTTTGATAAATTTCTATAAATTTTGATCACCATATCCTGGAGGTTATGGGTTTTTAGTTTTTCAAAATAAATTTGAAAATAAAATATGATAATTTATTTTTAATATATTTTCAGAATAATTTGAAAACTACATTTTAAAACCAAAAAATTTAAGTCCAAGGATTTTTTCTTGTGATTGACCTATACTTGTACATATTCAGAAAACATGACCTTCCACTTCACTTAATGGTTTAAAAGGGGAACATATGTCGAATGCATGCATAAGACAATTGTTTTTTCATTTTAGAAAGACAATTGTTCCTTATAGCCAAACCTTATTAGAACCCTTAAAAAACCTTGTAATCATCGCAGATTTTGTGTGGTGACATTTGGAGAGATGATGATCAAAGTGAACTTAGCTTGGTTATCTACTTGCTTGAGTGAAATAATAGTCATGTCATATTTATGAGAGATACACTGTGAGGTATACCCTTTTAAGCTCTATTGATTGTTTGACACTTACTTGTGATTTCTTTTAGTTTTAAGCTTTTTATGCACTTGGATCAAATTCTTGTCACTTTGAATTGTGATCTAATAACCCACTCTTTAAGCTTTTCCAATTCTTAACTAGGGTGACATGTTGCTGATCTATTAGGATTTTGAGGAAATCTTAAACATAAAATTTGTTCTTCTTTCTTTCCTTTTTCTAATAAGGTATAGAACGCCTAAATCCATTAACTAGAGTGAAAGTTATGCCCAAATACAAAACATTGTTCTAGTTGGTGCATGGCTACGAGTCAACAACGTATTTCGCAAACTAGGACTTTTTGGCTTAAAACTGGCTCTTGGTGTCCTCATAAAAGTTGAAGTAAATTTCTTTGCAAAAATTGTAAGACCAAGATCTCTTAAATCAGACACTTGTAGCTTAAGTTATGATTAAAATAGTGGAGTATGCACATGTTACCCCTTCTTTTGCATGCATGTTCTCTTTTCTCGGTTGCATGCATGGTTTCTCTTTTGCACGCATAGCTTCTTTCTTCAATTCCTTTCTTTTTGGCATGTATGATTTCATTTTCATCCTCTGTTCCCCTCACATACATAGCTCCGCCTCTTATTTTTCTTTGCATACGATGATTTTGGTTCTTCTCCTTCTTTTTATAGCTTGGCTGAGTGCCCTTTAAGGATAAGGCAAAGATCGGCTCTTGAAAATTGTGTCGCAAAGCCCTAGTGGTTAAGGTGTACTTTTGAGAGTCGTTGGAAATATTTTGGAGCTCTAGGGTAATTTCGACACCCTGTTGACAAGTTTCTTAACCCTCGGTAAATGAAACCTTTCTCGAAACTTCATCGATTTTGTATTCGAGTTTCGATTTAGGTGTTTCTATGGTTTGTGAATTACAAGAACTATTTTATTATTTTTTTTGTAATTTTTTGAATATAGGGTATTTACGCTTGAAGCTGAATCAGGGATGGAGATTATGTTCGACAAGCTGGATAACGCCCTAAGGTACGTGTTAACGTACGATGGGGTTTACCATTTGAGTAACAAGTAGTGATTTTTTATTTCGGGGTGGGTTTAAAATTTAAAAAGTTTATTTTGAATATTGATGCCTGGAAAAATATTGATTATCGCCAAATATAAATATAACTATCGTTTGTGAAATAAAGTATTATTTGGAAATAGAAGCCTATTGTTTAATAAGAGTTAAGAATGATATTATATGAATGAGGCCATGAAGTGCCATTAATTTTATTGGTTGGCATGTGTTAATGGTAATAAATTATGATGTTGTTGATGATGTTATAAAACAGGCAAGATAGGGTGTGTAGAAATTGGCCTGGGGACTAAATTGCTATAAATCTCGTTCAAGCGAGATTAAGCTCGCTTGGGTGAAAATCAAAGAAAATGGAGGGTGGCCATTGGAGCAATATCGCTCAAGCGAGAATGATCTCGTTTGAGCAAAACTCATGGTGAGGTCTATAGAGAAATCTCACTCAAGCGAGAATGAACTCGCTTGAGCAAGACTGTACGAGGAGCTACTAGAGGATTCTTGCTCAAGTGAAAGTCGGAAAAAATGTAAGAGTTCCAAGTGGTTTGGGGTGGTACCTCTTAGATTCCTATTGTTCATTGCCAGAGAAACTTTCAATATGAAAATTTACACTTATTTTATTAGACCTTGGGATAAAGTCTAGGAATTAAAAAGGGAGCATCAAAATAATACTTTAATTGAGGATTTGATCCTCCATATGTCCAGGGATTGTCTGGATTGACATGATTATGTTAGGTATGTCATGCTCTGGGATGGGTATTCCTTTATGACTCATATCTTTATATATGGGAAGGGAAGGGTACCCTGTTAAGGACTTGTAGCTTGGTAAGGTTCATCCTTAAGCTTGTTAAGGCTTGTAGGTTATATTTTTGTTGTGTATCGTTAAGCCATGTGTTACTTAGGTTCTTGGATTAATTTGCCAAGGTTGTTGTGCTTGCAAAAAATTTTCTCTAATTTTTAGTAAACCCTGGGGATTAATTCTGGAAATTTAGATGGGATGTGGTAGTTTTTATCGGTTTTCACTTGTGAAATTCAACAATATTCAACCAACGATTACCAAAATAATCTTTGAACATGTTGTACATACATTTATTATGATTTATACATAATTATTGATTTATTATTGAGTATCTAGCAAGTCTTTAAGGATATGATAACTCAATACTTATCGAAACTATAGTGAATTTTTAGTACACTTGCTGAAGCACCAATACCAAGTATTGCTAGGGTTAAAGGTTTTAATTTTTAAATCTCATCCCATATTTCTTCTTAACAATTGAAACAAGATTAAATCGAAGATAATGGGGAACACCTAATACAAAAGGTAAAGCTTACAAAGTTCCAAAAATACTTAATATGCAACTAGCAAATATTTCTAACTTATTTCTACACTAAAAGAAAATTAAGTTTTAGCTTGAGGTCATTACATGGGACATGCTTCCACACATGTCTTTGCATGGGACATGTCCCAACAACTTTTGGATACTCAAAAGGCGCAATACTCTTGGTTGTTGCGTGGGACACATGTCCCATACAAAAATTTGTTTAGTTGATGCGTGGAACCCTGTCACATTTAAGTTAACGCTAATAAGAGCTTTCAAAATAATGGATAAGTTGTTTGGTACTTTTTAAATTTTTAAACAAAAAATGTATTTTTATGTTAAAAGCTGATTAGTAAAATATAATTCTAAAAGACTTTTATTTTATTAAAAATTCAACTAAAGGATTAATTTTACAAATTATCTTTTAATCTAAAAGTATGTTTGATATATAGAATTATAATTATAATTTGGAATTACAATTTTAATTCCATGAAATTATTAATTCTTTATTTGGTTCATACAAAATTAAAATGTGAAATTATAATTCTTTGTTATGATGGCAGCGACATTGACAGAGACAGTGGTTGTGTGACAACAAGAGCGGTGGTGGTAGCAGTGACGATAGTAGGAATGACCATTGTGACAATGGCGACGATGTTGGCGATGATGGTTGCAATGATGGTGGCAATAATAATGGTGGTAATGACGGCAACAATGATAATGGTGGTTTTGGTGACAATGACAATGATGATAGTGACAGCGGTGGTGACAACAACAATGACGATGGTGTGGTGGCAGTAGCAATGATGACAATAATGATCACAAGGAAAAGATGGTGATGACAACGATAATGGTGGTAGTGCGACAATAGTAAGGGTGGTGGCAACAATGGCTATGGTAGCAGTAAGAACAATGGTGGTGGCAACGACAAGGATAGTTGTGGTGGTAGAAACAAAAAACACAATGGTGATGGCAGTGTTGTCATAAATGATAATGGTGGTGACAACAATGGTGATAGCAGAGTGGTGAGGCAACACTGGTGGAGGTTGTTGTGTTTATGACAATGATGGTGGCACAGCGATGGTGTCAATAATGGTGATGGCGGTGATTGTAGGGCGATGGTGGCGTCGAGAGTAGTGGTAGTGGTAACGATGATGATTGCAACAGTGATGATGTGTGATGGCAATGAATCATGGATGGTAATGACAACGATAGTGACGAAGTCAACGATGGCGGTGGGGTGGCGGGGCTTAGGTGAGGTGACGATAGTAACAATAACTATAGTGATGATTGTGACGATGATGGCGATGACGATGATGATTATGGAAGTCATGCTAGTAGAGATGTTAAAGGAAATTACAAAAAAGGATAAGCTAGAAGTTAGAATTTAATGTCATTAGGTTTTTATTAAAAAGTTCTTATTAAATATTTCTTAAAAAAAGTATTTTTCTAAAAATTTGATTTACTTAACTTCTCCTTAAAATAAAAAAACTCAAAATAAGTTACGCCAAATATATACTAACATGCATTTAGATACCTAACTTAACTAAGAGTTTATGCAATAAGTTATTTTAATGAAGGCTTATATTATTTTAGTTGCAAAACTTATCAGAGCAAATTAAAAATAATTTATTTTAATAAACTATATAAAATAACTTATTAAAATAAACTAAAAATAACTTAGATGACTGGAAGTTTTTCTAAACTCACCCCCAAGTAATAATTCAGATTAGCTCTCCCAGTTAAAAAAAATCCCTTGCCTCTTTTGTCTTTTGTTTAAACTCCACGTGATTTCTAATCAGTGTTATTAAAATCGAACCGCTTATCTGTAACATCCCAAATTTTAGAGAAAATAAATTTATTAGATAATAATAACTAATTATTTAAGGCCCAAAGTATATGGGAAAATCAATTATGATTTATCGGTAAATTAAAATTTACTAAAATCGAACAATTTAATAGAAGGTGCAGGACCCATTATATAATTTTGGGCATTTGATGGGTCTAGAATAATGAGGAATTTATTATGGTTATGGTGGTATGATCAAAATAATTTTTGGTATTGAAGATATACTTATTTGGATACGACGTATGAAAATAAACGACGAAAATATGAGCAGGATAGAAGTAAAAGAAAATGTAAAATCCTATTTATTCTCTTCTCATCACCGTAGCATTTTCCCTCTTTTTCTCTAATCTCTATTAACCAAAGGATAAATGGGCTCTATGGACCAAAGGTAAAAGCAAAATGAGGCAATGCATGAACCATTGGGTAATAACCTAAAATTTTCACTTTTCCTCTTTCCTCCTTTTTCATTTTCGATGGGTTTCTCCTTCCTTTCTACTTTCTTCATTTTCTTCATCTTCTTCTTACTCTCAAGAAGTAAAAACCGAACCATACCCTTTTTGTGCCATTATCTTGCAAAATTAATACTTGAGCTTGGATTTGTGAAACACATATTGGACATTGGAGCCAAGCTTGGGTCATCTTCCTCTTTTACCCTCTCATTTTCGTTTTCCTATTGGGGCTAAGAGGTATGTGTTTTTGGCTTTTAATGGGTTTTCTTGGTGGTTTTGGGGTTGTTGAAGCTTAATAATAAATGATTGAGTGTTATTTTATGGAGAAATACATGTGGAACCCAAACCCCAGGCTAGATGACCATTGGGATTTGTTGATTGGTTGATGATAGAGATTTCATATTGTTGGTTTAAGAATGCTTGAAATGATGCAAGAAAAATTATTGGAATTGATGTTAAGCAATTTAAGTGAAAACCCTAAAGTGTGGAGTTTGGGGCCTTTGGCAAAATTTTGAAAAGAATGTAATTAATTGCCATTTAAGTGATTTTTCATATAATAATGAAATTTTGGAACAACTGGTATTAATTATTGGTAGGGAAGGTTTGAGAAACCAAGAGAATTGGATGATGACTCTAAGTTGTTAAGTGTGTTTATAAGTTCTAGTATTGTTATGAATAACTTGGATAAAGAAATGTGGTATTTTGAGATATTGAAACCCACTAAGGACGTTGGGTAAGAAGTTTGGTGTACGTTGGTGGCTTAGGTGTTGTGTCATAGCCCTTTAATTGTAATGGATTTTGGTTAATGGGAAGGAATTCCTAAAACCTAATAAAATGAGGAAATAGAACTTATAAGATGCTTACAACATGATGAGAATCATGTATATATGTTTAATTGTATAATAAGAATTGGGAATGATGTTAGAATGGGTGATTGATGTGGTCCCACTGATGCTGAATTCCTGAGCCATTAATTTGGTGCAAAAATCTTAGTAAAATAAAATGTGACTCTCGGATTTACACTTTGGCAAGCGCACAAGTCGTTAAAATTGTAGTGTATTTGATCGTCCCACAGGGATTGTGGTAAGTACCTCAATCTAGGACTAGTACAAGCTGAACCAACAGACAATACATGAAGTTCATTCGGTTTTTATGGTTTTAGTGTTTTATAGTTGTTTTTGTATTTTCAGAAACAGAGTTAAAGTGAAATGTGGAAAGTAATTAATAGAAAACAGGTCAGGATTGCTTCGGCTCACAATTTCCTCAAGAAACATGCAATTAAGTATAATCGAACTTCACAATCTAGAGGACAATCCGCTTGCGGTTATTCCCTAATTCCTTAGGTGAAAAACACTAATCCTTAAGCAATGAACCTTAATTCCTTAAGTGCTCGATTAACCTAAGAATCTAATGTGAAATTGGAGGTTGAACTCTAACTATTCACCTAAATTGATTAGGCCTGAACTAGTTAGAAAGCTGGAAGTTACCTAAGCTTCAACCATGATTCCTCACTGGCGAAGTTCTTCATCGGTTCTGGATTTGTCAATCCAGCGATTCTGCTCCACTCCTCAGCTTGTTTGCCTCAGGATCTTAGAAATCGATCTACTTGCTCACAGCTTCAAGACTCCATTGCTCACCTTCACAATCCCAACCTTAGGGGATTAGAACTCCATCGACGTTGGATTCATCGAAGGAATACAGAGAGACATGGATGGGAGAGTTTAGAGAGATGAAAATGTAGTGAGAGATTGGAAATGGAAAATGAAGTGTATTATGTTGTACGCTGTTCTGTTCTTTTTTACAGAGTATGTACATGAATATATATAGGCATCTAACTAAACTAACTAACTTAGCTAATATCTGAAAACTGAGTTCTTAATTAAACTAAACTAACTAATTGAATAATTACAGAATAATTAACTAATCACAGCTCAGCTCGTAGCAGATTCCAGTTCATCATTAGCTAATGTATAGCTCAGCACCAGCTAATTGACAGCTTACTTCTTAAGTTACTTAAGGTTGCAGTAGTAGAGAAGAAGGCAATGGAAGCGGAACAGTACTGCACCAAGTGTGTTGTTGGAGGGAAGGAACAGTGTTTAAATTACTGCCTTTATGCTTCAGCTGCTGAGTTTTCGCTTGAGCGGATTAAACTCTCGCTTGGGCAAGTTCGGGAATTGTACTACAGTGTTGCTTGGTCGCTTAAGCGTTATGGCGAAGCTTGGGTGAAAGGTGATGTTTTGGGGTCACGCTTGAGCGTAGTCTTGCTTTTCTTGAGCGAACTTGGACCTTCGCTTGAGCGAATTTAACTCTCGCTTGAGCGGATTAATTATTCAATCGGTATTCTACAGTTGGCGCTCGGGTTCTTCATGCAATATTCCGAGTCCTTGTTCTCTTTTGGAGTCAGTGTCTTTGAAGTCTCACTCAGTCGGTCTTTGGACTCTTTTCAGTCGGAATTGAGAAGTTTCACTCGGATTTTCCAAATCTCGCTCGGCTTTTGTAATTTTCACTCGGATTTGTCTTCTTTTCTCAAGTACGCCCTGTTCCTGCACCATTAGACAGCTAATTGCCTAGCATTTATACGCTGACTGCTTAGTAAATTTGTAAATACTTCAAGATTCCTTATCTAATTAATATTTTCAATCGGTTTCTTACATAAATAGCATACTTTTGAAATAAATAACTTAAACATGAATTATTAAATAATAATATCAAGACTAGACAATACTTAGTAAATTATGTTAAATAAACAGTGGAATAATTAAGTCTTTTCAAGACTTATCACATCCCCAAACTTAAAACTTTGCTTGTCCTCAAGCAAATATTCAGACTTATTAACTAACAGCCTTTGATCAACACAATCAACCTTTCCTTAACTTAATTCATACTATAATTATTGAATACCGATCATGCTTTCTTTTCGCAATTTCTAAAAGTATGAATACTTACACCTCCTTTGGAAGACAAGCTGCTGATGCTTTCCTCACTGGTCGGTCTCTTCTCTCGGTGTGTAAGGTGACTAGAATGCTACTTAATAACTCGTGCTGTTTTGCACCTTCTTTTTCTTTTAGTCCTTCGGACTTTTCCTTTCCTTTTCTTTCTTTTCTTTCCATCTTTTTCAATCGATTTTTTTTTTGTGGTGCTTTGCACCTCTTTTTCTTTTCTGACTTTATTCTTTTTTTTTCTCTCGGCTTTGCCTTTCTTCCTTTTATTTTTCTACATATTTATCCATAATTAAGGTCGGAGTGTGTCCTTAATTACTGTTAGGTACACTCTTCATCCCCAAACTTAGAAATTGCTAGTCCCTAGCAATAAGCAAAAACCGAGTAATTCACCAGTGGAACATCCAGGGTACTCTAGTCGGGTTTTTCTTGGATAATTAGGCTTGTAACGTTAGGTGTATAAAACGAATGAAAAGGTCTCAGGCTCAAACATAATTATTGGGTCAAAGGATGATTAATGAAATTAGGATGGCAAATTTTTGGCCCTGGCTAAATAATCAAAGAAGGCCTTCATCATTTCTGATTGGCTAATCAATTAGTAAGTACTGAAGCAAATTCTGTCTCACTAACCAGCATGCAGATTCACTCGGAAAAGAATAATACAGGCTCAAAAGCTCATATATAATAGTTAATCAGCCAGTCATGTCCCCAAACTTAATGTAAAATTCATACATTCAGATTGCTAACTAGCATGCCGAGTAAACAATTTAAGTAATGATGAAGAATAGTTATGGGCAGGGATCATGAGTTAAGCAAAAACCGATCAATTAATTTATCCGACTACAGCTTAACGAATCAGCAACTTTTAAATTATGAAGACGGAGTGAAAGAAACAATAAGCATACTTTTGCAACTTATAATTAAGAATATTAATTAAAGAATAAGTTGGAAAGAGACTTCCCTTTTTACCTGAGTGGCTGTGGATGGAAAACGCGTAATCGGATTGGGACTCATGGATTTTACCAATACATATGAAAAAAACCGAATAAAACAACAAATTAACAGAAAATAAAATTTTTATTGCATAATAAAAATAGAAACCAGTTCACTGTTCAGAAAGCAGTTACAATAACATTAAATTAATTACATAGGAAACATCATAAAAACGTGGAACAACTGCTTAAACATTCTGATCTTCACCGTCTTTGTCCTGCTGGGAGGGAATCGTGAATCCAATGGAAGCTAACCACGCATTTCTATCCAGTGGGACTCCCATTTCTGCTGAATGTTCAACCCTCAGTTTCGTGGCAATCTTCCTGAGCATCTGATCGTGGTTCAAAACCCGATCATAAATTTCAAGTTGCATCTTCTTCACAACCTGTAATTCCTGTAACACCAAAAGAATGTCAGAAGAAGAAGAAGAAGAACCAACTCCTACAGATTGCTTGGGACGTTCTGGTTCTGTGGCTTTAAACTTCATAGCACAGTTTTCAATAGCCTTAACACTTTCAACCTCTGGTGATTCATTTTCCTCACTCACAGGAGATACATTTCTTTGAACCAGAGGAGATACATCCCTTTGCTCCTGACTTCGACTAGGTACATGTACAGACGAATCAGATATAGTGATGGTTGCCACTTCTCTTTCGTTATCTATTTGGTTCCTTCGCACACTTCCTTCTGCAAAATTTGGTCTAGGTTTCTGCAGAAGTCTTTGTGATCTTCTTTTCATGATTAATGTTAAAATAATGATGATAACCAACCTAAGTAAACAAAAAAATAAGAACAGCAATCCAACAACAACCCAAAACTATAAGACGCATAGCTTGTGAATAGCGGAAAACAATAACAATGAACAAGAAGATAATAAACATGAACTTACAAATGCACGAAATCAGTGAAAGAAGTGGAAAGGTGATACCTTTCTTAGAAACCAGAAAATGTCTTTTTGTCTTCAGCCCAAGTTTAGCATAGGTACTGAGGGTTGGAAGCTGAAAGAGTTTCTCTTTTATATTGTTGAATTCAATTTTCAAGAAACGCGTAAATGTGTTCAGCTTTAATTATTACTTTATTATATGTATTACTACTATTATTATTATGTTGTTTATTATTTATTTATTTTTATATATATATATATATATTAGATTTTTTTTTAGAATACTCAATTACTAGAGGGGTAGAAGATCGAGTAAGAGTGGGATGATACCAATGTGATGCCAAATGGACATAGGAGAATGGAAGATGAATAAATGAACAGACGATAAGACAAAATGGGCAAATGAAAACTTTAAATAAATGAAATAGAGCGTATGAGAAACGAGTGAACTATTGTAATGAAATACGAGTGAATCAAGAAGCGAATAATAAAAGAAACGAATAGAAGTATGAACGAATGAAGGAATACCGAGTAAATGAATAATGAGCGAAAAGAGTGAAAAGGGTGAAACGATGATAACCGAGTGAGAATGGAGAAAGGTACCGAGTGATAAAAATCTGAGAAATGAAGAACGAGTTGGAAAAGTAAACAAACAATAATTGCAGAGAAGGAATGCATAAATGGAAATACTGATGAATAACAAATGAACGGAAAACTGAAAGTAAAGCTGAAGAAATGAAACAAGAAGTGGAATGGTACCCGAGTGAATTTAGGAACGAGTGGATTGAGGGTGGTTGAGAAAATCAAGTAATTGAAAGAATAAATTAGGAAATGACTAAGAATATTCCGAGTGGGGATGAGTAAAGGGTATACCGATCGATGAAAGAGATGAGTAAATGAAGGAGCGAGTGAAAGAAACCGAGTGATCTAGATCTGAGATATGAAGAATGAGTGAATGACAATGAGAGTTCGGGCGAAAAACAAAAATGACATGAGTGGAAAATGGAATGAATGAAATACCGAGTAAATGAAAGGCCGAGTAAACAAAACGAATACAGCGAGGGGCCGAGTGAATGGAGAAACTAGGGGAATGAAAAACGAGATGACAGAAAATTGAGTGACTGGAAATACTGAGTGTGACAATCGCGAATGAAACACGAGTAGATGAAAAAGAAAAGTACAACGTGAGAAAACCGAGAAAGAAAGTAGGTGGAATGAAACAACGAGTAAATGAATACTGAGTGGATTATACCGGGTAAAAGTGAAAAACGAATGAACAAACAACGAGTAGATGTAAGAACGGAAAAACGAGTGGAAGAACATGAAAGAATGAATGAATGAACGGGTGAATAAAAAAAACGAGCGAACGACAAAAGAAGACGATGATAAGCTGAGTGGATAACTGAACAACTTCAGGGGAAACTGAGTGAATGAAAATACTGAGTGGAAGAGGTCGGGGAAGGAAGCGGTGAGGGAAACAAGCGAACAAATGGCCGAGTGAACAATATATGTGTATTACACATACGTGAACGAAAGACAGAGAGAGAGACGATTAGAAAAACGAAGGGACAAGAAACTGACTGAAATAAACCGAGTGAATGTAAAACAAGTTAATGAGAGAATTACGGAGAGATGGGTAAGGAACACAATGGAAATAAGGTAAATTGAAAGAACGAGTGAATGATATACTGAATGGAAAGAATACTGAGTGAATGAAGAATGAGAAAATAAAGACGAGTGAAAGATTAACTGGGGGAATGAAGGGCCGAGTGAATAGAAGAATCAAGAAAGAATGAAAGAGATGCTGAGTAAATGGAAGAACTGATGAATAAAAGACGAACGAAAAAATGAGAGCAAAGCTGAGTGAATAAAACGACAAGTGGAAGAACAAAAAAGATAGAGTGCGGTAATGAAAGACTGAATGACGGGTGATGAACAGACAAGAGAGTGACCAAGTGGAAGAGTAAACAAGTAGATTGAGGGTGGATGAAAAAAAACCAGTGGATGGAATAATGAATGGGAGAATGAATGAGAATATTCCGAGTGAAGGAGATGAGTGAAGGATATACCGATCGGATGACAGAGATGAACGAGTGGAAGAAACCGAGTGATCTAGCGAGAAACCTAGTGAATGAGGAACTGAGTGATGAGTGAGTGAGAAAAAGTGAATAAAACACTGAATGAAAAGGTACTGAGTGAATGAATACCGAATGGGTCACAGAATGAGTGAAAGAATGAATGAATAAAGAAAAGTGTATGAGAACCGAGTGTGACAATGAATGGACGAGTGAACAACTGTCGTGAGATACGAGTGAACAGAGAAGTGCGTGGAAGAAAGAACGAATGAGAGTAAGGCTGAGTGAAAGAAAGAACGAGTGGAGGAAACCGAAAGACCGCGTGCATATGAGACTAATGGATACAATACTGATTGTGATGAGTGAGGAATCCGAGTGATGAAAAGCCGACTGAAGTAAGTCACTTTTCACTATCTGACCCGTTCATTACATCAACGATCAGAAATCCTTCAAAGTCTTCCTTTTATTCGCATCAGAATTTGAAATTTTATTGAAAAATGACGAGTGAAATTCAATCGGGAAGAAGGATTAGAAATAAGTAACAGTTATCCGAGTGCACTATTTTTACTCAAAACTCAGTAATTTCTTGCTTAACTGTGAAACAACACCCAGCAGTGTCTCGCCTAAGCTACATGTGCTTCGCCTGAGCGAAAATAGAAGAATCTAGCTCGGATTTCCTTCTTCAACTTCACAAACTTCATTTATTTAGTTTTTTTCTTTTTTTTTCATTCATTCTGACTCAAATTTCAAAACAAAACAATCGGAGGATAGGGCTGCCTCCCTAGAGCGCTTCTTTAAGGTCACTAGCTTGACCTTATTGTATCTAAGAAGATGGCTTCAGTAACAAGGAGGTTTTCTGCCTATCAAACTCTCCTCCAAAGTAGAGTTTGAGTCGCTGGCCATTCACCTTGAAAATACGATCGGTAGTCGGATCTTTCAGTTCGACTGCACCATGAGGAAAAACCTCATTTACAGTAAAAGGCCCGGACCACTTGGATCTAAGTTTTCCAGGGAAGAGTTTCAGTCGGGAATTGAATAACAAAACCTGATCGTCCTTCTGAAACTCTTTCTTATTAATTCGCTTATCATGCCATTTCTTTGTTTTCTCCTTATAAATGGAGGCACTTTGATAAGCGTTGAGTCGGAACTCCTCTAATTCATGGAGTTTCAAAACTCTTTCCTCCTGAGATTGGTCACAGTCCATGTTTAATAGCTTTGTGGCCCACCACGCTTTGTGTTCCAACTCCACAGGGAGATGGCAAACCTTACCGTACACCAATTGATACGGGGACATGCCAATCGGGGTTTTGAAAGCTGTTCGGTAAGCCCACAATGCATCATCTAATTTTACCGACCAATCTTTTCTGGATTTTCCGACCACTTTTTCTAAAATTCTCTTGATTTCTCTATTTGACAGTTCGACTTGTCCACAAGTCTGTGGATGGTAAGTAGTGGATATCTTATGTAAAACCTCATAGTGACGCAGGGCTTTTTCCATTATCTTATTGCAAAAATGTGAACCCCCATCACTAATAATTACTCTCGGAACTCCAAACCTAGAGAAAATATTCCTCTTGATGAACCTAAGCACAACCTGTGCATCATTGGTTCTGGTCGGAATTGCCTCCACCCATTTGGAGACATAGTCTACAGCAACAAGAATATATTCGTTGGAGAGCGACTTAGGGAAGGGTCCCATGAAGTCGATACCCCAAACGTCAAATAATTCCACAATTAGAATATTTGTCAAAGGCATGCCAGCTTTAGCAGAGAGACCTCCACTCCTTTGACATTTATCACACCTTTTGACATATTCTTTGGAATCCTGAAAGATAGTTGGCCAATAAAAGCCACTCTGCAACACCTTTGCTGCGGTACGGGAGGCACCATGATGACCTCCATAATAGGAATCGTGGCAGTGCCACAAGAGCCTTTCTTGCTCGGATTCAGGCACACAGCTCCTGATTACTCCATCTATGCCTATTTTAAACAAAAATGGATCATCCCAAAGAAAAGCCTTACTATCATGAAAGAATTTTTTTCTCATTTGGGATGTCCAACCATCAGGTACCACTGAGGCACTTTTAAAGTTTGCCATGTCAGCGTACCATGGCCCAGTTATAATTGCCATCAACTTTTCGTCTGGAAATTCTTCTTTTATTAAGACAGAATCCGACTCAACTTCCAAACGAGACAATTGGTCTGTAACTGAGTTCTCTACTCCTTTTTTGTCTCGTATTTCTAAGTCAAACTCTTGGAGTAACAGAACCCACCTAATCAGTCTCGGTTTAGACTCTTTTTTAGCTAGTAAATACTTGATTGCCGAGTGGTCTGTATATACGATGACTTTGGCACCAATCAAGTATGCACGAAATTTATCAAATGCATACACCACAGCAAGCATTTCTTTTTCAGTCGTGGTGTAATGTATTTGATTTTCATTTAAAACTTTACTAGCATAATAGATCACATGAGTTAATTTCCCTTTTTTCTGACCCAGCACAGCTCCGATTGCAAAGTCACTTGCATCACACATCAATTCAAACGGTAAAGACCAGTCGGGTGATGCAAGGATCGGAGCTGAAGTCAAACTTTGTTTCAATTTTTCAAATGCCTTGACACAGTTTTCATTAAATGCAAACACCTGATCTTTCACAAGCAAGTCGGTCAAAGGCTTAGCTATTTTTGAAAAATCTTTTATGAATCTTCTATAAAACCCAATACATCCTAGAAAACTCCTTATTCCTTTCACGTTGATCGGAGGAGGAAGTTTTTCAATAATTTCAATTTTTGCTCGGTCCACCTGCATGCCCTCAGCAGAGATCCTATGGCCAAGGACTATCCCTTCCTTAACCATAAAGTGGCATTTCTCCCAGTTAAGAACGAGATTGGTCTCTTGGCATCTCATCAGCACCTTAGCTAAGTTGCTGAGGCATGTGTCAAAATTGCTCCCAAATACCGAGAAGTCATCCATGAATACTTCA
Source organism: Clitoria ternatea (assembly GCA_037962975.1). Lineage (NCBI taxonomy): Eukaryota > Viridiplantae > Streptophyta > Magnoliopsida > Fabales > Fabaceae > Clitoria > Clitoria ternatea. The sequence continues at coordinate 10,731,220 of CM075676.1, forward strand.
ATAAATTTCTCCACCATATCCCCAAAAATTGCCAGCATGCACCTTTGGAAGGTTGCTGGAGCGTTGCACAAGCCGAACGGCATGCGCCTGTATGCAAAAATTCCATAGGGACATGTGAATGCAGTCTTTTCTTGATCCTTCGGGTCAACCACAATTTGGTTATAACCCGAGTACCCATCAAGAAAACAATAGTACTCATGTCCTGACAACCTCTCGAGCATTTGATCAACAAACGGAAGGGGGAAATGGTCTTTCCGAGTAAAGTTATTCAGCCTTCTGTAATCAATGCACATCCTCCAGCCTGTAGTTGGCCGAGTGGCAATGATTTCACCCTGGTCATTTCTTACAGTCGTCATTCCTCCCTTCTTGGGCACCACTTGGACTGGGCTAATCCAAGTGCTGTCCGAGATCGGGTAAATGATTCCCGCATCAAGGAGCTTGACCACTTCCTTTCTCACTGCTTCCTTCATAATGGGGTTCAGTCTGCGTTGTGGCTGTACAACAGGGTAATAGTCATCCTCCATCAGGATTTTGTGCATACAAAAGGATGGACTGATTCCCTTCAAGTCAGAAATATTCCAGCCAATGGCAGATTCATGAGCCTTTAATACCCCAACTAGTTTACTCTCATCCTCTTCTTTTAAGTCGGCATTAATAATGACAGGATGAGTGTCATTTTCTCTCAGGAAAACATATTTCAGATGAGAAGGTAAAGGTTTTAAATCATATTTTTCTTCCGAAAATTCCTTTCCTTTCTCAGCTTCAGTATTTTCCAAATCATTTTTCTTTTCGAAATCACCTACTTCCAAAACTTCCAGTAGGTCCAGTATTTCCGAGTGAGAGTCAATTGACTCGGTCTCGGAGTCAAAGTCATCCTCTAAAAAAGTTCGTAGAGCCTCTTCCTTAGTTTTTAACAGTAATGGAGTCTGGTAATTTTCAACCTCTTCAATCATTAGGCAATCCATCCATTCAGTCGGATGTTTCATGGAATTGAAGACATTAAAAATTACTTGCTCCTCCTAAACTCTCAGCATGAGTTCACCCTTTTCTACATCAATCAATGCTCTGCCAGTAGCTAGGAAGGGTCTACCTAAGATCAAAGGGATCTCTCGGTCAGCTTCCATATCCAACACTATGAAGTCTGCTGGAAAGATAAATTTATCTACTTTTACTAACAAGTCTTCCAGCATCCCTTGGGGATATTTAATGGACCTGTCAGCCAACTGCAAGGACATGCGAGTCGATTGCAAGTCATTAATTCCCAGTTTTTTCATCAAAGATAGAGGCATCAGGTTTATACTGGCTCCTAGATCACAGAGAGCACTTCCTACATGAATATCCCCTATTACACACGGTATTGTGAAAGATCCAGGATCCTCTAGCTTTTGGGGAAGTTTCTTTTGAATGATTGCGCTACACTCTTAAGTGAGAGTAATCATTTCATCCCCCCTAAGCTTCCTCTTCTTAGACAATAGTTCTTTTAAAAATTTTGCATAGGAAGGCATCTCTTGCAATGCCTCAGCAAAAGGGATATTAATGTGAAGTTTCTTGAAGACCTCTAAGAACCTAGCAAACTTCTGCTCCTTTATTTGCTTTTTAAACCTGTGCGAAAATGAAGCATTCCTCAGTTTTTCAGGAGTCAGCTTAGAAGCTTCCTCCAGAATCAGATCAACCTTTTTCTTTTTCTTTTGATGGACTTTATTTCCTTTTTCTTTTTCTGATCCATTTTTATTTTCTACTTCATCTTTATTGTCCTGCTCGGTTTCTTGTATTATTTCTTTTTCTTTTTCTGAACTTATTTCTTGACCCGGAGATGGAGAAATAATTTTTCCACTCCTAGTAATTATGGCCTTGCAATGTTCCCTTGGATTTACCTCGGTATCTCCAGGGAAATTGCCTGCTTGCCTCTCAGCTAATTGTTTAGAAAGCTGTCCTACTTGATTTTCTAAATTTCTTATGGATGCTTCCTGATTCTTAAAACTGGCCTGAGTGGCCTGGATAAACTGAGAAAGTACATTCTCGAGTTTGGATTTTTCTTTAACAGGAGAGTGAGAAGGTTGTTGTGGTCTATTTGTGGGTTGACTCGGTGGGATATTCTGATTCAAATGTGGACCTTTCTGCCAGGAAAAATTGGGGTGGCTCCTGTAATTAGGATTGAAGGAATTAGAAGGATAATTCCTTTGATACTGTTGCTGCCCCATATAATTCACTTGCTCAGAAGGCACAACTGGATCACACATTCCATTTTCATGGTCTCCACCACAAAAGTCACAACTAATCATAGAAACTTGACTCGGCTTTTGGAGTTCTGAAATCTGAATGCTTAATTTTTCCAAAGCCTGAGTCATCAGTTTGCTCTGAGCCAGATAAGCATCTTGTGCTTCTAATTCTAATATTCCTCTCCTAGGGACTTGGTTCCTCTCACTAATCAGACATTCATTAGAAGCCATCACATCAATCAGCTCTATAGCTTCTTCTACAGTTTTAGTTGTTAATGAGCCTCCAGCCGAGGCATCAATCAAGACTCTGGTAGCTGGCCTGACACCATTATAGAAAATAGTCACCTGTTGTACATCAGAAATCTGATGATGAGGACATCTCCTCAGGCTTTCTTTATACCGACCCCATGCTTCCATCAAGGACTCACCTTCTCTTTGCTGGAAACATGTGATTTCATTGCGCAGCTTTGCATATTTAGAAGGAGGGAAGTATTTAATCAAAAATTTCCTTTGCAAATCCTCCCAGGTGGAAATGCTGCCTCTCGATTGACTCTGCAACCAGGCTTTTGCTCGGTCCCTTAGAGAAAATGGAAACAACCTTAGTCGGATTACTTCATCAGGGACCCCATTCATTTTTACTGTATCACAGATTTGGAGGAAGGTTACTAAATGCAAATTTGGATCCTCAACCTCACTTCCTCCGAATTGTTCATTTCTTACCAGCTGCAGTAAAGCTGGTTTAAGTTCAAAATTGTTAGCTGCAATTGGTGGCCTAAGGATGCTAGCCTGCGATCCTTCTTCAGTCGATCTGGAGTAGTCACCTAGTGTAACTCTCCTCTGTTCCATTTCCTGTTGTTCTTTTTGCTTTTTCTCTTTTCTCAGTTTACGTTCTAATAAATCGATGTCAGGATCAAAGAAGAAAGGTTCTCCTCTGCTCCTTGACTGCATACAACAATTGTTTACACAACAAAGCAACTCACAGCTACGACTATACAAAACAATAACTACTAAAAAAATACGTATTGACTGTAAACAAAAACAAAAGCAAATGGTTCAGTCTAGTACCGGTCCAAGGATTGTTGATATTACTCAATAATCCCCGGCAACGGCGCCATTAACTTGATGCTGAATTCCCGAGCCATTAATTTGGTGCAAAAATCTTAGTAAAATAAAATGTGACTCTCGGATTTACACTTTGGCAAGCGCACCAGTCGTTAAAATTGTAGTGTATTTGATCGTCCCACAGGGATTGTGGTAAGTACCTTAATCTAGGACTAGTACAAGCTGAACCAACAGACAATACATGAAGTTCATTCGGTTTTTATGGTTTTAGTGTTTTATAGTTGTTTTTGTATTTTCAGAAACAGAGTTAAAGTGAAATGTGGAAAGTAATTAATAGAAAACAGGTCAGGATTGCTTCGGCTCACAATTTCCTCAAGAAACATGCAATTAAGTATAATCGAACTTCACAATCTAGAGGACAATCCGCTTGCAGTTATTCCCTAATTCCTTAGGTGAAAAACATTAATCCTTAAGCAATGAACCTTAATTCCTTAAGTGCTCGATTAACCTAAGAATCTAATGTGAAATTGGAGGTTGAACTCTAACTATTCACCTAAATTGATTAGGCCTGAACTAGTTAGAAAGCTGGAAGTTACCTAAGCTTCAACCATGATTCCTTACTGGCGAAGTTCTTCATCGGTTCTGGATTTGTCAATCCAGCGATTCTGCTCCACTCCTCAGCTTGTTCGCCTCAGGATCTTAGAAATCGATCTACTTGCTCACAGCTTCAAGACTCCATTGCTCACCTTCACAATCCCAACCTTAGGGGATTAGAACTCCATCGACGTTGGATTCATCGAAGGAATACAGAGAGACATGGATGGGAGAGTTTAGAGAGATGAAAATGTAGTGAGAGATTAGAAATGGAAAATGAAGTGTATTATGTTGTACGCTGTTCTGTTCTTTTTTACAGAGTATGTACATGAATATATATAGGCATCTAACTAAACTAACTAACTTAGCTAATATCTGAAAACTGAGTTCTTAATTAAACTAAACTAACTAATTGAATAATTACAGAATAATTAACTAATCACAGCTCAGCTCGTAGCAGATTCCAGTTCATCATTAGCTAATGTATAGCTCAGCACCAGCTAATTGACAGCTTACTTCTTAAGTTACTTAAGGTTGCAGTAGTAGAGAAGAAGGCAATGGAAGCGGAACAGTACTGCACCAAGTGTGTTGTTGGAGGGAAGGAACAGTGTTTAAATTACTGCCTTTATGCTTCAGCTGCTGAGTTTTCGCTTGAGCGGATTAAACTCTCGCTTGGGCGAGTTCGGGAATTATACTACAGTGTTGCTTGGTCGCTTAAGCGTTATGGCGAAGCTTGGGTGAAAGGTGATGTTTTGGGGTCACGCTTGAGCGTAGTCTTGCTTTTCTTGAGCGAACTTGGACCTTCGCTTGAGCGAATTTAACTCTCGCTTGAGCGGATTGATTATTCAATCGGTATTCTGCAGTTGGCGCTCGGGTTCTTCATGCAATATTCCGAGTCCTTGTTCTCTTTTGGAGTCAGTGTCTTTGAAGTCTCACTCAGTCGGTCTTTGGACTCTTTTCAGTCGGAATTGAGAAGTTTTACTCAGATTTTCCAAATCTCGCTCGGCTTTTGTAATTTTCACTCGGATTTGTCTTCTTTTCTCAAGTACGCCCTGTTCCTGCACCATTAGACAGCTAATTGCCTAGCATTTATACGCTGGCTGCTTAGTAAATTTGTAAATACTTCAAAATTCCTTATCTAATTAATATTTTCAATCGGTTTCTTACATAAATAGCATACTTTTGAAATAAATAACTAAAACATGAATTATTAACAAATTATTAAATAATAATATCAAGACTAGACAATACTTAGTAAATTATGTTAAATAAACAGTGGAATAATTAAGTCTTTTCAAGACTTATCACCCACATTTATTTAATGTAGGGTTTGATAATTCTAGTGAAGCGGGACCATCTAACCCGGTGGCATACTTCTCTTGAGGTAAGAGAAGAGTATATTTTCTAAATGCATGCACAATGCTTAATGATAATATATATTGGTAAATACTTGCATGTTTGCCTTGATTGGACATATTACTTCTTATGTGTAAAATTAAATGAGATTGAATCTTGTTGGTGGATTGGATTAGTATACTTGTTGCTAATATGTAATTGGAATTTAGTGTTGATATGTCTTCTTGATTTTCATGTGTAAATTGATATAGATGTGACTCCTTGGCTATAATATCGTGAACAATGTGAATTGTATACCTTGGAGAGTATTATGAATAGTTGTATGCCACTAACTCTAATGTAAGTATAAAATATACCCCTAAATTAGAGGGTGGGAGATTCTTGTGAAGCTGAGGCTAACATATATGCATCATTGCATTCATGGCATGCATGACATATCATATTATATGTAGTTGTAATCACTTGACATGTTGAAATGATTGAGATCTTCCGAGATCTTAATAAAAGGGACCCCTGCCGGGGGAGAAATATTCAAATGTTTATGCGTGGTTGCGATCACGTGACATGTCAAAATGATTGAGATCTTACGGGATCTTATGAAAAGGACCCTTACGGGGGGACAAATATTCAAACGATTATATGTAGTTGCGATCACATTGACATGTCGAAATAATTAAGATCTTGCGGGATCCTGTGAAAGAAACCTTTACGGGGGATGAATATTTGAGCGAATATGCATGGTTGCAATTACTTGATATATTGTGCACATGTGTTATGAAAAATTGTTTCAAAACGGATCTGTTACATATGCATTTCATGTTATGACATATGCATTAGCTATAGGAACATGACATTTAAGCTTGAGATAGCCAAGAAAGATGATAACCTATTGAGAATGTAAATTGAGAAATGAAATCCCAGTTATGGGACACTAACTAATTGTGTTGTTGATGTTAATGTTGTCCCTTGATGTTGCTTATGGATTATGATAATAAATGTGATAATGATATGATTAGGTGACATGATGCTATTCTGTAGTATCCTTGTTGTTAGAGCTTGTTTACGTATATATATATATATATATATATATATATATGTGTGTGTGTGTGTGTGTGTGTACGCGCGCTTAATGGAAATCGATGAGGAATGTGACATTGTTGTGGGTTGAGACTCCTTAATAGGAGAATATGATTAGTTGTACTCATATATCTATATTATCGCATTTGCTTGATTGTTCAGCATTGAGAAAATATGCTCACTCTCTATGTTGTCTATTTTTAGCTCTTGAGTTGTAGGGCGTGACCATGAAGTGATGCTTTGGGAAGAGATGAGGTATAGTGTGAAAAAAGAGTTGACTTGATGCCTTGGCCGACATGCTTTTGGATTGAAGGACTTGGATATATTTCTTTTGAACTTGGGGCATATGGCATTTGTTTTGTATGGCTATACTATTGTTTAATGCCTTATAAGTATGATGGTGATTGGATATTGATGATTTGACAATTTATGATGTTGGTTGATACATTAGGATCTTTTGAAAAGAACTAGTGATCATTTTATATTATATAGTAATGTATGTATTGATGCCCATGATGTTGATATTGATGGTGGTAATGGCCTAGGTTCTTAAGTACTTGAACAATTATTCTTTTGTGTATACATTGACCAACTCATTTTATATGACTATATTGATATAGAACAATGTGAATTTGGTAGCCATTGTGATGGCAACGATGTTGTGATGATAAAAATCCATGAGTTTATGAGTTAGGGGAGATATTAAATTGATATGATGTGGTTCAGACAAGGGCATAATCGATTAGGACCATTCTGTTTTAGGCGTAATCGATTAGCGTAATTGATTACAAATATTCTATTTTAGGTGTAATCGATTAACGTAATCGATTACAGACATTCTGGATGGTGGTAATTATTTAGCTGGTCAGCGTAACAGATTAGCGTAATCGGTTAACACCCTGGTAACATATTAGTGTAATCGATTAGGTCACTTCAAAAATTATGTTTTCACTATTTTTGGGTACTTGTGCTTTTCTTGTGATTCTTGCCAAGGTCTTGTATCCCTTGATTCTCTATGCCTTGTTCTTCATTTCTTTATCCTTGAATACTTGTTGTATACCTTTTTGACACATGTTTTTCTTAAACTAAATGTATATACTTCCAATCATAGAATGTTCGTATAGATGAATTTATATGTTTCTACCAAATTTTGGCAATCACTTTGTGCTTACTTGGATCACTTCTCATATTCACTCTTACTCTTGAATTAACTTACATGTTCCGTAAACATTTGTATGGTGTTTATGTAATTAATTACTCTAAGTAGACGTTTGCTTAAACTACTTACTTCCTCATATCGTCATATATGAGATAGGTCTTTAAAAAGGTCTGGGGTTAACTATTAAATTTTTTATTTGTGGTGTTCTTCTTCCAACGATTCTTTAAAATTGTGAAAAATTTATCCTTATTTTTAATATCTGAATAATAATATCATGAATATCATTTATCGGATTAAGGGTGCCATCGAACCGGTCAAAGTTCTGGGTCAATGGGTTAATGGTCGAATCGTTGGTTGAACCCGTTGACTCAGTCTATTTAAAAAAATAAAAAATAAAAAAATACTACCTATATATTTCAAAGTTTCAAGTATTCCATACCCCAAGTGAAAGTACCTAATGAAAATAAGTACCAAATTTCATACAGAAAAGTACCTAATCATCAAATAAAAGACATCAAACCAACCAACTAACAAATAAGTTTAAACTAAACATGAACAACCATAAAGTACCGATTTTCATCTCAATAAGTACCTAATCATTACTAGTTTTTAACATAAGTTCACTAATGCACAAGCATTGGAGTGGATAAGAGTTGAGTAAACTACCAACGATGTGGGGTGGGAGGCGATTTGTGGGTGAATGAAGAAAAGGAATAGAGTTTGCCCCAAAATCTCTAATTGGCTTTTGTAAATGGAGAAGAAAGATAAAAAATTAAAAAAGTTCTTTTGATTGAATTAAAAAAAATGTTGCATACCTATTGCAACTACAAGTTCACGTGAATCTCGCAATTGCTTTTTTAATCTTTTCCTTTTTTTTAGACAAATTGACAATTGCAATTTGAAAATTTTGATCACAAGTGGTGTCATTTTTTTGCTAAATGAAACAGGGAAAAGAACTTATTAGACCAGTTTAACCATCGGGTCATCGATTTTTTAGAAAATCAACCGGCTCAACCCGGGTTACACTGAATCAAATGCATTTCCGATCCAATTGAGGGTTCTGATCAATTGAGCCACCAATTATAGGTCCAACTGGCCAGTCTCAACCATTTTTTAAACACTGTTTCTAACTTTTCTCTTAGCTGCTGAATCGTTTTTCGCGCGAGAAGGACTTTGCAAAGAGGCATATCTGGGGTTAGGGTCCCTGGTAGTAATAACTGTGACGGGTGCGGTTCTCAATCTAAACAGAAAACAAGGATTTGTATATGAGGCGTTCTCCAGATTATAATGAGTTTCTTTTTGGGCCAAATAGTTTTGATTCCAAATATGGCAATGACTTAATTAAGAATGGTTAATTTTGCATCTGATCCCCACCAAGGTTTAGTTTAGTGTTTATCATGGTTATATAGGAAGCTTTAAAAGAAGTCCCTATCGAATTTGTTGGATTTTGAGGGAAGAGAAGTTTATGGTTGAATTTATTTAAGGTTTAATTTAGTTCAATTTACCTAACATAAAAATCATAATAAGATCTTTTAAAAAGTATTTTTAACTAAATAAGTTAGGTTTAAGTTTTTTGAAAAGGTTTTTTTAGTATGTCGAGTCAATTTTTTTAAGTTTTTATATAAAATTGTATAAAAAAATAATTTATAATACATTATAATTTATAAGTGCATCTTTTACAAATTGTAATTTATAAAATTAAAATTCATTAAAATTATTTTTAATATGTAAAATTATTAATTAAATGTATATTGTGTATAGTTTGTTAGTATTTTAAAGACATATTAATTTATTTAAGATAGACTCATTAATCTATTTAATATATACTTGTTTATCATTTTATTGACAAAAATTTAAATTGAATTTTTATATAGACTAATAGGCTAAAATTTTAAAATCTAAAAATAGTCTAAATTTTTTTAAAAAGTAAATTCTAAAAAAAATAGTTTATGTTAAACTGCAGACTTGTTTAGACTTAAAAAAAATGGAGATTGATCCAACCTATTTCTATTTTTAGGTTTTGATGAGTTTATGCGGTCTAGTGAGGTTAAATTATCAAATTCGAGCATCAACGACGTTAATAATATGATTTTTTTCGAATAATAATAATATGATTTCTCAATTTAAGAATAGAAGCGTATGATCCTTTCTAATTAACAGAGCTTATTTCTGATATGAAATTAATAAATAAAAAATTATTATTTAAAATCACGACGAAGGTGCATTTTTAACATTAAATGTTATCGGGCTTTTCAATATAATTTTTTATTCATTAGTTTTTTTAATTAAGATAGTGCTTGAAGGTATTTTTTCCTTAAAAAGAAAATTTATCTCAGTAAAGGATAAAAAATATCCTCAGATAAATAGCATTAACGAGAATTTCAAAATATGAAAGATTTATATTTTTAAGTTGCTGATATGGACTGCCGCGGTCCGTCAAATTAAACAGTTTAGGTCGTCTTTTGAGGACCAACCAAAATTATGAATTTCCAGTTTTAAAATTAACGAACAAAATATAACATACACGCAAAAATAATTGGGGGAATTTTTGGATTTGATTGTCACAATTAATTAAACAGAGTGAATGTGAAATTGAAACAGACAAATAATAAGCGATTGATTTCGTTGGAGTATTGTAATTTATTTTATCCTAGGTTCACCAAAGATGATTCTTACACTTTATTACTGTTAATTTCTTAGCTCAATTTGAATTAATAGACTAAGCGTCTTTTAATTTACAATTCTTTTACTTACGTTCATATTAATCAAGATTCTAATTAAACAAAAGAAGTCAAGATAGTAAAATTTAGGAATTATTGAGCATACATAAGATCATCCCCTATATACATAATCTAGTCTTACAGTATAAAATTAAGCAAATCATAATAATTAAAAGTGATTCTGAAAATATTCATTAAGCATGCATACTTTCTTAATTAATTTTAATTAAGACCTTATTCTATTTTATTTATATAATTAAACTGATTAAGCATATAATTTAATTAAACAGAATGAGCTTAAAATAAGTAGACTAAGATTATGAAGAAATCAACAACAATAAAAGAGTATTGTATTAAAAACAAAAACCTCAAAAATCACATTACAATAACCTTCAAGAAAATCAATCTAAGGGTTTTAGGCCTCTATAATTAAAGCAAATAAAAATTTAAAATAAGAATTAATCGAACCCAGAATTTACAAAAGAGGGAGAGAAAGCTTCACAGAGGCTTTGTGCCTATTGTATTTTTGTTGCTAATTGGTATCTGTTTCTTCCTTGCTTTCTCTCCTATTTATAATGAGCAACCCACCTTCAATTTCATTTTTTTTATCAATTTTCCTTTTAGCTTATTCTAAATTATTTTGCTATAATTGCTTTATCATGACATTAAGGGACTAAGTTCACGCCACATCATTGCCTTATGTTGGTTGAATAATTCAATCTTGCACTATGTGTCCCTTGTACTGTGTGAATTCATGATTCAATTCAAGTTTCCAATTGTCGTGAATTGCATAACAACATGGAGCTTGTACTTTGATTATTTAATTGTGAAATCAAAGCATTAGGAGACCACTTCCCGTTGCACTATGGTTCCATAACAATATTTTAGTATTGCTATTTGGTCATGGAATTCCACTAGCATTGTCGCAAATGTAAGATTCAACTTTTGTTTCTTTATTTGTTTATTCAATTGCACCAATTGTGCATTCCAAATTGAATAATCCAATCCATTGCCATACTTTGGACATGACATGGAATTACTAGTTGTGGCATGGCATACATAATATATAAATTGGTAACATGGGACCAGATTTAAATATAATATATTATATATGTATTAGTTGCAATATTGTAACTGGAATTGTATCAATTAAAAGACCAATTGAGCATGGTAATTCATGTTGGAGCTTTGTATCCCTATGAGAGGAAATTTCAATTTGTGGACCAATTAATTCCTTGCATCTTTTTGACACCTGAAATTAAATTAAACTATTTAGTTGATTAAAACTAAATTAATTCATTTTAAGATCAAACATTAAAGAAAACTCAAATTGTAAAAACGTGTTAAAATGTAATTTATTATAAAATATTTGACGGTAAAATAGACACATTTAAAGTAAGGAATTAAGGATGAAATATGTATTAGCAGTTGCCCATCTAAATATGTAAATAAAAATAACTTCTTTAGAAATTAACACAAAATTATTTTTAACTCTTATCTAAACTTACAATATAAGTTTCATTTAAAATAAACATAAAAATAAAAAAAGATATCACTTAAACAAGAAAAAAACTCAATGACAAACAAGACAGGAAATAATTTAATAAAGAATCACTTACACATAAAAGATATTCATAAATAAATAAATAAAACTCATATCTCTTACTAAATTTTACCTAAGGAATAACCTTTTCTATAACAGTAACAGTGAAGTTTAAATTGACAAGAGCAGATTGTGTATTTGCATGATTTGATGTAACTTCATATCTCTAAGCAATGAGTTGCTTTTAGGTGTAGTTATTTAATCGGCAATTTTCTTTTTATTTTAAAAAATCTTCAACGAAGTATTATAAATCAAGTACTAAAAATAAAATAAAATAACTCCACCAAAAAAAGTTAGTAAAAAAAAACTTGGGGTCCTGACTCCTCAGGCAGTGGATAGAGTTTAAACTACCGCACTCTGAATATATTCCATCATCACTCATATCACAACTCAGAAGTTTTGCTAATGCAATTTGATAGTATATATTGGAACTTGAAATAAATCTTCTTCCAAACTAACACATTTTGGTGTATGTATGTTAGTAAGTCATGCTGCCCAATTGAAACGCTTCTTCCATGGCCCTCAAAATTGACAAAAGCTCTCCAGCAATGATGTTACTATGTCCCAAATTTGTCATGTCATTATCATTGAAGGATGAAGGGTTCCCCCTCCCTCTCTCACAAACCACAAACCTACAAACTGGGCACTGGCCTTTGCTTGTTAACCAAGGTACTATGCAATCCTCATGAAACATGTGGCTGCATGGAGTTAGCATCACCTCTTGTTTTGGCTCAAAATCATCCAAGCAAACAGCACACCTCTTACCATCTTCATCCTTTTCTTTCTCCCTTTCTTTGAAAGAATTTGAAGCCTTGTTTCTGTAATACAAACTCACCCTCCTTGCTAATCTCTTAGGGACAGGATTATAGACTACTTTCTTGAGCTTGCTCAAAGCTGTTGATTTGGAAATTTCTATTGGTGGAGAAACTTGTGTGCTTGTTTGGTGTGTGGATCTTTGAGGTGGCTGAAGCGGAATTTCTCTCAGCCAGGGGTTGAAACCTCTTCCCATATCCCCATTGTGAACTTGAACTTGTGTTCTGCCATCTGGTGGTGCTTGTAAACTGAAAATTGCTCAAAATTTAGCGAATCAGCCAGGTTTCATGCAACTAAATAGCATATTCCATTACTCCTATTCTAGCTCAAGGATAAAAATGAAAGGAGAATTCTTGGATCAAATTTTTTACATCCTTGTCATCAAGTTCTCCATTCATTTGATGACACATAGATGCTCTATTAATAAATAACTTTTATGAAATATGTGTTTTATAATTTTTTAAAGAGTGTATGAATTAATATATATAATTTGACATGAAACTAAAAATAAATATTCATTTGTATGTCAATATTTACTGTAGCAACTTATGAGTATGACAAAGAATACTTGATCTAATGCAACTACTCATAATTATGTTCAATGGTTGATTTTAAATGAAGTTCAAATTAATCAGTGTTCATTATTTACCATGCCAGTACATGAATTTCATTCATTTCTGAAAAAAAAGTTAGGCTCTTGGAGTCTTTCTTTATTCTTGAGAATGGAAAATGGATTGTTAATCATTTGCCAGTTGACAACAGAAAGTGGAATCCTAAATTTGTAGGAACTATATTAATAGAATTTTTCAGTTCTAATAAATATACACCAATTGAAACAAACATCTATATGTCAATCATCTCTGTATTTGACTATTTAACAAATATACTTGTCAAACCAACTAACATTTATAGAAAGTTAGTATATAATCCAGAACAAGATGCCTTCAATGATAAATACATAACAGAAGCAAATTAATTTGCAATTTGGCCTTACCCTGGTACCCTTTGGAGTCCTACAGGAGTTCTGACTTCCCAAAACCGTTGTGGACCTAATGCACCTGAATTTGTATCATCCTGATAATTGGAACCAAAATCATACACAGGCAATTATCCTCAAACAATAATAGTCCACTCTCTTCTTCTATGAACTTAAAACAAGAACATTTACACCTACCAGAGTAGAGTGGGATCTGTGAAACACAGGCACCTCATAGGATTCATGATTATTGAAAGTGTGGCCATCATTGGCTCTGACACCCCTTTGCCAATGCCCTGGCAAGGGTGTGAAATTGTTCATGTTGCGGCTCATGATTTCACCTTCCTCCTCAACAGATAAAGTAAAATTATAAGTATCCTTTCATTGTCGTGCAAATATAGCTTAATTTGTCAACTTTGCGAATTTATGGTTCTGTTAATTTATTTAGGTGTAGGAAAGAATATATCCTTGGTATTGTTATCACTTCTGCTCTTACATTTTGAGTTCCTTTAACTTTTTATTCTGATTCAAAGCTTAATTATCACTCCATGTTAAAGATGCTCAAGTCTGCTGGCTGCTGCTCTGAACTGAGGAAAAAGAAATCAAGAAAGAATCATATTCTGGTATTAATTGATGCTTTATTAATAAGGTTTATCTGGAAGTCTTGAGAAGATGGGAAACACTCACTAAAAAGAATGTTATTGTGGGAAATATTTAAGGGAATATAGTTACATCACTAGTTTGGAATGTGTATAATAGATTATGGCTTAGTTTGGAATGAATGAACTATAAATAAAATAAGCAGATAAAATAAATTACAGTTTTAAGGTAGTTGCAATATATTATTAGCGTAAAATATTTTTATCCTTTGTGTTGACAAAGGAAAATTTGTCGACTTTGTAAAAATTACTTTAAAGATCATATTTTTACTAAGATTTCTAATCGGTTAATGGTATAAAAAATTTCACACTCCCAAAGCATTTGGTATGTAAATTCTTTTTAGTTTCCCATAAATATTAATTTAGGAATTTTATTTTTTTGTCATGTTTTTTAGGAAGTATTTCAAGAAAACTAAGATTACCAGGTGATTTGATCGGTTTAGGGGTCCGGACTGAGTATTCATAATGTCTTATACTGTTTCAGTGGAAATCCGATATGGTCTTCTTAAATCCAATGGGAATCTCAAGGTCTTATAGTATGTTGTCTAATTCTCACTGATATCTAGCGTTGAGAGACGAAATAAGGTGTCACTTGCAAAGACGCTTTGATGCTCGAGTCAGTACTGTATGTGATCAAGAGCTCAAGTGTTAGATTAAATTAAATCTACCTCAAGAGTTGATCCTTCAGAATGATGCATTTGTCAGTATTTTTTTCGTGAAGTGCAGAAAAAGTTGACACACGTGCAATCATTCTAGACATAACTGTAGGCACTCTTCTGTATGCCCTTAATATGGTCTTCAACCTTTAATTGATACTGACTCAAGTGTGATATCAGTCATCTTGGGTTTAGAGGGGCTTATTGCCTTAAGGGTCATGATGATATCAGATACACCTTCTTAACCACTAATATGGGCCTATGAATACATGTACTGGTATTAGGCCTAACTCATTTCCCCCCAGTCTACTAAAGTGACTTGTGAGTTATTTTAATGGGTTGATATTCCGTAAGTTTCAAAAGTTTGACTTTTTGGTATAATGAATTTTTGCTTTGAAATATTTTTCTGGTGTAGCTCTTTGTTATTCCAGGTTATGATCTTCTTTTGTGGCTGAGTTTAAGAATGAAAATAGGTTTTTCGTGGTTAGTCCTAATGCTTCGATTTTTGTCCAGTTGTAATTTGTTATGAGAGCATTCGCGCTTGCATGCTATCATTATTGCATCCTAGGTTTGGCGCCCTTTCCTCCCTCAACACTCAGCTATAAAAGAGGGAGAGAGCCTTCATTATTTTCACTATTCTTTTCCTCTAAAAGTGCTTTGATATAAAAAATCTAGTATTTGTCACTTGCATCCTTAGTTTGAACAAGAAGAACAATTCTAATCATCTCCATAGGTATCATTTTATCTCGTCCACTTATATAAATTTTTATAGGTAATTTTTTTTTGTGAAAATGGGGATATAAGGAACAACCACACGAGTGAAGAATCTATTAAGATTCTATCTGGGCCACTGCCATGGCCGTTTATGGGATCACAGTGTAAGCCATGAGTTTCATCCTCAGATATACGCTGGTATACATTAGTGGATCCAGATAAATTTTAAGCTTCAATATTAATCCCTCCTTGAAATCCCACTAGATTTTCTAGTAAAGATCTTTGCTGGTATATATCATAAACAAACACCTTATCAAATTTTGCCATTAACCATCCTTCTTCACCACCAGGGTTGTTTTTCTCAGTTTAGGACTTTAATTCAAGGTCTAAATACTATCTTTTTGATGATTTGGAATTTTGCAACTACATCCATTTCTTACAACATAATATAATTCTAATGGCTTCTAAGGGTTACTCCGCTAGTGGAAGTGACAATATCGTCGCCATGGACAAGATTAATACTAATGTATTGACTCATAAGATAAACTGGACAACCAAGAAGGTAAAAGACCAATATTTTTAGGTTGATGTCGATCCACTCGCCTTTCTATTCAAGTATGTAAAGGTAGTATATGGTATTGAAATAACTTATTTTCCTATCTATGGCACTAAGTAAAATAAAGATGACTTTTTTGTTGTTTTACCGTTGATCACAAACAGGATCTGCCATGTGTCGTGGTCATAGTATTTATTCATGTACGAAATTTTCTTCTTGAAGATTAAGGTTATTAAAACCAATAAGACTTTTGAAGAAATCTTAGATTCGTTGATAACCAACATTAAGTACTCTAATTTAATCAAATTCATAATTTGTTAATATTTGATAGTTTATCTAAGTGTTTTAGAATAAGAAGCATAGCCTATAAAACAAAGGGGCAGTTTCTGCACAACATAAGTCTGTAAGACGAAGCAAAGAAGAAATCAAGATTTGGGAAATAATCTTCAACCTAAAAAGCTTATCTGGACTCGTATTAGACCCATACTCGTCAAGCCATACTGCAAGCTTCAAGAATATAGAAAAGTCTCTCATTAAAGGCAACCTTCATCAACCAAACTTTACTCTCAGTAGTTGCTATAGTCATCTTGCAAATCCTCTAACAAGAATTTAATTGCTCCTTATGAGTCTCATCATCAACACTTTATGGATCACCAGACCCTGAACCATTTTTAAAGGATGTCCTCGTATAAATCTGGTACAAAGAACATTGTTAGTCTGGATCAAGTCACAAAGAAGATTTATGAGAAGACTGACCAAGTAAGGTAGACCTCGATTCATCCTAAAAAGCATCAAGCTTTCATCTATGCCTCATATATTCGAAGGACCTTTGTACAAAAGCCTTCCTATTAAGTGAAAGCTTATGCTACTCTTACTCTGCCTATGATTACACAAGTCTCAAAAGCTCTCTGACCTGTATTACTTGTTTAGAACGTCTCTATCTGATAAGAAAGTTTTTTTTGTCCTTTGTGCAAACAATCCTCTCAATGGTTGTATCCTCTCTCAATGGTCACTTAACTGTTATCCTCTCTCTCTGGGCTCAATAAGGAAATCTTATATATATATATATAATCATCCTCTCAATTCAATGGGACACACACATACATAAGAAGAGGTGTAAACAAGAGTGAAGAAAAGAAGAAAAGTAGGAAAGTAAGAAACACTGAGAATATGAGATAAAAAAGAGAAAGAGAGATCTTGTGAGAGAGAGAAAAAGAAAAATAGAGATGGGCAAATCACACAAAAGATAGTGTGATCAAGAAAGAAAGAAATACAAACAAGCCTCATACATTTGTATACAAAAGCCCAAGAAAAAAAGAAATGACAATCTGCTCAAGTAAAAGATTCAAGACCAAGGAATATTTCCATGAAGAAATGAAAGCTCGTTATATACAATCCATTTCCATTTCAGAAGCACTAGAAATTCAAGTCAGAAATATGCTTTGTATATCCCAGCATCTTCTATGAGCATATCATCTCTGATCAAGCTTTCAGGCTTAGTACAGTTAGTGCTTACATCTATCTTGTACATGCAATAAGCCCTATTCAAAAATAAGTCCTTTTCTTTCTTCACAAACCTGTTTACCAGGTTAACACTTAGCTCTACTAAGTTAGAAGGCTTATTTTATTTATTTTTAATTCTTTCTATTTATTGTAAACACAGGTCTGGTAGACCTGTTAGGAAACACTATGGCCTGAAGAGGCTTTTGAAAGAACACTTAGGTTTAAGCCAGGAGTGGCTGATGTCAAGCATACTTGGAAGCATGGTCTGTGCTTAAGCCAGAAGTGGCTGGATTCAATAATACTCAAAGGCAGTCTGTGCTAATTATGTAAAAGATATATTTTTACATAGTGAAAAACCCTTCAAGTCTGAAGGTACTGGATGTAGCTTGTGCGTTGGAAGTGAACCAGTATAAAATCTCTTGTGTGTTATTTCTCTCCCTATCTTTTACACAAGTTTGTTACTCACACTCTTGTACCTATTCGAACTCATAAAAGCCTGCTTCGCTGTGCAACTCTCGCTTTCATTTGAATATCACTTTTTGATTTGAAAAGAGAATAGACTTATTCAACCCCTTTTCTAAGTCTGTTTTTCGAACCATCAAGGGTGAAGTTCCCCTTAAATAAGTTCGAGATAACGGTGCTAAACTTTTTGAATGTTCCCCCAGCTAGATCCGTCCCAATTGTTGGAGGCTAATGCTCTCACTAGAAACATTTAGGGTGTACTTTAAATTTTTCCAATCGTGGTGATGTTCTTTCGGTATGCCTAGGTACTTTATAGAGGTAATATCGGCAGAGGACTTAGTTATATGAACATTTGATGTCTTAACACTATAGTAAAATTTAAGTAGTATAGGAATCAAGCAAGACAAATGGGGAAAGTTTCAAGAATGCCTTTGTGAAAATTGCTCTAAGAGAAGGAAAATTGATATTTTGAGAAAATATCAACTATTCCCGTAGAATTTACACTAGTTGAACCTACAAACACTTCTTGCTCATTGACAAAGCTTACGTCACTAGGACATCAATCTTTTTGAGATGTCAAAAAGGGTGATTAAGTGGCAAGGCCTCAAAGTTTAATTGCATATGATGTAAGACCTTTTCGGGAAAGCAAACAGAATGTGATGAATGTTAAGGTTAACTTTTAAAACCTTTTTCCTTATTTTTCTTTTAATTTTTCTTTATTTTTTAGAACAGTGTCCAATATGCTTACTTTTTTACTCTTACTTTCTTGTAGAAGAGATAAAGAATGATATTCTCAAAGACATGTGTGAGGAGACTAAACTTGAAAATCCTAAAATTTTAGATCAGGAGAATTAACCTCAACCTAAACCTATTAGAGTAATCGCTATGAGTATATCATTAAAGGCTGCTACCATACTCAACCAACAACTGATGCTACTTTTACTATTGGGAGCAAAAAGAAACATTGACATAGGAAGGATATGATGAATGAGACGGATCCTAAGAAGTCAAAGAAGGACCAGGGTCAGTGTAAAGGGTTTGATGGTTTCTATTTCTTGGGCCACATAATGAGGTTTCATGGTTAAGGATCCCTATAATAATTTTAGGTTCATGAAGAATACGCTTAACATAAATATTCACCTCACATTTGTTCTTAATTGTATATTGTATCATCTCCAATGCAAATACGCCCCATGTAATAGCCTTGATTTTTTTAGAATAGGAACTCAAGCTCTCGGGACCTCTAAAAATACCTTATTAAGTATTTCAGGAGAGTTGAGGCTTAAGCTTAATCCCTAGATTACCATGAAAATGTGAGAAAGTGAGACTTGAAAGGTTGTGAGTAGTGAGCAACTCAGGTTAGATGAAATAAACAAGTGAGAGAGGCTGTGTTTAATAATGATATTTAGAGGATTTATTGACTTGGTAGTAGTTTAATTAATTATGTTTTATTCGACCTTGAGACTGTTGATGAGATGAATATGCATATCCTTGTTGTTGATGCTAAATTGATGAAGTAAAGATCGATGAATGATGTTTAATTTTAGTGAGTAATTCTTTTTAGTATAGACAACTACCTGTTAATTTTAGAAATAGCTGATTGAGAATGTTTAGATTTATTTAAGTGTCAAGTTAAATTTTGAGGTCAAGTAATTATTAGAGCTCAAGATTTCATAAGACACTAATTAACCCCTTAATAAAGGTGATTAGTGGCTAATATTTTATTTTGACATTAACCGGTTAATGGATTTTATTAATAATAATTTTAATTGATTAAGGTAAAATAAAATAATTAAATAATATTTATTTTGATGCTTAATATTATTGATAATAAGTTTAAAATATGAAAGTTTATAATGAGGTTTAGTTAAGAATTAATTGGTTATTATTAATATTTTAATAATAAATATCATACGATTCCTCGGATTTGAACTCTAGGACCTAACCAGAGGTTGAACTTTGATCGTTCGGCCCGAGACTAGTGATCCAGTAGGGAAACTAGTCCTATTAGGATCCCTCCGTGAAGAATCAAGGGTGTCTGAGTTGGCATAACCGGCCCAATCAGAACCTTTAACATCTCCTACTCAATGCATTGTGTTGTTAAGATTAGCTCTAATGTATTGAACGCATTTAACATTTGAGCTTTAGGCTAGAAAGTTTCTTTAAATGATTGAGGAATCAACATTTAGGAAGTTTTCTTAAGGATTTTATATTCGAGGGATCGATATAAATAAATGATTAATGAATGTTGCGTCGAGTCTAATAGGTTCGAATGCTATATATATATATATATATATATATATATATATATATATATATATATGCAAGGTACAACCGAGAAAGATAGATGAAATTTAATCCTAGCACTCTGTTGATTTTCTTATTACATAATTTACTATTTTTAAACTTACATTTGTCATCAGTTACTTTTAATTTCATTAATCATTAACATGCTTTATTTCATTGTAAATATGCTTAATCAGTTATAAATTAATAGTTCTAAATTACAACAACCCCCAATGGAACGACATCTGAATTAAATTCTTATACTACAACTGGTAGTGGTACACTTACCACGGACCATCAACAGGGATGTGTATTTCTAAAGCCTAAGCACTCAATTTATAGGAAAATGAATAAACAAATATGGAAATAAAATGTGCCTAGTTACCCAAAATACTACACACCTTCCATAAATAAGTCAGAACCCCAAAAAGTAAGCCCAAAACGGAGATAATGGTTTGAACCAAGCATCGGGATGGTTCACACCACTTGGCTCAAACTAGCTAGCCCATCTGGCCTAAAATAATGCTTTTCAGCCTAGTTTGCTCATTTTTAGTCTCTTTCTTAATTTTGGTCCCTTCTAAAAAAACATTTTATGATTTAACTCATTTTTCTTTGCTCATTTTTCGATCCTTTAACCATTTTAATGAATATTAACAAAAGCTTTAAGGCCAGACCCCGAGAAAGCATTACCGGTCCTTAAAACTAAAGCTCGATGCATGGACATCTTTCCAAATAGTGTATCCTAGATTTTCCTTGCCTTAAAAGCACAACTTCTCCTAACTTCTTTCATAAACTTTGAAGAAAGTCTTCAAGTCTGCATCAACTTCAAGTTCTAGTTTAGATCAAAGACCTCTCAACCCTTTAGACTTGTCCATTCCGAATAAGCAAGATTCTTTTTATTACCATCATCCTTCTAAAGATGAGCTTTACTAAACACTTCATCACGCTTGATATATGCTAACTCTAGGATGTCAGTCTGACCATTATCATATGTTTGATATCATAAAATCTGAATTTGGTTGCCATTAACAATACCTAACATCATGACATCAAAACTTGTTTAACACTACATTCATAAAGGGAAGTTACAAATATAGCCTATAAACTTGAGTTTGTGGTTTTCTATTGTGACCCTAATATAGGTCCTTACTTCCTCAAGCATTATCAGTATGGGCTTTGACCTAGCATGCACCAATTTTGAGTTCAACACCTCATAATTTTTGTTTGTTATATTGTCCACCTTGCAGTTCTCATAAAAAAATGTCTTACTCTAAGATTCTTTTGGAAACTTTGACAACTATGTCCAAGAATTTTCACTTACCTTCCCGATATTCACCATATTTCCTTCAAATTGGTTAAGGTGTA
Organism: Clitoria ternatea; assembly: GCA_037962975.1. Classification (NCBI taxonomy): domain Eukaryota; kingdom Viridiplantae; phylum Streptophyta; class Magnoliopsida; order Fabales; family Fabaceae; genus Clitoria; species Clitoria ternatea. The sequence continues at coordinate 10,753,000 of CM075676.1, forward strand.
GCTGATCTATAAGCCTTCTATAGAAATGACCTTAGCTCCTTGTCTTTCTACTATTTTGAGAAATTCTTCCATAAGTGCCACACACAAAATATGTGTAGCACACCATGGGGACTTGACTTGTGATGGTGGGTAAATGGATATGATGGTTGTTTGTGGTTGGAGGAAGGGGGCATGGGTTGGAGGTGGTTGTTTCAGGTTGGATGGCTACGGGTAGTTTTAGGGTTGCTGGTGAAGGGTTGTTATGGGTGATAATGGGTTGAAGGTTAAAGGTTTAGATGGTATGGGTGATGGTGCTAAAGGATGTAATGGTCATGGATGATGGTTTTCAGGGGTGAGGGGCAATGGTTGTGGGTGGGTGTTTTTGTTCTATTTTATATTTGTTTTTGGTTTTTTGATGGTGGGTGATGGTTGTTTGGTGGGGTAAATGGTTGATGTTGAAGGTGATTGTGAGGGTGGTGGCTGTTTAGTGGAGGGAGGTGGTTGATGTTGAAGGTGGTTGTTATTTAATGGAGAGGGTGGTTGATGTTGAAGGTGGTGGTGAGGGTGGTGTTGCTATTTAGTGAAGGTGTTTTAATAATAGTGATGTTGGGTTTGTAGGGATAATGGTGGTGATCGTGGTTGTTTGTGATGTGGTTGGAGGTTGTGGTCGTGGAGGCTGTTTTATGGAGGGAGGTAGTTAATGTTATGAAGAAAAAGGAACAAAACAAAAAAGAAAGGAAAAAAGAAAGAAACAAAACTAAAAAGAAAAGAAAAAATTTACCTATTTCAAATTTTTTTAATGATGGTTAGATCCTTCTTAGGATCCTTTACAATCATTGCGGTATTTATAGGAGAATCCTAACCTGTAATAGAACAAAACTTAGCCTGGTCTACCAACTCCTTAATAATTAACCTAGCTTCATTAAAATAATCACTTTAACTCACTCCTTTAAAGAATAAAAAATAAAAATAAAAAAGAAAAGAAAAAACAAGAAAAGAATATGGAAGAAAGAAAAGAAAGAAGAAAATAAAAATAAATAAATAAATAAATAAGAAAATAATCAAACAAAAAGAAAAGTAAAGAAAAATAAAAAATCAAAAATAATCAAATTGGTGATCGGACAAAATTAACTGTCACAATTAGCCTCATTTCCTTATAGTCACCAATATCAGCATAAACTAACTCCAAGAACCATTTCTAGTTATCTTTGTTCTCAATATAATACACACCATATGCTATGGGTCATATATGTTGTTTGTATCTTTATAGTAGGTAAGAGTTGACCCGTGTAATATCCTTTAAGGAAGCACTCATCTAGCCTCACCAAAGGTTTTTTGTATGTTATGAACTCATTTTTGTAGTCCTTTAAACAAATATGTACAATCTATGAAACACGGGTGGACCTTTAGGTTGGAGATTGCATTCTATTTTAATAGTGGACCCAAGATTCCTCTTTAAAGTTCTGCACAATAGTCCCACAACATGCCAAACTATTGTTTCTTACATCCTTTAATGACCTATTTAGACCTTTTAACTAATTTGTAAATCATTTTATCTTTCAACTTAACCTTGTATTTTTCTCTGAACAAGTCATAGACTTTAGAATATGTTTAACATTAGGATGCCTTCTCATGACTTAACAAGTTTACCTATAATCCATTATTGGGCACATGTTGAGATTTTGTAGACCTTAACACATGAATCATGGTCATGGAATGTCTTTGATTTGAAAAGAATGCCTAATAGGATTCTTGTTATAGAAGATTTCCTATCCATAGCTTTTGACTTTGCATTTAGCCTTTGCCCCAACCTTATTATTTTTCACTCATGTAATTTGCCTTCCCATATGCATAGTATAATCCTTAACAACATGTTTAAACACCTTGAGTGAAGGAAACTCTATTTTGCACTCCAACCTTACATGACTAATTAAAGTAGTTGTTTCATCGAATTGAGGATAGACCTCTTTAGAATCACTCTCGCCATCTGAACATAGAGGAGTCCTTAACTCATTTAAAACTCATGTGTCTTGACTAACACCACTGTTTCCTTCACCATCTCCATAAGTTTGCATATTCCCAACAACATCAAATTCAAAGACAAAGTTTACAAATTGGTAGACCATAAAACATGGAAGAGTCCTTATCAATGTACACAACTAGTTGACCCTCTTGAAATTTCCCTCTATAGTGAATCATAACAATGAAACTCATACCTAAACCAAAAGAAAATAGTAAAGAAAATAATTAACTACAATGTACACATCCAGTCCTATCAACCCTACAAGATGCATATTTAATTAACTTTCATTTAACAAACTCGTATAAGACAAGAAACATGTGGTCTTCATTCCATATCTCACCTCATAAAGAGAGATTCCCAAAAAATTAAGAAAAGTTAGATTTCTGATTTCAAAACAATGAAAAGTACTTGAAGACTCATAACACTCACACACTTTCTTTTGGTTAATAATGCTCCATAATACCTTGCACAACATTGATCCTTGCTGCAAGTTGTGGATCACAAATTTTAGGAATAGAAAACAGTAAAAATATAAGAGTAGAGCAAGAATGGGAAAAGACGATTTTGAGAAAAGGAAGATGTTAAATGTAGGGTTACATTTAGTTATAGAAAAATATTATAGTTTTTGGGAAAAGTTTTCCGCTTGTTTTCTAAAATTTTTATTTCTTATAATAGCTAGAAAAATTTTAAAAACCCGTTTAGATAATGTGAGAGTTTTTTAATTTGGAAAACTAGAAAACTAAAAAAGTTGTTCAAGTGCACTCGATTTTCCAATTTTTTTAAACATTCTTTAATTCTAATTAATTGAGATATGTCTTATATATATATATATATATATTATGATAATATTTAGTATATGCATCACATAAAAATTGTGACAAAAATTTAAAGTAATATTAAAATAAGAGCAAATAAGTTTGTGTTTAAATATATTTTAAAATAGTTACAAAGAATAATAAAAATATTATCATGATACATCATAAAAATCATACGAAATATTAAACCTTAAATTTAATAAAAAATAAAAATATAAATTGATAGATATAGTGAGGTTGGTATTTCCGCTAATAACTAACTTATAATATAAATAATATCTCTACAACCCTTTACCATTTTTTTGTTAAGCAGGATTGCAGGAAAACCAGTTCAATATTTAAGGATGATAATACTAATTTAAATGAACAATGTAAGTTGTCGTGTTTCTAATTTTTGAAAACTTGTAATAGTAGAACTTTTCGAATTAGTAACAGTTTGTTTCATATTCTCATTTAGTTATAACAGTCTTTATTTTATAAATCAGTTATCTTATCTTGTAATTTAGTTACCTTATTTTGTAATTCAGTTACCACATTTTCTATTTTTTTTACTTTTCTTAGAAAATCTTTTAAAAGAGTTTTCTGATTTTCTTAAAAAATAAAAAAATAGTTTTCTATTTTTCTATAAAAAATTTTAAATAATTTGTAAATAAACATTTTTTTTATTTTTTAAGAATAATTTTAAGAAAACTTTTGAACTAAACATAGCATAGGTGTTTTGATCAAAACATTTATTTATTTCATTAAATTACGTTAATTATTTAATTAAATAATCAAATGACAAAATTATTTCATTAAATTTAAATTTTTCGAAAGTTGATTTTATATTTTAACCACAATAACAAAAAAAATTAAAGTACCTTTCAAAGGATTTATCCATAAACCAGAATCTCCTGGAACATTTCAGAAGCGTAATCTATTGCGCGTAAGGGATGCCAATCTTGGCGTGTTGGAGACCCGCTCGCATCACCATAGACGTGGCTCATCTTTATTCGTTAATATGTGATTGAGTCGGCACCACCAAGCTATATAAATGGACCCCTCCGTATCGACTTTCCTTCATCGCTTTTACCAAAACACCTTCTGAAACTCTTAATCTTCTTCCGCATTCCGTTCTCTCAATCTTTCGTCTCAAGGTATGGTTAAACTTACTCTTTTTTGCTTTTCCTAACCCTAACGTCTTAGGTTCTGCTCTTCGAAAAGGTTTAGGTTTCCGATATCATGCGTCTGTTGCAAACTTCCTTAGATACAAAATTCATTCACTCATCTCTATTTTGGGATCCGTTTGTTTCATGAGGTGTTTTTTTATTGTATCAAGTTTTCCCAATTTTCTCTGGAGGGTTTCTGATATGATTTCAGTTTTCTGAAGTTGTATGTCCGTTTCTCTTATTTTGGTTTTTGAATCCAATGGATGCAGATGTTTATACTTTTCGTTACTGTTAATCTGATAACCTAGTTTTTCGATTCAGCTGTGGTCCTCGATATTGATCTTAACGATCTTTCAATTTATGTCAGTTTTGTTTTTCGGTGTTCCTCTGTTTCGGGCGCCAAATTTTATTTTACTTAGGTGTCTTTATGATATTCTTGTTTCTCTTTACCATTTGTAATATTTCCCCAAATTTTTAACTACGGTGGATGATTTTATCCCCGTCGTTTGTAGTCTTGTATTACCTTTTACTTGACTAACATGTGTTTCTGATGGTTTTGTATTATGATGATTTGAGCAGATGCAGATCTTCGTGAAAACCTTGACTGGCAAGACTATTACCCTTGAGGTGGAGAGTTCAGATACAATTGACAACGTGAAAGCAAAGATCCAAGACAAGGAAGGGATCCCACCTGACCAGCAAAGGCTCATCTTTGCTGGGAAACAACTTGAGGATGGTCGAACACTTACTGATTACAACATCCAAAAGGAGTCCACCCTCCACCTTGTGCTGCGTCTTAGGGGTGGCATGCAAATCTTTGTCAAGACCTTGACAGGAAAAACCATCACCCTTGAGGTTGAATCCTCAGATACCATTGACAATGTCAAGGCCAAAATCCAGGACAAAGAGGGTATTCCTCCAGATCAGCAGAGGCTCATATTTGCTGGGAAGCAACTAGAGGATGGAAGAACCCTCGCAGATTACAATATCCAAAAGGAGTCTACTCTTCACTTGGTGCTTCGTCTTAGAGGTGGCATGCAAATTTTTGTGAAGACTTTAACTGGCAAGACAATAACTTTGGAGGTGGAAAGTTCAGATACTATTGACAATGTTAAAGCCAAAATCCAGGATAAGGAAGGAATTCCTCCAGACCAGCAGAGGCTTATTTTTGCAGGGAAACAGCTTGAAGATGGAAGGACTCTTGCCGATTACAACATCCAGAAGGAGTCTACCTTGCATTTGGTGCTTCGTTTGAGAGGTGGAATGCAAATATTTGTCAAGACTCTAACAGGGAAGACAATAACTTTGGAGGTTGAGTCATCTGATACTATTGATAATGTTAAAGCTAAGATTCAGGACAAGGAAGGGATCCCTCCAGACCAACAGAGGCTCATATTTGCTGGGAAACAGCTTGAAGATGGAAGAACCCTTGCTGATTATAACATTCAGAAGGAGTCCACCCTTCACTTGGTTTTGCGCCTTCGTGGGGGCATGCAGATTTTTGTCAAGACCTTAACTGGGAAGACAATTACCTTGGAGGTGGAAAGCTCAGATACCATTGATAATGTGAAGACAAAGATCCAGGACAAAGAGGGTATTCCCCCAGACCAGCAGCGACTTATTTTTGCTGGAAAGCAGTTGGAAGATGGCCGTACTTTGGCAGATTACAATATTCAGAAGGAATCCACCCTCCATCTTGTTCTTCGCCTTCGTGGTGGCTTCTAAGCTTGGGCCTTCTGTGTCAGTCTTATTCTGTTGGTCAATGTCTGAAATATTTGCTTATAGTTGCATCCAGATCCAGTTGTAGTCGATATCTTAGTTTGTGACAAGTATTTTTAATCTTCTACTTGAGTAACAATGTTTTTAACTTTTAATCGTTGGTTAATGTTTTTATTTTTCTTCGCTTGCTACTTTGACAATGCATTTATCCTCAACATTATAGATCAAAGGAGTAGTGGAAGTTTAAACGAAGTATAGCTAGGTTAGGAAGTTCACTGCCATCATTGCAGTAGGATAATTTTGATAATTACTGCCATCATTGCAATCCGCGTCATCATTGTCATTCTAATCGTCATGCATTTCTTAATTTAGAAGTATGAATTTAGAATTGCTTGCATTAGAACTGTAATTACGAACAAATTTTAACTTCATATCTATGATCCAAGTATTATAGAATTGAAACTATAAATTTAAATCACAGCTACAATTTTATATTTACAACTTATCTGAAGCTGGTAATTAAAAACAAATGCATGTGTGCGGCTGTTTTGTTTCAGGTTTTTGGTTTACGTTTTTTATGGGGGCTGATCTGAGGTCCGTATGTATACTAACTGAAAATTAGTATGTCAGAAGGGGGATCGTTAGTTCTCTACTCTTCGGGATTGGTTCTCTCTTCTTCGGGAAGAGCTTTTTCCATTCCAGTTTGGAGATTTATGGTGCAATAGTTACCTCTATATGGTTCCTTTCTGAGGGGAGTTGTGCTTGTTAGTCCTCCTTTTTCCAACCTCTCTTTTGTCTTCTACCTTAAGTCAAGTGGTCTCAACCTTTTCCTTTATCTCTGTCCTTTCCTTGTCTATCTCCAACCTTTCTCCTTTAGCCTTTTACTTTGTGGTCTGGTGGGTTTAAGTCCTTTCCTCTAGCTTTGTTCTTTCGCTTTCCCTTCATTTTTTGTCTTATTACTAGGCGGTTAATTTTATTTCCATCCATAAAACTCTTGAAGCCTCATAGAAACAGTTTGGAGACTTAAGTTGTAGAAATGGGAAAAAAATCTGATGATCAGGTGGAAGCAATCAAATATATCTTCACAAGTGTTAGATCGTAGTTCATGTCATAGGCCATCTCCTTAGTCTTCAGGAGTGCCAACCTAAATTACCTTTCAGTAAGGTGGATTTCTACGAGTTTTTGGCCCATTTGGGGTATTTTATAAAAAAATTTGAAGCTGTGGGGCGAAAATAAAATATTTAAGCTGTCAATCTTGTCTAATTACTATTATAAAACGCAAGAGGACAGTGCGTTTTATAAAACGCATGATGGGATGACGTTTTTCTCATGTCAAAACGCAGTTCAAAGATGCGTTTTCAGCGCATGCAGAACAAGTGGCACGCATGCAATGAGGGGACGTGGGAGCAGTAGCACGCATGCAATGAGGGGACGCCAAAAACGCAGTGTGGACCAGCGTTTTACAGACCTCGTGCAGTGTGGAAAAACGCTATTTCGCAGGACGTGTTGCAGAGATGAAAACGCTACCTCAAGCTGCGTTTTCTGTGAGCGTTTGACACATGGCGTGACGGGAATCGTTGCAGGCCTAAAAACGCAACCCAATACTGCGTTTTCTGATCATCTGGACATGTGGCGTCACGGGTGGCATTCTGGCATTGTTAAAAGCGTGGTCCCCCTTGCGTTTTGTGCATCCGAAAATTTTCAGCTGGGTGAGGGGGAAGTGGTGTTCTTGCTTCTTCAACTTCTTTCTTCTATGTTGCGTTTTTGTTTGCTTAAGTGAGTTGGTATTTTGTTGAGTTGGTGGGAAGTTTGGAAGAGTTCTTTGTTTGAAGTTGTGGTAGAAGTGGTTCTCAATTTTCAGGTTAGTGGTTAATTTCTTCAAATAAAATTTTTAGGGTAGTTTTGTTCTAAATAATAAGTTGTTTTAAGTAAGTTTATTTAGCTCATGTAGTTTTATGAGTTTTAAAATGTGTATATAAATGTGTTTATATAATTATTAAAATTAAAATAAATTATTTAATTAACTAAAGTTTTGAATAAAGTAAGTTAATAATCAAAGTGATGCAACACTTTAAATACGAAATATATGTTAAAAATCAAAATATTTTCATAATTGAGTAGTACCGGTGAGTTTTATTAGGAAAAAAAAGTTAAACAAATTAAAATTGATATACTAAAAGGTAAAAGTAGTATTAAAACTGATTTAGTGGATTTGTTATGTATTGGGTAAGTTGTGTTAATTTTATATATTTATGTAAATAATATTTTAAAAATAATATGACAAAAATAGTTGTGTATAATATGAAAATAATAGGACAAGAATAGTTTTTTGAAAATAATATGACGAAAATAATAAATCAACTACCTAAACATATTGATTACTTACAATCAAAATAATACACTTACATAATCAAAATAATAAAACTTACCTCTACATCAACCTGAGACAAGCTACTCCTCAAATTCTTCAAATCTAACAAAAACTACTCCTCAATCCCGCAATTGCAATTGAAACGGGGGTGGGTATATTTAAAGCCAATAAAACGCATTTTCCAACTACGTTTTAGCCCCAAAAAAAACGCTGCATTGGCCACTTAAAACGCAAGTCTACACTGTTTTTTTTGAAAACGCAAGTCCACCAGTCAAAAACGCAAGTCCATATTGCGTTCTGTGAAAAACGCAAGTCCACGAAGCGTTTTTAAAAAGCTGGTCCCTGCAGTCAAAAACGCAAGTCCACAATGCGTTTTCTGAAAAACGCAAGTCCACGAAGCGTGTTGTGAAAAGCTGGTCCCTGCAGTCAAAAACGCAAGTCCACAATGCGTTTTCTGAAAAGCTGCACACTCAAAAACGCAAGTCCAAGTTACGTTTTCTGGAACACGCCATTCGATGATGCGTTTTGTCAGGCCAAAAACGCTACTTCAGTATGCGTTTTATAACACGCTCTCTCCCCTTCCGTTTTCTAATTATGATTTGACAAGATTCACTCTAGACAAGAAATTTTTTTTTTCCCACCCCAAACATTTAATTATTTTTTTAAAACACACTAAATGGGCAAAAAACCCGGATTTCTACAAGGTTCCTTTTTGGGTCTAAATGCACAACATACCATTGTACTACATGACAATTGATAATGCAAGTAAGCTGGGCAAGAAGATAGGAGACCTTATGGAAGTTGAGAGATTTACCCGGGGGCCATAGGACCATATTTGAATTTTCCTTTTTAAAACACTGACTTTTCTTTTGGATTTTTTCAACTTTTAAAATCATGTCTTATGACTCCACAACTGAAACACAACCCTTGTAATTTCTTAAGGGGATAGGAATCAATTGACTATCAACTCTAGAAAAAAAAAAAAGACTAGATAAGAAGGGGTAGAGACATTATTCCTAATTTTCACTCTTAGGCAGCTTCTCAAAATCATTCCATCGACTATTAAATCCTCAACTTTCATAAGGTCTCCTATCTTCTTGCCCAGCTTACTTGCATTATCAATTGAGTACAATGGTATGTTGTGCATTTAGACCCAAAAAGGAACCTTGTAGAAATCCACCAGGAGGTCCAGAAAGAAAGAGAAACCTCTTTGGAGCCCACCAGCCTGCAGGAAGTGGCTAAAGGAATTAGGTCAAGGACAACAGATAAAGAAGATGTCAATCAAAAAGAAAAAGAAGCTGTCACTGATCAATTTTCAGCTGAGTCAAAGATGGATTTCAAATCAAGTAACCCTACCACTTCTCTTCCTACCTTACCCGAGGACAACCAATGTAGCCCTTATCCTACCAAAACCTCTCTCTTACGTATTCCTACCCTTTCATTGGCCAACTCAGCTCCTTAGCCTATCACAAAAATTACTAAAAAGTATTAAAATTTTCATTCCCTCCCTAAAAGATAAATCTATTCTATACAACCAAGACCTGCCAACCTAAAAATTAATACCCTAAAATCCCATTCCCTCCTGAAACTTAACAAAGTGGCTCTTAGCAAATCTCCAGTTTATTTTGTTGAACTAACAAATAACTCCCCTCTCATGTCTACCAAATCCCTTCCTTTCCCATGTGAAAACCTCTTGAGCAAAGGAATCCAAGAAGTGTTAAGAATTAAAAGAAGGAGAGAAGAACATGAAGATTCATTTCCGTTCAAAAGAAATTGCTTCAGCTCACAAATTTTGATTTTCAAGCTCTATAGTTAGACTAGTTTGCATCCAACTTTGTGGCTGAGGAGGTGGGCCTTATCAAGCCCCCAGCCAATCCATGAAGCTTCTAAGCGGAAACTATTGTGGGATTGCTGCACGAATGACACTTAGGGAGCTAAAGTCTCTCACTAAAAAGCTTAAACTATCTCCGTTATTTCTCATGGAGACTAAAGCTCAAGCAGCAAGGGTAAGCTATGTAAAGACAATTAGGCTTTCATTCATGTTTTATTGTGAATGCAGTTGGTCTATTAGGGGGATTAGCTCTAATGTGGGACTCTTCTTTAGATGTAGGTATTATATAGCCCTCTTTAAATATTATCCATATCTCTATAAATATCCTCTATTTTAATATTAATATATATTCCTTGTTTGTGTGTGCTTCTTTTATTTTCTCTATTTTTTTTGTCAAACTCTAAATCAGCTTTCTATTCCTAATGGAGTGGCTAGTATATAATGGGAGATTTTAATGAATACCTTCATAATTATGAAAAACTAAGTTATGTTCCTGCTCTCCCTGAAAAAGTTTCTTTATTTAAAACCCTCATTGACAGACTTAATCTTTTAGAGATACCTTCAAAGGGTTGCAACTATACTTGGACAAGTAATATAAGACAAGGTCGGGTCACAAAAGAAAAGATTGACAGGATTTCCCCAAATGTGGAGATGCTGGAATTATTCCCTCACTGCATATGTATTGTTTTATCTCCTGTTTCCTTTGACCATTTTCCTCTGTTTCTTGATTTTAGCCTGAATGAAGTTAGTGGTTCCTACTTCAAATTTGAGGCTTTTTGGGTAGAACACCCTGCGTGTGCAATGTATTTAGGAAAGGTGGAAAAAAAAGTGAATCCGTGGAAGTAGCTGTTGGATCATCATACCCACTGTGCAACTACTTTCCAATAGTGGAATAAGGGAACATTTAAGAGATTTAACATTGAGATTGTTAGGCTTTAACATAAGCTGGATAGGCTGATAAATTCAAGTCAAGATGGGAATTATTTAACTCAAATTTCTCTTGTATAACAACAGATTGGTCAAGTTGAGAAAGGGAGGAAATTTATCGGTTGGTCTCAAAGATCAAGGGTATATTGGCTCAAATAAGGAAATGTTAATGCCCGGTCTTTTCATGCTACCACTATGAAAAGAAGAGCTATGAATCGTATTACTAGGCTTCAGGATATGGACAATAACTGGATTGAGGGGCATGAGGAGGTTTTAAGGATGATTACTAAATACTCCTAGGATGTGGTTAAAGCGAAAGTCTACATTATTTCCTGCCTTTGAGTAGGTTACTTTTACAACTATTTTTTCGTGTTGAGTTTCATGAGAAGTTTCATTGGTGAAGCTGAGTTGTTAAGACATGGAGTACAAGATTTGCTATAACCTTTTTGACCTTGCAAAGGTTGCACAACCAAAAGACCGACCTTTGTAAGTAAGGGAGTAAAAAATTCCAAGGATAAGAAAGCAATGGGAACCGTTCTAATGGCTTCATTTTAGGTGGATATGGTTTTTAGCCTCAAGACTATGAGGCCTATTTTTCAAGTTTTAAGATTAGTAGATAATGAGAAGAAACCATAATGAGTTACATGTATAAGGCTATAGGCAGCGCTAAGGAAAACATTCAAGTTGTTTTCAAAGGAGATGAAAGCAAATATAGAGATATATTTGCCATCATTGATAAACAGTGGGATTGTAAGATGCATCATCCATTGCATATCCGGGGTTAATACCTTGCATTTTTTTAAGGATCCTGTCGGTATTGGCAACGATAAGGAGGTGAAAGATGACCTCTTGAAGACCATTGAGAGGCTCTCCCTTGATGAAGATAAGGCTTGTGAACAATCCGTCACTTACAAATATTCTCGAGGACTCTTTAGTGGAGGTGGGCCATAAGACAAAGGACCACTTTAGCCCCTGGTAAGAGTTTCTCTCTCTATTTAATTGCCATCTGTTTTGTATTTAATAATAATGACAATTGATGTAATTAATTGCATTGCAGCTGGATGATGGAAGCTATATGGGACATTTACTCCAGAGTTAATGAAGATTGTTGTTAAAGTTTTATCTTTAACTTGTAGCTCTTCTGGGAATGAGCGGAAATGGAGCACTTTTGAGCATGTAAGCTCTTAATAGCTTTTTTAGATTTTTAGTTTTGTACAAATACAAATTGGATTGGTGGTGGCAGCAGGCTAACATTTTCTTAAAATGAAACAGACTCATTTTAAGAAGAGAAGCCGTCTTGAACATTAAATGTTATGTGACTTAGTTTTCATCACCTACAACCAAACACTAAAAGAGAGGTTTGAGGCTATCCGATTCTCCTAAAGGAAGTTGGTGATACTGCCACTAATGAGTGGTTGTTAGGAGAATTAGGTGGTGATGAATACGGGGTCAATAGGAATTTGTTGAAATAGGGGCAAGTGGCACGTACTACCGATGTTGGATAGCCATTATATTACAAGGAGAAAGCATAAGCAAAATGATGCATTTGGGCCTTCCCCAAGCGATAGGAAAAAAAGGAAAGAAAAATATGTTATGCTGAGAAAGAATAGGAAGAAGAGCTTTGTGATTAAGAGATTTTTGAAGAAGAAGAAATATATAGAAGTGTTCATGAAAGCTCAAGTGGAGGAGAAGAAGAATTGGAACTAGGAGATGAAAATGATGAATATAATTTATAAATTTCCTAGCTCACTTCATAGCTTATGCTTCTTATCTTGTTATGTATTTGGTTTTAAGTTTAATGTTGCCTTAGGGACTTAGAATGCTTGAATTGTTGTTTTTTTAATGTTTTAGATCATGTTAGACTATATTCCACTGGGATGATATTGGTTTTTAATTATCACTTATGAATTTGGGGTGTTTTTAGTTATATATCTTTGGTTTTTTAAGTGTTTTTTTTACATATTTACATGTTTGACTGTTTTATCCCAGCGTTCGTAATTTGTACTGCGACACGCGATTGCGTTTTATAGGTCGACCACGTTGCGCCATGATTTTGGATTGACTACTATAGGCTTATAGAATGTTCTTGTCTACCCTCAGAGATGAAGCCCTCGCATGGATAAAGTCCTTTGCCACCCTCTTAATTGACTCCTGGGTGACTTGCTCAACACTTTCTCCAAGCATTTTATCATCTCCCAAGATTCTTCTAAAACATTGTCCCAAGTAAAACAAAGGAAAAATAAGCTACTTAAAGATTTCTTGTTACGTTTTTACAAGGAGTCAAGACTGGTCCCTGGCCTCACAGACGTCATCCAGCTCTATATTTCATAAAGGCAATGTACCTCCACTTACCTTTCACATTATCTTTGACAAGAAAGCCCCCGATAATGATGGATGACTATAGGACTAGAGTGTCCAAATACATAAACGGAGAGCTTTATAAAGAAGACATAAATCCTCTAAGAATGGAACCTATAAAAGAGAGACTAAAAGAAGGACAAGTCGTCCAAGGATTTGGGTTCAGACAAAGGGAAAGATGGGAAAAGGTATTTTTTACCTATTACATTTCTCTAAATACAGGTCAAATAGATTGGGCTAATAAGATTAGCTAGGATCATAAACCTTTCCATCTAAAGGCCTACTGACGATAAGAGATTTTAATATGAATTTCACCAGGGTCATGGGCACTTAACTGAAAGAAGTTGTCATCTTAAAAATGCAATTGAGAAGCTAATGCAGGATGGAAAGCTATAAAATCATGTCAAGTCTCCATTTGATGATTGAAGTGGCCCATCTAAAAGAGGTTGGGATTACCTATTTGACAAGGATAAAAGAGCCACGAAGAAGAAAGACATTGTTGTGTGAAACGTGAAAGTGCAATAATAAATCAGCTACGAGGTTATCAATATGAATGTAAAAAAGTTTGCTGGAGGGGGTAACACCTTCACCTTAAGGAAGAAACACTTAAGGTTGGTAGCAAATGTCCATAGGAGCCATAAAATGTCCAAGAAATTGACCTCAGCATTGATTACCTTTACAAACGAAGATTTTAGACATATCAATAAATCGTATAACGCCACTATGGTAATTCAAGCCATCATCTATAACACAACCGTGAAGTGTTTATTATTTGACTAGGGGAGCTTGTGTGACATTTTGTTCTATGAAGCATTTTAGAGAATGGGATTAAAAGATATCAATCTCATTATCCACAGTTGGGGATTTGTGGCCTTTAATGAAGCAACAATATTTACTAAAGGGTATATAAAGGCATAGATCATGGTGGAGGGAAATTTCATCTCCTAAACCATGGTGATGGTTCAGAGTGACTTAGAAGAGGGGCTTGAATAAGTCAAAGATTGTTTTTACGGAATATTGAACGAGCAATCAAACTCAAACTTTTAAAGGAGTAAAAGAAAGAAATCAACACAAAGAATTTATATTAGTTCACTACTAACAGACGCTACGTCCAGTCCCTTTTAACTTAAATGATTTCCACTATTGTAAATTTTTCTTTACAATAACAACACCAGAACAGTGCCACAAGTATTCTTGACTCTAGTCATATCTAGATCACAATACCCAAGTATTCTTTCAAAAACCTCTTTAGGCCAATAATGTTTCCCACACTTACTAAGGTTGACAACACACCAAACTTTTACAGATAGAATTGTAAGAGTTGAAAGGAATGAAACATAACTTAATGTTTGAAAGATAAACAGTTAAGAGATAAAACACTGAATTACAAATGACACAAGACCAAGATTTGCTAGAAGCATAATAAAAGACGAAGGTCTTTGTCTGAGAAAGAAAGATTGAATAAAGAGAAGAATATGAAGTTTCTTATGATTTTTCTTGATCATTTCTTGCTACTTGGAATTTAATCTTCTTCAGAACAAATAAGTGCTAAGATATGACCGTTGCTGTGTCTTGTAAAGAGAATGATCGTTAGAAATCCTGTGAAGGAGTTTTTCTTTAACTTCGGGTACTAGACCTTTGGTATTATTAAGAGATGTTTAAGAGTGTGTTAGCTGGGCTTGAATGAGCTTGCATGAAAATAATCTCTATTATTCTTTCAACAAATAAAGTAATTCATTTGTACTAGTCGATTGATGAAGAGAGCAGAAATCAATGTAGTAATCTTCTGAATTCTAGCTGACACAAACGTTAATTGTGAATCAGTTTTTTTTGAATATGCGCAAGGTGAGTTGACTTTGGCTAGTTATCATGGTTTGTCTCTTGTTCATTTTGATGATAAACACGCATGCTTGTTAAGATCACGAGTCCCAAAGCATCACGTAAATAGATTTTAGAATGTTTTGATTTGGCTTCTGATTTATCGTTTATCTTTTTATATCTCAATAGGTCAGGAGTCAGCTTGAACATGAGGGCTTCTTCTATTAGACTTTTGGTCATTTCCCGAGAACTTGATGTTTAGATTTTAATTTTATAGACTTCTTCTACGTCTTATAACTTATGCATTTTGAAACACTTAAATGCACACTTTAGTTTCAATAGTACCATACTTCATTTACCTATGATTTTTTTATGCATGCTATTGACAAATCTAGGGTCTTGCTCAATATTTTTTTAAAACTTTTTTTTTCATTCAGACTTTTCTTCAACAATTTGACTAGGGGACCTTATGCGACATTTTGTTCTATGAAGCTTTTTAGAGAATGAGATTAAAAGATATCTTGATCTCATTGTCCATATTTAGGGATTTGTGGCCTTTAATGGAGCAACAATATTTACCAAAGGGTATCTAGAGGCATGGATCATGGTGGAGGGTAATTTGGGCTCATAAACCATTAAGTCTGAATTTTTAATTCTAGATATCAAGTCCCATTTCAATGCAATCATCGACGGACCCACCTTGCATACCTTAGAGGCAATAGTTTCCACCAATCATTTGATGATGAAATTTATTGACCAAAGCAATGTCTTTTCTAGTGTGAGAAGCGATCAAAAGGTAGTTAGGGAAGCTTATAACATGACTTTCTAACTTGAAAAGATAGATGAAATGAATAAGAATAGAAGAGTGAATGACCTCAGTCCAACCGTCAGTAATAGACAAGTTCACGAATTTGGGGGCTAACTTGAACACCAAGGTATATAACAAGCTAGAAACACTTTTGTTTTCTAACAATAACTTGTTTGCGTGGATAACGAAAAACATGCCAAGGGTGGATCCCGCTTTCTGTTGCCACAAGTTGCCAGTGTTCCTTAACATCAAGCCAGTGTCACAAAGAAAAAGATGACTTGGGCCTAAAAAATAGACAGCAACGTGTAAAGCAACCAATGAGCTCTTGAGGGCAGATTATATTGGTGAAGTCTGGTACACTTCCTAGATGTCAAATATGGTAATGGTAAAAAAATGTCAATGGTAAATAAAGGATATGTACTGACTACACATACCTGAATAAAGCATGCCCCAAGGACCCTCATTCCCTCCCTAATATCGATAAGCTCGTCAATAACTCCCTAGGGTACCAGTTGTTATCGTTCATATGGATGCATACTTGAGGTACAACTAGATCCCAATGTATGCTAAGGACGAGGAAAAGATCATATTTGTTATGACCGAGGATTTTTTTTATCACAAAGTGATTCCTTTTGAATTAAAGAATGCATGTGCCACTTACCAAAGAATGATGACATCTTTGGCGGGATTAGTGGCAAAATGGTGGAAGTTAATATTTGATGATATAATTACCAAGACCCCAGTTAGGAGAAATCACATTGTGAACTTAAGGAAATCTTTGATAGATTTCGTCAGTGAAATATGCATTTGAACCCTTTGAAGTGCACCTTTGGAGTCTCTGGAGGGAGATTCCTTAGTTTCATGCTTATGCATAGGAGAATAAAACCTAATCTAGAGAAGTGCAGAGCAATAATGCAAATGAAAAGTTCGACCAATCTTAAAGAGGTACTAGCTTTGAATAGGAAAATAACGGCCCTATCCTATTTCATGTTGAAAAAATATAATGTTATGAACTTTGAATCCAAAAATAAAGATAATTTTTTGTTTTTATTTAACTCTCCACTTAAAATTTTAAAATATAAATAATTATTTTTTCTAATAATACCCAGATAAGAGAGAAAATATGTTAAATAAAGAGAGTTGATGTAATTCATAAATGAACCCTAATATGTAACCAAGATAAAATAATTATATTTCTTGGTTCGTCTAATTTTTTCTCTTGATAGTTAAATGAGAACAAAATACCAATATAACTTGATACCTTATCTCTCTCCATTTTTTCTCGATGTAAAAAATATATAAAAGTTAAATCTCAAGGTATATTTGACAAATTGACTTGGAGATCTTCCAACTCAAGAAACATTGATCCTTGCATATTGACCTAACTTTTGTTGTTATTAACTTGTACTTGACATTGAAGGTAAACATCTCCATACTATTACTTTTTTTCATAATAAGTGAATCTTGTGTTTGCTTGTCATGGTTGCTACTTTGCATATCTATAAATAAAGATAATTTTGGGAGAAAGTTAAGAGTTTTAATCTGACAACTAGATAATGAGGGAGATTCATCAAGTGATCATAAATTGAAATCTTAAACTAGCCAAAATATGTTTACTGTTCATAAGGGATGATCTTAATAGAGTCTGGTACCAAGATGAGCCTTTATCTGCGCAAGCTCAACAAGTATTCTATGTCTCCGATCCTTATGATAAGAAATGGTCAATTGTCCAATTCTCAAATAAGATGAATGGAAGTATAACAACTTATGAAAATACAAAAGAAATAAATGATCTTGATGATCATTTCCATTGTATATGGAAGTTCTCCCAAGACAACGATGAATTTCAAGATAGTGAAACCTACTATGCTAGATGTAATTACCAAGAGGGGTGTACATGTCTTGATTGAATCACATTATACAATAAGGATAAATAAAAATGATCATCAATTTACTAAAAGAAAAAAGAAACTCATAAACATGTATGTTCAATCCAAGTGGATGTATATTTAACTTATGTAAGTTATGCTCACTTGTTTAAATTTTAACTTATTCTGCATTATTTTATAGCTATATGACATCTAATGAGAACATGGAGGGAGGTCCTTAACATCCTAGCCAACATAAAAAGAAAAAGCGTGGAATGACCACAATGCTAAAGATTGTTAAAGCTAGGCAGCCAGTAACAAGATTTGAGGTAAAAAGATGTTAAAGATCAGATTAGGGCCATTGTAATACGTGATCAAATTATCATATTCAAATTATGAGTACTTTTTCTATATGTGATATGTAAGTATATATATATATATATATATATATATATATATATATATATATATATATATATATATATATATATATATATATGATCAAATTATCATGTTCATTGTGTATTATTTTTATATTTATATATGATTCTTTGAACATTTTTTTTTTATGTAGGACCATTGTCACAATCCGATATTATGGTTCAACGAGTAAAAATGCTGACAAGCCAATGAGATATTGTACAGGTATATATGAGATTTATATATAAGAGTTGTATTCTTAATTTACACTACCTTTATTTCATTTCTTTGTGAAGATTCAATATTTTTAATAAGTTAACTCTCCCACTTTCCAAGATAGTATGATTCAGGAGTTTCAAAGAGAATGGTTTGCATACTTTAATGATATTTTTTAATTAATTCTATGTAAATCCTATAACATTTATCCATTCATTTTTTTAGTGTGTGATTTGTTACCAATTTTTATATTGGTTTAAACATTGAATTTATGTTTCATTTATATTATTGAAAATTTGTCAATGATCGTTGGTTTGCCTTGGTTAATTAATTTTTAGAACGAGGTCTGCATACTTTTAATTATTTTGAAAATTTTGATGTAAATCCTATAACATTTATGTATCATTTATTAAATTGGTTTAAGCGTTAAATTGAAATTTTATTTATATTCTCAAAATTTTGTATATAAAGTATTTGATTTATCTTTGTTAATTAAAAGAAAAAATAATTAGTATTTATATAATAATATAAATTAGACAATCAACATTAAATAAATTTAATTTATTAAGAATCACTAGTACATTTAGGTAAAAAAATGAAAGAAAAATTAAAAAGTAAAATAAGTATTGGATAAAAAAATGTTGTTTCAAAAATAATACACTAATATTTTATTAGCTTCCAGTTGGTCCTCAACTATGTAACCATTAGACACTTAGGTATTTGAGGTAGTTAATGACCCCATTAGTTCCTAACGTCCATTGTCGTCAAATACTTAGGTCCCCGTCGTTAACACACGTCACATGACCGTTACATTTTCTTGACGTGGCTCGTTAAGTTACACATGTGATGCCATGTAAGTATAGAAACGATGCCATTTTGGTCTAAACATTAAATTATTATAAAAAAGGTTCAATAATCATTTTAACCCTTTCTACCTTGTGCTACTTCTCACTTTCCCCTTCTTTATATATGAAAACCCTAGACCTCTTTCTGAGCCTTACACTACATCTATGGAAGGATGAATCAAAACCTAGTGGATCTTCATCATCCTTGTCATCCACTCAACGTCAACCTCGTCTCCGGAGCTTGGCAATGTACAACTGTCAGTGACGTTGTAGAGATCTCCTAGTGCTGCGTGTCTCCCAGGTGGTGAATAACCTGAATCGTGAATTCTAGACATGTCCACATCTCCAGGATGGACATTATGATTTCTTTTGTTAGGTCTAGGATGGGGACCTAGTATGTCATGACGAAGAATGGAAGAACACACTCATGAGAAAGCTCATGGAGATGGAAGTAGTTATTGTTGGGGTTGAAAAACAATGTACCTAGGGATGCTTGTCAGGATATGACTCATGTTATTGAGAATGAGAGAATGAAGCTAGGAAGATATGGCAAACACATATGCAGTTAGTGGTGAAGAAGGGGTCCATGGAAACCCAGATTGAAATGAGGTGATTGAAGATGATTATATTGGCCCAAGGTTTTTTTTATGTTATTTATTGTAATAAGGATTATGGTGATGTTGAGGAAGATGTAAGGGGTCTAATTTCAGGATTTAGGGTTCATGAAGTTGTAAAGGGCTAAGGTTAGGTGATTTGGGTTAAGGTTAGATGATGTTAATCAAGTTATTGAGTGTCTACTTATATATGTATTTCAATACTAGTTTGGTGTTTTGAACTTGCAATTATGTACCCCTACATCTTCGATCCTATTAATGCCAATCTATATTTTATGGTAAATTCTCATTTGTCTTTCATTTCCAATGAAACCTAATAACAACATATCTTAAACATTTGAATTATTAATAACTATTGTTGTTCTGGCAAGCATATTAAAAGTGGGTTTTTGATTGAGTGAGCGAGTTGGGATTATATAAATCTTGTTTCTCACTTATACTCAATTCTTGCAATTAGAAACAATAAGTGCTTAAATTAACAGCAATAAAAGATACTTCATTCACCAAATAATTTCAACACAACGGAAAATATTGTGTGAAAAGTAACACATAAAACAAACACATTATAAGGTAACCAACATGCCTGGTTAGTGACCAAAAAAATTAACTAGAAGTTGTCTAGATAAAACCTTAAAGTACTAAAGTATAAAACATAATCATTTCTTCTTCAACCTAGGGGTTTGAATGAAAACCATGTCTCCTGGTTTTTTGATAGGTAGCTTTTTTCTCAAATTATAATTCCTAGTCCTTAGTGATGGAGTGATTTTTAGAGAGGTTGTTGGACATGCTGACTTTGGACTTCTTCTAAAAGAGGTTATGATTTCTGGTAAAGAAAGTAGTGGACCTTGTATGGCATCAATTACATCCTAGCTGACTTAAGTTGCAGATGTTGGGTTGTTTGATTCTACAACTTCTTTCCTTGCCTCTAGCTTCATCCTTTTTTATGCACTACTTCACCATATTTGCATGGTTTAAGCTTCATTTTCATCTTCTTCTAGGCAGTCATGTCATCAACCACCCTACTTTTCTTACCCACTTTCCTCCTTCATTTCTTAGGCCTATCAATGATCTTTTTGATAGTAGGAGGAACTTGTGGGATGGATGTAGTTTTAACATAAAACTTTGACCCAGGGACTTAATCAATGTGGTGTTTGTAAGTGGCATTCCAAGCAGCCATTGGGAGACCAATTAGCAATGATCCTCTACAATCTCTCCTTTATCAGCTATTGCTATATATGCCTACATGGCATTCCTACAAAAAAATAAACCAGACAAAACATGTCATTCATTTTGGCTTAGAGTGGACTTGTGGTCCAATCCAATTAAGGGTGAACGAATACCTGTCGACTGCCATATTTTGCAAGTACATTCCTATATTCCTAGGTTACTGCAACCTTCTCAAGATAGCAACTAACCTCATACTTCTCATTCCCACCACCACCTTCAATAATTCATATTAAAAATTAAAATAATTTTAATGAATATGCTTAAATCAATGATGAATCAATTTTGGGTACAATGAGATACCTGTCCATATGATAGTATAGTTATTGCTTGTATTCTTTTCCTTGTCTAGTCTATTTGCTAAGTTGGTGGTAGTTTCCAAACATCCCTAGTCAACTTGAGCTTGTGATTTCCAATTTTAACCATAATGTAAGTCCTTGCCTCCTCAAGCATTGTTACAATTGGGTTGCACCTAACATGCACCAATTTTGAGTTTAGCACTTCACAATTGTTGTTTATTATGTGGTCCACCTTACAATTCTAATAAAAAATACTTTGCTTTAAGCTTCCTTTGGAAAATTTGACAAATATGTCCAAGCCTCTTTATTCACCTTCTTTATCTTTAGTGTATTTTCTTTAAATTAGTTTGTAGTTGTAGATCTTGCAATAAGAGTGACTTTAGCTTTATCCCCTTCCATTTTTTTGAGAAATTCTGCCATAAGAGTCACACACAGAATCTATATGGCACCCTAGGCATAACCTCTAGCAATACTGGAATTAGTCCCTACAAAATAATTCAATAAACAAGTCAGTAAATTTGTAACCCTCATTTAAGAAAAACATAAGCATGTTTAAGACAAATACACTTTTTGCATGTCATTCATGAAATTAATCCTTTTTTCTTATAATCACCCATATCAACATGAAGTAATTCCAAGAACCATTTCCAATTATCCTTGTTCTCAATCTGACATACACCATATGCAATAGGCCATATATGGTTGTTTGCATCTTGACCAATAACAGTTAATAATTGACCCTTGTAATATCCTTTAAGAAAGCACCTATCTAATCCCATTCTTCTATACGCTATAAACTCGTCTCTACATCCTTTTAAACATTTGTATAACCTATGAAACATAGGTAGACCTTGAAGTTAGGGATTACAATCCATCTTGATAGTGGACCTAGGGTTCCTCTTTAACAACTTTATATAGTAATCCCAAAGCATAACAAACTACTATTTTACAGATCCTTCAACCATTTCTCTAGACCTTTTCATTGATTTGTAAATCATCTTGTCTTCTAATTTCACCTTGTATTTTTTTGTCCAAACAACTCATACATTTCAGAATGTTTGACATTAGGGTGCCTTCCCATAAACTTAACCAATTTGTTTATAACGTATTGCTAGTCACATGTTGAGTTTTTTTTGCACCCTAACACAAGAATGATGATTAGTGAATGTCTTGATCTGATATGTTACATCCCAAATGTTAAATTATAATTAATTATGTGCATAAAATTTATTAAGTATTATTAGGTATTAAATTAAATTAATTCAGACTTAATTAAGAATTCTCCTATTTCAATATAAATTAATTGGAAATTGTTAATAAAACGATAAATTTAAATAATTAAGTTTGGTGATTTAATTTATAAAATTAAATTTGAATTAAATTGAAATGGTAAAATATAAGTTACTATAGGATGAAAATAAAATTTATTTACTTGAAATACATTAAAGAAAATAGAAAAGAAAAGAAATAGTGAAATGACTAAATTGCCCTTGAACTTAAAACAATTTTCCTTTTTTCTTTCTCTTCCCTTTCACGCGTGCAAAGAAACAAAAATAGAGGTTTTTTCACCTTCATGCCCATGAGATGATGATCCAAATGGGAGCTTGATGTA
The DNA here is from genome assembly GCA_037962975.1 of Clitoria ternatea. Lineage (NCBI taxonomy): Eukaryota > Viridiplantae > Streptophyta > Magnoliopsida > Fabales > Fabaceae > Clitoria > Clitoria ternatea. The sequence continues at coordinate 10,775,895 of CM075676.1, forward strand.
TTGGTGAAATTTGAAATTGATTACACAATTGTGACCGTGGAAGCAAGGTGAACATTATGATGGTTTCAATTTCAAGTTCCATATTGTTTTCCTTCAAAATCGAAAATGCTTAGGATATGAAGATTTTTGGCTTTCTTTTAATTTGGTGATTTTATGAAAGAAATAGATGGAATCAAGCCTTTAAGGTTAAAAAATGGCAATTGGTGTTAATGAGTTTCTATTTCAGTGCCCGTAGGTTATGAACCAAGCATTATCAAGGCATTGCTCGGAGTGAAACTTAAAACCAAGAGCAGAACTAGTCGAGGTAAGCCTAGGAAGTGTTCAAAGTGTATTTGAGGTTGTTTCAGTAAAACAGTTTTTGGTTTCAAAGTTTGAAACACTAACCTTTTTTGTAAATTATTTAAATTTTAGATATTAGGTGTAACCAATATCGAAAGTAAGTCTCAGAAGTGTGGAACCGAGGTAAAGGGTGTTCAGGGTACTAGTTAATTTAGAAATATTATTCGACGTCGATTGACATCCAAAAAGGGGGTAGAATAGCGTTTAATTATAATCTAATTATTATATGTGAATTATATAATTACATGGTATGAAATGTGGTGAAACTAATGAGGTATGGAAATTAGTGATGTTGAGAATACGATTATAAATTTTATTTGTACTAAAAGTGAAAATGTGTTGTATATTGTATACCAGAATGAGTTTCTGAATATGTTATAATGAATTTGATATTTATAAAATTTAGTAACTTAAATATATATATATATATATATATATATATACACTTGTGTATATCGTACTTGAGTGGTTGCTAAATGTTTGATTGGATATTAAATATGTCCGAGTGACTTGCATAAGATTAAATGCCCTGTAGTGGCTTGAGATGTGTTGATGGCCATGGGTGCCAATTTGATAAAGAGAATTTATTGATTAATTAAGATAAAGAGATTAAAATTGAATATATGTGATTCTGTAAAGTTTGACTAGTTGTACGATATATTTTCCCCTCACTTTTGGCTCCAGTGGTCAAGTAGGATCTGATTGAGGTACCCAATGGTCAAACGTTCACGGAGTGTTAGGTAGAACCCATAGTTGACGGCCGATCCAGTTTAGTATCCGGATATTAGTGAGCCTTAATTAACTCTAAATGAGAGTTAGTTGTGCATTATGTGCTTGATGAATGACAATAATTGAATTAAGTGATATTTCTATGAGTAATCTAAGTGATTAAGAGGGCATGATGATATATATGCTTTATGATTGAGAATTTGATATATATGCTTTACGATTGAGAATATGATTAGAGAGAATGAAAATGATATGGATGCATTTATGTATACTAGTAGGATAAAGCTAGTTCTTATGCCTTTTTCAATTATAGTTAAAATTTTTGCATTAATTAGTTATTTTGGCGCTCACATTTTCTGTTATCATTTTAACAACCGATGACAGAGATATCACAGATACCTTGAAGGCAAGCACCAAGTAAGCTAGGATTGCCAAGGAATAGATAAAGAAATTATGTTGTTTGTGATGATATTGATTTATGAGTATGTTTATTTTAGTATCTATGTTTGGTACTTAAGTGTGCTTATGCCGATGGATTAGTAAATGATACTTGATATGGGCAGGTACTTCCATGGTAGTTAAAATCGTGATTTTAGGTGGGAAAAATCGTTAGAATCTCGATTTTTGGGATTCAAAACGATTTTTTGAGGACCCATTTTTTTGAACCTACCCGGTTTTAGGAATATGAGAGGTGTGAACAGGTCCGCCACTGTCTCTATTCTTCATCACTAATGTCGTTAGGTCATGGTTGACTGCAGTTTGTAGAGAGTCATGGCCCTTCGTTGTGCATCTCCCTTGTTTAAGTGAAAGAATAGGTGAAGTCGAAAAAAAGAAAAAGAAAAGAAACAAAGGGTAGAAGAGACAGAAGCTGATGGATGGTAGAAGATGAACTTTTCAATTTTTCAATAAAGTAAGTGGAATAATGACTCATTTTCTTGGAATGAGTGAAAAATGGTTAATGAGCATTTAAATTTCAAAGTCATAAAGGGGGTCTGGTTCTGACTTCTAAGGTTCTCATAAAAAATAAACTTTATTTAATATCTATGTAAGTTTAAACTAAAACTTTATTGTTTTATGTACTAAAATTTTTATGTATATATAAGAATATAAGAATTTATATATATAGGAATTTTTAAAATCCTATGATACGATTTACGATTTTACAATTTACGATTTTTAGAACCCTCTACAATTCAACCTAAAATCTCAATTTTAACTACCATTGGTACTGCTTTATGTGTATGTATATCTTGTTTATAGATGACATGTCAGTTTATGAGTGGTTATGATAATTAGGATGGTATGAATGAAATCGAAGTATGCCTATGATATGTGTCAATGATATGAGTGTGATGAAATTGTGTTTTCATGGACAGGATATGATTGATGATGATGTTGTTATTTTGTTCATCGATAATGCTTGTGAATTAGTGTAATTGGAAGGGTGATTTTGAGTTTTAGTGAGATCCGAAGTTCCCGAAAGGCATTAATAGATCCTTAGACATATTTGAAACTTACGTAAGGTAAAATTACCATTGGGATGAGTTTTGGCATGGTTTGGTATTAGAATTGAGTCAAAATGACTTAAATGCATTTTTCTACATAACTCCATGATTCAGAGGAATGTTTGAACACAAACTGCGACAATAGGTCCGAAATGAGTTATAGATAGTGTCTATAAGGTTTCATAATAATCAGAGGTCAAACGGGAAAGTTAAGGGTTGTGGAAGTTGGTCCGGAGATCAAATTTTGCATAAAATTGGATTCTAGTGTTAGTCCCTGACGTGTAGCGCCCATGCCATGCGTAGTGTCACGCCGAAAATTTGGCTTCCATGCATAGCGCCAGGGGGACGCATAGCGTCATCCCCCAAACTTATATAATCGACATATTTCTCAAAATTTTCTTAGTTTCTTCTATCATTTTGTGTGTTACATTATTTCAAGAAAATTCTGAATTTAATGATGGCTAAATCTATAATTGAGTTAAATAATTACAAAAAAATTCTAGAGAATTTAATTAAGTTGAGAATAATTTTCTAATTAAATTAAATAATTAGGCGAAGTATTATATGATAGGAATGCCTAATAGATTTCAAACTACAAATATTTCTCAAGCATAACTTTTCACCATCCATTTTCCCCTTGCTCCAACCTTGTCATTTTCACCCATGTAATCTATCTTCCCATGTGCACAGTGTAGTCATTGATAACATGCTTAAACACCTCAAGTGAGGTAAACTTCATCTCTTACTTCAACCTAACATGGCTAAAAATAGTTGTCTTATTGGACTGTGGATAGACCTCTCTAGATTCATCTTCATCCTCTGAGCATGGAGGGGTTTTTAGCTCTTCTAAAACTCATGTGTGAACACGGGCACCACTTTTTTATTACCTTCTCCATAGGCTTTCTTATGGCCATCAAATTCAAAATCATTATTTGTATTACTCTCAAAGATGGTAGGAACAACTAACCTCCTCTTCTCTTGTAGTTTCCTTGGTTTACTTAACCTTGTTTTCTTCTTTTTGTTGTTACTAGCTCCATGACAACCATTCCTCTTCCTTTTTCCTTTTCCTTTAGATTTCTTCTCATCTCTATCAACACACAACTTAGAATTCTCACTTACCTCTACCTTTGCCATAACATTGTTAGTATCATTAACTTCCCTTAAACCTTCACCTACCTTAAATTCATTCACACTTATCTTTCTTTCTTTCTTTCTTTCTTTCTTTCTTTCTTTCTTTCTCTCTCTCTCTCTCTCTCTCTCTCTCAATATTCTTCTCCAACTCGACATCAACCTCAACCATGTCCTTCTCCAAACTGCCTTTAACCTGACCTTTCAATCTCTTCTTTCCCTAACAGCCTTTTCTTCCTTAATAAGGCAAGATTCAGAGGTCTCCTCCTGGCCTAGCCTCCTTATTATGTCATCTACTTCTACACTTCCACCTTAGAGTCATCACCTTCAACATGATTCCTTCCATCAACATCTATCATCCCTGTCCCATCTAGAGGATGTTGAAAATATACATCCATTAACCCCTTATTAACCTTAGCAGATGCAATCATCTCTAGTAATTCAGTATCACCTTTCAACATCTTTAACCCCTCACTCAAATCAAACTATGGGTTATGCCCAAAAAAATTTACATAATCTATAGTAACCACGATTCTCAACAAATTTGTTAAAAGAAAAAATCTATAAAATCAAGGTCCAATTCCTCTAACTCTTCGTGTAATGCCTCTTGTCCGTTCAAGGTATGTCTTACGAGATCCCAACACGACTCTTCCTTGAATGATCAAGTGGCGTCACAAGGTTTTTGAAAATAGTTTATTATTTTTTGTAACAGAGTAAAGGCGGAAAACGTCTAGTAGTTACTAAGCTATCGATAGATTAAAGACTGGAAATAAAAAAAAATAGCGTATTACAACACAAGGCCAAATAGTCCTTTTAAAACATCAAATACATCCAAAGAAACAAGAAAGAAAAGAAAGCAACATCCTCTAGCGGCGGCTTCTCTGCTGACTCTTATTTGCTACTCCTTCAAGATTCCTCTCGAGCTTCACTACTGGATCCTAATGTAGACACCTCTCCTTTATGATTCGTTCGACGCCTCTTCTGACGCACCTTCAAATAAGCATGGTCGACTAGCAGCTTGTTGTTGCAAATGGTGTCATAGACTCCCAGTGGTCTTTCCTAGTACGCTACATAGATACACTGCCAGTCGTATGGTGTGAGCTCATCCATGATAGCATGCAATCTAACTTCATCCTCTTGAATTATGCGCTTGGGCATAATTTTCTCTAGAATTGGATCCTCGCTAATGGTTTCCATCGATATCTTTTCTAGGTCTTCCTCAATCTCAAGTATGAGAGGGTCCTCTTCTTCCATTAGCATAAGGAGACAGTAGTAGCTTTCCATCTTAGGCCAGCTTTTCATCAAATCATCATGCAGTCTCAAGTGAAAACGAGTCCATGGTGTTGAGAGGGGATGAAACCCACATCTTTAATCTACACAGGTGCAATGAATCACAGCAGACCACATTCCATAGCTCAAGGACCATTATCCTCAACTTTGCCTTTATAATTCGTGAAGCTAAAGGGTCTAAAGGGATCACCAAAATAGTGGATCAACACCTCGATTACATGGATATCTTTGTAGTATGACAGTGGCGGCATGACAAAGGTAGCAGTCACAACAAATGTTTCGCCTTGGATAGGGTCTCTATTCCCAGAAGTGACCTGACCTCTGGCCGTCGTAAGGACGTCCAAACATACATCACACATACAAGCAAGGGTGAGATCACCATTCCTATCTTTTGGGACATCGCAGTTAAGGATGTACAAACATGAATTAATCATGCATCAAACACATTCCAACATGTTATCAAGCCAATAATTTGCATACAAGCCATTCAATTAATACATTCCAACAATTTGATAGAATAGCCTATTGCATAACATTTCAATCAACACATCAATGTAATCAAATGAGGATGAATGCATGGATTCGCTCATCACTAAACATCTTTCATAATGTTTATGCATGTAGGCGTAACATTCATCATAAAATTACGTGAATATGATTCGGAGGCCGCTGATCCTAACCAGGGTACACAAATAGGACATGTAGTCCAAATCATAGTCTTGACAGCCAAATAAGCTAAACAAATGACACACTTTAGGATCAATTTTTCATGGCCATGGTAACGGTCTGCTCAAGTCAAAGCACATTAGGGTGGCCACGGTTCTGTTCTAGAAATACTGAGAGGGGGAAAAACGAATTTCGAAGGAGAGAAAAAGTAAGCGCACAATCAAAGAATCCAGAGACAAACAAAAAACACAAAGCTCGAGGAAGCTAAAAAATAAGAATTGATGAAAGGAGAGAAAAAGAGATAAGAGCAATATTCCAATTTGGAAAACTGAAAAACCTCAATCACATAACTATGAACTCAACACGTGCATCAGAGCCCTTAGGAAATGGGCTTTGGTACCATGTCAGAGTTCTTAAAGACCATGAATGAACAAAATGGAAGAGAGACTTGAGAGAAAAAAAGATGATACTTAGAATTTGATAACAGAATATTCATTCATTGAATAACTAATTTACAAACAAGAAAGGGAAACTATTTATATACAAAGGGAACTAACAAACTAACTAAAAAATTAGTTAGCCTAAGAAACACTAACCAAAAGTTGTTAATACTAACAAATTAGTAACAAAAATAATAAATACACAAACTAAACAGAAGCCAGAGATGGACCTTCTAGTATTAGGGCATGAAGCCCAATCTGAGTCTGAGTAAGCATTAAGCTTTAAATCGAAAAAGGAAGGGAAAAATAAACCCTTTGTAGGAGCTAACTTGATATACTTCGGCACTATAAGTGTTTCCTTCTAGTGATCACTGGTGGGTTAAGACAAAAACTAACTTAGCTTACTCACAAAATATGAAATATCTGGTCTGATATTTGTGAGATAAACAAGTCTACCAATGATTCTTCTATAAGATGTGACATCTGTGAGGAGAGTTCCTGAATGTGAGCTCAAAGAAATGGTAGGATCCATTGGTGTGGTGCAGGGCTTGGAGGTTAAGAGACCTGCATCTTGCAGTAGATCCAGAGCATATTTTCTCTGATAAAGAGTGATACCTTATGTGGATCGAGCAACTTCAAAGCCCAGAAAAAATTTGAGCTGACCTATATCCTTAATACCAAACTCGGGGTGTAGAAGATGTTTGACATAATTGATCTCTTCTAAGTCTTGGTCTACTAAAATTAAATCATCTACATAAGTGATAATTATAGTGAAGCCTTTAGTTGTGGTCTTAGTAAAAAGTGAATAGTCAGCTTTGGATTGTTTAAAACTAGCAGAAAGGAGAACATCAGTGAGCTTTGCATGCCATTGTCTACTAGCTTGTCTTAGACCATACAAGGACTTGGTCAGTTTACAGACCAAGTTGGGCCCAGGTAAAGCAAACCCTGCAAGTGGTTGCATGTATACCTACTCATGCAAGTCTCCATGGAGGAAGGTTGTGTTGACATCAAACTGGTGAAGATGTCAGTTTTGAGTTAAGGCAAGTGACAACAGTAATCTGATAGTGGTCACCTTCACTACTGGACTAAATGTTTCTAGAAAATTGATTCCTTTTGTTTATGTAAAGCCTTTGGTTACCAGCCTAGCTTTGTGCCTTTCAACACTCCCATCTGCTTTTAATTTGGTCTTGAAAGCCTACATGCATTGAATAAGCTTCTTCCTAGGAGGTAGATGTGTAAGTTCCCTAGTCTGGTTCAACTACAAAACCTGTTCAGCATTTATTGCATCCTGCCAACAAGGATTCTGTATAGCCTCTTGATAAGATCTTGGTTCACAGACAGTGGTTAGTACAAGAGAAAATTGTTTGTGTGGAACAAAAAGGTTATCATACGAGACAAGAAGAAATTGGATACCTTACTATAAAAGAGTCAAGTGTTGTGCCATTGCAGACTATAGTCCTTCAAGTAAGAAGGAAGTTTCCTGTCTCTTATAGACCTTCTAGGTTAGATCACAATTTCAGGATCAGGTTTGTAATGATCAGGAATAGGTAACAAAGGGGAATTATGTGCAAGAGTTTCTAGATCATCACTAAGGGATATAAAATGATCAAAGGACCGAGGAGGATGATTTGTTGAATTCTAAGTGTGAGTTTGAGGAATGAAGTGAGCAGCACTGCTAGAAGGTGACATAGGGAATATGTTCTCATGAAAAGTCACATGTCTAGAAATGAAAGTCTCCCTAGTACCTAAGTCATACAAAATATAACATTTCATGCCAGACTTATAGCCTAAGAAGACACACTTTCTAGCCCTGGGATCTGACTTAGTCCTACCTGCAATCAAGGATGTAGCATAAGAGAGGCAACCAAAAACCTTGAGGTTTGAAATCTCAGGGAATGTACCATACAAAACACTGTAAGGAGACTTGTGATTAAGGAACTTAGAAGGTAACCTATTTATAAGATTCACAACTAAAGAGATTGCATGGTTCCAAAAAGATTTTAGGACATGAGACTGAAACATAAGAGATCTAGCAGTGCCTAGGATATGCATGGTTCCAAAAAGATTTCTCTCTACAATGCCATTTTGTTGGGAGGTCTTCGCAATGATCTTTGGTGTTCAATTCCATTAGCACTATACCAATCCAACATATCAAATTCCTTATCATTATCAGACCTAATAACTTGGGTAGTTTTTTTGACATTGAATCTTAACATACTAGAAAGAGGACTTGAGTAAAGAACTAGTTTCATGTTTATGCTTCATGAAGAAGATCCAAGTGAATCTGCTAGTATTTTCTACAACAATTAAGGAAGTACCTATGCCTAAAAACAGAAGGGACATAAATAGGACCCTATATGTCTACGTGTATTATCTGAAAAAGACTAGTAGTGGCTGAAAGAAAGTTTCTTTTGCTTGCCAAAATAACTAGCATCACATGGACTTTTTTCCTTATTACATGAAATGAAAGGATAGAGTTTTTTAAGTTGCAGGAGCTTCTCATGTGAGGGATGATCAAACTTGAGATGTCAAAAATTACTATATGAACTAAAACTGTGTATCCAATGCCGACAAAAGTCTTGCAAAGTTGAGGGACTCAGCACATACAAGTCTGAATGCAAATAAGCTACACCAATCATCTTCAAGGTAAGGCAGTAACCCTACTACCATCAGGTAACCAAAAGAGAAGGGGATTAATATGTTTATATGTATGAAACAAGGAAAGAGAATTGCAAACATGATTAGTTTCCCTGAATCTATGTTCTCTTGCTTTCCTCTCTTTCAACATGGTATCAAGGCAGAGTGTGTTGAAAGTCCCACATTAAATCGAGATATAACCAATCAAAAGTATATAAAGTGACGATAATCCTCATCCTATGAGCTAGTTTTTAGGATTGAGTTAAGTCGACCCAAATTTAAGATGGTATCTAGAGCCTAATGAGAGACATTTTTTTGTTGTATTTGGTCATATCTCATGAAAAATCATTCAAAATTATTTTCTATTTTACAGTATTTTTATCATGAAATATAAAATCAATTTGATGTTCATATTCACATTTTGCAAAGTGATCATGCATGTTTGTCTAATCAAGCCTCTCATGGTGTTGCATCAAACATCTTACCCGCACACCCCTCAACAAAATGAGGTTATTGAACAATGTAAGAATAGACATCTTCTTGAGACAACTCAGACCCTTCTTCTCTATTCTCATGTTCTTCATCAATTCTAGGGTGACACAATACTTATTGCATGTTATCTCATCAGTCGTATGTCTTCCTCAGTTCCAAAAGGTAAAATTCCCCATCAAGTTTTATATCTTGATCACTCTCTTCACCCCTTACCACTTCAGGTTTTTGGTTCTACATGTTTTGCTCATGCCCTTAGTTTCGACATTGATAAACTCTTTGTTCAGTCTTATAAGTATGTTTACGTTGGGTACCTACAATCTCAAAAAGGGTACAAATATATCTTCTGAGGTATTTCAACTCTATTGATATCATTTCTTTGAAACTATTCCAGTTTTTGGGTCTCCATCTCCTCCAGACCCTTCCTCCACCTTTGCAGGTCTATCGATGTTGTCCCCGAGGTAATTAAAATCAGGATTCTAAGGTGAATTGTAAAGAGTCCCAAAAATCGTAAATCATAAAATTGTATCGTAAGATTCTAAAAATTTCTATATATACATATAAATTCCTATATGTTCCTATAAACACATAAAAATTCCTATAAATGCATGTAAACTCATAATTTATATTGTAAAAACACTTTAATAAACATCCATAAAATACAAACATCCATAAAACATAACAACCCAAAGTCAAGTCTTAATATTCAAATGCCTTAGAACACAACAAAACAAATATGTATCTAATCCAACAAGTTAAGAATATAATCATCATGATTAAAAGGATCCATGAATACATCCTCATCTTCAGGTTCATTAACTTCATCATCCAAATTCTCATATTTATTCTCTCCAACTTGGTCTTGATTCTCTTGAACCTAGTTTTCTTCTTCATTAGGTTGCTCCAAGTCATAAACATCCAAATTTGCTCTCATCATCTTCCATAATCCATTCCTTATCTGATGAAACTTCATGTATTGTTTTTTGAGCCAATTGGTTTCTCCTCTTAGTGTGGACCTAAACACAAGCAAATAAATTTTTTATAAGCTTTCTTATTTATCAAAATCATGTAGTATGTTTAGAAAGATTACCATTTCAAAGGCACTCCAGTTATGCTCACACTCAGAAGAACTACATGCCAAGCTTAACACACAAATGACAAACTATATTAACTTTGGATATTCATCACCATAAGTATCGAACAAATTTATTGTAGCTAAAGAATAACCAAATCTCGCTTCTTTTTTCCTAAAGGAATCAAACTAAAGATCTATTTTGGCCTGTTCTTCAATATTCGGCATCGTCTTTGCAAAACTGTCAAATAAGCCCCCGTTTCACCTCTAAATCAACCTTAAATCCATTACTATATTGCATTTGAGGGTTGAGAAAATAGCCAACATCATACAAAGGTCCATGAAGTTGTTTATCCCATCTCTTATCAATAATGTCCCACAAAGGTTGATAACTAAAAAAGTATAATATATTGAATTAGTTTTCCAATAAAACTATATCAAATTTAAACTATAAGTGAAATTTCAAAGTTTAAAACTACTTCTAAACACCTTTGAAAGCCTCTTCAATCTTCTCTCTAGCTTGGTTCATCGCTTCATAAATGAATCTCATCGTCAACTTTTCATCATAATCAACCAATTGAAGAACCTTCACTAAAGGATATGCACCCTTCAAACAACTTGCGACATTCTTCCAAATCGAATTATCTAGCATAGTTTTTTGCCACAATATGAGCATAGGTACGCGTTGTGAAAAAAATGAGTATCAGGTGTGTATGAGGTTCCAGCATAGCAGGGTGATACGCTTGGGCGTAGGTACCCGTAAAAAAAAATGGTTCATGAGCTTCTTCAATCCTCGCGCATTGTTACACTGGCCTTCTTACGCGTGGGTACACTCATTAATAGAGGTATTTCTTAGTTCAGCATTGTGGAGTGGTACGTAGGGGCGTATCAATGTGTAACCCATTGCTTCAATTATTCATCCTTGACTCGTGGGCGCTGTTACGCTTGGCACTATGGGCGTAGGTACACCCATTAGTAGAGGGAGCATGGTTTGAGCGTGGGTACACCCAACTCTTTAACTCAATTTCTCCTCCTTAGTGCAATACTTGAAGTCCCTGTTCCAAATTAACACCTATATTTAATTAATTCATACTTAATCACTAAAAATAACTATAATTATTAATAATCAAGAAATAAATAATAATTACATCATCCCCATGATTCATTATATAATTAAGTATAAATTAAGACAATTACTATTAATTTAAGGTACTTTTTCGGTTAAATATTAAGTCTCTTTAAGACTTATCATGCTCCTATAAAAGCAATAGAATCAGTACAAGGAGTCGGTAAAGATCATCAGATCCTACCATACCAAAGAGAGGTGGCTCATGGCTGACCTAAGATTTCATAGCATAATGGTTAGGATAAAGCTCAAAATAGACACAGTTATCCTAACAAATTTACTAAGGAGACTTTTAGTTATAGCAGCAACAAGGAGCATTAGCAAATGAAATGCAAAGGAATATTGGGATTGACATGGGATAGAAAAGAAGTTGAACTTGTAGAATCTATTGGAAAATTTGGCTGGTTATTCATGAGTGTTCTAAAGATTTTCCTAAATCTTTCATCAAGTGTATCTGTATTTTATTCACAACCCATAAGGAACATGAAAATCATTAAAAGCTTAATAGCTTAACCCCTCGTTGCAGCCTAACACCTCACTCATCATAGGAATGGCGGGAAAACAAAAATATATGTATATATAATGCTAGAGGATTGACAATGATTTATTTTTACCTATATGAACCTTCTTCATGAGACCTTTAATCACAAAGGTTGGATTCTCATTACCTTCAATTTTATTATTAACATAAAATTCACTCCCCTCAATGTTTCATAAACAACATTTTTTCCAAATGTTTAGTTAGAAGATTGGCCAAAATCACTTTTGACTTCACATATCATATAGATATTAATCCATATTTTAGCAATTGCTTCACTACATCATGTCTTAAACGAATGTATTTGTTCTTACTATTGTAAGAATTATTTCTTGCTATATAACTATAGTCAATTGGCTATCACAATATATAACTCAAACTAGAAGAAGACTTATTTCTTCCATAAAATAAATATAGCTAAGAATTAGCTAATTAGTTTTACATTTTACCAAGTAAAATAATAAACTTCACCTCCATTTTTAACTTAGATTACTCGGGTCTACTTAGATGAATTCTAAATGACAACTTCTCTTTTTAAGGTAAAATAAATTCACTTAAGAATTTATTCTCATAAAAGTTAGTCATCACTGCATCATTAAAACACAATGGAACACTTAATATTAAAATTTATTCATGATACCTCTATCAAGAATAAAATAAATTCATCTACGAATTTATTCTCATTTAAATTAGATTAAATCAACATTATATTTACATCACCATATCTTTAGTAGGAAGGAAATTCACTATACACCATAAATTTATTAAATCAAATAATTTGGACACTTTCGTACTAGACATCAAAATCATTTTTTTAAGAAGAGCGTCACCATCACAAGGGATCTCATCCAAAAATCAAACTCTGAAAAGTTTCTTAATATAACATTTTTGTGATAGCATTATACTATCACACTTCCTTACGATTAAAACTCACGTCACACTTATTTCACACATGTTTTTTCACTATAGCATGTTAAACTCAACTAGCTCATACAAAATTTACAATAGTCCAAATATAAATTTGATGCCAAAAAAAACATAATTATGTAATCTTATCAGTACAAATTTATTCATTATCTCACCATCTTTGAAACCAAACCCAAAATTGGCACCATAAATATACTAAGCATAAATCTAGTCAAAATATATCATGCAAAACTGGAAATATGTCCTTCACGCTAAAGCATGCTTTCACAAAATGCAATTCACTTTATTGGACACCTTTTGATAATCAAACCAATCTAATTTATCATACATTCTCTGTAAACAAAGAATTAACACTCAAGCATTTAAGTATGGGCTTACGAAACCACACAGGTAGCATGTTGATAATCAACCAAACATGATTTATTGCTTATTTATTTTCAATACACAACATATATGCATGTCAATTAAATCAAATCATAGTAGACACATAAGTTCTAAAGTCATTGTTATAACAGCTAGTGGACTTTCCATTTCATTCAAATATAGCATTCTATTTCAATCATTAATATAGCTTTCACAAAATAGCATACAAAAAAATATTGAGTTCACTATATTCACAAAATAGCATAGCAAATTAGTAATTTAATTATGCACACATCACAACATACAAATTTTTTTAATATTTTTTTCAATAGATATATCAAATTCTACCACACAATTCAAGTCTCACACTATTGGTCAGTAAACTTCATGAGTAAATTTGGTACCATGTGGTAACTAATTTAATCTTTTAACATCACATGCCTATTCCTTTTAAATACTCAGATAGATAAAGATATACATTACCTCGTAGATAATTCCATGTGATTCAATTTTAGCAACCCTTCCACGGATTCATGATGAAAGACATGAAATAGCATGTGATTTTCAGATTGGTTATTGAAACTGGATAGTGCGGGGGTTGAATCTTGGGGGTCACGTCCTTGACGAATGAACCCTTAAGATTGTTGCAAAATTTGGTAGGACTATGGGAATTCTCATAGACTGAGACGTGTGATTCACATTGTCCTAAAGGTTTGTTCGTCTAAAACGTGACCTCCCAAGATTCAACAGTCTCTTCTACTCAAAAGAGTATGAATTAGAACCAGTAAGATATCTTAAAGGGTAACACAATTATGACCCATAGGTAAGAGGAAATCAAGAGATTCAGTCAATATTGCTAGCAAAACTGACTTAAATAAGGAAATGTTATAACGGAAAATTTATTAAAAGAAAACAATAATTATAGGCAATAAAACCATACAATTAAAATTTAATGTGTAATATCACAAAATATACAACAGAATCAATATTCAGACCTTGGCCATTTCCTATAAGGACTTGATCTGGTCCCTCAAAAGGTTCAAGCCGCTGGAAATGCTGAGAGCTATTGGTGACACGTAGAGAAGCACTAGAATCAGGATACCAGACCTGAAAGCTGAACTGCTGATTGTAACGGTGGTAGCATATGCAGGCATCATGCCCATATTTGAAGCACAATTGGCACTGAATAAAGGATTGGCCACGACCACGAGACCAGCCACCACGAAAATTACAACAACCGCCTCGATATAGAGGACGATAATAGGAAGAGAGACCTGAGGTAGCCGGAGGTGGAATTTGAGATGTAGTATCATGATACACCACTTAAGCTTGCATCTTTGAAGAAGAGGAATCTAGATTAGGGTTCTGAGTAAAATTTGCAAAAATCCCAGAGAAATTCCTTTTGTAGCGCTCGAGCTGAGCTTCTTGAGCAAGAAGCATGGCTTCAACATCCTCAACTGATGGAGCATGGAAATTGCAACTAATTAAAGTAACAATAGACTCGTAATCATGATGTAAACCTTGAAGAATCACTTCGATCTGCTCTTGCAAAGAAACTATATCACCTATTGCAAAGAGTGAAGTAACAACTTCTAGGATGCGAAGAGCGTGCTCAGAGACAGATCTTGTTAGATTTTATGTAGTTTGATCCTAACAAATCTACCATCTAGAGAAGTCGTTCAAAGTTCAGTGCGAAGCTGTCAGGCCTTTGTGCGAGTCAAGGAGTGAAAATGGGAGTGAATCTTGTCACATAGCTCGTATGAATGAATAGAGCCAATCCTTCTAGTAAGGATCAGGGCAGAGATTAAAGAGTGAAGCCACGACAAAAGCAATTGGCTCCCAAACGAGGTACTTAGAATTGAGACGATTCACAGCATCAGCATCAATAGTGAAGCGAATAGGAATAACCAGATTGAGAAGAAAAGAATTGAGATGATGACCTTTAATCACTATCTCAATTTGTTGCTTCCACAAAAGATAGTTAAAGTTGGTGAGATTTTCGGAGATTGAATGCGCAAACATGATCAGAGCATTCACGGAGGAGAAAATCTCTGATCCATAAGGTGGATATTGATTCAATGGCCTTGGACCACCGTTCGGTGACAAAGGAGGTGGTGGAGGAGGAGGTGGATTTGAAGCCATACCCTAGATATTAGGGACACAAATCTGAGAGAGAGAGAGAGAAAAATGAATTTCATTGATTTCTTGACTTAATGAAATGTACAAGCAGGAAGCTTTATTTATAGAGCAAGCCTGAAAGGACAAAGGAGTTCTAAAGTAAACTATTTTGTTTTACACGAGGAAAAATACTCTATTACTATTAATACTCATACACTGAACTGTAATTTCTTCTCAGTGATATAAATTATTAAGGTATCTCATACGTACATGGTATTTGAGATACCCTTTTTATTACCAACACACTTATTGTCAGAAAATTCCTAGATAGATAGATCCAAGAAGATTCCATACCTTTTCACTTTCCCATCAAAATCTTGACAGCTTGCTATGGATCATCTTCTATAGGAATCCATGATCTGATATGCTTATATGAACTTAGGAATGTTGTCACTCGGTATTGACTATAGTCTGGAAAGAGATATAAAAAAAAAACCCACCACATGTTCAATATTAAGATACAAAAACCATATTATTTATGACAAACACAAATATATAACAATAACAGTGCCTGCCATGCTGTATTGAGGCTTACTTCAATAGATTAGACAATTTCGTAGGAGTCTAGCTGAAATGAAGTGGTTATGCTTTCAATTAATTAGCTTAATCACATTGCTAGCCATTTCTCAAAAGCTTCTTTGTCTGAATTGATGAATTTCCGCTAAACATTCTCTTTCGGTTTATTTGTTCTAGATCCTTCTTAAATACCCAACGATACCCAATATTTTTCACCTCCAAACACAAACCCCGGGGATGCCGATATATGATTACCAAATTGATGCCATGAAGATCATTTGTTCCTTCTGTTATGCGACTCAAAAAATTATCAAAGAAAAATTCTTGAGTGATGAAGAGTAGCAACAGGTGATCAACCTCAACCGTGACCATATCTTTCCTGAAATGAAGAGGAATGATGGGACCCCTCACATGTGGCATTTTTTGAAAACAGCAGGAAAGATGATAAGGCCCTGTATCACTTAAATTAGTTGGATCATCATGTGCCACAAATGTTGCACAACAAGCAATAGCTTTCCAACTTTTATCTTGCAAAATGGGAGATGGATCTATTCTTATTGAATAACCCGCATTCTGATTGTTGAACCACCTTGGAATTTGAGCTCCAGGAATAACAATGTCAATACGACCCAAAAGGTTAGAGAATTGAATTTGAATCTGTTGGAACAATGAAAATTAGTTAGTTATAGCTCAAACACAAATAAAAGTAGATGAAACACAAAGGAAAAGAAAGAATGATGAAGGTACCTCAAGGAATTGTGTCATCCAAGAGAAAGCTGAGTTATAACAGCGTTCAATCTCACTCAGATTGGGACAATCAAAAACATATAATCCTGCGTGATATTTAAAATATATTTTTTCAAATATCTCTGGCAAAAAAAATTTTGATGGGAGCTCTGGCCAATATTTCAGCTGCTTACAGTGCTCCAAATTCAAAATTCTAAGTTTACAAAGTTCCTTGATGCTAGAAGGCAGGGCAACAAAATTGTTTCCCCCCAAGTGCAAGCATACCAAACTATGTAACAACCCAATCGCATCAGGAACTTGAAAGAGATTGCAGAAACTTAAGTTAAGAATTGTCAAACAAGGGTAACTTGGCAAAGAAGGAAACAAAAAAGCAATTAAATCTACATGTCTTTGCAAATTGGAAAAATGAGAAGGCAATTCGTCTGTGGAGGATGTTGATTGGTATTGGATGGATATTTCATTTATATCAAGCTTCTTCCATTGTTCTGCATAACTTGATTTGTCTAACAACTGATTATTGTTATGCAATTTTGAACAGCCTGAGAGATTTAGCGAGTGAAGAGAACTGAGAGTAAAAATGTTGGGAATACTGACTAGATTTTTACAGTCTTTCAAATTCAATATAGCAAGCTTCTGTAGAAGACCAATGGATGAATGAATCCACACAAGTTTTATACATCCTTCAAGATTTAGCCACTCAAGATTTGGGACATCTCTGAAATTTGGTATCTTAATAAGATTTTTGGAGTGAGATAGATCCATGTGTGTCAAATTGTACAGAGGCTGGAAAAAAAGACAATAGAAGGAGAAAAATGTTAATAATTCAAGCCATAATTTGTTTCTTTACTTAAGTACAGAGAAGAGGAAATAATATTGAGATAAATTTATTTTATGAGTTGATCTGCAGCAAACAAATGGAAACGGATATATCTGTTAGTACCTTTGTGCCTTCCCATAATTGCTTGATGTTGCTATGCGGCAGCATCAATTCAACTAGTTTATTTGGTTGAAAACTTGAAGGCAAACATGTAAAAGGATATTTCTCCCAATAAAGATATCCTAATTCATTTGAAAGAAGCTTAAGACTTCCAGAAAAATTCAAATTCCAGAGCATGAGTAGCTTAAGGTGACTCATTTGTTCTAAAGCTTCAGCTCTCAATGTTGCCATATCTAATATTTCTTCTATATTTTCAGGATTTCTCCGCAAAACTATGGCTTCAAGGTATTCTGTACCCTAATACATTGAAAAGAATCAAGAAACCATTAGTTCTTCTAAAGTTATTTATAGATACAGATAAAGGGCAGCCTATAATTTTTCTGTTCAAAAATAATTTTACCTTGTTTTCAGATACCACATTGTAGAAATCCTTGTAATCCCACAATCTGCTCCACTTTCTTGGTTCTTTAGGAAAATTTTCTCGAACAATACTCTTGCCCAGTTCCCTTAGCAGGTCATGCATTAAAATTTCCCCATGTTCACTACGAGTTAATAGTGATTTATCAATAAGAACTCCTACACCAATATCATAATGAAATCCACGAAAATCTAAAACTTTCTTTAGATATATCTCCATTTTTCTATGAAACAAACAAGCAATATCCAGAAATATTTCCTTTTCCAAATACTCCAATGCATCAAAACTAATTCGCAGTATATCCATAATATCTCTTTTTGGAATTTTCTTCATCCTAGTCAATGCACTTCTCCATTCACAAACATCTCGACCAAATAAAAATGAGCCCAACACTTTAACTGCTAATGGAAGGCCATCAGCATACTTTAGTACATGATGTGTCAAGCCTTCGTAACCTGCCATAATGTCGTCACATTTGAAGGCTTTCCTACAAAACAGTTGAAGAGCATTATCATATTTCAGTAGTTGAACTTTGTAAATTTCATCCACTTCATGTTCTTTCAGGATATGCTCATCTCTTGAAATTATGATGATTCTACTCCCAGCACCTAACCATTCACGTTTCAGAGCCAAATTCTCCAGTTGCTGCACTTTATCAACATTATCAACAACTATAAGGACCTTCATATTGCATAACCGTGTCCGTATCAGATTAGTTGCCACAAAATGATTGTATATCTGAAGACTTTCTTCATTAAGAGTTTGACAAAGAAGTTGCTTTTGTGCACCCATTGGACCATAATCTTCATAAATTTTGCTTATATCATCAATAAAACAGGAAGCATCAAATTGATTAGAGATTTTGTCAAACAGAACAGTAGCAAGAGTAGTCTTTCCTATTCCACCCATTCCACAAATCCCTACAACTCGAACATCATTAAATGAATCCAAAACCAGAAGCTTTTCCACTTCTTCCAAACCTGATTGTATCCCAAATATATCACTTTGCAGACATGAAAATTTGTGACACAATAAGCATGTCACCTCTTTAATAATCTTTTCAATCTCAGCATATTGTGGCCTAGGAAACCAAAGAATGATGGAAACATCAAATCAATACATGATATTCAGAAACAAATGCTCCACACGCATATGGAAAAACAACAAAATCCAAATAAATTATTTATTCCAGTTTTTTTTTTTTTTACAAGAACCAAAAAATGTCACTAGTTAAGGCTTGTTTAATGAAATGATCATAAAAAGATTAGTTCAGTGAATTCATTATATAAAGTTTTATTAACAAACGTCCTAATTGATTAATAAGTGGGGTTCAAATCCCCCGATGAGAAGACAATGGTGTGGGTGATCTAACTGGCCCATCAAACTTTGAGACATACCCTGATTCTGGTGAGCAACAGGGGCAAGCTCATCTAAACTTTTCACTCATCAAAAACAAGGTTTATTAATCAATTTATAAGTGTTTAGGGTTTACCAAAAAAATAATAAATTAGGACATTGAAAAGGGTACTTACTTATCCCTTACATCCCAACCAGAGAGATTGGCTACTTGAGTAAGAGCCTCCCTCCATCTCTGCACGTTCTCTAAATTTTGTTTGAATCTTTCCTCATGCTTCTCAAAGGCTATTTCAAAATTCGCACTCTGTTTTCGCACCTCAGAGGGATTCACATCATAAAATATAGGCAAAACCCTTTGTCCTGGCACATCTATGCAATCAGCAATCTTTGCCAATTCTTGCAAGCACCACGTAGAAGAAGCATAGTTTTTTGAGAAGACAACAATCAAAATCTTGGAACCTTCAATTGCTTCTAGAAGCTCACTTGAAATAGGTTCTCCTTTCTTGAGCTTTAAATCATCCTTGAAGGTAACGATACCTTTTGTGTGGAGAGCACCAAATAGATGATCAGTGAAATTGTTACGTGTGTCCTCACCTCTGAAGCTCACAAACACGTCGTATTTCCATGTCATCATGGATGAAGAAGAATCCATCTACAAAACCAGAAGCTAACTTGTAGAAGATTACTTTGAAGCTAAAA
This sequence comes from Clitoria ternatea, assembly GCA_037962975.1. Classification (NCBI taxonomy): domain Eukaryota; kingdom Viridiplantae; phylum Streptophyta; class Magnoliopsida; order Fabales; family Fabaceae; genus Clitoria; species Clitoria ternatea. The sequence continues at coordinate 10,795,995 of CM075676.1, forward strand.
GGATAAACAAGTGATGTAGAATTAAAGAAAGACTTGGAACAAGCACGCGTATACATGTTTTAAATCTCAACTAGTTTCCCTTAATTACTCTGTTAGTGGGGAGTCTATGAAAGTCGTTTGCAATTTCGGTTAGAAATAGGTCAACGTCCCCTAACCCGACTCGTTTAAAAGATCTTTTCAATTAAATAGGTCAACCCACTTTCTAAAAAGTCGTCAGTTTGTTTAATATTACAAATATATAATTAAAAAAATTAGGAAAAAGAGAACATAAATTTTTTAAAATTGTTCTTAGCTTTTAAAAAGTCTTACTATAAACAAATCTTTTAAACAAGTCAAACCAAACCTCAAAAAAAAAAAGCCTATAACAGACTAATAGGCCCGCCTCAGACGAAAATTTGATGTAGGTTGTCTTTCAAAGCTCATCCTTAAATATTAAATTGTAAGATTTATCATCAAATAAATCTTACATCAAAATTAAAGATATTACCTTAATATTTATTTGTGATAAATCTTACAATTTAAAATATTTAATTATACAATTAAAAATTTATATTTAAATAAATGGACTAACTAAAAAAAATAAGTACATAATAACTTATCAAAACTTTTCTTATCATAAATGAAAATTTAAAAGTCTTCTTCCAACAATTTACATATTTCAGCAAATCACAAAATAAAAATATAAGTGAAACTAACTGAGAATTGTGTCATACTATCACCAAATAAAAATATAAGTAAAATTTATTGGGTTAAATTTGTTATTAATCCTTACATTTTTATTAATTGTTGGTCTTTAAGTTATTGTTTTACTAGTTTTGGTCTTTATGTTATTGAATATGTTAAAATCGGTACCTAAAAATTTTAATGGAGAATAAGATAGGGTCAAGAAGTTAAAAAGTAGAATAAGTTAGAAAGACAAAAAAAGAGACATATGATAATATTTTTCATTTATTTAGTTAGCAGTTGAATTAATAGTGTTACATTTTAATATCAATTCTATCATATTAGAAACTAATTTCAACAAATTCAATAATATAAGAATCGAAATTAATAAAAAAATAGCTGAAGAACCAAAAATAATAATAAAAACATAAGGATAGAAACATATTTAACCCTATTGTAAAACATTTTGAATTATACTATGTGGAGTGTAAAATCCCTGATGTTAAATTAAAATTTATTTTTTGCCGTATTAAATTTATTAAGTATCATTGAGTATTAAATTAAATGGATTTGGATTTAATTGAGAGTTTTCCTAATTTAATACGAATTAATTGGAAGTTGTAAATAAAGCAATGAATTTCAAATAATAAATTTTAATGAATTTAATTTGTAAAATTAAATTTGAAGTTGAATTAAAGTGTGGTGGTAAAATATAAGTTCCCATGTGGTGGAAGTATAAGAGTATTTACTTAAGATAAATAAAAGAAAATAGAAAAAGGATGCAAAAGGACCAAATTATCCTTGAGCTTAAAACATTTTTATTCTCCTCCTCCTTCTTCACACGTGCATGTGAGGAACAAAACAGAAGCTCACTTCCTCCCTCCATGGGTGTGAGTTTGACAACTTGAAATATATATAATAATACATCTTCACGATTCAATTAATGATGCACTACATCATGTATGCATCTTATAAAATATCAACAGCCAGAAACAAAATAAATTAAACAAAGATTGTGTCCAAAGTCTAATACAATTAACGATTCATGTAGATATAAAGTGTAAACTTCTTCTGATGATGTTTTTCTGCAAAACAGAACCAGGTGATGTTTTAGACTGCAAAACAATATTTTTGAACAAAGGGGAGAGGATTTGATGTGTTGAAAATAACAGTGCTTAAGCTTGGAGAGTTGAAACATTCTAATACTATTATTTATTTTCTATTTATGTGTGATGAGAACTTATAACTCGCATCATTATGTGTTTACATTGAGAATTCATTTTCTACGTATTAATAAAAATGATATCTTAATTTTGTATCTAATTATGGTTTTGTAACCCATTAAAAAGTAATTAAAGATAATCAGGAGCTTGTTACTAATGCTTATGAGTGGGGTTTTAGGTTTTGCGTAGAAATGAGAGGTAGAACATCTCATTGGCCTGCTTTATGTTTGAAAGCAGCCACAAAATTTGATCTACATTGGGTTGAAGAAAATAAAAATTGATCAAGTTAAGCTAGTTGAAGTTTTAATGATTTAAGAACCCAAATAAAATAATTGTTTGCTAATTGATTATGTGAAATATGTCATATAACAGACACACTTTAATTCCTTAATGTTTATGGCTTTTAAATTCTGAATCAACCTGTGAAATGGTCAATTTATAGGAGAAGAAAACACAACATAAACCCTGTAAACATCACCCAACTCACTAATAGCAACCAACAAGTTAATGCTAAAATATTAAAAAGAAGACTCATGATTTGCTTAGCACGAGGTTCAATTCTAGTTGGCCATAAAAAAACTTCAAGAGACTCTCTAAGATCTGTAGGTGGTTCGTTGGGACCTCCTTGTCCCCAACGACCATAGTCACTATGTTAGACTTTATTTCTGGGACTACCACGTCCTTAAAGAAGGAAGACTCCATTTGCCAGAGCATTAAGAAAAGAAAAGAGTCATATCAAATGGAGAAGGAAGGGATTCCCAAAGGAATGAAAGAACTCCTTATTTTTTGATTGGGAATGATAATGGAGAATGAACAAGAAAGAGAATTTAATTTTGAGGATTCGAAATTCTCTGGGAAGGATTGTTATGTTGATGAAGAAGATGATACTTTCCTGGAGATTCACCTAGATCCTATGGAAAAAGTGGTTATTATACTATTAATTAAACTTCATTTTCATAACTATTTTTTTATGAAACAAGGATTAAAACAAAGATCTGATTAAAGTACAATTCAACGGTAATCATTACCTTTAATCTGATTAAAATACCATGAATAAAATAATTTACTTTAAACTAACTAAGTTTAAATGATCCAGTTGAAATTAAAACTAAACAGATGCTAAAACAATGAGCTCTGCCACATCCAGTGCATCGCAATCACCAACTACAACGTGACCCCTAAACACCAGACTAGCTGACAAAAAAATCTGCAAGCATCCACAGATTCATGTCCGTAGCATCCAAACTATTACTTTTGCCAAAATTCAGAAATAGATAAAGTGTGAGCTTCTTGATGCATAGTCCATTGTATTTTTCAATTGTAGTTTACATTTTCTGCAGTCCATTGTATTTATGAACCTTTGGTTCTTTATTCTGTGGTTTCTTGTAGGATTGGGTTTCTACATGCATGTTTGGGTTATACGAGTTTGTGTAAAGAATTTGATTTTTGGACTATTACTGTAGTGGCTTGAACCACAAATTAATTAAACTAATCCAAATACACAACTCTTATAATTGCTGGATAAATTTGTGTTTATGAATAGCAAGATGATGAAGAGTTGGCCAGGAGGGCACTCGTGACGCTATGTGAGCTTCACAGGAGTAAAGTGTGGTTTGATGAGAGAACAACAAACACAATTTGCACTGCTTCTCTCCATCTAGCATCAAGGTTTTCTATTCCCCTTTGAATTATTTTCTTTTTGGGGTTGTTTGTTGGGTTACTACTGCAATATTTATACCTTAGGGCACAAGGATCATGATTTTGTATTTGCTTCTTTCAGGATCATGATAGCAGCCTTATCATTTCTGCTGGATTATGAGAAGATTGAAAATGATGATGATAGTGACGATTCAGACAGTGATGATGAATTGACTGAATCACCAAGGAGACTATTTACAAGGAGACGATTCAGACTATTTATAATGATTAGGTCATGGGTCCTTTAGGAAGAATTTTAGGAGTTTCAGGTTCAACTAGCAAAACAGGATATAGACAACGAGGTCTCTGACGTTTTTCGACGACAATTGTTAGAAAATAGAACTAAGTTAAAAGAATTTTATTGATTAACAAATTTAATCAATATACTGGGTTTTATAAAAATATCTTGGTCCAGGATAATTCATGATTTTAAGGTTTGGGTACTCAAGGCAGAAGTTTGTTGACTTAAAAAGAAAAAATCGTATCATATTTCTGTCAAAACTTCTACTACTTAATGGCAATCATGTAATTCTATCCAAATAACTTCCTTATAAGGTTGGCTTAATCCTAAGGAGTCTCAACTCATTTCCGCCACCCATAAAATCTAGGATACAGGACCAGCTGAAGCCTACATTTTCCACAGAAACATACAATAAAATATATGAAGACAAGTTTTAGATCTTAAAGGTTTACCTAAAAATTAGAAATGTTAAATAAATCACACACATAATACAACTTTTTCATGATTTTGATTTGATTAATTTTTTTATTATTTTAAATCAGTTAAACAATTTTGTTTCTTCTCTTTTATATTAAACATTTAAAGTATCCTAAACTAGTTCTTAATAGAATTTTGTTTCTTTCAATAAGTGTTGATTAACGAGACAAGATAAACGAATAAACCAAAATGTATCCACCACCTAACTCAAATAATTGTGTCCAATAAGTTTACCAATATATGATATATTTATTGAGATTTGATCATGAGGGTCATGATGAAGACTTTCTATTCAATCAATTCTCGCAGCATGATGAAATGTTACAAAGGTAGGTTTATCAATGGGACAAGTTTATCTAACGCGGATGGGTAGGTTTATCAAAGGGGCACGTTTAACTTTGCCATATTTATAGCTATTTGGACCAGATTTAGGTGGTGGGAACAAAGCTTTTAAAGATGCATGCTTTGATGAAACATCACACTTGAGAAGTTTAGAACCTCTGGCATTAAAAGTCATAACAATTGCTTTGATGATGTTCTGGTTTTAGGAATTTTATTTTTATGTTTTGTTTTTAGTTCTAATTACTCCGGTTAAATTAACTATATTGAAATAATTTTTGAACATATATAAGAAAAAATTTTGAATTAGAATTTTCAACTGTTAGTATATACTTTGACCTACACTTTTGAACATCCAACATTATATATCATTTGATATTACTTTCTATTTAATTTATATTTCTCACATATCTTTAAAGTTTTTCTATTACTTAATTTTCATATAATCCATTTCTTCTCTCTTTTCTTTTTATCTCTTTTCAAACACCAGAACTTACCGAAAAGTTAAAAAAAAAAATCACCAAAGACGCCATTTTTGTAGTTATGTTTTCAAATACCCTGTGAATATATTCAGGTGAGGTGCTCCTAGAGTACAGGGGATTTCAGTCCAGTTAGAAATCACGTGGTCCGTGCAGTTTATTAATTTTTAACTTACTACATTAGTTATTCTAAAATTTGGTACATTAAAATAACTATATCAAATTTTAAAATAATCGTTATAATAAATTATAAAATATTCGAAAGTTTTTATACCAATTGGTTTTGAAAACTGGTGTAAAAAATGAGTTTGGATTAGTGACTCTACAATCCCATTTTATTTGTTTTTTAATAAAGGTTATTTTTTATAACGAGTATAAAAAATATTTTTATACTAATTTTTTATATCGATTATAAAAATAACCGATTTGAAATATATAGGTTACGTAAAAAATTTTACATCAATTATTTTTAATTGATTTTAAAAATATTTTTTATATTGATTATTTTATAAGTCAATTTAAAAGGATATTCTTTTACCTCGGTTATTTTCTAATTGGTAAAGGGGTACTGCATACACACAACAAAAAAAGCACGGCAAAAGAAAGGCTAAAACCCCTTTTTACCCCTCTTAATGTTTAGGGATTAGGAAAAAGCCCCTAAAAAAAAAACCCTTAGGTTTTGGCCCTTATTAAATTTTAGGGTTTACGAATTTAAGGATGATGCCCTGAACTGATGAGGTGGCATGAGTTTGGGCCACCTCATCAGTCACACCTGGCAAAAATAATATTATTTTAATGAAGATAGTGCTTACGTGGGATTAATTACCCTAAACCCCAAATTACGTGGGATTAATTACCTTAAACCCCAAATTAAGAAACCCCCAAATTAAAAACCCTAATTAAGGAATGTCTTCAACATTTGGACCAGATAGTGCTTGCGTTGGCCTGCGTCTTCAACCTCTGAAGGTGAACTCAAAAAGACATGACAACATCAAATGTGTCAACTGGGTGTTCCTCATCCATAAAGAATGAACACGTTCGATGTAGATGTGGGGAGCATCCCGTTCTTCTTGTTTCAAAAACAAAGAAGAACAATGGAAGGACCTTCTGGAGGTGTCCATTTTTCTTGGTAAGTGGCCATCGTTTCATTGAGGTTCGTTGTAGTTGGGTTTTGTTTTTATGGGTTGTACTCTCTTGTCTCAGAGGAATGAAGACTGTGGGTTTTTCAAATGGGCTCATACTGCTGATACCACTCAGCTTCAACAGAGTGAAAGTGAGGGTTGTACCTGCAAGTGGGATCTTGAAAAGCTGCGTGAGGAATTCCAGCTCAAGAATACGAAAATGAAGTCTAAGTTGGTGGCTGAGAAAAGCAAATCCTCAATGTTATTGACAGTTACAATTGTATCCTGGGCCATAACTTTGATGATGATCATGTTGTATGTAGCAACAAAGCATTGAGGGTTGTGCTGTGGTGCTTCATGTTTAAAAGGGGTTAAGAAGAAGACCTTTCAATGAATAGGGTTTAGGAAAAAGCCCTTACAACTCTAAAGAGGGTTTAGGAAAACGCCCTTACAACTGTAAAGAGGGTTTAGGAAAAAGCCCTTACAACTGTAAAGAGGGTTTAGGAAAATTGTCCATATAGCATGTAAGCATGTAAGGTTTAAGGACTTGTTGAATGTAAGGTTTAAGGACTTGTTGAATGTAAGGTTTGTTATTCTGTTTAGGTTTGTAATGAACAAGTATTGTAATGGAATTATGTAGTTTGTTATTTCTGTGTTTATTCTAGTTTCAGTGAAGTTACTGTGGTTTCAGTGAAGTTATTCTGGTTTCAATTAAGGGACACCATGCACACAATAAGTTGTTCTTTGTGTGTCCTTTATCTCTGTTTTTGTTTAGGGACACCATGCACACAATAAGTCATCCAACCCTGGAACTCAATACACAATAATTAAGTAAAACCCATTAAATTAAAGGACCTGTTGGTCATTCTTTGTTAAAATATACATATAATTGAATGACCTATTGGTCAGGTTCCAAGGCAATACATTCATTTCATACAGTAGAGAATAAGGTAAATTCATTTGTTGACACTTTGTTGGGTTCCTAGGAAGTCATAACATTCAGTTGTAGTCTCTGCCATTGTCCCAGACCGTGTGGCCCTCCTTGCTCCCCTCCCTCCCTTTCCCCTTGGCCTTCCTCTGGGTCTTCCCCTCACAGATGGTGTTGCTGTGGCATCAGGTGGTGCATGAGACTGTCCATCAGGTTGGCCATCAGTTGCATTAGGTTGCTCATCAGGTTGGCCTCCATCATGTGTAGTATCATCAACTTCACCATTTGCAGGTGCAACCTGAAAAAAAATATCACATTGTCATACTGTAGGTAAGTGATTCAGTTAAATGGACATGTTAGATACTGTACAAGTTCTATTTTGGCTTACATTTGGACATGTAGTTTTATTATGCCCAGTCCCATCACATTTGGTGCAATGATACTTGCCCACAAATCTTGGCCTTTTGGGATGACTGTCTTCTTCATAGGGGTCCCTCCTCCTAAGTTTTTTGGGTCTGCCAGGTCCCCTCTTATATGAGGGAGGGAGGACATGTGGTGCATCAACATGGGGCCACATGGTCTGGCCATTAATTGGTTGTATAATCCCTGCATAACACTTGGCATATGTGCTTTTGGAGTACCAGGGTAACACAAATTGCTCAGGTGTGTCACCTCTGTATTTCATAGCAGATACAGCATGTCTACAGGGAATTCCATTCAGTTCCCACCAATTACAACTGCAATGTGTTTTAGCTAAATCAACAACAAACATGTGGTTTGAGTTGGTGTGTTTAACCTCAAAAAGCAAGTCTCCAGCCCAGACTGGAACCCATTCCCCACTGAACTCAACTTCTCTTTGAAGTCTCTTAGTTGGTCTTGGCATAAGATCTCCTTCAATTCTCCACACCTTTGATCTCAGTTTAGCAAACCTACCCAATAAATATTGTCTGATCCACTCCAACATTGTAATAATTGGCTTGTCCCTACAAGGTAGTATGACTGAGTTGAAGGCCTCACATGTATTGTTCATGATTACATCACAGCAAGGGTAATGTGAAAAAGCATGTCTGCACCAGGTCTCTTTTGGAATTGCAATTAGCCAATCATATGCCCTCTGATCAAGCTCCTTTATCTGTTGCATTTTAGTCTCCCATTCATGAACATAAGTTGCTTTACTTGCACTGAGCATAAGATTTTTGAGTAAGGCACCCCCGCCATACCTTTTCTTCAAGTTTGTGTACAAGTGTCTTACACAATACCTGTGTTCCACACCATCCAGCAACTCCTCAAAAACTTGTAACAAACCCTGAAAGTACAATTCAGGCAAGTAAATATCAAATCAAACAGAAAGCCTACATATCAAATTAAATAAGCCTTAAATCAATACCTTTTGTTGGTCAGAAATAAAAACATATCTATTGGTACTCATATCACTAATATCCTCCAGCAGCAGGGTCAAAAACCATCTCCAGCTTTGTTTATTTTCAACCTCAACCACAGCAACTGCAAGTGGGAAATATTGGTCATTCGCATCCCTTCCAACTGCAGTTAAAAGTTGACCTCCATATTTGTTTTTCAGATGGCACCCATCCACTCCAATAAAGGGCCTGCAACCACTCAAAAAACCTTGCTTGCAGGCATCCAAACACATATAAAATGCACCAAATCGAGGCTGTAAATCTCCACCCGGATCCTCCAACTGTAGCTTACATCTGTTACCATTGGATACACGTTTTAACTCTGCACTGTAGCTCCACAACATGCTGTACTGCTTGCTACCTTCACCATCTAACATATCACGTGCAAGTCTTCTCCCATTGTAGGCAGACCAATCAGTCAACTGAACAACATGTTGAGATCTAAAAATCTCTATGATTTCAGGTATTGTAAGCTTAGAGTTCACCCTTAAGTGCTTCAACAGAATCTTGGCAACCCATTTAGAATTCTGGTTTTTGTTGTCAAATACCCTGGGACAGGTGTGTTGAGGTCCAAAAGCCTTCAACATAATCACATTTGTTCTCCCTACTTTGCTACCAAAAGCCATCCAGCCACAGTCACTATTTGTACATTTCATACGACACCTCTCAGGTTCATTTTTTACAAACTTCCCCTCTCTACCCTTGTACAAGTTATACTCCTTGATGGCCTGCCTAAATTGCACCATTGTCTGGAACTCTATTCCAACCTTTAACTCATACTTCTCCCCCATCTTTTCTTCATCAAAGGCCTCATGCTGAACTCTGGCTTCCTCGTCTGTCTCAACATCAGTGTGAACTTCTTCAGTATCATACCCTGATTCGATGTCTCTGTAGTCCTCATCAGCAAGACCATGTAGGTCTTCATCCCTAAAGTAAGTCCTCTGATCAACCTGCTCACTACTGTTGGGTCCAACATTTTCCCCTGAAAACTCAGAATTCACTCCTGAATTGGGTTTTTCAGATGGCTCAGGTTCAGTCCTTGATTCAGGAGCAGGCTGCTCATCTATGTCTGGAACTTCTTCCTGCTCAGTGTTGAGACAACAACCAAAACTTTCACCTGATAAATTCCCTCCACTAGCCACCTCAGTTGGCCCATAAGTTGGGAACTCAGTTGACTCTATAGTTGGCTCCACAGTTGGCCCATAAGTGGACCTCAAACTCCTCAGTCGACTCTTGTAAATTTTTTTTCTGGTCACTACTTTATTGGGAGTTACATAAGGGCTAGACTTTACTCTCCTATTTCTGTTACCATATTGGGCTTCATGAGTAAATTTGGTACCATGTGGTAACTAATTTAATCTTTTAACATCACATGCCTATTCCTTTTAAATACTCAGATAGATAAAGATATACATTACCTCGTAGATAATTCCATGTGATTCAATTTTAGCAACCCTTCCACGGATTCATGATGAAAGACATGAAATAGCATGTGATTTTCAGATTGGTTATTGAAACTGGATAGTGCGGGGGTTGAATCTTGGGGGTCACGTCCTTGACGAATGAACCCTTAAGATTGTTGCAAAATTTGGTAGGACTATGGGAATTCTCATAGACTGAGACGTGTGATTCACATTGTCCTAAAGGTTTGTTCGTCTAAAACGTGACCTCCCAAGATTCAACAGTCTCTTCTACTCAAAAGAGTATGAATTAGAACCAGTAAGATATCTTAAAGGGTAACACAATTATGACCCATAGGTAAGAGGAAATCAAGAGATTCAGTCAATATTGCTAGCAAAACTGACTTAAATAAGGAAATGTTATAACGGAAAATTTATTAAAAGAAAACAATAATTATAGGCAATAAAACCATACAATTAAAATTTAATGTGTAATATCACAAAATATACAACAGAATCAATATTCAGACCTTGGCCATTTCCTATAAGGACTTGATCTGGTCCCTCAAAAGGTTCAAGCCGCTGGAAATGCTGAGAGCTATTGGTGACACGTAGAGAAGCACTAGAATCAGGATACCAGACCTGAAAGCTGAACTGCTGATTGTAACGGTGGTAGCATATGCAGGCATCATGCCCATATTTGAAGCACAATTGGCACTGAATAAAGGATTGGCCACGACCACGAGACCAGCCACCACGAAAATTACAACAACCGCCTCGATATAGAGGACGATAATAGGAAGAGAGACCTGAGGTAGCCGGAGGTGGAATTTGAGATGTAGTATCATGATACACCACTTAAGCTTGCATCTTTGAAGAAGAGGAATCTAGATTAGGGTTCTGAGTAAAATTTGCAAAAATCCCAGAGAAATTCCTTTTGTAGCGCTCGAGCTGAGCTTCTTGAGCAAGAAGCATGGCTTCAACATCCTCAACTGATGGAGCATGGAAATTGCAACTAATTAAAGTAACAATAGACTCGTAATCATGATGTAAACCTTGAAGAATCACTTCGATCTGCTCTTGCAAAGAAACTATATCACCTATTGCAAAGAGTGAAGTAACAACTTCTAGGATGCGAAGAGCGTGCTCAGAGACAGATCTTGTTAGATTTTATGTAGTTTGATCCTAACAAATCTACCATCTAGAGAAGTCGTTCAAAGTTCAGTGCGAAGCTGTCAGGCCTTTGTGCGAGTCAAGGAGTGAAAATGGGAGTGAATCTTGTCACATAGCTCGTATGAATGAATAGAGCCAATCCTTCTAGTAAGGATCAGGGCAGAGATTAAAGAGTGAAGCCACGACAAAAGCAATTGGCTCCCAAACGAGGTACTTAGAATTGAGACGATTCACAGCATCAGCATCAATAGTGAAGCGAATAGGAATAACCAGATTGAGAAGAAAAGAATTGAGATGATGACCTTTAATCACTATCTCAATTTGTTGCTTCCACAAAAGATAGTTAAAGTTGGTGAGATTTTCGGAGATTGAATGCGCAAACATGATCAGAGCATTCACGGAGGAGAAAATCTCTGATCCATAAGGTGGATATTGATTCAATGGCCTTGGACCACCGTTCGGTGACAAAGGAGGTGGTGGAGGAGGAGGTGGATTTGAAGCCATACCCTAGATATTAGGGACACAAATCTGAGAGAGAGAGAGAGAAAAATGAATTTCATTGATTTCTTGACTTAATGAAATGTACAAGCAGGAAGCTTTATTTATAGAGCAAGCCTGAAAGGACAAAAGAGTTCTAAAGTAAACTATTTTGTTTTACACGAGGAAAAATACTCTATTACTATTAATACTCATACACTGAACTGTAATTTCTTCTCAGTGATATAAATTATTAAGGTATCTCATACGTACATGGTATTTGAGATACCCTTTTTATTACCAACACACTTATTGTCAGAAAATTCCTAGATAGATAGATCCAAGAAGATTCCATACCTTTTCACTTTCCCATCAAAATCTTGACAGCTTGCTATGGATCATCTTCTATAGGAATCCATGATCTGATATGCTTATATGAACTTAGGAATGTTGTCACTCGGTATTGACTATAGCCTGGAAAGAGATATAAAAAAAAAACCCACCACATGTTCAATATTAAGATACAAAAACCATATTATTTATGACAAACACAAATATATAACAATAACAGTGCCTGCCATGCTGTATTGAGGCTTACTTCAATAGATTAGACAATTTCGTAGGAGTCTAGCTGAAATGAAGTGGTTATGCTTTCAATTAATTAGCTTAATCACATTGCTAGCCATTTCTCAAAAGCTTCTTTGTCTGAATTGATGAATTTCCGCTAAACATTCTCTTTCGGTTTATTTGTTCTAGATCCTTCTTAAATACCCAACGATACCCAATATTTTTCACCTCCAAACACAAACCCCGGGGATGCCGATATATGATTACCAAATTGATGCCATGAAGATCATTTGTTCCTTCTGTTATGCGACTCAAAAAATTATCAAAGAAAAATTCTTGAGTGATGAAGAGTAGCAACAGGTGATCAACCTCAACCGTGACCATATCTTTCCTGAAATGAAGAGGAATGATGGGACCCCTCACATGTGGCATTTTTTGAAAACAGCAGGAAAGATGATAAGGCCCTGTATCACTTAAATTAGTTGGATCATCATGTGCCACAAATGTTGCACAACAAGCAATAGCTTTCCAACTTTTATCTTGCAAAATGGGAGATGGATCTATTCTTATTGAATAACCCGCATTCTGATTGTTGAACCACCTTGGAATTTGAGCTCCAGGAATAACAATGTCAATACGACCCAAAAGGTTAGAGAATTGAATTTGAATCTGTTGGAACAATGAAAATTAGTTAGTTATAGCTCAAACACAAATAAAAGTAGATGAAACACAAAGGAAAAGAAAGAATGATGAAGGTACCTCAAGGAATTGTGTCATCCAAGAGAAAGCTGAGTTATAACAGCGTTCAATCTCACTCAGATTGGGACAATCAAAAACATATAATCCTGCGTGATATTTAAAATATATTTTTTCAAATATCTCTGGCAAAAAAAATTTTGATGGGAGCTCTGGCCAATATTTCAGCTGCTTACAGTGCTCCAAATTCAAAATTCTAAGTTTACAAAGTTCCTTGATGCTAGAAGGCAGGGCAACAAAATTGTTTCCCCCCAAGTGCAAGCATACCAAACTATGTAACAACCCAATCGCATCAGGAACTTGAAAGAGATTGCAGAAACTTAAGTTAAGAATTGTCAAACAAGGGTAACTTGGCAAAGAAGGAAACAAAAAAGCAATTAAATCTACATGTCTTTGCGAATTGGAAAAATGAGAAGGCAATTCGTCTGTGGAGGATGTTGATTGGTATTGGATGGATATTTCATTTATATCAAGCTTCTTCCATTGTTCTGCATAACTTGATTTGTCTAACAACTGATTATTGTTATGCAATTTTGAACAGCCTGAGAGATTTAGCGAGTGAAGAGAACTGAGAGTAAAAATGTTGGGAATACTGACTAGATTTTTACAGTCTTTCAAATTCAATATAGCAAGCTTCTGTAGAAGACCAATGGATGAATGAATCCACACAAGTTTTATACATCCTTCAAGATTTAGCCACTCAAGATTTGGGACATCTCTGAAATTTGGTATCTTAATAAGATTTTTGGAGTGAGATAGATCCATGTGTGTCAAATTGTACAGAGGCTGGAAAAAAAGACAATAGAAGGAGAAAAATGTTAATAATTCAAGCCATAATTTGTTTCTTTACTTAAGTACAGAGAAGAGGAAATAATATTGAGATAAATTTATTTTATGAGTTGATCTGCAGCAAACAAATGGAAACGGATATATCTGTTAGTACCTTTGTGCCTTCCCATAATTGCTTGATGTTGCTATGCGGCAGCATCAATTCAACTAGTTTATTTGGTTGAAAACTTGAAGGCAAACATGTAAAAGGATATTTCTCCCAATAAAGATATCCTAATTCATTTGAAAGAAGCTTAAGACTTCCAGAAAAATTCAAATTCCAGAGCATGAGTAGCTTAAGGTGACTCATTTGTTCTAAAGCTTCAGCTCTCAATGTTGCCATATCTAATATTTCTTCTATATTTTCAGGATTTCTCCGCAAAACTATGGCTTCAAGGTATTCTGTACCCTAATACATTGAAAAGAATCAAGAAACCATTAGTTCTTCTAAAGTTATTTATAGATACAGATAAAGGGCAGCCTATAATTTTTCTGTTCAAAAATAATTTTACCTTGTTTTCAGATACCACATTGTAGAAATCCTTGTAATCCCACAATCTGCTCCACTTTCTTGGTTCTTTAGGAAAATTTTCTCGAACAATACTCTTGCCCAGTTCCCTTAGCAGGTCATGCATTAAAATTTCCCCATGTTCACTACGAGTTAATAGTGATTTATCAATAAGAACTCCTACACCAATATCATAATGAAATCCACGAAAATCTAAAACTTTCTTTAGATATATCTCCATTTTTCTATGAAACAAACAAGCAATATCCAGAAATATTTCCTTTTCCAAATACTCCAATGCATCAAAACTAATTCGCAGTATATCCATAATATCTCTTTTTGGAATTTTCTTCATCCTAGTCAATGCACTTCTCCATTCACAAACATCTCGACCAAATAAAAATGAGCCCAACACTTTAACTGCTAATGGAAGGCCATCAGCATACTTTAGTACATGATGTGTCAAGCCTTCGTAACCTGCCATAATGTCGTCACATTTGAAGGCTTTCCTACAAAACAGTTGAAGAGCATTATCATATTTCAGTAGTTGAACTTTGTAAATTTCATCCACTTCATGTTCTTTCAGGATATGCTCATCTCTTGAAATTATGATGATTCTACTCCCAGCACCTAACCATTCACGTTTCAGAGCCAAATTCTCCAGTTGCTGCACTTTATCAACATTATCAACAACTATAAGGACCTTCATATTGCATAACCGTGTCCGTATCAGATTAGTTGCCACAAAATGATTGTATATCTGAAGACTTTCTTCATTAAGAGTTTGACAAAGAAGTTGCTTTTGTGCACCCATTGGACCATAATCTTCATAAATTTTGCTTATATCATCAATAAAACAGGAAGCATCAAATTGATTAGAGATTTTGTCAAACAGAACAGTAGCAAGAGTAGTCTTTCCTATTCCACCCATTCCACAAATCCCTACAACTCGAACATCATTAAATGAATCCAAAACCAGAAGCTTTTCCACTTCTTCCAAACCTGATTGTATCCCAAATATATCACTTTGCAGACATGAAAATTTGTGACACAATAAGCATGTCACCTCTTTAATAATCTTTTCAATCTCAGCATATTGTGGCCTAGGAAACCAAAGAATGATGGAAACATCAAATCAATACATGATATTCAGAAACAAATGCTCCACACGCATATGGAAAAACAACAAAATCCAAATAAATTATTTATTCCAGTTTTTTTTTTTTTTACAAGAACCAAAAAATGTCACTAGTTAAGGCTTGTTTAATGAAATGATCATAAAAAGATTAGTTCAGTGAATTCATTATATAAAGTTTTATTAACAAACGTCCTAATTGATTAATAAGTGGGGTTCAAATCCCCCGATGAGAAGACAATGGTGTGGGTGATCTAACTGGCCCATCAAACTTTGAGACATACCCTGATTCTGGTGAGCAACAGGGGCAAGCTCATCTAAACTTTTCACTCATCAAAAACAAGGTTTATTAATCAATTTATAAGTGTTTAGGGTTTACCAAAAAAATAATAAATTAGGACATTGAAAAGGGTACTTACTTATCCCTTACATCCCAACCAGAGAGATTGGCTACTTGAGTAAGAGCCTCCCTCCATCTCTGCACGTTCTCTAAATTTTGTTTGAATCTTTCCTCATGCTTCTCAAAGGCTATTTCAAAATTCGCACTCTGTTTTCGCACCTCAGAGGGATTCACATCATAAAATATAGGCAAAACCCTTTGTCCTGGCACATCTATGCAATCAGCAATCTTTGCCAATTCTTGCAAGCACCACGTAGAAGAAGCATAGTTTTTTGAGAAGACAACAATCAAAATCTTGGAACCTTCAATTGCTTCTAGAAGCTCACTTGAAATAGGTTCTCCTTTCTTGAGCTTTAAATCATCCTTGAAGGTAACGATACCTTTTGTGTGGAGAGCACCAAATAGATGATCAGTGAAATTGTTACGTGTGTCCTCACCTCTGAAGCTCACAAACACGTCGTATTTCCATGTCATCATGGATGAAGAAGAATCCATCTACAAAACCAGAAGCTAACTTGTAGAAGATTACTTTGAAGCTAAAAGGATAAACAAGTGATGTAGAATTAAAGAAAGACTTGGAACAAGCACGCGTATACATGTTTTAAATCTCAACTAGTTTCCCTTAATTACTCTGTTAGTGGGGAGTCTATGAAAGTCGTTTGCAATTTCGGTTAGAAATAGGTCAACGTCCCCTAACCCGACTCGTTTAAAAGATCTTTTCAATTAAATAGGTCAACCCACTTTCTAAAAAGTCGTCAGTTTGTTTAATATTACAAATATATAATTAAAAAAATTAGGAAAAAGAGAACATAAATTTTTTAAAATTGTTCTTAGCTTTTAAAAAGTCTTACTATAAACAAATCTTTTAAACAAGTCAAACCAAACCTCAAAAAAAAAAGCCTATAACAGACTAATAGGCCCGCCTCAGACGAAAATTTGATGTAGGTTGTCTTTCAAAGCTCATCCTTAAATATTAAATTGTAAGATTTATCATCAAATAAATCTTACATCAAAATTAAAGATATTACCTTAATATTTATTTGTGATAAATCTTACAATTTAAAATATTTAATTATACAATTAAAAATTTATATTTAAATAAATGGACTAACTAAAAAAAATAAGTACATAATAACTTATCAAAACTTTTCTTATCATAAATGAAAATTTAAAAGTCTTCTTCCAACAATTTACATATTTCAGCAAATCACAAAATAAAAATATAAGTGAAACTAACTGAGAATTGTGTCATACTATCACCAAATAAAAATATAAGTAAAATTTATTGGGTTAAATTTGTTATTAATCCTTACATTTTTATTAATTGTTGGTCTTTAAGTTATTGTTTTACTAGTTTTGGTCTTTATGTTATTGAATATGTTAAAATCGGTACCTAAAAATTTTAATGGAGAATAAGATAGGGTCAAGAAGTTAAAAAGTAGAATAAGTTAGAAAGACAAAAAAAGAGACATATGATAATATTTTTCATTTATTTAGTTAGCAGTTGAATTAATAGTGTTACATTTTAATATCAATTCTATCATATTAGAAACTAATTTCAACAAATTCAATAATATAAGAATCGAAATTAATAAAAAAATAGCTGAAGAACCAAAAATAATAATAAAAACATAAGGATAGAAACATATTTAACCCTATTGTAAAACATTTTGAATTATACTATGTGGAGTGTAAAATCCCTGATGTTAAATTAAAATTTATTTTTTGCCGTATTAAATTTATTAAGTATCATTGAGTATTAAATTAAATGGATTTGGATTTAATTGAGAGTTTTCCTAATTTAATACGAATTAATTGGAAGTTGTAAATAAAGCAATGAATTTCAAATAATAAATTTTAATGAATTTAATTTGTAAAATTAAATTTGAAGTTGAATTAAAGTGTGGTGGTAAAATATAAGTTCCCATGTGGTGGAAGTATAAGAGTATTTACTTAAGATAAATAAAAGAAAATAGAAAAAGGATGCAAAAGGACCAAATTATCCTTGAGCTTAAAACATTTTTATTCTCCTCCTCCTTCTTCACACGTGCATGTGAGGAACAAAACAGAAGCTCACTTCCTCCCTCCATGGGTGTGAGTTTGACAACTTGAAATATATATAATAATACATCTTCACGATTCAATTAATGATGCACTACATCATGTATGCATCTTATAAAATATCAACAGCCAGAAACAAAATAAATTAAACAAAGATTGTGTCCAAAGTCTAATACAATTAACGATTCATGTAGATATAAAGTGTAAACTTCTTCTGATGATGTTTTTCTGCAAAACAGAACCAGGTGATGTTTTAGACTGCAAAACAATATTTTTGAACAAAGGGGAGAGGATTTGATGTGTTGAAAATAACAGTGCTTAAGCTTGGAGAGTTGAAACATTCTAATACTATTATTTATTTTCTATTTATGTGTGATGAGAACTTATAACTCGCATCATTATGTGTTTACATTGAGAATTCATTTTCTACGTATTAATAAAAATGATATCTTAATTTTGTATCTAATTATGGTTTTGTAACCCATTAAAAAGTAATTAAAGATAATCAGGAGCTTGTTACTAATGCTTATGAGTGGGGTTTTAGGTTTTGCGTAGAAATGAGAGGTAGAACATCTCATTGGCCTGCTTTATGTTTGAAAGCAGCCACAAAATTTGATCTACATTGGGTTGAAGAAAATAAAAATTGATCAAGTTAAGCTAGTTGAAGTTTTAATGATTTAAGAACCCAAATAAAATAATTGTTTGCTAATTGATTATGTGAAATATGTCATATAACAGACACACTTTAATTCCTTAATGTTTATGGCTTTTAAATTCTGAATCAACCTGTGAAATGGTCAATTTATAGGAGAAGAAAACACAACATAAACCCTGTAAACATCACCCAACTCACTAATAGCAACCAACAAGTTAATGCTAAAATATTAAAAAGAAGACTCATGATTTGCTTAGCACGAGGTTCAATTCTAGTTGGCCATAAAAAAACTTCAAGAGACTCTCTAAGATCTGTAGGTGGTTCGTTGGGACCTCCTTGTCCCCAACGACCATAGTCACTATGTTAGACTTTATTTCTGGGACTACCACGTCCTTAAAGAAGGAAGACTCCATTTGCCAGAGCATTAAGAAAAGAAAAGAGTCATATCAAATGGAGAAGGAAGGGATTCCCAAAGGAATGAAAGAACTCCTTATTTTTTGATTGGGAATGATAATGGAGAATGAACAAGAAAGAGAATTTAATTTTGAGGATTCGAAATTCTCTGGGAAGGATTGTTATGTTGATGAAGAAGATGATACTTTCCTGGAGATTCACCTAGATCCTATGGAAAAAGTGGTTATTATACTATTAATTAAACTTCATTTTCATAACTATTTTTTTATGAAACAAGGATTAAAACAAAGATCTGATTAAAGTACAATTCAACGGTAATCATTACCTTTAATCTGATTAAAATACCATGAATAAAATAATTTACTTTAAACTAACTAAGTTTAAATGATCCAGTTGAAATTAAAACTAAACAGATGCTAAAACAATGAGCTCTGCCACATCCAGTGCATCGCAATCACCAACTACAACGTGACCCCTAAACACCAGACTAGCTGACAAAAAAATCTGCAAGCATCCACAGATTCATGTCCGTAGCATCCAAACTATTACTTTTGCCAAAATTCAGAAATAGATAAAGTGTGAGCTTCTTGATGCATAGTCCATTGTATTTTTCAATTGTAGTTTACATTTTCTGCAGTCCATTGTATTTATGAACCTTTGGTTCTTTATTCTGTGGTTTCTTGTAGGATTGGGTTTCTACATGCATGTTTGGGTTATACGAGTTTGTGTAAAGAATTTGATTTTTGGACTATTACTGTAGTGGCTTGAACCACAAATTAATTAAACTAATCCAAATACACAACTCTTATAATTGCTGGATAAATTTGTGTTTATGAATAGCAAGATGATGAAGAGTTGGCCAGGAGGGCACTCGTGACGCTATGTGAGCTTCACAGGAGTAAAGTGTGGTTTGATGAGAGAACAACAAACACAATTTGCACTGCTTCTCTCCATCTAGCATCAAGGTTTTCTATTCCCCTTTGAATTATTTTCTTTTTGGGGTTGTTTGTTGGGTTACTACTGCAATATTTATACCTTAGGGCACAAGGATCATGATTTTGTATTTGCTTCTTTCAGGATCATGATAGCAGCCTTATCATTTCTGCTGGATTATGAGAAGATTGAAAATGATGATGATAGTGACGATTCAGACAGTGATGATGAATTGACTGAATCACCAAGGAGACTATTTACAAGGAGACGATTCAGACTATTTATAATGATTAGGTCATGGGTCCTTTAGGAAGAATTTTAGGAGTTTCAGGTTCAACTAGCAAAACAGGATATAGACAACGAGGTCTCTGACGTTTTTCGACGACAATTGTTAGAAAATAGAACTAAGTTAAAAGAATTTTATTGATTAACAAATTTAATCAATATACTGGGTTTTATAAAAATATCTTGGTCCAGGATAATTCATGATTTTAAGGTTTGGGTACTCAAGGCAGAAGTTTGTTGACTTAAAAAGAAAAAATCGTATCATATTTCTGTCAAAACTTCTACTACTTAATGGCAATCATGTAATTCTATCCAAATAACTTCCTTATAAGGTTGGCTTAATCCTAAGGAGTCTCAACTCATTTCCGCCACCCATAAAATCTAGGATACAGGACCAGCTGAAGCCTACATTTTCCACAGAAACATACAATAAAATATATGAAGACAAGTTTTAGATCTTAAAGGTTTACCTAAAAATTAGAAATGTTAAATAAATCACACACATAATACAACTTTTTCATGATTTTGATTTGATTAATTTTTTTATTATTTTAAATCAGTTAAACAATTTTGTTTCTTCTCTTTTATATTAAACATTTAAAGTATCCTAAACTAGTTCTTAATAGAATTTTGTTTCTTTCAATAAGTGTTGATTAACGAGACAAGATAAACGAATAAACCAAAATGTATCCACCACCTAACTCAAATAATTGTGTCCAATAAGTTTACCAATATATGATATATTTATTGAGATTTGATCATGAGGGTCATGATGAAGACTTTCTATTCAATCAATTCTCGCAGCATGATGAAATGTTACAAAGGTAGGTTTATCAATGGGACAAGTTTATCTAACGCGGATGGGTAGGTTTATCAAAGGGGCACGTTTAACTTTGCCATATTTATAGCTATTTGGACCAGATTTAGGTGGTGGGAACAAAGCTTTTAAAGATGCATGCTTTGATGAAACATCACACTTGAGAAGTTTAGAACCTCTGGCATTAAAAGTCATAACAATTGCTTTGATGATGTTCTGGTTTTAGGAATTTTATTTTTATGTTTTGTTTTTAGTTCTAATTACTCCGGTTAAATTAACTATATTGAAATAATTTTTGAACATATATAAGAAAAAATTTTGAATTAGAATTTTCAACTGTTAGTATATACTTTGACCTACACTTTTGAACATCCAACATTATATATCATTTGATATTACTTTCTATTTAATTTATATTTCTCACATATCTTTAAAGTTTTTCTATTACTTAATTTTCATATAATCCATTTCTTCTCTCTTTTCTTTTTATCTCTTTTCAAACACCAGAACTTACCGAAAAGTTAAAAAAAAAAATCACCAAAGACGCCATTTTTGTAGTTATGTTTTCAAATACCCTGTGAATATATTCAGGTGAGGTGCTCCTAGAGTACAGGGGATTTCAGTCCAGTTAGAAATCACGTGGTCCGTGCAGTTTATTAATTTTTAACTTACTACATTAGTTATTCTAAAATTTGGTACATTAAAATAACTATATCAAATTTTAAAATAATCGTTATAATAAATTATAAAATATTCGAAAGTTTTTATACCAATTGGTTTTGAAAACTGGTGTAAAAAATGAGTTTGGATTAGTGACTCTACAATCCCATTTTATTTGTTTTTTAATAAAGGTTATTTTTTATAACGAGTATAAAAAATATTTTTATACTAATTTTTTATATCGATTATAAAAATAACCGATTTGAAATATATAGGTTACGTAAAAAATTTTACATCAATTATTTTTAATTGATTTTAAAAATATTTTTTATATTGATTATTTTATAAGTCAATTTAAAAGGATATTCTTTTACCTCGGTTATTTTCTAATTGGTAAAGGGGTACTGCATACACACAACAAAAAAAGCACGGCAAAAGAAAGGCTAAAACCCCTTTTTACCCCTCTTAATGTTTAGGGATTAGGAAAAAGCCCCTAAAAAAAAAACCCTTAGGTTTTGGCCCTTATTAAATTTTAGGGTTTACGAATTTAAGGATGATGCCCTGAACTGATGAGGTGGCATGAGTTTGGGCCACCTCATCAGTCACACCTGGCAAAAATAATATTATTTTAATGAAGATAGTGCTTACGTGGGATTAATTACCCTAAACCCCAAATTACGTGGGATTAATTACCTTAAACCCCAAATTAAGAAACCCCCAAATTAAAAACCCTAATTAAGGAATGTCTTCAACATTTGGACCAGATAGTGCTTGCGTTGGCCTGCGTCTTCAACCTCTGAAGGTGAACTCAAAAAGACATGACAACATCAAATGTGTCAACTGGGTGTTCCTCATCCATAAAGAATGAACACGTTCGATGTAGATGTGGGGAGCATCCCGTTCTTCTTGTTTCAAAAACAAAGAAGAACAATGGAAGGACCTTCTGGAGGTGTCCATTTTTCTTGGTAAGTGGCCATCGTTTCATTGAGGTTCGTTGTAGTTGGGTTTTGTTTTTATGGGTTGTACTCTCTTGTCTCAGAGGAATGAAGACTGTGGGTTTTTCAAATGGGCTCATACTGCTGATACCACTCAGCTTCAACAGAGTGAAAGTGAGGGTTGTACCTGCAAGTGGGATCTTGAAAAGCTGCGTGAGGAATTCCAGCTCAAGAATACGAAAATGAAGTCTAAGTTGGTGGCTGAGAAAAGCAAATCCTCAATGTTATTGACAGTTACAATTGTATCCTGGGCCATAACTTTGATGATGATCATGTTGTATGTAGCAACAAAGCATTGAGGGTTGTGCTGTGGTGCTTCATGTTTAAAAGGGGTTAAGAAGAAGACCTTTCAATGAATAGGGTTTAGGAAAAAGCCCTTACAACTCTAAAGAGGGTTTAGGAAAACGCCCTTACAACTGTAAAGAGGGTTTAGGAAAAAGCCCTTACAACTGTAAAGAGGGTTTAGGAAAATTGTCCATATAGCATGTAAGCATGTAAGGTTTAAGGACTTGTTGAATGTAAGGTTTAAGGACTTGTTGAATGTAAGGTTTGTTATTCTGTTTAGGTTTGTAATGAACAAGTATTGTAATGGAATTATGTAGTTTGTTATTTCTGTGTTTATTCTAGTTTCAGTGAAGTTACTGTGGTTTCAGTGAAGTTATTCTGGTTTCAATTAAGGGACACCATGCACACAATAAGTTGTTCTTTGTGTGTCCTTTATCTCTGTTTTTGTTTAGGGACACCATGCACACAATAAGTCATCCAACCCTGGAACTCAATACACAATAATTAAGTAAAACCCATTAAATTAAAGGACCTGTTGGTCATTCTTTGTTAAAATATACATATAATTGAATGACCTATTGGTCAGGTTCCAAGGCAATACATTCATTTCATACAGTAGAGAATAAGGTAAATTCATTTGTTGACACTTTGTTGGGTTCCTAGGAAGTCATAACATTCAGTTGTAGTCTCTGCCATTGTCCCAGACCGTGTGGCCCTCCTTGCTCCCCTCCCTCCCTTTCCCCTTGGCCTTCCTCTGGGTCTTCCCCTCACAGATGGTGTTGCTGTGGCATCAGGTGGTGCATGAGACTGTCCATCAGGTTGGCCATCAGTTGCATTAGGTTGCTCATCAGGTTGGCCTCCATCATGTGTAGTATCATCAACTTCACCATTTGCAGGTGCAACCTGAAAAAAAATATCACATTGTCATACTGTAGGTAAGTGATTCAGTTAAATGGACATGTTAGATACTGTACAAGTTCTATTTTGGCTTACATTTGGACATGTAGTTTTATTATGCCCAGTCCCATCACATTTGGTGCAATGATACTTGCCCACAAATCTTGGCCTTTTGGGATGACTGTCTTCTTCATAGGGGTCCCTCCTCCTAAGTTTTTTGGGTCTGCCAGGTCCCCTCTTATATGAGGGAGGGAGGACATGTGGTGCATCAACATGGGGCCACATGGTCTGGCCATTAATTGGTTGTATAATCCCTGCATAACACTTGGCATATGTGCTTTTGGAGTACCAGGGTAACACAAATTGCTCAGGTGTGTCACCTCTGTATTTCATAGCAGATACAGCATGTCTACAGGGAATTCCATTCAGTTCCCACCAATTACAACTGCAATGTGTTTTAGCTAAATCAACAACAAACATGTGGTTTGAGTTGGTGTGTTTAACCTCAAAAAGCAAGTCTCCAGCCCAGACTGGAACCCATTCCCCACTGAACTCAACTTCTCTTTGAAGTCTCTTAGTTGGTCTTGGCATAAGATCTCCTTCAATTCTCCACACCTTTGATCTCAGTTTAGCAAACCTACCCAATAAATATTGTCTGATCCACTCCAACATTGTAATAATTGGCTTGTCCCTACAAGGTAGTATGACTGAGTTGAAGGCCTCACATGTATTGTTCATGATTACATCACAGCAAGGGTAATGTGAAAAAGCATGTCTGCACCAGGTCTCTTTTGGAATTGCAATTAGCCAATCATATGCCCTCTGATCAAGCTCCTTTATCTGTTGCATTTTAGTCTCCCATTCATGAACATAAGTTGCTTTACTTGCACTGAGCATAAGATTTTTGAGTAAGGCACCCCCGCCATACCTTTTCTTCAAGTTTGTGTACAAGTGTCTTACACAATACCTGTGTTCCACACCATCCAGCAACTCCTCAAAAACTTGTAACAAACCCTGAAAGTACAATTCAGGCAAGTAAATATCAAATCAAACAGAAAGCCTACATATCAAATTAAATAAGCCTTAAATCAATACCTTTTGTTGGTCAGAAATAAAAACATATCTATTGGTACTCATATCACTAATATCCTCCAGCAGCAGGGTCAAAAACCATCTCCAGCTTTGTTTATTTTCAACCTCAACCACAGCAACTGCAAGTGGGAAATATTGGTCATTCGCATCCCTTCCAACTGCAGTTAAAAGTTGACCTCCATATTTGTTTTTCAGATGGCACCCATCCACTCCAATAAAGGGCCTGCAACCACTCAAAAAACCTTGCTTGCAGGCATCCAAACACATATAAAATGCACCAAATCGAGGCTGTAAATCTCCACCCGGATCCTCCAACTGTAGCTTACATCTGTTACCATTGGATACACGTTTTAACTCTGCACTGTAGCTCCACAACATGCTGTACTGCTTGCTACCTTCACCATCTAACATATCACGTGCAAGTCTTCTCCCATTGTAGGCAGACCAATCAGTCAACTGAACAACATGTTGAGATCTAAAAATCTCTATGATTTCAGGTATTGTAAGCTTAGAGTTCACCCTTAAGTGCTTCAACAGAATCTTGGCAACCCATTTAGAATTCTGGTTTTTGTTGTCAAATACCCTGGGACAGGTGTGTTGAGGTCCAAAAGCCTTCAACATAATCACATTTGTTCTCCCTACTTTGCTACCAAAAGCCATCCAGCCACAGTCACTATTTGTACATTTCATACGACACCTCTCAGGTTCATTTTTTACAAACTTCCCCTCTCTACCCTTGTACAAGTTATACTCCTTGATGGCCTGCCTAAATTGCACCATTGTCTGGAACTCCATTCCAACCTTTAACTCATACTTCTCCCCCATCTTTTCTTCATCAAAGGCCTCATGCTGAACTCTGGCTTCCTCGTCTGTCTCAACATCAGTGTGAACTTCTTCAGTATCATACCCTGATTCGATGTCTCTGTAGTCCTCATCAGCAAGACCATGTAGGTCTTCATCCCTAAAGTAAGTCCTCTGATCAACCTGCTCACTACTGTTGGGTCCAACATTTTCCCCTGAAAACTCAGAATTCACTCCTGAATTGGGTTTTTCAGATGGCTCAGGTTCAGTCCTTGATTCAGGAGCAGGCTGCTCATCTATGTCTGGAACTTCTTCCTGCTCAGTGTTGAGACAACAACCAAAACTTTCACCTGATAAATTCCCTCCACTAGCCACCTCAGTTGGCCCATAAGTTGGGAACTCAGTTGACTCTATAGTTGGCTCCACAGTTGGCCCATAAGTGGACCTCAAACTCCTCAGTCGACTCTTGTAAATTTTTTTTCTGGTCACTACTTTATTGGGAGTTACATAAGGGCTAGACTTTACTCTCCTATTTCTGTTACCATATTGGGCTTCTTGGACCACATCTTCATGGCCCAGTTCCTTTCCAACACCTTGATGACCCATATCTCCTTGGACCACATCTTCATGGCCCACACTCACTGCCCCACCCAAACAAACAACCTCCTCAGTCTCTGTTACACAGTGTTCCACATACAAGTCAACCTCACAATTCTCATTAACTGCATACTCACCCATTTCCAGTGCATGTGTGTCCCATGTCAAACTCTTGTACTCAGACTCACTTGATTTCTTCCACCACAGCTTAAATTCCCCTCTATAACCAAGGTCTTCCACTAGTGACCTAGCCTCAAAATATGACCATCTATCCAAGTCTACATTATGAATGACATGTATTTCTTTATCAACATACAACACTGGTGGGCCTTCATCAAACTTCCCCTTATGGTGTATCACAACACTAAAACTCATACCTACATACAATATACACACATACACAAAATTATGCTTTATTAATCGCAAAAGTACAACACACGCATAAACGACAACAACAAACATGTGGTCCCTCAACCCCAAACCCCAACTTCATCCCAAAGCATATTAAATTAACAGTGTTTAAAATATACCTGCGCAGTATTAAAAATGCCCTCTTTTAGCTGTTGTCCGCTCACAGCTTTCCACAGCCACGCAACAGTAGAGCTTGCACGATACTGACACTCGAGTAGGAATCAGACACTGAACGATGAACGTGGATGGTGAACGATTTTCAGAGACGGTGAACGACAACAGAAGATACGACAGAGGGAGGGAAGGAGGGAGGGAACAGGTGATTTTCAGGGACGGTGAGGGAGAACAAAAGACACGACGGAGGGAAGGAAGGAGGAAGGGTCATTTCTCAGTAAGAGACCTTCAACTTTCCAAAACGCAGCGTTGTGGAAAAAAAAATAACCTTGCTTAATTACCTTACTAATTACCTAAGCAATTTAATTACCTTACTTAGGGTAATTAATCCCACGTAAGCACTATCTTCATTAAAATAATATTATTTTTGCCAGGTGTGACTGATGAGGTGGCCCAAACTCATGCCACCTCATCAGTTCAGGGCATCATCCTTAAATTCGTAAACCCTAAAATTTAATAAGGGCCAAAACCTAAGGGTTTTTTTTTGAGGGGCTTTTTCCTAATCCCTAAACATTAAGAGGGGTAAAAAGGGGTTTTAGCCCAAAAGAAATGAACTTGTAAAAAATATGTTTTACAACAATTTTTAAAACAACCAATATAATAAGGGTTTAAATATATTTTTAATCTCTATAAAATAAAGGTCTTAATAATTTTGGTCCTAATAATTTTTTTCTTTTACATTCCTGTTTTTGATTAATATTTTGATTAAGCTCTTACTTTAAACTTGAATTCATTAATTGTTAATATAAATAATTACATATTAGTTTATTCATATAATTTCAATATTTTCAACTGATAATTGATACATGACTCTAATGAATTAAAATGTAGTTTTTTATCAAAGTTGCTTTCAAAATTTTTAAAATAAAGCTATTGAGGTTTTTAATGACTTAAAAATATTTTTTATCTTACCAGAGTAACATGTTAACAATATTTTATAACCATTTAAACAAGTTAATATGTAATTTAGTTACTCATATTAACAATTAACAATTAACAATTAACAAAATCAAATTTAAAATAAGGATTGAAATCAAAATATTTAATGAAAAAAATGTAAAACAAAAGAAATTATAAGGACTAATACCAAAACCCTTTTATTTTATAAGAACCAAAAGCATATCACTGCAGATTCTCAATGAATCCAAATATGAGTACTTATAATCTCTATTTTATTCACCTACTTAATCGTTTAGTTGACTCAACTTCTCTTTTAAAGTTAAATAAGTTTTTATTCCTTATGTTTTAATACATTTTTTTTAGTTTTAGTTATTATGTTATTAAAATTGTTGCTTTAAGTGCTTAAAACATAATTCCGTTTTAAAAATACTGACTCATCAAATGAAAACTAACATTACCTTGATGACTATACATGACAGTGAAATATTTTTGGGTTATGTATGCTTTTGGTGCTTATCTGTTGACACATTTTTATTTTGGCCCCTAAGTTTTTTTTGTTTGATTTTAGTCCCTATGTTATCTAAATTGTTGTTTTGAGTCCCTAAATTGTAATTCTAATTAAAAAAATATTGATTCACCAAATAGAAAGCGAACACCACCTCACTGACAATACTTTAATATATTTAGATTGCATAAGGACCAAAACCAAACAAAAAATAGATGAGAATATAAAGATCTAAACATATTCAACCTTTTTTTATTCCTTTGACATAACATATTTATCCAACCTTTTTTATCCAATTAAAAGTACTATTTAAAAAATCAAAATAATTTTTTTATATAAAATTATATTAAAATTACCATAAAAGTTATAGTTAATAATATATCCATAAAAACCTAGTTTTATTTAGTTCTTTGAACAATACATCCATAGGAATTATATAACCTATTAAGGTCCACCTGAGAAGTTTAGATAGTTCAAATTAAAGTAGTAGGTAGTATAGATAGTTCAAATTGAGGTAGTTGGTTGTATGTAGGTTCAAACTCCAACTTTCGTTATAATCCAAAGAAATATTCTTATGAAATTAGTTCTCATTTTCCTTGGTTTGTTCATGTAAGTTAGAATTTTGTTTAATACTAACTTAAAATCTAGTGTGAATTACACTTTACTACCCCGTGCTTTACTTCCAAAACAGTTTGCTCCTTATTACTATTAAGCTTGATAGATATTGTAACTTCTATGATGAATGAATCACTTCAAGAATTAGATGATATAATGTCATACAAAGACAAACATCATGATCAAAAACTCCAACGCAAAATCAACGTTGCGTTGAAATTGGGACCTAGGTAAAATATTCTTATACACATTAGTGGAAAAATGGTTTTTCTCATCGGGCTTTTTACACCGGTTGTAGTGTGACCGGTGTAAAAAATAACGTAGTGACAATTTTGCATATAGGTACTAATAACTTTACACTGGTTTGAATATTGGACCGGTGGGAAATAGTATCTTTTACAATGGTTTTACTTTAGGACTAGAACAACTTAAAATGAAAACTATTATTTACACTAGTTGTTATTTTGACCCGGTGACTCTCTCTTTTTCATTAAACCCTTGTCCCCTTCTTCTCCCTTAAAAGCCCTTGTCTCTCTTAAAGCCATCGTCTCCTCTTGTTCCTTGAAGCCCTGGCCTCCCTCTTCTCCCTCGAAGCTACGTATTCTTCCTTGATCTTCTCTCGACGGTGGCCAACATTAGTACCTTTCGGCTCCCTCTCTTAACGATGATCAAGGTCTGTCCTTTCCCACTAAGGGTCAACCTGGTCTTCATCAATTCAGTTCCAACACTTCCAAGGTGCTTCCTTTTCGATTTTAGGGTTCTTCTTTCAATTTCTAATTACCAAATTCTAACCCTACTTTTTTTTATTCAGATTTTAAAAACCGCTTTCAAGAAGGAATTTGAGTTGTTATGAACCTTGAGGAAGAGATTAGAAAGTTGTACCCTCAGTTGTTCTGAACCTTGAATTTCAGGACAAAATTCCTAAAAGGGGAGGAGAGTGTAACATCTCTATTTTTGGTAAGCAGTCCTAAACCCATTAGAATTTCAGTTATGAGAATTTTGTAGGTGATTATCCGGGCAGAGACCATTCCATAAGAAGAATAATGAAATTAGGTTGAGAAGACCCGATAAAAGAGACAACAAGCATATATAATAATAATAATTGAACTGGTCTAATCTGGGGTGTATGCTCTGGTGTGGGACTAGCAACAAAAGTCAACTATGAAGTGTATTTTTACATCGGCACAATGGATATCTGGTATTGGTATCTGATATCTCAGTGGGAGATACCGGACTTGAAGTCCTAAAGATCCTCAACACCAAGCTTTCGCGTTGAGTGAGGGCGAAAGGTGATGTCACCTGCAAAGATTCTCCGACGCTCAAGTCAGTAATAAGTATATGGATTCGAGTTCAGGAAACTCAAGCAATTAAATAGTATGGGGAGAATGAGAACAACCTAACCTTTTCTGCGTATGCGAATAAAGTATTTATAGGTGAGCATGGAGAATGAATCGTCAGGTGCAAGTAGGGCCAGGGGACAAATAGTACATTGCACAGTGTACGATTCTGGCACATGGCGCGGGAGGAGCCGCATCTCCTGTGAACGTCCCCTGACAGTTGTACCCTGTACTCTCTGTTAGGTGACATGGATGCTTTCCGGTGTGTGAGGTTGCCACCTGAACATACTGGTATAGGAAGAATGCCTGATTCAGGGTTTACAGTCCAAAGGTATACCTGCAGCATCGGTAGTGTAGTAAAGACGGATAAAATTTCATCTTGGTCCTGATACCGGTATCGAGACCGGATCAATAATTAATAATAAAATAGTTATATTTGCTAATAAATAATAATATAATATTAAGGAAAGTAAATATGGGACCCCGTGGGTAGTCAAGAATTGACTATCTGATCCCATATCTAGTACCTATATAATAAACTAGTTAAACTAGTACCATCGTTCACATAAAACAAGGAAAAATCGGGTCAGTTCTCGTACACCTGATTTATACTGAAAAAAGTCCATAGTTATTCATGTATACACTTTGGGGTGTACAACTCCAGAATGGGAAATCTAAAATGAACCATTTCGACAATCTAAACACTTCTCTTGGAAAAATCACCCAGTTAAATTAGAACTCCTGAGTCCAGCTCGAACATCTTTAGTGTTTTGCGACTAACTTTTTAATATGACATCGAAATCAAGTGATTTTTGTCTTGGTTTCTTCATTACAAAAAACCTAACAACCTCTATTTCTAGCCTTGAATTCTGAATCGTGACCTATCATCCCTTATTTGAAGAACCAAGAGTTTATACTCTGAAAACCCGTTATTTAATCCCGTTAAATCGCACTAGTTTACAAAAAAACATATCTTTTTCATATGAGCTTAGAATCAATTCATTTTAATTTCTTTATTTCTACATCGAAGCCTTCTATAATTCCCATGTAGAACTCAAAAGTTAGTTCCTGACCGATCATTCCAAAAAAATTAGATTTTTTAGAGTAATAGTAAATTCGTAAATATGCAAGCTTGATCTAGAAAAATATGAATATCTCCTTCATACAAAGTCAAAATCACTTTATTTTTTTCTATGGTTTTGAATAAAAAAACCCTACAAGTTTTATGAAGAGCCTGAAAGCTAATTCTCAAAGGATTTTGTGCATTGAACCCATCCTTTCTTATTAAAACAATTTTGAGAGCTCTGGGAGCACTTTTTCTTGGTTCAGGCATAACTCTTGCTCTAGTGTCTAATTTTCGCGTGTCATATACCATTTCGAAGAGAAAAATGATATCTACAACTTTTATTTTGGACACTTTCAAATTCTAACTGTAACTATAAGTTATATATTTCTCAAAGTTAAAAATTAAACACTGTAACTAGGGTTCCACCCAGTACCGATTAAATCTCGACCCAACGACCGGATTTTCCTATAAATAGGCATTAGCCTTCACTTCTTCCACTCTAGATCTGCACGCCACTTTCTCTCTTTAGATCTCTCTTTTTATAAAAGTTCTCCCTCTCCCTTTCCTTTCACTGTTGGCTACCACCTCTTTCCTTTATTTCCACTGTGAACAACCATGAAACTTAGCCATTTTTCTTCCTTTTCTCTTCCATCACCTCATGGCAGCCACCTTCACTCAAGAAACATCATCCTCTCCTTCAAAACAACATCCCCTCCCCCATGGCCAACCACTATTAATGACCACCATACCTTTAATTTCCACCATTCTTTCTTTTGGCGACCTCCGATCATCGTTTCCTTCCATCTCCACCAAGGAGTTACAATTATCATCGCCTCTATCCACCATTCACCACCGTGGGAAGCTACCATATGATCCTTCTCTTCCTTTATTTGATTCATTGCATGTCACTATATTTGGGCTCTAATCATTGCATAGATTCCAACAGCACAGCTGAATCGTCGATCAGAGCTGCAGATTGAAAGTTGAGTTTTTGCCCTTTCGTCTAGTACCGGATAAACGACGCCTCAAGTAAAGGGTATATCCTTGGGTGTCCTAGGAAGAATCGCGTTTTCAGACCAATTAAGGTTCCTCTTAGGCCTTTACCCTTTCGAGGGTAGGTTTGGGGAAATTTCATTAAATTGATATAATTGAGTTTTTATTAATATTTTATTATCATGTTTGTGATTAATTGGTTATGGTTGATTTTTACTGACTTTGATGACTAAGTGGATATACTTAGGTATTGGACTGTGAAAACACTAAAAAGGACACTAGATGTCGATGTGGGTTTCAGTTAATAAATCTTGAAAAATATGATAAATGGGGTATAAGGATGGATGGGCATGTGATCTTTATCTTGTAATTTGTTTATGCCCAAACGTTTGTAATAATTATTTTGAAGTGTAATTTATTATTCATGTCGTTGTATTTGTCTTTAATCGCGTTAGTACCAATTTTTTTACGATACACGACAACTATAAAATGAATTATATTATATTTCAGATACTTAAAAAGATAAAATAAATTAATCACGTTATTATTATCGTTATTATTACCAATGTTATTATTATTGTTATTATTATGATTACTATATTACTATTATTATTGATATGATTATTATTACCGTGATTATTATTGTCGTTATTATTATTATTATTATTATTATCATTATTACTCTAACACTTTAAATATGATTATCGTTATTATTATTTTTATTATTGTTGTTATTATTAGTAGTAGAATTATTATTGTTGTTGTTGTTATTATTATTATTATTCCACCACTTTAAAAATTGGACATAGATGTTTTAATAAAATATCACTCCATTTCTTGAATTTGACCTGAACTATTTAATTACTAAAATATCAGTTACTAATTATAAAATAGATATATGTTCTTTGCTATTTAAAAAGATAATCATCAAGCCAAAATACAGCTAACATATTTCTTAAATAAAATAGAAATATTTTATAAAGTCCAAAAAATAGGTGGGGCCTAACAAGTTAAGGACAAATATTTGAGTTAGGGAACACATAAACACCCAAGGGTCAGAAGTAATGATAAAATTAAAATAATGCATAATGCATCATGAACATGTTTTTGACGGTGAAAAACTAAAGCATTACGGTACGCTGGAGAACACAAGCGTCTGATCCCCGGAGAGGATCTTAGGAGTATAACTGGGTCAGACCTCCAATGGTTCAGATTCATGCTCGAGACCAGACAGTCTGTGGCAAGCCCAGTGTACTTTGACTAAAGACGGAGTGTAACTATCATTGTGTAGAGCCAAGCCCCATGATGTTATTTTGGAGTATTTGATAATGGCTTCATATTACAACTATGTACTTATGCCTCCTTGTCTTTTTAATGCCTTACTATCTTGATGTTGATATGAAGTCACTATATGGGATTGTATATGTATGTAGGTGCCTATATGTTGCTAGTGGATTTATGTGCATAACCTCTGTGAAGGCTTACGTAGGTATGTTTAATAATGATATGGTGTTGTATGTAAATGTCTAAGTGAACTGCATATTGTACCTTATGATGATAGGTAGACCATGATTGAATGAAAATAGAATGGAATGGTTCTTGGTATAGGAATTGTATGTTGGAATTTGACTTGGGATTAGAAAGATATAAGATTTTATGAATATTAAGTGATTTTTAAGGAACTGGGTAAGTGATATTTCAATCTATGAGGTTTCAAGACCTCCGGATAGGTTGTATAACTAATATTCTATATTTGAAATGTGGTTTTGATGTCTTGTCTCCATTGAATGAATTTTTGTTGGTATTTGAGTGCCAAAATGTCCAGAAGGAAATTTTGCATTTTCTACAAGTCTGACCCTCTGGTAATCGATTACCAGAGAACAAGACTTATTTCCTGTAGAAGTGGCTTGTGGGTAATCAATTACCAAAGCCCTTATAATCGATTACTAGACCTAATTTTAGAGGTTTTATGGTTTTTATTTAATGTAACCCTTATGTTTTCATCGTTTATTGTCGGGGACGTTCTAAACATGAAAAATTTATTCTGAATTTTACCAAACCTGAGGACAAACATGTGAAATTAATAAGGGGATGTTGTAAAATGCATAGTAAGTCCAAAATAAGCATGTGAATGTATGTGTAATGAAGGTTTGGTGCCTACGCTAGCTTATGGATGTAACCACACTCACTGGTAGGGTGGATTGCATGCTTGGGCGTGGTCCCTTGGTATGCTAAGGCATAACCACACCCAACCATTGACCAACTTGTATCTTTAATTTATGTTTTTGGTATCCATGCTCTGATTTAGAACTGTTTTTGTGTAAAGCCACCTTCTTTCAATTGCTAATTATTATTATTAAGGTGGTAACACATAAATGGTTGAATGTCGGTAATTTTTTAGTACCCAAGCATTGCACATTAAGGTGTGTCACATTAAAGCACTATTAGAACATGGTGATTAACTTGAGTTGATGCTTTGAGATTTAAGATGTCACAATACAAAAATTTTGTTTGAAAATATTAACAATTAATAAATATTCTTCAAAGTTATAAAAATCAAAAGTAAACTTTTATGTATTAAATGATTATTATAACAAAAATTTAAATTTTTATTCATAAAATTAAATTTCTCTCTTGCATGATTAATTTATTTCCTTTTAAATTCTTTTCATCTATTTTCCCTTCTTTCTTTTATATTATTCTCTATCCAAAGCAATACTTTTCTATCTTATTATGTAAAATAAAATTATTTTAAAATGGATCGGATCAGGTCTATTCAAATTGCTTATGAACCATTATATATATAACTTAGCGTTGGCCAGGAAGATGCAAATTGATGAGCATAAAAATAAAAAATAATTTTCTTCCTTTTTAAGCAATATACCAATCTTAATAAGGAGCAAAAGGAGATTAGATGAAGGATGATTATCATCCTTTGACCCAATTATTAATTATTAATTTTATTTTCTTAATTAATTACTGAACAGTGTGTCTAAACTTAACTTTGACTACGTAGACATTCAATTGAACTTAACTTGTAAGATATTTTGTTGCCGAGTAAGGTAAGAAGAATTGTGCGAATTTTATGTACGAATATGATTTGCCAGCGAGAGAAGTCAGATACTAATTGCTTGAGGGTCCAAATTTAAAAGACCTTCTTGTCAAAGGATGAGATTTCAACATAAGAAAATATTTATATTCAAAATATTTAAATTTACTATTTTTCCAGTAACAATTTGATTAATATTATTAGTAAAAAATTAAAGAATCTTTAAATAGTAGATAATAAGAATACATTCATTAATATTTTTTTTGTTGCTATACATTCATTAATTTATAAAAGTTGCCTGTATGATTTATGAGCATGTTTATTAAGGGTGTTCGTTATCCAATAAATCCAAAAAAAAACTGTTAAATCGAACTGAAAAATTGATAATTGAAAAAATTGATAACCGAAAAACCGATACCCCCCCCCCCCCGTCAAACCAACCCGAAGTTTTTTTTACTATTAGTATTACTTTGGACCTGTTACATAAAAGCTCAATATATTTCCTTTATTTCTACAATTCCTAAAAGTAAAATAGCTTAAGCTCAAATTGCAATGTCCAATGTTTCAATTTTATAATTCACGTGCAAAACAGTTTAAGCCCAAATAGCAATGCTGAATGTTTTAATTTTAATATTTTATGATTCACGCACATCCATCAATTGCTCAAATTAGAATGAAAAAAAACATGTGTTTCGCTTTGTGGCCTTTGGGTTCTTGGATTTGTCATACTAGTTTTTTGGATTTTTCAGTTGAAATTATCATGTTACTTGTCTATTACTACTGTTAGTATGTGATTTCTATAGTAAGTGATTTATTTTAAAGGTATTTTTTAAAAACTGAGATCCAATCCAATCCAAACCAATATATATCAGATCGGATCGGATTTCATGGTACATCCTAACCGACTCAATTCAAACTGCATAATGATTTCTTGATTGGATAGGATAACTTTTAGCCTCAAAATCGATCCAATCTAATCTGCGAACACCTTTAATTTTTATAGGGTGTATGTTCTACATTTTAATTTATAAATTTTATTTTATAAAAATAAAGTTAGTAGATTTAAATTATGTATATTGTAACATCCTAAAACTTACATTTTTGGAATAAATCAGAGGAATTGAAGGTTTAATTAATTACCCTACTTGGGTTAAAATTTGACTAACAAATTTCAATTACATTACTTATATTCTAAAATTTTTAAGTTCTTTATTTTAATTTTCCATTTCTAAATCCTTTTTCTTTTCTTATTTCCTTTATTTTCTCTTGCATTCATTTTCCCATTCCTTCAACCGTAGTCTTTACCCCACCTTGCTATGCATTAGCTTTTTTCTTCTCCTCCCTCAATACATCCACTCCCTACCATGCTATTCTACCTCCACACCTCATCAAATTTGCCACCCATAATTAAGGTAACATGCATGCATCTTCAATTTCCCCTTCCTCTTTCTCCTACCACTCACGGGTTCCCTTCTTGCCAAGCTAAAATATTGATTTTCCTTTCCTTATAGTTGAGATAATGAGCTATAATGGTTGCAACGGTTGAAGCTTTAATCTATTGTACGAAGAAGCAAACGTTCTAGAGCTTGAGAGGTAGGGAGCTTCCAATTACCTTGAATTCCAGCAATTGGGTTATACCCACTACATGAAAACACTAAATTTCTTATGCGTTTGTTGTTGGGCAACACTTACGATGTCAATTCGGAGACCCACAATGGATGCTCGGAGTGTCAAAAGTAAATCGGAGGGTTATCAGAGTGCGAAGCCACATTTCGGTGAGTGTCCTACTTTAGAAATATGATGGATCGTTGAACTTAGCTTCGAAGTGTGGCAGAAATAGTTGTCAGCTACTAAAATGGTTCATGGATATTTTTAGGAAATTTTAAGAGTAGCTGCTGTCCAGAAACTAATCGAAGAGTGAAATTACGCGTTTATTGGTTTTGGTAAGTTTGGATAATTTGAAATCTTGTTTAAGCATTTTATAAATTACAGTGTTAGCATTTTTGAAGCTAATGTATATTTAAGGAGCCAGTATGATTTAGGACTTTAAAGTTTGGATATTTCAGAAGTGAGACCAAGTAATGAATCTATTCTAGGTACGTTTTATATGTACAAGGGGTTTACAATTTAATGGATAAATGGAAATTTAGAATTTGGGGATTTTATTCATTTTGTCTAAAAGCCTTATACATATAAATTTATACTTGCAGTGATGAATTCTTTTGAGACAATGATTTCTAATAATTATAATGGTTATATGTTTATGTTGTTAGCAGTTGCTATATTGAAATCCATGTCGTGTTGGTAAATTTCACTTGATAATATTAATTTTATGGTGGCTTGAGGATGATATACATTTGATTACGCTTTGGTTCACATTTTTTAAAACATGGATTGTTATTTCATACCATTATATACATTTCTAGTACTATGGTTTGCTGATGAGGCTGTCACGTTTAGTGTTATGGTTCGGTGTGCAGTCTGTAGCAGGTTGATTTTAAGGCTACCGATTATAGTGTTATGGTTCACTAGTGATCAGGTACCATCACTGATAGTGCTTTGGTTCACTGTGTGGTTTCCCAGATGCCCCTCAATTATAGTACTTTGGTTCACTAAGCAGGTTATCTTGGCACTTCTTTTTATTGATAAAACGGATCCACATTTCATGATTTTGGTGCATAAACAAAAGAAAGGTTTTAAAATATCATGGCATATTTCCTTTGCATTCAAGTATTCAATAGTATTCTTGATTGATGAATAAGGAATGAAATTATAATGAAGTGATTATGTGTATAACTAAAAGATATTATATGCAAATTATTGGATACTAAATTACCGCTTATTGTTTGAATTATACTTACCTTTCTGAATCTGTGGATTTTTACAATGAACGTCCAAAGGGATGAATTCACCCCATGATCTGGATATGGAAAAAGAATTGCAAGGCAATAATGGATGAAAATTTGTAGATATATATATATATATATATATATATATATATATATATATATCAATATGCATAAATTTTTAGTCGTAATTAATGAAGTATGAGTATTTTGATGACTTTATTGGTAGAGTGCATCACTTTTGGTAGCATGATTAATATTTAGATTGCCAATGACTGAAATTTGAACCTATTGTATTATTAGATGGTTTATGGTAGATGATGATGCTAGTATATATTTTGATATGGTGGGATATTAATTCCAATGTATGTTGATAAAACCGCATGGAGCCTTATATGTTAGTACAGTATGGATATTGATACATATGAAGGTTAGATACATGGGCAAGTGGATATCTGTCTTTGGAAATATATATACTCTGTTATAGACTGCAACAATTAAAATATTATATTGTGAACATTATTGGCAAGTCACTGTGTAATTTTGGAGCTTTATGATGAATTGGTTATGTCATGGTTAAAAAGTATAGGATATGATGATTATGCATATTGTGACGCAATGTGGTTCTAATATAAACCTATGTATATATGCATATTGCTGTGATTTAGAATGTTTGGACAGAATTGATTATGTATGTATGCGTCACATGGATACACTTGCAATTGATAGAGAGTAAGAACATAGAATTATGCAGCCATAGGGTGCTCTTGAGGAAACTTGATATGCTATACTTGGTAATTATGGGAATTGAACTCCCTAGACCTTATTCTTAGAATAGAATAAGCATATTAAACTTGTGTGTAAGTCCAGATTATGGGTTGAAATGCATTATTCATGTTGGTGTCTTGAGTTGTGCCCAAAGTGAACATAACATGTCTTATTGCGTAACTTATTCATACGGTTAGTAAACCAACTTTGCCGATGATTCTGAAATGTCAAAAACATGTGGTCTATAAAGTTTTGTGAAACTCATACTTGAAACAAGGAAATTAGGACCCCTAGAAGTTATCCATTTTAGTGCATGGACTAAATTACAAATTTGGAACTTTGGTATCTGATGTGGGCGTGGCAATGGTGGCCTAGGTGTCCAAATGCGTAAACTCTATGGTTCCTCTACTCTGCTCGCACATGTCAACGCCAAAAGGGGCGTACCCATGCTGGCCTTACTGGTGCCTCCTTGTGCATTGTGTGTATGCCTTGGCCCATATTCCTCGCATATATGAGTTACTACGCCAACTTGCGCATTTGGACGCTGGTCTCCACGCTTGGCTCCCCTCCCATCACGTGTCCAAGTGCTAGCATGGGCATTCATACGCCCATGCTATTGTAACTCAATCCCTTGCTTCCCTTTGTTCATACATGATCATGCCCTTGGGTGGCTGCACTCACGCTCAAGATTTTCTTCCCTTGTGTGTATGTATGCGTAACCACACTTGTAACATCCCTCTTTTTAGAAGCCATTTTTACCCTTGTAAATTTTAATTATGGAGGGTTTGTAAGCAAGAATAAGTCAATATATATCTTGTTGATGGTCTGTAGTACCTCAAAAATGTCATTTTTGCACATAATAATAGAATTTATATGGAATATTAGTGAAATTATGCAAAAACCGAGTGAAAAAGGGCTCTGTTCCGAGTGACAGAGAAGAATTCTGAGTGAAGGATTAGAAATTCCGAGTGAAGGAGAGAATTCCGAGTCAGTATCATGTTTTCCGAGTAAAACATGACTGAGAAGGCTACCACCGAGTGAAGTCCTGACCTAAGAAGCAATTCTGAGTGAAGAGTGTTCAAAAGAATCACTTCTGAATGAAAATCCGAGTCAAACACCCTAGAAAGGCTCGGTTCTGAGTTGAATGTTTCCTTTTCTGAAGGAAATTACTGTGGTTGGAGCATTCCGAGTGAAAGAATGCATAAATACTTCTATTTATGTTGATTTGATGCTTCCTTTCTGATTGAAGTATGTTGTGGAAACAATTGGGAAGGCTTCCGAATGGTTTTGCTTAGGAAACCGAGTCGAAAAATGGTGGAGGGAGCCAATTCCGAATGAGATACACCCTGCTGGACAAAAAAAAACCGAGTGAGAGTAGTACGTGTGAGTCTTGTTCCGAGAGGTAATGGTTTAAATAAACCTTAATTGGACATATAATTAAAGAAATTGGCCTAAACCGAGTGAATTGAGTGAAGGAAGACTCAGATTTCCGAGTGAAGATTCTGAGAAAGAGAGGACTCGGTCTGAAGAGGTATTACCGAGTGATAAACCGAGTGCCTGAGTCGGTTTCAAAGGAATTCCGAGTGAAGAATTGAAGCTTCGCTCAAGCGAGCAAGCCACGCTCAAGCGAGCCTTGCAATTGTTGACTCGGAAGTAGGAATTCCAGTCGGAATAGTTTTAACTGAGTGTAATTTCACTCGGTATTCACTAACAGAAGTGCGTATTGACTTCAATTTTGTCTTTTAATGATATTTAAATTCAATCGTGCGCATTATGGATAGTGGACGACCAGAAATGGGCACTGACTCAGCATATATCTTTATTTAATCCCTAGTGACCCTTCCATTAGCAATCCACTAACAGCCCACTCAGAAAAGCTGTCCCCCACTTGTTTTTTCACTCACTCACTCCCTATTTAAACCAGTGCCAGGACCCTAAGGAACCCACACACACGACACAAACACCCTTCATCACTCTCCTTCCCAGCAAGTTTCTTTCTCTCTTTTCCCTTCCGTTTCACTCGGATTTGAAGCAGGACAGTGAAGGGAACCTCTTTCTTCTCCTCCAGGAACTTCATTGAGGTAAGGGGGTATATTCTTAGGTGCCTTGTGGGAAAACCGAGTGAAGGACAGATTCAGTGTGTATGAATTAAATGCTTTAAATTGTTATCTGTATATGCATGTATATATATATATATATATATATATATATCTGTTACCGAGTGTATATAATCAGTGATGAATTGTGAAATGATATGTACTTATTGGACTGAAAATACTAAGAATCATGGGTACCGTGTGATTTCCAGTGAAAATTATGAATAGAAGATGGATTTAATGATAACAGGTTCTGTTTTATGTTAATCCGACCGGTTTTACACCTATAACAACTCAGTTTTGCTTAGTTTCAATCGGATTCAACCTTAACTGAATGTATTTCATTTCTGATAGAACAATTTTTTACTCGGTAAACAACCTAATTTCACTCAGAGAACTTTTTCTAGTTTATTTCCACTCGGACAGCATCTTCCCAGTGGATTTCACTCGGAAAACATCATATTTCACTCGGAAAACACTCTATTGCTCTCGGACAGTAGCTTCCCAGTCTTATTTCACTCGGCAGACACTTATTTTACTCGGATTTGTTTTATTGCAGTCAGACAGAACTCTTTTCAACTAATTTTACTAGGTAAACTCATGTTTCACTCGGAACTTATCTTATTTTTACTCAGGAAACTCTTTTCCTACTGATTCCACTCGGAATCATACTTGATTTCATTCAGGAACTCATTTTCACTCAGAATTTAAGTAGCCTCACTCATGAAAACCTTTTCCAGTGATTTTTAACTCGGTAAACACCTTAATTTCACTCAGAAAACTCCTTTTTGATTGAATACCACTCGGAATTATACTTCATGTCACTTAGAGACTCATTTTCACTCGGATTTACAAACAATGCTACTCAGGGAACCATTTTCCTACTGACTTCACACGGATTTATATTTTAATTCACTCAGAAATTTGTTTCACTCAGAATTCAAGATAATTAATTAAGAAAATCATTTTTCAGCTTTTGTTTCACTCGGAAAACCTATTAATTTCAGTTAGAAAACTCTGCTCAATTTATTTCACTCGGATTCATAGCTATCTCATGCGGAAAACTCATTTGTCACTCAGATTTAAGCTGTTCCAGTCGGAAAACAGCATTCCACTTCATTTTCACTCGGATCCAAACTTATTTCAGTCGGAAAAATAGCTTTCCAGTGTCATTTCACTCGGATTTTTAGCCAGATCGCTTGGAGAACCTTTCTCTGTATGATTCCACTCGGAATCATACCTATTTCACTCGGATTTACCCCTGTTCCACTCGGAAAACTCTGTTTTTAGTGTCTTTCACTTGAATTTTCAATTGGAAACTAATCTTCAATACTTTTTAAGTTATTGGTAAGTTATAATTATCATTCTTATTCTATTATTATCATTATTTATTGTTAAACTTAATATTGTTATCATTATTATTAGTTTTATTATTATTATACATTGTTAACACCCAAATTATGCGTAATTACATAAAGAATATATATTATTTTACTCTTTATAAAAGAATATATATAATAAATATATTTCTAAAAATAATAAACGAATATCTTACAAGGTTTAAATGATTGATGGAATTCAAAGAACTTGAGAATGATATGATGAGATTGGAAACACATAAGATACCCAGGGATCTAATGATAAAAATAAATGCATTTCGTATCATGAAAATATTTTGAAGAAGAAAAACCTCTAGAGCATACACTTGGTACAGTGGAGGACACTCACGTTCGATCTCCATGAAGAATCTTGGGAGTACAACTGGAACGGCAACCCAATGGCATCAGAGTCGCGCCTGATAGCCGGGTGAGACGATGCAATTCTAGTGTACTTTGACTAAATGACGGAGTGTAACTATGATCGTAGGGATCCAAGTTCCAAAAATATTTAAATCAATGATGAGAACCAATAAGTTCATTTGTACCACATGGAACTTGGGTGGACCCTGATCGCTCTAGATGATTGGAATGGTGATATTCCAAAGAATGAGAAGAAGATGAAACGATTTATTGGGCCCACATGCATCATGAGACTTAACCAAAGATAAATCATAATAAATCCGAACTCATGCATTCATTACAGCATATTTGATTGTTATAATTGTGAATATGTTATATGTACGATTTATTTCATGGTAATATGCTTGATTGTTATAATTGTGAACATGCTAAATATACGATTATGTGATGACAACATGCTTGATTGTTATAAATATGCTAAATGTATGATCTATGTGACATTGTATGTTAATTGGATTATGTCCGCACCGGATGAACCAATCAGGGTCTTGGGTTATACTCACCCTTACTGTTGACCATTTTTCAGAGGAATTAGAAACTCAAGAACCCGAGTGTGAAGATCAGCAATACGCTGAACCCATTGAGAACAATCATTAAGGATAGAATATTTGTTATTAATAATCAGACACCGAATGACTGTATAATATTTAAGGGTGCCTGCGTGCCCCATTCTGTTAAGAGTAAAATTA
This sequence comes from Clitoria ternatea, assembly GCA_037962975.1. Taxonomy (NCBI): domain Eukaryota; kingdom Viridiplantae; phylum Streptophyta; class Magnoliopsida; order Fabales; family Fabaceae; genus Clitoria; species Clitoria ternatea. Next base: position 10,839,566 of record CM075676.1, read on the forward strand.
CTTACAGTTTGTGAATGACTATGTGATATATACAATATTGCTTCCACTGATCTGCCAAGTATTTATAAAAAAAAAATATTCACTTTTTCTGAAAACTGTTAACACTCTCAGTTAAATAGGATGAACCTACAAAAGGATTTGTCTTATCTAACCGAGGGTGTTACAAAGGTGGTATCAGAGCATAGTCGATTCATTAAGCTTGTGGAGTGGACCATTAGGTTTCCACGTACTCTGATAGAAATATTGAACAGTCCATAACACTCCTAGGACTAAATATCCTATGTGGAATGCTCCATATAACGCATACCCTGAATCTATTTGTTGATATTCTTTCAGCAAATTCCTAATGGCACGCCAAAATAACAATCACGTTATGGAGAATCTTCTTACCAGAATTGTGGAGGTAATAGAACGACAAGAGTTACCTCATGCTTCTGCCAGACAGGGATTAGCTGATTTTCAAAGGAACAATCCTACGCAGTTCAAAGGAGGCTTCAATCCAGAAGGAGCACAACTATGGATTGAACACCTTGAAAAGATTTTTGTCGCTATGCGATGTTCTGATCAGGATTGTGTAACCTTTGCTGTCTTCATGCTGGTTGGAGAAGCAGAACACTGGTGGACTCATGCTAGAGTCAGACTAGCTACTGATGGGTATATCATTACTTGGGGACGATTTAAGACAGAATTTCTCGCTAAATACTTCCCCGAAGACATAAGGAGGCAAAAGGAGCAGGAATTCTTTAATCTGAAACAAGGCAATATGACTGTTGGGGAGTACGATGCTAAGTTTGATGAACTGGCAAAATGTTGTCCCTACTACACTCACATGGGAGAAGCGTCAAGATATGCAAAGTTCGAATCAGGACTACGACATGAGATTCGTCAAGCCATATGTTGTCAACAAATTACACAATTCACTACTTTGGTTGACAGATGCCGCATATTTGAAAATACCTCTAATCTTCGACGACCTGGAGCGTCTAATCATGGGCCAGAGCGACGTATGCCAGAACGACAACAAAGAAGGGAATTTCGAGCAGATCGGCCATATTTCCGATCTTTCAACTCAGCCAACCGAATTCCTCCTAAAGGTCAGGAGAACCAAAGTAGTAGAAACTGCACAATTTGTGGACGGATCGGACATCGTGATGTTGACTGTTGGTATAGAAATAAAAATAACCAACAACAAGTAACTCAAAGACAGGCATTACGACCAACAGGTCAAGGAAGTGGAGGATCTACTGCAAATGTCTCTACCAACAATGCCCCGAGAATGCAAAATGTTCCCCGCAACAACAACTTCAGACAGAACAATAATCCTGGAAGGCCCGGAAACAACTCAACCGGAAGGCCAGGGGGAAATGCCAGAGTTTTTACCATGAATGGTGCAGAAGTATCACAAGAGAACGATCTTGTGCAAGGTACATGCTTTATAGGAAGTACTCTATTAAATGTATTATATGATTCTGGAGCCACTCATTCTTTCATATCTGAGAATTGTGTAAAACATTTAAAGCTTCCTACAACCTCTCTGCCCTATCAAATGATTGTCACAACTGCCGCCAATAAGCCCATTTGCTCTACTTGCATATATCTAGAATGTCCTCTCAACATCGAAGGGAAAGCTTATCAGGTAGATCTGATATGTTTACCTTTGATTGATCTAGACATTATTCTAGGGATGAATTGGCTTGCTGCCAATCATATTCTGATTGACTGTCATAATAGATCCATCTCTCATGGGTCTACTACATCTGAATGTGATCAAGTCACAGATTCTTGCCTTGTTAACTCAGAAAAGGTAATCTCAAAAGAAGTCCAACTATACATGATCCTTACTGAAACTGAAAGTAAGGCCACTTCTCAACTTGAACAGATTCCTGTTGTTCAAGAATTTCCAGAAGTATTCCCTGAGGACATACGAGAGCTACCTCCAGAGCGAGAAGTCGAATTCAACATTGATATTATACCGGGCGTGGGACCAATCTCTATTGCTCCTTACCGGATGTCACCCAAGGAACTCAGTGAGCTCAAAGAGAAATTAGAAGAACTTCTAGAGAAAGGAATGATTAGACCCAGTGTCTCACCTTGGGGAGCACCAGTTCTTCTAGTCAAAAAGAAGGATGGCAGTATGCGGTTATGTGTTGACTATCGTCAGTTAAATAAAGCTACGATCAAGAACCGATACCCTCTCCCAAGAATTGATGATTTGATGGACCAATTACGAGGAGCCACTATCTTCTCGAAGATTGATCTGCGATCAGGCTATCATCAAATCAGGGTAAAGAAAGACGATATACCCAAAACGGCATTCAGAACACGATATGGGCACTATGAGTATCTTGTTATGCCCTTTGGAGTTACAAATGCACCTGCAGTCTTTATGGGATACATGAATCGAATCTTCCATGAGTACTTAGACAAATTCGTGGTTGTATTCATTGACGATATTCTCATCTACTCCAAGAACCATGAGGAACACGAGGAGCATCTTCGAATTGTTCTAAACACTTTGCGTGCAAGGCAATTGTACGCCAAGTTTTCAAAATGTGAATTCTGGTTGACAGAAGTGAAATTCTTAGGACATGTCATCTCTAAGGAAGGAATTGTTGTGGATCCTACAAAGGTAGAAGCTGTACTAAATTGGGAACAACCCAAGAATGTGACAGAAATCCGCAGTTTCCTTGGACTGGCTGGATATTATCGTCGATTCATCGAGAATTTCTCTCGAATTGCAGCACCTTTAACTAAGCTGACTCGTAAAGATCAACCATTCGAATGGACTGACAAATATGAAAGCAGTTTTATGGAGTTACGCTAATGACTCACTAGTGCACCTGTCTTGATTTTGCCAGATCCTGCCAAGCCATATGAAGTGTACTGTGATGCGTCAAAACAAGGACTAGGATATGTCCTAATGCAAGAAAGAAAGGTTGTTGCTTATGCTTCAAGACAGCTAAGAATGCATGAAGTTAATTATCCCACACATGACTTGGAATTAGCTGCAGTTGTGTTTGCCTTGAAAATCTAGAGACACTACTTGTATGGTACATACTTCGAAGTCTTCAGTGATCATAAGAGCTTGAAGTATCTATTCGACCAGAAGGAGTTGAATATGCGACAACGTAGGTGGATGGAATTTATCAAAGATTATGATTTTGAACTCCGATATCATCCTGGAAAAGCTAATGTAGTAGCTGATGCACTCAGCCGAAAGGCCCTACGTCTATCATATATGATGACAAAGGAGTTAGAACTGATTGAAGAGTTTCACGATTTGAACTTAGCAGTAACACCAAAAAGGGGAAGCCTTATGGTTGGAATGCTAAGAATTTCCAATGATTTCTTGGAATAAATCAAAGAAGCTCAAGCCAATGACCAGGAATTACAAGATCTAGCAGAAAAGACAAAAGAAGGAGTCTCAGAGTTTAGCAAAGATGAACATGGAGTGATCAAGTATCAACAGAGGCTCTGTATTCCAGTCAACGCAGATCTTAAAAGATTTATCCTGGATGAAGCACACAAAAGTAAGTACAGTATCCACCCAGGATCAACCAAGATGTATCAGGACTTGAAGAAATTATTCTGGTGGCAAGGAATGAAAAGGGATATCGCTGAGTATGTAACAGCTTGCCTGATGTGTCAGAAGGTAAAGGCGGAACAACAACGTCCAAGTGGGACCCTTCGTCCTTTAGATATTCCAGAATGGAAATGGGATGAGATTGCTATGGACTTCGTGAGTGGATTTCCCAGAACATCAGCTGGATATGATGCTATTTGGGTAATCGTGGATCGATTAACAAAAACCGCTCACTTCATTCCTGTCAATATGAAGTATTCTCTAGAAAAACTCACCCAGATCTATATCAAGGAAATTGTATGATTACATGGAACTCCCACTGCGATTGGGTCCGATCGAGATCCTCGTTTCACATCACAGTTTTGGAAGAGCCTGCAACAAGCTCTAGGAACTCGTCTGAAGTTAAGTTCCGCATATCACCCACAGACAGACGGACAATCAGAAAGGACGATCAAGACTCTTGAAGATTTGTTGCGTCTTTGTGTCTTGGAACATGGAGGAAGTTGGCAAGAATATCTTCCACTTATTGAGTTCACTTACAACAACAGCTATCATGCAAGCATCGGAATGGCCCCTTATGAAGCTTTGTATGGAAGAAAATGCCGTACACCTTTATATTGGTATGAAACTGGTGAGAAAACAATAATTGGACCAGAGATTGTTCAGAAGACAACAGAACAAGTTCAGAGAATTCAAATGGCAATGAAGGCTTCGCAAGATAGACAAAAGAGTTACTATGACAAACGTCGGAAGCCATTAGAATTTGAAGAAGGTGACCATGTATTTCTCAAAGTTACCCCTACCACTGGAGTAGGAAGAGCTTTGAAGGCCAAGAAGTTAAGCCCCAGATACGTAGGACCCTATCAGATTCTACAAAAGATAGGAACTCATGTGTACCGCATTGCTCTGCCACCCGAGCTGACAAACCTTCACAATGTCTTTCATGTCTCTCAACTCCGCAAATATGTACCAAGCCCTGATCATGTTCTAAGTCCCGATCAATTTGTTCTGAAAGAAAACCTTACCTTTGAAGCATCGCCAGTTAAGATTGCTGACCGACGTCTCAAACAGCTAAGAGGCAAAGAAATCCCTTTGGTCAAGGTAGTTTGGAGTCAGACAGATGATGAGGATGCTACTTGGGAAATTGAGGAGAAAATGAGAGAATTGCACCCTTAATTGTTTTAACTTTGAATTTCGGGACGAAATTCCTAAAAGGGGAGGAGAATGTAACATCCCTCTTTTTAGAAGCCATTTTTACCCTTGTAAATTTTAATTATGGAGGGTTTGTAAGCAAGAATAAGTCAATATATACCTTGTAGATGGTCTGTAGTACCTCAAAAATGTCATTTTTGCACATAATAATAGAATTTATATGGAATATTAGTGAAATTATGCAAAAACCGAGTGAAAAAGGGCTCTGTTCCGAGTGACAGAGAAGAATTCCGAGTGAAGATTAGAAATTCCGAGTGAATGAGAGAATTCCGAGTCAGTATCATGTTTTCCGAGTAAAACATGACTGAGAAGGCTACCACCGAGTGAAGTCCTGACCTGAGAAGCAATTCTGAGTGAAGAGTGTTCAAAAGAATCACTTCTGAATGAAAATCCGAGTCAAACACCCTAGAAAGGCTCGGTTCTGAGTTGAATGTTTCCTTTTCTGAAGGAAATTACTGTGGTTGGAGCATTCCGAGTGAAAGAATGCATAAATACTTCTATTTATGTTGATTTGATGCTTCCTTTCTGATTGAAGTATGTTGTGGAAACAATTGGGAAGGCTTCCGAATGGTTTTGCTTAGGAAACCGAGTGGACAAATGGTGGAGGGAGCCAATTCCGAGTGAGATACACCCTGCTGGACAAAAAAAAACCGAGTGAGAGTAGTACATGTGAGTCTTGTTCCGAGAGATAATGGTTTAAATAAACCTTAATTGGACATATAATTAAAGAAATTGGCCTAAACCGAGTGAATTGAGTGAAGGAAGACTCAGATTTCCGAGTGAAGATTCTGAGAAAGAGAGGACTCGGTCTGAAGAGGTATTACCGAGTGATAAACCGAGTGCCTGAGTCGGTTTCAAAGGAATTCCGAGTGAAGAATTGAAGCTTCGCTCAAGCGAGCAAGCCACGCTCAAGCGAGCCTTGCAATTGTTGACTCGGAAGTAGGAATTCCAGTCGGAATAGTTTTAACTGAGTGTAATTTCACTCGGTATTCACTAACAGAAGTGCGTATTGACTTCAATTTTGTCTTTTAATGATATTTAAATTCAATCGTGCGCATTATGGATAGTGGACGACCAGAAATGGGCACTGACTCAGCATATATCTTTATTTAATCCCTAGTGACCCTTCCATTAGCAATCCACTAACAGCCCACTCAGAAAAGCTGTCCCCCACTTGTTTTTCCACTCACTCACTCCCTATTTAAACCAGTGCCAGGACCCTAAGGAACCCACACACAGGACACAAACACCCTTCATCACTCTCCTTCCCAGCAAGTTTCTTTCTCTCTTTTCCCTTCCGTTTCACTCGGATTTGAAGCAGGACAGTGAAGGGAACCTCTTTCTTCTCCTCCAGGAACTTCATTGAGGTAAGGGGGTATATTCTTGGGTGCCTTGTGGGAAAACCGAGTGAAGGACAGATTCAGTGTGTATGAATTAAATGCTTTAAATTGTTATCTGTATATGCATGTATATATATATATATATATCTGTTACCGAGTGTATATAATCAGTGATGAATTGTGAAATGATATGTACTTATTGGACTGAAAATACTAAGAATCATGGGTACCGTGTGATTTCCAGTGAAAATTATGAATAGAAGATGGATTTAATGATAACAGGTTCTGTTTTATGTTAATCCGACCGGTTTTACACCTATAACAACTCGGTTTTGCTTAGTTTCAATCGGATTCAACCTTAACTGAATGTATTTCATTTCTGATAGAACAATTTTTCACTCGGTAAACAACCTAATTTCACTCAGAGAACTTTTTCTAGTTTATTTCCACTCGGACAGCATCTTCCCAGTGGATTTCACTCGGAAAACATCATATTTCACTCGGAAAACACTCTATTGCTCTCGGACAGTAGCTTCCCAGTCTTATTTCACTCGGCAGACACTTATTTTACTCGGATTTGTTTTATTGCAGTCAGACAGAACTCTTTTCAACTAATTTTACTAGGTAAACTCATGTTTCACTCGGAACTTATCATATTTTTACTCAGGAAACTCTTTTCCTACTGATTCCACTCGGAATCATACTTGATTTCATTCAGGAACTCATTTTCACTCAGAATTTAAGTAGCTTCACTCATGAAAACCTTTTCCAGTGATTTTTAACTCGGTAAACACCTTAATTTCACTCAGAAAACTCCTTTTTGACTGAATACCACTCGGAATTATACTTCATGTCACTTAGAGACTCATTTTCACTCGGATTTACAAACAATGCTACTCAGGGAACCATTTTCCTACTGACTTCACACGGATTTATATTTTAATTCACTCAGAAATTTGTTTCACTCAGAATTCAAGATAATTAATTAAGAAAATCATTTTTCAGCTTTTGTTTCACTCGGAAAACCTATTAATTTCAGTTAGAAAACTCTGCTCAATTTATTTCACTCGGATTCATAGCTATCTCATGCGGAAAACTCATTTGTCACTCGGATTTAAGCTGTTCCAGTTGGAAAACAGCATTCCACTTCATTTTCACTCGGATCCAAACTTATTTCAGTCAGAAAAATAGCTTTCCAGTGTCATTTCACTTGGATTTTTAGCCAGATCGCTTGGAGAACCTTTCTCTGTATGATTCCACTCGGAATCATACCTATTTCACTCGGATTTACCCCTGTTCCACTCGAAAAACTCTGTTTTTAGTGTCTTTCACTTGAATTTTCAATTGGAAACTAATCTTCAATACTTTTTAAGTTATTGGTAAGTTATAATTATCATTCTTATTCTATTATTATCATTATTTATTGTTAAACTTAATATTGTTATCATTATTATTAGTTTTATTATTATTATACATTGTTAACACCCAAATTATGCGTAATTACATAAAGAATATATATTATTTTACTCTTTATAAAAGAATATATATAATAAATATATTTCTAAAAATAATAAACGAATATATTACAAGGTTTAAATGATTGATGGAATTCAAAGATCTTGAGAATGATATGATGAGATTGGAAACACATAAGATACCCAGGGATCTAATGATAAAAATAAATGCATTTCGCATTATGAAAATATTTTGAAGAAGAAAAACCTCTAGAGCATACACTTGGTACAGTGGAGGACACTCACGTTCGATCTCCATGAAGAATCTTGGGAGTACAACTGGAACGGCAACCCAATGGCATCAGAGTCGCGCCTGATAGCCGGGTGAGACGATGCAATTCTAGTGTACTTTGACTAAATGACGGAGTGTAACTATGATCGTAGGGATCCAAGTTCCAAAAATATTTAAATCAATGATGAGAACCAATAAGTTCATTTGTACCACATGGAACTTGGGTGGACCCTGATCGCTCTAGATGATTGGAATGGTGATATTCCAAAGAATGAGAAGAAGATGAAACGATTTATTGGGCCCACATGCATCATGAGACTTAACCAAAGATAAATCATAATAAATCCGAACTCATGCATTCATTACAGCATATTTGATTGTTATAATTGTGAATATGTTATATGTACGATTTATTTCATGGTAATATGCTTGATTGTTATAATTGTGAACATGCTAAATATACGATTATGTGATGACAACATGCTTGATTGTTATAAATATGCTAAATGTATGATCTATGTGACATTGTATGTTAATTGGATTATGTCCGCACCGGATGAACCAATCAGGGTCTTGGGTTATACTCACCCTTACTGTTGACCATTTTTCAGAGGAATTAGAAACTCAAGAACCCGAGTGTAAAGATCAGCAATACGCTGAACCCATTGAGAACAATCATTAAGGATAGAATATTTGTTATTAATAATCAGACACCGGATGACTGTATAATATTTAAGGGTGCCTGCGTGCCCCATTCTGTTAAGAGTACAATTACTTACAGTTTGTGAATGACTATGTGATATATACAATATTGCTTCCACTCATCTGCCAAGTATTTATAAAAAAAAAAATATTCACTTTTTCTGAAAACTGTTAACACTCTCAGTTAAATAGGATGAACCTACAAAAGGATTTGTCTTATCTAACCGAGGGTGTTACAACGCTAAAGGTGGCGTGGGAATATTGGTTCCATGTGCCTCTTCTTGTTCCTAAATTGATATAGCAAGCCAACTTGTTCCCATGAGCGTGTATACACACTGATACAGGGTATCCACATGCCCATTGGTCACCCATGCTCATATATGTTCCCTCTTCCTGGTAGAGAGTAGGCGTTTACACGCCACGCCTAGGTGTCCACACACCCAGGCTCTGTCTCAGGGTCTATTTTGCACATTTAAGCAAAAGGTTTGTACGTTATGTTGAAGTAGGAAAAATTAGGTAACTCTTGGGTAGATTAAAGCCTTGCCTTGGTAAACTAATACATACACATCCTAATTAAATTAAAAAGGAGATTTAAACGTGAAAAATTTTCTTGTAAAAAAAGAGAATTATAAATTAAGTGAACAACTATTAGAATTTTAATTAAATAGGCTAATTAATATTGTTCTTAGATTTGGAGTCTGACATATATATATATATATATATAATATCAATTGAGGAAAATAAAATATATTAGCAAAATCAAATAAAATTTTAGTTGAAAAATTATTATGATTATGACATTAATTAGTGTTAGTTCATAAAATATGATTTTATTTATACTATGGTTTCAACTTTATTTATTTTCTAATAACTATAAACATAGACAATTATATCTTATGCAAATGTTACACTTTTATTGATAACTTAAATATTACAAATTAACTACTAACGAAATGAATATAATGGAATATAAATGAAAGATAATATGAAATATAAATGAATAGATTGCATGTTAAGCTTAAGGTCTTGCATGTGATTCTAGAAGCCATGAATATCTTGGTCAATTTAAAAATGCCATGTGGAGTTTGAAATGAGAATCTTTGCCTCCTTGTTTTCTTTGTTTTGGCCAAAAGCACCTCATGGCCTTTTACCCTTGATTCTTGATTTTTTACTACATGCATGTTGAATCCATAGCCTTGCATGTAGTCTAGAGACATAGAATGCCTTGATCATGAATTATGTATGCCATGCATATGAGAGATTAAAGTGAAAACCTTATCCCTTAATTTCCTCATCTTGGCTGAAAGCTCCCTAGGCTTGTTCCCTTTGATTTTTACTTTATATTTGTATGCATGTTAAATATAGTGTGTTATAAATAATTTTGAGACGCCAAAGTTTTCATTTTCCCGACCATTATGCTCACGACCATAACCATTCTAAGGACACCACCCTTTGTTTTGAGTTTCAGACATTTGGCGTAAGTTTCGAAGCTACTGTCGAACGAAAAAGGAAGTCAAAACACAACCTGGAGACTCGCGTAGGAGACTCGAGGTAAGGGGAAGTCTCTATGACCTTAAGTGGAAAAATAAACATGCAAGGGTGTGGGAATCTCTCTTGGGTTCCCACTGTCAAACTGTGAGTCTACATGCAAAAGGGGCAAAAAGATCAGGTTAAAAGGAGAAAGGAAAAATAATTACGAAAATCCTTAATTTTACATGTAGGTTTTAGAAAATTTAGACTTTATTGCGTGTGTGTGATATTCTAAAATCACTCGAGGATATATATATATATATATATATATATATATATATTGTTTTAAAAAATATATAAAAAAATATATTACCGGCTGACGTAAATTAACTTAGTGTGAGAAAAATCTGAAAATTTGGGTTAGTCACGAGAGAGCGTGAAAATGAGACTGAGACGGAAAAAATATGTTCAAAAGTTTGGCGTAAAACTTAGAAACTTAGTTTGGGAATGAAACGGTGAGAGTACCTCATTTAACGTAAAAGCGGATTTTTATTGGATCTAATAAAATATCGATATAACAAAAATTGAATTTGGAAGAAATTAAAAGGTAAATGTGATCTTACATTAAGTGGGTGAAAATGGTTGTTTTATCCTAGGAATAATAAACTATTTTGGGAGAAATGACAAGTATAAGGTTACATAATTCATATTTTAATTTGAGATTTCTTAATATAAGCTATAAGTTTCAACGAGATCGATAAATATTTTAATGGAATTTTTGACTAAGTATAACTTGTAAGCAAGGAAGAATAAATTGAATCTACCTATTTACTAAATTCCAAGAAAATAGTTCAGACATAATAAACTAAATTTCAAAGATCGAGGAACAAAGTTTTGTAGCAATAATTGCCACAGGACGGCATCCGTCGTAGCTATCCAAAATAATAACTTTACACTTTCCTATAAGTTTCATACCCTAACCTTATTTGAAATCACCAACTGTCGAACAATTAATAACCGAGGATAATGATAATTTTAGAGTAAACTGGAACGTTTAATTAGCTACTAATAGATAGTCTACTTTAATAATGAGAATATTGGTTTCCAAAAAGTTTTACATGATATCTCTATCAAAAACTAGTACATGAATGTGGTTAAGAAATCCATGAAGAGATTTAAGGAGACTGGTGATAATTAGGTTAACTATATAGACGTAATACGAGCAAAAAGAATGAGGAATCAGTAGAGGATAGGTTAATTTATGCGATAAAGGCCTTAATGGTACTCAACTGGACATTAAGGACAAAGGACTAGTTAAGGAAAGACCTTACCCAGGGACCATCATGAATTTAATGAAGACAACCAAGATAAAGTAAATGAGATCTACATTTATCATGCATCATGTGCATTAAGACATATGCGTGATGTGATGAAATCCTAAAGCACACAATGACGGGGTACATTAGAGGACACGATCATTGTGACCCACGAAGTAAGAAGGGTCTCGGGAATACGAATGGGGCGGGCACTTAAGGGACCCGATGTCGAGCCATCTGTGGCAACCCTATAGTACTTTGGCTTAAACAAGTGTTTCTATGACAATGTAGAGGCAAGTTACGGTTCCTCTTTTTGGGGTGTGATCACAATTAAGAATTCTTGGGACTTATGTGTGTCCTTTACCTTATATGTGTTTTTGGTGAACTTGGTGAAGTAGTTTGGAGGCATGGAAATAGAGTTACCTTGACTTGAGAGCGCGAGGATATGATGCGAGAGCAACATCCCGAGTTATTCAATTGAGGTAGATCCCTTCCAAATTTCCAGGACAAAATTTTCTTAAAGGGGGAGAGGATTGTAACATCCTCATTTTATTAACTAAGATATTTAGGGGAAATTTAAACGGGTCATATGATTAAAGTTCATCGCCTCATAATTAATCGAATTAATCATTCAAGAATCATTAAATTAGGTTTTAGGGCATGATCTGATAGGTTAAACATTAACTCACCACACTTTCTTTCTTTCTCTAAAACCCTAACATCATTTCTCTTTCCTCCCACCCTTACACGACCATGCACCACCACTGTGACACCTCACCACCACTACGCCACCTCATTACACCACCATATATCATCATCCACTGTCCACTTCTCTCTCCCTTAAATATCTCTCTCTTTTCTCATTAGAACCATCATCGTGTCTCTCCTCTCTTTCTCGTACGTCTTTATTTCGTCCTCCGTCCACCACCTCACGACTCCTTCTCTTCGTGATCACCACCTCCCCCTTCAAGCCACCACCACCACTAAAATCGTATCGTTCTTTCCCTCACACAAGCTCCCTTTATTCTTCTCAAATCCTCTTGCATGGGTCTTAGCGATTGTCATAAATCTCAGAGGTTCGTCAAGGGTTAACCGAATGCTTGATCAAAAATCAGAACGAGGATTCTCAGCCATCGATCGGTAAGTCAAACTCTCTCTTTTTTCTCCTTACATGCATGATCACCTCACGTGCTTAGTTATTCTTTTCCTCCTTGATGCATGGTTGAAATAATAATTTTCGTGAATTTGATCCATTTGCATGAGGCCTTTCTACTTTATTTTTGGAAAAATCATCAACATAAAACTTTTTCCTCTTTCTTTCCTGTTTCCAACAAGTGAAAGAATGCCTAAATTTGAGGTCTAAAGGGAAAATGATGCCTAAAATACAAACATTATCTCAGATGGAATTTTAGCTACAGGTTAGCAACTTTTTCTTTTTAAATCTGGGACTGTTTGGCTTCAAATTGGCCTTCAATGTCTTCATAAAAGTCGTAGTAAATTATGTAACAAAAATTTTAAGACCAAAATCACTGAAATCAGACATCCGTAGCTTAAGTTATAGGTAAAATACAAGAGCATACGCATATTATCCTTTTTGACTGCATGAATGTTTTTCTTTTACATTGCATGCAATGTTTTGACGTTTCTATTCTTTTTTTCTAGCTTGGCCACAAACATTCGAAAAGGCGTCGGTAGGATTTCAAAGCTCTAGAGTAGTTTTGACACCCCATCAACGAGATTCATAACCCTTGGATATTTATGCTCGAAGTTGAACTAGAGATCAAGTTATGTTCAAAAAGCTGAATAACTCCTTGAGATACGTGTTAATGTACAAAGGGGTTTATCACTTAAGTAGCGAGTAGTGATTTTAATTTTAGGGTGGGTTTTAAAATTAAAAATTTTGTTTTTATATTGATGCTCAAAAAAACATTGATTATTTTACTAACACAAAAATATAGTTTTTTAGTTATGTTATGAAATATGGTTTAAGAATGGAAGTCTATTACTTAGTAAATATTGATGATAATATTATGTGAATTTAATTAGTTAAGTGCCATTAAATATATATATATATATATATTTCATCATGTACTATGAGACTGATCCATGAGGGTATTGATTACAATTGGATTTGTTATTGGTTACAACCTTTGGTGGCGCTATATGTTTAGTGAAATTTGATGTGTTGGTACCTGTTGTTGATGATTCTTGAGAATAATATATGTTATTGGTGGTGTGAATGCTATTAGTTGTCTGGCTTATATATGTTATTGGGATGCCATGTATGGTATTATGGATATGTTGATTAATTATATTGGTTGTGGTATTGGTGGCTCCAATTGATTGAATTGATAAATAATAAAGTGATGATTAATAATTTGGAACTATATTGAGGTTAGTGGAGCTAGGCTATGATGTCGGATGGTTATATGTACGCTATGATTCACATCCATGCATTTTGCATTATCATGAGATCATATGCATTAATAAAGCACTACGATTTGCTCAATACAATAATTTGTTGTTTGAGACCGCCAATTATAACACTACGATTTGTTGTGTAGTTATCATGAGGCTGTCGATTATAGCATTACAATTTGATGTGTAGTCCTCAAGGTACCACTGATTACAGCACCACGATTTGTTATGTGGTTACCTGGATTTCCACCACTTTATAGCACTACAATTTGCTGTATGGATTATTCTTTGGCACTATGATTTGTCTTGTTGTGAAGTCGGATCCGTATTGCATGCTTTTATGAATTTGAAAAGAATATGATTTTCAAAGTCCATGACATTCAGATACTGCATTTGAAAGTAATTAAGAATTGATGTATAATTAGTTGTTGGAAGTTTGGCAGTATTATGGTGATGGTTGGTATTGAAATGATGAATTGATGATTAATGTATATTTGGTGTTGTATAAAATTAAATCGATGTTTAACTTATGGTTCTGATAATTTTTATGCCATTATGTGTTATGATTTTGATGTCTTGAAAAATATAACCTAATGGGTAAATCTTTTTATGTATAAGATTACTATTTATTGCTTGGAGTGGTACTTATCCCTCCAATTTCATTTTAGTAAGTTTTCAGGGTGACAATGCCGCTTGATAAGCTCAGAGCTAGGGAAAATGCAATGCCTAAGTAAAAGAACTATACATTAATTATCTTATGGTGTTAGTTGAGATAAATAAACATTTATATATATATACATATATATATATATATATATATTCTCCTTGGTTTTGTAGATATTTGATATATGTAGTTATAAGTGGCTCTAATTGGCAAACACTTTCATGTGATGTCAAATACTAAGTTTTGATATATGTAGTTATGTGTGTGTGTGTGATGATATCTTAAATATCTTTATCTAACTGTTAATGGATAGGTAGTTGATACCTCAATGGAGGTTTAGTTTAATTTTGCCATGATATGATCATGAGAAATTAATTTTCTTTATGCCCAGGAACTGTTTAAGTCTTAATGACCGTAAAATTTGACATTGTGATTATGTTGCATGAACAATGCCCTGTGATGGGTATTCCCTGTTTCCTTACTCGTATCATCATATATGAGAAAGGAAAGATACCATGTTAGGGACTTATAGTTAGGTTCGGTCCATTCGTGAGTCGTTTAGGACTTATAGTTTATGTGTCCGCTATTGAGTCGCGTATCATTTAGATTCTTGGACTAATTCACTGAGGTTATCATAATCGTGAAAAATTTAATCTAATTTTATTAAAATCTGGGAATTAATTCTAAGAATTTAGACAGGACGCCACATTTTCTTTTCCTAATTTTTCTTATACTTTTTTATATTTCCCCCTTATTTTTCTCTATTTTACTACACCAAAAATAGAATCTAAAACAGCCCTTGCAAACCTCACAAAAAAGGTGCCAATAACAACACAAACAACACTAATTACTAGTATTTATTCTTGCATCATCTTCCAACATAAAACAGATAGAAGGCATGACTTTGTGACATTAAATGCAATTATTTAAGATGAATTACTACATATTAAAGAATACCTAATGTTGTTGGAAAATTAAAACAAACATTGGAACAACACTTAAGAACACTAACAACCTACAATATTGAGCTAGTTTTGAATCCACCAAAAGATGTGATGGATTACATATTCTGGGGAGCTTGAATTACACTTTAACAAATGTGAAAAAGTGTATTAGATTCTAGCGCACTAATTAAATGGCAAATTGCAACAAAAATCTAGAAAAAAACATGATCAAGCTCCATGGCATATAGACAACAACATAGAAGAAATCTATACTAAGGCATTTGATCAAACACTTGGAAGTAACAATCAAATAGCCATAAAACGAAGGAGGTTCAATATTAAAATTTTATTTCTTAACACAAAAAACTCAATCAAGAAATAAGACAAGAAACAACAACAATATGCAAGATATGAACAAACCTTACAACACAAGTAACATACTCAATAAAATCTTGAAAAAGAATTTAGCTCCAACTTAAATGAAACTTAGAGGTTATGGTTTGGTCATAAAGAGGAACAACTTTTGTGAAGGCACTTTTGTAAATTCCAAACTAGAACTTATAGATCTAAAATTTAAGATTTTGCACTTTTTTGAGTTTTGCATGAAACAGAACAAATGATAGCTCAAAAGAAAGAGATTGAGGAGTAGAATTAGGAATTGAAAACTTTTAGAATTAAAACACAAACAAAGTAGATTTAACAAAAAAACAAGATAAAGGCTCAAAGATACCACATGATGTTTTACATTGGTTTTTTTAAAACATTTTCATTTTATGGACTCAATTTTTTTTTCATCTTCATCTTGTAGGATTTGCCTTATGAGCTGCTTTAGGTGAGCTTGTATTTGAGGGAAAATCCTCTTAAGAAGGAGGAGTATGATGAGGTCCACGGATAAGCTTAGTTTAAGACTCTTTCATTTGTACATTCCTAGACTTAGTTTAATAGACTTTTGAATTTATTGTATCTCATTATTTCCAGAAGCTCATTAGTAGTTAGGATTGACCCTTGCATGGCTATATTTTTCATTTTGGGCTTAGTATAGTCATATACTTGCTTTGGGCCACTTTAAGGCAATGTACCTTTAGGTTTTGGGCCTTGGGTGAAGCTTTAACAAGTCCGCCCAAATTAAGTTCAAAAATACATCACTTACGAGTAGATATAAATAGGTAGCTCTCTTTGTAAAAGTCAACTTTGGGGTCATAATTGAAATTTTTAATGAGAAGTGAGGAATTCTCTCTCCTAGAATTTTGAGAGCACCAAGGCTCTTTCATGTTCTTATCATTTGGGCTTCTCCAAAAGTGATGAAAACTTTGCTTATCTCTCTAACACCTAGAGAGTGACACAATCCACTCCTCATCCATAGTTCATTCCTTCTCTCTTCCATTCACCTTATCTTCTTCTCTTTTAGCCAAGAAAAACTTGAAACTATTACTTATGTAACATCCCAATTTTTATGATTTTTAGAAAAATAATTTAAATAAAGATTTATAGAGAAATTCTGAATAAATTTTCAAGAGAAAAATGTCAAAAACCAGATTTTCCGAGTAAAATGAATTTGATTCCGAGTGAAATAGATGTGATTCCGAGTGAAACATGACTCAGGAGATCATTTCCAAGTGAAGTTAAGATGTTTTCGAGTGAAACATCATTAAGAGAATTATTTCTGAACGAAGTAACGCTGTGTCCGAACGAGACACGTTCGAGTGAAGCAAATCCGAGTGAAACGGAAACATCTCCGAGTAGAATGGTTCCGAATGGGTTGTTTCCGAGAGAAGTGGAGGTACTTCTCGGAAAGATATTTCTGACTAGTAAATTCCCGAGTGGAGTATATCTGGGTGGATGGTTTGCCGAGTGAAGTGTCTCTGTGACACTTCCGAGTGAGACATTCCGAGTAAGTCTTTCCAGAAAGAGTGCTTCTGGATAAAGAGAGACTTCAACTCTGATTATGTTTTCTGAGTGAATAATCCCGAGGAAAGTAAATATCTGGGTGATAAACTCTATTTAATTCGTGCTCGGATTAGTCTACAGTTTCCGAGAGCTTGTGCTCAGATTCGTCTTCAAGACCATCTTTAATTCCGAGTTCCGAGAAAAGAATTGGACTTTGATTTGGAGAGAAATAACCGAGTAAAGATAAATCTGATTGATGTATTTCCAAATAAGATAGTTATAAGTGGGCCATTTCCGAGGAAGGAAAGCTGTGTTTCATGGATAAAACTTTCCGAGTGAAAGGCTTCTGAATGAAGGAGTTCTGAACGAATAGAAGCTTTCTCCGAGTCGGAATACACTGAAACCGAGTCGGAATAAATAATTATTTTAAGCTTTCCACGTCATTCTGTTCTTCCATCTTCTAGCAAAATCTTTTCTCAGATATTTTCTAAGAATGAGACCCTTCTTGATGTGCTGTCCCCTTTTTATTAAATATCTTAATGCTTCATTATCATTAAAGAGACGTGTGTCAGAATACTTCAATTCATTCACGTCTCTTCTGCATGCAAGATATATATATATATACTTCCATTGTTGGATTAATTTAAGAACTTTTGAAGTGGAAATCATTACCAATAATCCTTTCTTTCCAAACTTTACTGGAAACCAACGAACAAGAAGGAAGTTAACTTTCTATTTCTTCTCTTTACGAAGAAAGCTTGGGACTGGTGCAGAAGTGCGATTCCAGTCGGAATTCTTGAGCAGCAACTAGGATAACACTTGACAAGCTACTGGAACTCCTTATTCCAGGTAGGGGGAGTGTACATCTCAAATAAATAGTTTATGAATGGATGTGGGGTAATATTATTATGTTGTATATATGTTACGAGCATAATTGTTATTGAGACCCCATTTATATGACGCTTTATGTTCTCATATATATTCCATTCATATTGTTGATGTTGTTATGATAATGATATGAGAATTGATGATGATGGTATGGTTGACGATTCATGAATTTTTCATGATACTTATGTATATGCATGAGATGCATGTGTGATGATTGAATATGAAATATGATGTGGTTTCCATAAAAGACCTTGGGTGGGACTCAAGGCAAAAGACAAAAGACCTTGGGTGGGACTCAAGGCAACCTCTTGAGCGGGGCTCGGGGTTTTAGCCCGTAGCACTGAGTAGAGTACCACTATCACTCTGGGAGTGATACTCGGTGTTACATTATGGGCGCAGAGTGGTTTGGTACCTGTAAAACGGCCGGATCAGCTGAGGGCTCGGGGAGCCAGTGTTGCAACATAAATTAAAAGACTTAATGGATCCATTTGATTGAGCATGTGTATGTACTGATTTATGTGCTATTGAGAATAACATGCTGTTATGATGAGTATATGTATATGTCTCGGTTTTATTTAATGAATGATTTGTGATGATATTATGTGATCGGTTTTGTTTATGAATATAGTTATTAATTGGACTTTTAATCCAATTCAATAACTATTATTTGATATGTTTATGCTCACCCCCTACTGTTGTCATTTTTCAGTGGATGAAGGGCCCAACCATGATATGAGAAGTCACTCAGCTGCTCGGAGTGTATTTTGGTAGAAGCCTTGGCCGGCTCCTGAGAATACCGAGTGTTTTATTTTTTTTATTGTAAACTTAAAAGAGCCGGTCGGCTTTTGTAAAATTGATTTTGTAATTGTTTAATTCAAATTCTGTTTTGAAAATTTGAATTATTTGCAAAATTTTATTTGATTTATCGGAATTTATTTTAAAATTAAGGATGCTATAACTTACTTAGGGACCAATTCAATATTCAGCCAAGGCTTCTTAGATATGCATTTGAAGAGCTTGAAGTGGAGAAGCTTAGAGATCTAAGGAGAAATTCAAGACGAGATCATTCAATACCTAGAAAGGCCTACATCAGATAGGAAGTAGTACATGTTAGTATTTTAAACTTAAATTAATTTTATCCCTTAATTAAATCTGAATGGTCATAATTAATTGTTCTCATTGGATACACGCTCTCTATATATATATATAATTGTTTACATGACTATACACCATATTTAAATACAATTATTTGGACAATTTAAATAATCAAGTATCAAGTATCAAATATACATGTAAAATAATCAAATTATTTTAATATAATTTGAATGCATAATAATCAACTATTAATGTTATTTCTAGTTATATTTTTTAACTATTTGATTATTATACACAATGACAAAATAACTTTTAATTTGGGAGGACATACTTTTAAAAATATCAAGATAAAGATATATAATTTTTTATTTTAATCTTCATTTTTTTAAAATCTTTTTGTCCTTTGAAGGCCTATTAACTTTTAAAAAAATCCTTATAACAATATATTAATAACTAGAGTTGTAAAAATACACTAGGTCATTAAAGCCAACTCAAATATACTTTGCCAAAACGTAGTACCCAGGCTCTAGAATTGAAGGCTTGATTAAAACATAACCTTTTTAGTCTGAATCATAAAATAAAAACCTGCGAAAATTCAAGTTGGGTGTAAAATGGCACTTATGACTCATTGTCCTATAAAAGTAATACATACATGGTGACAATATATATAAAGGCCTTTAACTTCAAAACCCATATAACGAAAAAATATTTTGAATCTAGACCATTCATATGAGTTGATTCGAATTGTCAGCTATATTAATATATGTCATTTTATTTAAAAATCTTATGTGAAATTAATATGATGAATCCGTATTTATTACATTATTATCAAGTATTAATGAGGACAAAAACCTATTATAATTAAGAGAATCAAAATCAAATAATTCATTTATAAATTTCTATACGTAGAGGGTGGGGAGCTGGCAAGGTTAGTTACATTGCATTCTATCCCGCAATTACCCATTTTCATAGGTGGAAGGAATGATACGGAGAACTTTGGAAGTTAAGATTAGTCCCCCACAACCAAAAAAAAAGAAGAAGTAAATACTATAAAAGTAACAATAAACAAAAACTTTATGGCCAATTAAATTTCCTTTTCTATCGTTTTCTTTCCCTTCCACCTCCCCACAATTATTTCCACATAAATCAACTACTACTTTATTGCATATTCTCTCTCTCTCTCTCTCTCTCTCTCTATATATATATATATATATATATGCACATTTCATAGACACAGTTCACTGAACCTTTTAATATCATATAGTTTTTTTATTGTATTAGTCAAGGCAATCAAATTAAGGTGGTGATCATCAGTGATCACAGAGAGAAAAGTGAGAGAATGAGAAGGGAGTGCCATTCATTGTTAAGGGGAGGGAGAGGGGATAGCAAATACAAACATGGGTTTTCTGTGGCTGAAATGGACTCACTAACAAGCATATGTGAGGTTGTGTTGCCTCCTTTGCCAATAGAAAATATCAGAAAGCAAGACCAACTTGTTCATGATGATGATTGTAACCAGTGTGTGCAGTCTTTCTGGAACTCTTCTGCTTCTCACCATGCAATCCCTCATGAGGTATATATTATACATACATATATAGTAGAATATCATAAAATTATAATTTGGACAAAACGTAAGTAGTTTTTTTTGTACTATATAATTCTCTGATTGAAATTAACAATTCACCTGCTAACCTTTAATTTAAGGCTGACCTTAATTAAGCAAACTAATAAAAGTGAAACTAGGGATTTGATTGAATAACAATATAAAAGATATTTATTAAATTGTACCCCTTCTATTTAAGAGTTTGTTCTCCACTGCCTTGTCTGCTCTTATCTTCAAGAAATTCCTATGTGCAAGGAAAAGGTGGGATGTACAAGCGGGACACATGTAGGTTCCATGTACATAGGTAATCATGACAAATCCTGCAAGTTGTTCATGTGCGTACTACTTGATCACATGAATATGGGGTATTCATGTAGTTTGAAATGAGTTATAGCAAGTAATCAAAACTGATATTTGTAGCCTTCGATAGATTTTGATTCATGAGAATCATATATTAATATATATATATATATATATATATATATATATATATATATATATATTAAAATATACGTGTGACCGTAACTAAAAATTATTAAATGTGATCTCCAGGCCCCAATACCCTTTTGACATCGTGTACCTGCAAAAGTAACTCGTAAAAAGTGAGACTGTGGAAGGTTGGCATCCAATTATTACTTGTCCTGGGGTTCAAAGCAATTTTCTTTTGAAGAACATGTGACATTCTTATATCCGTGTTCATAATTCGGTTAAATCTTCGTAGACAAAATTTCACCACCCATAATAATGATTGTGCCCAAATCGAATCCAAGTAGACATGTCAACCTTTAAATTTCCATGCTAATACCGAACGTGTTGATTTTCTCGACAAATAAGTTTGTATCTGAATTAATTACTAGTATATTCACTTTTGATTCAATTTAATAAACTTTAATATTTACATACTATAGTTTAAGGATGAATATTTAACTCATCTTCTGCATTATTAGTTCTTACGATTGTTTTGTTATTTATTTTTTAATTGATAACCATCTCATCTTAGCGTGAGAAACTGAAAATTTTCCGCCAGCAAAGATAAGAAATGGTCTATATTACCATCTTACCCAAAAGGCGACACATTAGTTTATAGACTGAACTATATCCATGAATTCATTTTATTCAGTAAAATTTTGAATATATATATTTTTTTATCATTTACATTTTACAATCAATTGCAGTCATAAAGAATTTAGAGCCAAGTGGTGATACAAGGGGTCAGAGTAATTAGTATTTAATCTGCGTTAGGTATAAAACCGTTTTATCAGGTTTTAATGTATGTTAAAATGAAATAAAACTTGTTAGATTCCAATTCTTTTCCAACCTTATTGTTAAGATATTAAATTACTTTCTGGAATCTGTTCATGCGGTGGTATTTTCTTTTAAAAAAATTCTTTAAGCTGAACTTAAACCATAATCGTAATGTTTGTCAAATTAATTGAATAATCTTTTGTGTACCTTCTTCATATCTTATATACATTATGTTTTGTTTTCAATGGCAACAGGTGGCTGAGATATTAGTGAAGAGGGGCTTGATAGAAGCAGTAATACTGGTTAGAGTGGTTTTATGGTTGCTAGCAACAAGGTTGGGCACCTTGTTGCTCTGTGGGTCACTCTGTATTGGCGAGAAATGGCCCTTTATCAACAACTTCTCAAGCATATCTTTGGAGAAAAGAGAAAAGGTTATGCAGAAGTGGCTGAAGCATGGGTTCCTCACACCTATTAGAATGGCATTTGTATACATCAAAGTCTTGTGCGTCTTTGTATTCTTCTCTTGGGTACTCCTCAACCTTGGTCCAAAATTCTCTTATTACTTATTATCTTTGTCCTTTGTTTTACTGGTTTTTCTAACACATGTTAAGTGTTAACTTTGTATCAGATAAAAGGTTTTTATTAGAAATTATATTGAAACTGGATATTTATGGAAATTTCATAAATATTAATTAAAAAAACCGATGTTTTGCTTGTCATATGTATATAATGGATTCATATTAGAAAAATTGTTTACTTAACATGCCACAAACTTTTGTTTTAAAAAAAGAACAAATACTGAACATTTATAAAAAAAATTATTGAATTTTTTTGCAGGTTGATGAGAATGGTGATAACCCAGCATGGACAGCTATTGGATATGAGGCACCAGTTGATGAGAATTTAACCAATGCCTCCAACAGTAGGCCCCTTGAGAAGGGCATTGTAGAAACCATCAATGAATCTGACGCAACTATTCAACAATCTCTTGCTAAGAAAGGCCTGAATGTTACAGTAGACTTCAGAAGCAACATCCTCGAAGTTAAATGTGATGCACTAATTGTTGGGTCTGGTTGTGGTGGAGGTGTTGCAGCAGCTGTTCTCTCAAGTGCTGGTCACAAGGTGGTTGTTCTTGAAAAAGGCAACTATTTTGTTCCTCAGGACTATTCATCTCTAGAAGGGCCATCCATGGATCAATTATATGAAACTGGAGGGATCCTTGCTTCTGCAGACTCCAGAATACTTGTTTTGGCAGGATCAACTGTTGGTGGTGGCTCTGCTGTTAATTGGTCAGCGTGTATTAAAACACCAAACAAAGTGCTGAAAGAGTGGTCTGAGAACCACAAGCTTTCCTTCTTTTCAAGCCAAGAGTATCTCTCAGCAATGGAAACTGTGTGTGAAAGGATTGGAGTCACAGAAAACTGTACTCAAGAGGGATTCCAAAATCAAGTACTGAGAAAAGGGTGCCAAAATCTTGGCCTTGAAGTTGACTATGTGCCAAGAAACTCATCAGGGAATCATTACTGTGGTTCATGTGGCTATGGTTGTCCAAAAGGAGAAAAACAAGGGACTCAAGCTACATGGCTTGTAGATGCTGTTGACAAAGGTGCAGTGATAATTACAGGATGCAAAGCTGAGAGGTTCTTGTTGGAAAGTAACAAGAGTGGAAGTGGAAGAAAGAAGAAATGCTTGGGAGTGCTGGCAAAAACATTGAACAGCAGGGTCACAATGAAGCTGCAAATTGAGGCCAAAGTGACAATTTCTTCTGGTGGGGCACTTTTAACACCCCCTTTACTAATCTCTAGTGGATTAAAGAACAACAACATTGGTAGGAACCTTCACCTGCACCCTGTCCTAATGACATGGGGATACTTCCCGGAATCAAACACAGAACTCAAAGGGAAAGTCTATGAGGGAGGTATAATCACATCAGTCCATAAAGTACCATCAACAGACTCAGAATCAGATGCAAGAGCCATAATTGAGACACCTTTGCTAGGACCAGCATCATTTGCTTCACTATGTCCTTGGGAGTCAGGACAAGACTTCAAAGAAAGAATGCTAAATTATCCTAGAACTGCACATTTGATCACTATAATAAGAGACAGGGCTTGTGGGCAGGTAACAACAGAAGGAAGAATCAACTACAAAATGAACGCAATTGACAGAGAGAACATGAGGGCTGGCTTGCAGCAAGCACTGAGGATACTAATAGCTGCAGGAGCAGTTGAAGTAGGCACACACAGAAGTGATGGTCAGAGAATCAAGTGTAGCGGAATCAGTGAAAATGAAGTGCAAGAGTTCTTAGATAGTGTGTATCCAATGGAAGGGGCACTTTCACTAGGTGAGAAATGGAACATATATTGTTCTGCACATCAAATGGGGAGCTGCAGAATGGGGGACAATGAAAAAGAAGGTGGAGTTGATGAAAATGGAGAGACATGGGAGGCTGAAGGGTTATTTGTTTGTGATGCAAGTGTGCTTCCAAGTGCTGTTGGTGTCAATCCCATGATCACAATCCAGTCAACTGCATACTGTATCTCAAGTAGAATAGTGGATTATCTTAGAAGGGGTCAAATGTCACAAGTTTGTTAATTTTTCTTCTTCTTTTGAACCAGGCAACTTGAGTTTGATTATCAAATTATGTCTATGTATTGAATATGCTTGGTGGTGTAAAAGAATATTTTATACTGCTAATCATTCATAAAATATCATGTCATAAGAAATTGTTGAAATTTATAATAATTGGTTTGGATTCATATTTTTTATATGTTTTTAGGGAAAAGTTTAGATAATCTAAGTTATTGTCAAGATAGCATGTCTTAAAGCTTAATGAGTTTTTAGAGAAATATTTATAGATCACTTATCAACAAGGTCATTACATTTATAAAATTTGAATCGTGATTTTATAGTCACAAATTTAATTTTTAATTAATTGGATCAAGTTTTTGTTGGAAATTATGTTATATTTTCAAAAGTTTTAAATAATATTTTATCTTATTTTAATTAAAAAGGAGTAACAAATTATTTTATAAAATATTATTTATAACTTATAGACAAATTTTGATTAAGTCAAATCTTATCTCTAAACTTAGTCAAAGTTTATCTCTAAATTAGTTAGATATTATCTACAACTAAGTCAGGTATTATCTAACTGACTTCTACTCCTATTTAATTAAACAGTTTTCTCTCTCTAGAGAGATACACAGATACTCCTATTTAATTAAACAGTTTTCTCTCTCTAGAGAGATACACAGATGTAGATACAATTCTTTGGTCTTGGTTACCAAAAACAAATTTATTTTTCTACTAGTTATGTTCGTATGTTTATTTTAGAAGGAGCTGTTATATCGTGGAGATACGTCAAAGGTGAATAAATTTTAAGGATAGTGTTACAGCAGCTCATAAAAATAAAAATATCCCAACAATCTTAAGGATTTATTCGATTTTCTTTTTTGATTTATTCTTGATTTCCCTCCTCTTATCTTGAAGTCCCTATACTAGATGATGAACGTGCATAACCTCCTGATTTACAAAGCTGTTCTGCACTGGGTGCATCTCTATCTCTGACGCATGGTTCTATGGCCTAAATCCCGCACCGAATGCCTTGCTGCTCTTCAAAAGCAACAGGAATGGTGGCTTGCGAATTACAATTGCTTGATCCATCAAAGAATCCGGGTAAGAAAAATTTTACAACTTTTGTGTGTGGAATTTGGAACTTGCGGATTAAATGAAAATAATTGAAGACGGAGCTGTGTTAAATAAAAAAAAAAGGAAAAGAATGAAGAAATAATTAAATATTGCAATGTGTTTGAATTAATACTTGAATAACTAAATTCAGTTACTTAGTGGAACTTTAAAACTGTGATATAAATTGCTTCATGTAATGGTAAGTCTTCAAAGCTTCATCTTTCATTTTTGTGTCATATCCTGTGTTATTTTTATTGTTATTGTTACATATTTTGAAGAAATTGTTTGATTTATTAGTTGCATGTTTGATATTTTTTAAAAGAACAATTCCTAATATAAATATTGTCACTTTCAATTCAACCTTGCAATTTGACATTTTCACAACATGTTCAATATTTCATTGGATTAATATTCAAGCATGCTAACTAGACATGTCTAGAACCAAGAAATTTGTCAACTTCATAGGTTGCTTTAGCATTGAAACACGTTAAAATTATAACTATTCTTTTTTGGTGGCATGGCTTGCTTTTTGTGTCAGTGTTTTAGATTGTGGTTGTAACTAAAAAAAAACCTTCCTGTTGTAGCCATTGTGATGAATTTGGCAATAATTTAGGATGTGATGCAGTTGTGGATAAAAAAAAGTTTCATATTACAACTGCAATTGTTGATGACAATTGAAATATGAAACACTTGTGGAGGGTTAAAAGGCCTGGATATTGTTGGCCCACAATTTAAAACATCTCAGGCTATATTTTATTGAAATTGTGTGATTCTTCTTTGAGAGTTAAAATTGTGCTATGTTATTTGTTGGCAGCATGTAATTTTTAGTTGTGTATTTCTTTTTCTTGTTTATTCGATCAATGTTTAGTTACCCTTCATAGTTCATTCTTGATTCCATTTTCATCATTCACTCTCTCAATCTAAGGTATGTTATTGTTTAGTATATATATGGAATAAATTATGAGGTGGTTGTTAAATTACTACCATGGTAATTTGTGGTAATTGTGAGGTGGATGGTCTAAGAACTCTACTATGTTGTCCGACACAATAGCCTGATGATGTGAATATATGATAAGTATCTGAGTTATAGAAAAGGCTTGTTTCCTAAACATATAAATGATGACATAAAAAAAGAGATATGAGATATGTAGCTATTTTCATAAAGGAAAGATAGAGTTTAAACTATCTTATTATACCGTTGGAGAGCTTAATTCAATAAATTTGGATGGCGATAAATATGTTTAAGGTATAATTGTAAGGAAGTGTGATAGTATAAAGTTATCATAAAAGATGATTTTAAGAAACTTTCCAAGAAGTTTGAGTTATGAAGTACAATATCAATGAGAATCTCTTATTATGATACCACTTAATTAAAAAATAAAATAAAATAAATGTTGATTTGTTGCCCAATACGTGTACATCCAAATTGTTGAGAGCTTATTGAGTTTTATGAACTCATGATGTTATTGTTAATAACAAATGCTATTAATTAAGGTGATAATAATTTTTATATGGTTGTTGAATTACAATCATTGTGAGCATAATTATTTTAATCATATATAAACAATAAATAAATGACTAAAATATTATAATATATTGAGTTGAGAAAGAGTGTTTATCTTTATTATTATTTTTAATTTTTTTGCTCTAGAGAATGATTGTTTATAGTATTACATATGAAATTTTTGCAATCAATGACATTAGCATGACATAAATATATTGTTTCATATAGATGACTTTAAAATGTACCAATAGTAAGTGAAAGATAGTAAGCACTCATCGATATTTTTGTAATAATTTAATTTTGTTTATTGATATAATTTTATATCATAGTAAATAACTTTATTGTATTGTAATTGTGTAAAATGCAAATGTCTTTATGTGATTGCTTTACTAAAGTGATATCGTTGTATCAATTGATTGGTAAATAAAAGGATCAACAATGACTTATACTTATGGGTTGATTTGAATATGCTTGAAATTTCTTAGCATATGGCATAAATCAGTCAGTCAAATTTAATTGATTTTAGTTTAATTATGAATTATAATTATGCATAATATGTGTGACATAGAGTTGCATTATAATTTAAGAGTTCGTTTGGTATGTAGTTAAGAAAACAGGGTGTAGAAAAAGGAAAAATTTAAAGGTTAATATTAATCCTTCATGTCGTTCGAGACCGTAGAATTTATTTCTCCTACTTGTAAACCTCGTTTGCAAGTGGGCAACTTTTAAACAAACGGGCCATAAATGTTGAATTTCAAACATAAAAGATATGTATATGTAGAAATATTGTAAGTAATTAGATACTTGAGAGTGTGTATACTATCTTTGTGAAAGAAACAAATATGTTTTTAAATGTTTGATCATAAGGAAATGGGTTGCATAATGTTTGTCATATATATTGTTTTGGAAAATTGTCATGAAATTTGACTTATTAATTAATGAACATCCCTTACGATAATATCAATAAAAAAATATAGTGAATGTTTAATTGTTTAGATATGAGTATGTCATAATTAATATTTATTGAATTATGTGTACCTATGAGTTATTATGAAAATTTTACTATGCATGAAGAACTCATAAAGTAAGAGAACTCGTAAAGTACTTGAGAGGTACTAAAAACTTTGGTATGATTTATAATGAGTTTATTAATTTTTATGAAATTATAAATTTTTATATGTTGTGTTTATTGGATTCATGAAGTGTTTGAGAGATACTATAAATTATGGTATCATGATAGTGTATGTTGAGAATTTCCATCATACTAATGTTATGGTGACGTTGTTTGAATCCAATATTAAACGAGAATAAATTTCAATTGAATTTATTTTACTCTTGGAATAGAAGAGTTAAGATATTCCTTAATTTGGAGTTTTTCATTATGTTATTGACATAATGATGTTGAGTAGCTAATTTAATTTAGTTGATTTTGAATTTTCCACTGCGGTGATGTTGACTAATTTAATTTAGTCGAGACTAAATTTCATTTTAGTTTACCTTAAAGAAAATTGTCACTTGAAATTTATCAAGTAGACTTGTGTAGCCTAAATTGAATTGAAGGCCCAAGTTTATCACTTGGTAAAATTTAAGGCTAATCAACTAAGAAATTTTTCTTAGCATATATATGGAAGAAATGTGTCTTCCTAAATTGTATATTGTGATTGCCAATAGACAAAAATGACTAATAGTATTTATATTAAGATCTCGAGATATGTACATGTATATTATAATCAAGTAACGTAATTATAAATCATGGATTAGAATTATTTGATCTTGAGTCTCACAAAGTGAAAAGCTAGTGAGTCAAACACTGAGGGAAATAAGACTTGAGCCATTTATAACTAACAGTGATGGTAACCCAGCCTTTGTGATTAGAGATCCCATGAAGAAGGTTCATATGGGTAATAACAAGTCACTTAGTTAGTCTTGCTAGCACTTTTTTCTTTTTTTCTTCCTATGGTGTATGTGAGAATATATGAGAAGTGATAGACTGCACTGAACGATGGTTAAGCTTAAAAGCTTTTAATGGTTTTCATATCTCTTATGATGCATTATACACTTAATGAAAACACCTATGTGAGTGTGGAGTGAGATTGCTCCTATAGAATTAAATGGAAAAATTTCTAGAGCACTCATGAATTAACAGGCACGCGCACGGCCTATTAGCGCAAAACCGTGATAAGGTAGAAATTGTAGGGGTCTGAGATGATTGATAAACCTCTATCATACACTAAAGTGTCATTGGTTCATAGAAGTATTGCTTCACCATTGCACTATATGTTAAGTTTATTAGTCTAAAGTATGGTTCATAATTCAAAAGAGACTTATGCATCAATATCCATATGGTTAACCCAAATAAATTGTTTTTATTTTGAAAGATTAAATATATTTAAAGCTTTTGAAATATGTAGGAGATTTTTGAAAATTATGTTATATTTCAAAAGTTTTAAATAATGTTTTATCTTATTTTAATTAAAAAAGAGTAACAAATTATTTTATAAAATATTATTTATAACTTATAGATAAACTTTGATTAAATCAAATTTTATCTCTAGACTTAGTCAAAGTTTATCTCTAAGTTAGTTAGATATTATCTACAATATCTAACTGAGTTCTATTCTTATTTAATTAAATAGTTTTTTCTCTCTCTAGAGAGATACATATATCCGGATACAATTCTTTGGTCTTGGGTTACCAAAAACAAATTTATTTTTAGGCGAATAAATCCTTAAGAACAGTGTTACCACACGTTTCAGCTCATAAAAAATTAAGATATCCTAACAGTTTTAATATCAAAATTTTTAATCAATTAAAAATGTAATGAAGTGACTGCTGTGATATTTCATAAGAATTTATAACATTGTATATCAAATGGAACTAAGCATCTCTGTGTATTTATTTGAAATGCTGATATTATTCCTCTACAATACTGAGGTTTGTTGGGTAAGGTGAGGTGGCTGGCTAAGAACCTCCAAAGAAAGTAACGCTTTTGCACGGTTTTAATGTGAATAGGAAATGTGTCATTATCATCTCACGATCATATAGACAGAAATAGTATAGAAGAGAATGTTGTATTTGTCTTGATTACATCAATTGTATACAATGATATATATACACGTTTGCTAATAATTGATTTCCTATAAATTAGCTAAATCTCTATAAATTAGGTATTCAACTGGCATTTGGCTTATCGCAGATTTAATCATGTAATCTAATTATTATAAGGTTTACGTATTTGGTCATAAAAGTTTTTTAGTTTTGTAAAAAGTTTTTTAAATTTTTTTAAGGTTTAGTTTCTATAAAATTATAAGTGTTTGTGATAGGTTGCTAGTGTTAATGTTTTCCGTTAACTATAGATGTGTTAGATGGAGAAACCACATGAGTTGAGCTATGTGTACATACTGTTATCTTAGTAGGCATTATTCAAGGTTTATGCATTTGGTCCTTGAAGAGTTTTCAATTTTTATCAAAAGTCCAAGTTTTTTTTAAGGTTGTAGTCCCTGTGAAAGTATAAGAGCTCGTTTGATGTCTAGTTGGGAATACAGAGTTATGAAAATGAAAAAATTTAATAGTTAATATTAATCTTTCATACCATTTAAGACATTCAAAACTCCTTTGAATCAACTGATTTTTTTTTGTTAGTCAAACCTCGATTTAGTTGGTCAAACAACCTCTAAATGTTTGTCATAAATCTCTACTATTAATGTCTTTTGTTAATTGTTGATTGTAGACACAGAACTTGGGTTAAGTTGCATGTCCTATTATTGATGGATTATTATCCTAGTAGAGATTATTTAATATCCATTAAACAAAGACATACGTCTCGATTGATGTAGTTTCTCTGTCTTCTCTATTTGCTACATTAATAGTGAACAAAAGAGACAATTTTGACAAAATTAAAAATTTTTATACTTATGAAATACATAATTAAACCTTATTATAATTTACGTAGCCACTGTAGTATAATAATAGTCATTCTCTAACTGCCTCTCGCTAATGAGGGGTGATAACATCACGTAAAGTTTGTCTTGAAACAAGCTGAAACGTGAGTGAGAGAACACCTATGATGCATCAATACAATACGAATATCTAAGATGGTATGTTTATTTTTAAAAAATATAAGATACAACACGTTTATGATATATTTATAATATAAATAAATTTTCAAATTCAAAATAAAAGTTGGACATCATTATTTATAGAATAGGAATTGCAAGACTGATAATATAACAAAATGACAAGATTAATTTAACAAAAAGACCAAAGCAAAGTGATTTGTTGATGGTGGCAAAGTTATATAATAATATATTATGATATACGTTCACACTTTGTAGTTTTTAATATTATATACTATTTATATATTCAAGTAGAGACAAAATAACTAGCAGATAAAAATAGAGACTATATAACATATTATAAATTATAACACTCAAGTAGAGACAAAAGCAAAACAAGGACTATATAATAGATTATGAATTATAAACTTAGTGTTTTCAAAACCCAAGTTTAACGGTGCATTTTCAGAGCACAGTGCATGCCTTCAGCACAGGAGGGGTGGTGCTTTCAAGTTTCAACGCAGGAGGGAACAAATGAAGCGTGATTCGTGAAGAATAGCAAGTAGGAGTGACATTTAGTAAATGTTTAAGACGTGAAAAAGCATATTTTAAGGGAATTGAAGAATCTGAATAATGCGTATCAAAATTGCGAGAGACACAAGACGGTCGAAATGTCCTCCAACCGCATCGACTATACAGATATGTATCGCCAGCACACTGCTTGAAAAGTCACGAATCAGATTTTAGACGAGAGCGCCCTTATCAAACAATCTCTTATTTCGTCCATGGAGATGCCGTCATTAA
Organism: Clitoria ternatea; assembly: GCA_037962975.1. Classification (NCBI taxonomy): domain Eukaryota; kingdom Viridiplantae; phylum Streptophyta; class Magnoliopsida; order Fabales; family Fabaceae; genus Clitoria; species Clitoria ternatea. The sequence continues at coordinate 10,871,732 of CM075676.1, forward strand.
TGAATCGAATCAAATACTTGATTTGTTAATTGGTTCAAGTCAAGTTTATTAATTAAATAAGTTAAACTTGAGTTAAGTATAGTTTCATTTATTTAATTTATAAGTTAGTTTGATAAATATATATATATAATTTTATATAAATTTTTATTATTTTAAAATTTTCAAGTTATAATTGTTTTAAGTTTCAATTTTATAAAATTTTTATTTTACCCTTAATTTATAAAAAACAATTTTCTACAATTTTTAATTTATCTTTCATTTTTTATTTTTCATCAAAATGAAAGTAATAAGAGTTTAGAAAACTTGAGGACTTCAGCTTGCGAGTTCATAAGCTGAATCAAATAGTTCATAAACATCAAAAAGTCAAACTTGAGTTGAAAATCTTGGTTTCCTAAGGAAAACATAATAACCAACCATTAACTTACTATCATTAGTACTAGTGGCCCATTTTGCATAAGAAAATCCAATCAAGTCTAACTCTTTTGAGATTTTGACATGCAAACCATGATTCATAGTTCCTGAAAGAAAGTGATTAATTACTTTCACTCCTTGTCAATGTTCAAAAGTTGGACTACTTATGAATTGACTCGACTCAGTTTGTTAACTAAGTAAGCAATGTTAGGTCAAGCATTAGTCAAATTAAAGTACACCAATAGCTTGCTTGTACATAATTGGATTCTTCAAAAGCTCTTCATTTGCATCCAACTCTTTGTTTCTCTCTAAACCATTAGAGTTAAGCATAGGGTAACATTTTCTAACTTGAATTTTTTCAACAAATCTGAAATATATTTGGTTTGCTTTAGGAATATTCCTCTATCATTCCTTTGTACAAAGTAGTGCAATTCCAAGGTCCTTTAATGAGAACACTACATTAAGCTGTTAAATAAATGTTTTCAAAAAGTTAGAATTGCTTCCGATCACAATAATATCATCTAAATAGATCAACAAAAGGATTATATGATCTCACTAGTGCAAAAATAGGCTATGAACACAGTGGTATGAACTCAGTTTAATGAAAAAACGTGTTTAAAAAGAGGCGGTGGCAATTTTGAAATTATGAGAACAATATAGAAACTCGGTTCCACGCGGAACCAAGTTCTTAGGTTCCACATTCTCCTTTTTAAATTTTTTTAAAAAACACCTAGGAACACAGTTCGCACGCAACCGAGTTCTTAGATCTTTATTTTTTAAAAATTTTTTAAAAAAAAAACCTAGGAACTCGGTTCCCACGCAACTGAGTTCTTAGGTCTTAGGTTTTTTATTTTAAATTTTTTTAAATAGAACTAAGAACTCAATTGACCTGCAATCGAGTTCTTAGATCTTTATTTTTTTAATTTTTTTTAAAAACTGAACTAAGAACTAGGTTATTGATAACAACCGTGTTCGTAGCTTAACCACTCATTCTTATTTAAACCTCAAAACCTTTTGTAAGTGAAACATTGTTTCAAACGTTCTTCTTCTTGTTCTCCATTAATCTCTTACTTCCACTTTCATTGCGTGTCATGACTCTTTGCTTCCACTTTTTTTTGTCATTGCACGGGTTTCTTCTTCTCTCTACATTACTCGTCATCTTCCTCATAGTGTTTAGAAAGGTTAGTTTTTTCTTGCCCCTGTTATGCTTTGCTTACTATTTGCTTACTGTTATTGTTAATGGTTTCCTTAGTACTGTTAATGGTTTCGTTGGTTGCGTTGCTTACTATTTGCTTGCCCCTATTATTGTTAATGGTTTCCTTAGTACTACGTTGCTTAAGGTAACTCTTTAATTTTTTTTATGAGACCTAAGAACTCGGTTGTCGAGCAACTGTGTTCTTAGATCTCTATTTTTTATTTTTTTAAACTGAACTAAGAATTTGGTTCACAACTTAACCAAGTTCCTAGGATCCTAAAAACTTGGTTTTTGTCAATAACCGAGTTCGTAGCTTAACCGCTCATTCTTAATTAAAACCTCAAAACCTTTCGCAAGTGTAACATTGCTTTGAATCTTTTTCTCCCTATTCTCCCACAATCTCTTGCTTCCACTTTCATTGCTCGTTGTGACTTTTTGCTTCCACTTTCTTATGTCATTACGTAGGTTTGTTCTTCTCTCTACATTGCTTGTTATCTTCCTCATAGTGTTAAGAAAGGTTAGTTTTTTCTTGCCCCTATTATGCATTGCTTACTGTTATTTTCTTACTATTACTGTTAATGGTTTCCTTAGTACTGCGTTGCTTATTGTTTGCTTGCTCCTGTTACTTCATTGTGTTATGTGTGAGGCCTGTTATGCGTTGTGTTCTTCATTGTATACTCATTGCTATTGTATACTCGTTGCGCGTATACTCTTTGCCATTGTCATTACTATGTTCTTCATTACACGTATACTTCTTGCCACATTGTATCTCGTTGCGCTATACTCATTGCCATTGTATACTCATTGTCACATTGTATCTCGTAGCGCTATACTCGTTGCCATTGTATATTCTCTTTTTTTGTACACTAGAAAGGAACGATGGAAAATATTTGACCCATACAAGATAATTTCTTCTAAATAATTAAAAAGAAGTTTCAAATCCAATTTTTTCTTATACAATATTTTAAGAGATGAAGTGAAGTGTTTAGGAAGTGTTATCCTTTGCATGAATGCTAAGAGAAGTGATGGAGTGGTTTGGGCTTAATGTTGTTGGACGAACGGTGATGGTTCACATGAGAAGAGAATGAGAGAAAGAAGAAGTGGTTGGCTGCCCAAACTTAGAGAAAAAGAATGGAAGAGTTTTTTGGAATAATGGTTTGCATGTGGTTTCTCCTTGCAAGCCAAGGAGTCCACGACCAAGAAAGTAGAGAGGAGAGGTGTCAAGCTCTCCTCATGCATGGCTAGGTGTCAGGCTCAGCTAATGGAATGTAGAGAAAGGAGTTTTCAAGGGCTAGGCAAGTGTCCAAGTGATGTTGCCATGTGATTGGTCCACTTAGCGTGCATGGCTAATGTGTCAACAACAGGTTCAGCAACTTGTTCGAGTTATTAAGAGGTGTTGCGGGCTGAATTAGAAAAATTCAAAACATGAAAATTGTAGATCATTGTCTTATCTTTAAAGCGATATATAACATGAAAAAACCTATCATCGGACGAGGGAGATATGGCCGTTTTACAAAAACTATCCAATGTTGTTATGGGATTTAAGTTTCTTACAAGAAATAATTTTTTGGGCCAAATTGGTAAGGAATTAGTCTTTGTGCACTTCATCAAAATTGTAGAGGATTGAGTCTAAAAATTTTGGCGAAAGAATTGTTCGATTTCCTGGTCAAACGAGTGAGAAATGCAGAAAACATTGGACATAGTGCAGGCTGTCTCTAAGAAAATGTGAATCAATGTGGTATTTTAAATTCTGGGATTTATTGAGCAAGAATAGGCTTTTGAGGTCAACATTAAAGTTGTAGATAATTTTGATATAAAATTTTTGGAACAAGGACGACTCAATTCCAACAACAGGAGAAGAAATTATGCCTAAAATACGTACATGTGCGTAGATTGGTTTATACGGTTAACTTGCAATTAAGTCCTCGGAGGGTCAAGTGACCAAAAACGGGCCTCGTGCCCTTTACGAAAATCACTAGACATGACATGGGGTCATTACCAAGATAAAATAACTTGGCTCAGGTACTTCAGACATTCTCTTGACCATAACCGAGGAAAATACGTATTAATTTAAGCTTTACATAATACTTTTCAATTACTAAGCTTTTCTTAACTAAATATAATTATTCTTTTTCAAAAAATTAATGATAAATAATCATATTACTCCTTGAGATCCTTCTAAAACATTAATCACTTTTAGACAAGCAAGTCAGTCGTAGCCTAACCATCATTACACCTAACATTTAACACAAAATATTATACTTGTCCCTAGGGACCAATCACTAAAAAATGAGGGTTGTTACACATACAGATAGCAAATGCTAATTGATAGGGTGTGGTGTCTTGGTCTTAGCTTTAGGACTAGTTTATGTTCTGTTATACATGTAGTAGCTTTGGATTCCCTCAATTTTGAGCATTCTGTCATTTGTATGCACTTGGGTCAAGTTTTTGCATAAAGTAATTGATTACTACATATTTGTTTGTTGAAATAGGTTTTGGTTCATTAGTAATCTATTATCCCAGACATGGTAATCGATTACTAAATAAGTGGTAATCAATTACTATGGTTGTGGTAATCGATTACCCAATCCCTGTTTGTTGAATAATCAATTACCCTGAGCATGGTAATCGATTACCCAACCTTAAATTACATGAAAACACACTTGCAACCTTTAGTGGACCTTTTTAGGTGACTGAATGAATGTATACATTAGAAATGTGAATTGGATGGATTGGTTGATGTTATATGGACTATTGCTAGTGATAAATTGGATGTATGGTATAATAATTCTTATGACTTTAAATGAAGATGTGGCTAAGTGCTTTGATGATGAAGCGTGATATAGTGGTATAAACATGAGATGATTTATATGATAGGTTGGTATATGTATCCCCATGTGAATTAGGAATAGCTATATGGTTGTGGAGAATTATTGGTATGAAAGTTAAAAGATGACATAATAAGATATAAAGGCACTTAATGTGCCATGAATCATATATATAAATAACGCATCTTGGGATGTAGAGTTCCCTTAATTACTAGCCTGGAAGGGGCAATTTTATGATGAACAAAGGCCCTATGAATATAATCTTTATGATCTATTGACACTCTAGAACAGGATGTTCTAAAGTCGACCCATAACATAATGGATGATAGTGTTGCAAGGGGTGTTCTAGTTCAGTAAAAAGATTATGATTATGAGAATTGTTACACTGTAGTGATTACCCATCATTTAGAATGGCAAGCTTAGTTTGGTTAAACTAGCTTGAAAATGAGCTCATAAGAATGATTGGAAAGATGTGGGAATGTTTTAATCCATTTGGTTCATTTTTGTAAGAAAGCAATGGATGCATGACATTGGCCAAAAGTTTGGTAAATTTGATGAACTTCATAAATATGCAATTCATGATGAGTCTTGGCTTAGAAATCGGTTTAGGATAGGTAATGTATGTGTGTGTTAGTGAATGGATCTTCACATGACCTCGAGACTTAAATTACGAATCTTAAGGTGATTGTTAAAAAAAAGAGAATCTACCTCAATCTCTTTACGTCCCAGAAATTGCCTTGAGAATCGTGATCCAAATTTCAGGTGTCTCATATATGACTTAGTTTTAAATATTAAAATTCCCTTATATTTATTAATAAAATATATAATATATAATTATAATAACTAAGGATATTAAGAAGACTATTTCAATTTTTATTTTAAATTAATTAAATACAATTTTTTTGTGTAAAAATAAATAGTTAAATAGTTATATCATCTAATACTATCCTCGACGAATTTAGAAAATATATGCATGATTATAGATACGATATTTGTTACATATCTTATATTAATTGTCTTCTATTTTTATAAATTTCAATGAGTTATATATTTTTTCTCTTTATAATTATTATAATAAATCTAAATTTGATTTTAATTTGATATCTTAGAGATTACATTTGTAGTACATATTCCATTACAAATATCCATGTTTTAAATTTTAGTAATGCTAATTGGTGTTGACTACATTTTTAAAGTTATATTTTTTAAAATAAAATAACATCATAAATTGAACCTTACATTAGGTTATTTATCAAAAATTAAAATTACTTAAGTACATGGAGATAAATAACCACATATAGAATTCCCAGTGACAATCTAGTGTCTTGTTGTAAATATAATTTTTATTCTAATTTTATATTATTGAATTATATATTTAATTAATATATGTAATTAATATTTGATGAATAAGTAACATATCTAAAATATAAAAGAAAATATATTTGATGAAGCAGTTAATTATTTAATTATTTCATTTAAAAATACTTTTACATGTTTAAACTTGTTATCTTATGTTATATAATATTATGTCATTTTTATATATCAGATATATCTTTATAGATTTATCTAATAGGTTTGTTTTATAAATAAACTTTTAAATAGATTTTTAGACCAAGTTAAGCTTCTAAAGTGCAAGGTTGATAAGCTTCTTGAGTGAAACAAACGCTGACTACGGTGACAATCATATCCTTAAGTTAAAAATGGTATTGTCCCTCTCTCCTAAATTCAAGTAAATAAAGATGATGAAAGAGACCAAGTTAAACTAATGTGTTAACTAAGTTATTAAAGATGATGAAAGAGACCAAGTTAAACTAATTTAATGCAAGAGACACTTCTAGGTAAAAAATCTTAAAACTCTAACCGTAATCAAAATCACAACAAAACAGGCCATTTGCATTATAAATTTTTTATTTTTAGTTTTAATTATAACTGTAATCATTCCACTTCCTATTTTAAAAATTTTAAATAGGAAATACTAAAAACAACTTTTTTTTTTCTGGTTTCATTTCTTGTTTTCATAATTTTTTTAAAAAGAAACATAATAATAACTTTATAATTAAAATTATAAACAAAAATAAAAATAAAAAAGATTTTTCAAATGGTTCATGTTTAGTTCACAAGTTTTTTAGGAAAAATAAAAAACTATTCTTAAAAAAGTTGAAAAAATAGAAAAGGTGTTTGTTTACAAAATATTCAAAGAAAATTTATAGGAAACTGAAAACCGACAAAATAACTAAAAAAATAGAAAAGTTTTTCAAAATTTTTTATAGCTATTTCAAAAAATAAAAATTTTAAAAAACAAACAGATTTTTTTATAAAAAAACTATAATAATTTTATATAACTAAGCGCATAATTAAATACTATTATCATTCCCAACAACGAAAATTATACCCAAATGGAGGTCCTACATTGAAACGCGGAAAACACCACGGCTAAAAGTGTCGTTTGAATCAGCAGGGAAAGGAAAAATAAACGTCTCGTCGTTCAGGTCCGAGCTTGCCCCGCTTCCCCGTCTTGGATCCGTTAATGGAAGAAGAAAGGACATAGAAGTGCGCATCTACTTCAACTCCAATTCCTCTCAGTGTTCTTCCTTCTTCAATTCGATCTTGTTTGTTCCCAACATTTTCAGTTTTAAGAATGTCGGAGCGAGACGTAGGTTGGGATTTTCACCTCCGGAAATTGTCTATTAGTGGCAGAGACTCCAACACCGCTAACGATCCCGCTTCTGATCCCGCTCTTCTTCTTTCCGTAACTCTCTCTATTTCATCAATTTTCTACGTTTTTCATTTCAATTATTATTCGCCTTTTTATATTATTTTATGATTATTTATTATTAGGTGAAGAAGCTTCATGAATTATGCAAGACCGAGAATTCTGAGGATTTGGTAGCTAGGGTTTATCCACAGATCAACAAGATTTTCCAGCGTGCCGTGGCTTCCCTTGCTCAATCTCGAACCTCCAATGGCCTTCTTTTACTCGTATGTTTGTTTTTTCAATTGATAATTTTACCCTAATATTTGCTTTCTCTGAACTTCAATTTGATTCAGTGTTTAATCATTTGGTTCTCAGGCAATTCTTCAGTTTTACCTAGACTTTGGGGAGCTTGTTCTTCATGATGCTGATCCTAGTCTTAGGACGTTTTTTCGTTCGTGCTTGAGCAGGTAATTATTGTTAGTATTATTAAAGGTACTATCAAGTGGCCGTGATATGGTGATAATAGTTAAATTTGACTGCATAATATGATGGTTAAGAATGAATTTAAGAAAATCTGTTTTGACCATATATGTATAGTTGGATGATAAAAAATTATTTACTAAAAGTTCTTTTGAGGGGTTGTTCTGTTAAAGATTGCATGTCATCTTACTGACCATGTAATCTTTACTCAATCCTTCCTAGATAACATGGGGAGGAAGGAGAGAGGAGTAGGGTGTGAATTTTGAAGGAAATAATTTCATGGAATAAATTTTACCGGCTTATTTATTTTTCATTTAAATACCCCTGTTTTGTACTCTCTTATTCCGACAAAAAGTAAAAATTTAATCAACTTTTATTGTGATTTTTTTCCTCCCTAAAACACCATTTGGAAGCTTGCGTTTTATGTTTAACTTGATTTCTTTAGAACTGCTATTACCAAGCTTGTGTACTCTCCTGGATATGTAAACATGTTGATCTTGCTTGCAAAAAATCAACCCGTACACAGAATTTTTTATTTTAAATTAGGGGAGCTGAACATGTTGCAGAAGCCAAAACATGGAAATTAAAATTGGATGTTCAGAACATGTTACAGAGAGTATTCTCTAACCAAAAACTGCAACTAACTAAGAAATTGTCTTATTAAAAAACACAACTTACTATCAAATATACTATACTTAAAAAGTGAACTGCTGTCAGTTACTTTCTACAAATAACTGGCAACGAGCCATTTCTACTTCTCATAAAGACCTAATACAAAACGAATGTATGATAAGTTATTTTCTATCACATATTCTAGTAGTACATGAAGATTCCTAAATTCTGCCAATAACTGTCAACTTTGACAGTTATTATTGCAATTTTATCAAACTATGCATGAATGTTATGACAAATATTGTCAATTCTAATCAGTAGACAAGTGAAAGACCTGGAAAGCCAAGAGGTTGGGCCAGATATCAGGAAGCGTTGATGATATGTATGGATTTGGTGAACTATAGGGTCTTGAAAATTTTCCTTACTAAGTGTCAATCAGGGGACTGTTTAGTGTTTAACCCTAAAAATTGGGTGAAAGTTTACTGCTATAAAACTTATGACTTCTCTTTAGTCTTTCCTGACCAACTAACAGTAGTTAAAAGAGGAAATTTCAATTTTATCATTTCAAAGTTTACTCCATTTTTCTCCTATACCAAACTGACCCTGAGAATGGACTTCTTTTACCTTCAAAAAATGCAATACTACAAACCCAGGGTTTATTATTCTATGGAATTGTTTGTAACTTTGTATGCTGTTGCAGGGAGTTTGCTGATCCTGCTGTTGCTAAAGCAACGCTTGAATTTCTCTCTATCAACAAGAAGAAGCTTCTAACTTCCTTCCCTAGCTTGTTGCCTCAGGTATAGCCTAAGCACTCCTTCCCTGCACCTTTTCTTTTTAAAATATGTTGCATGCAGTAAAACTAAGTAGTTAATAATTAATATGAGAAAATATTTTCTTGTTCAGATTTTGTTTGTCTGGTAGTTTTGTGTATTAAGTTTTTAGATGATAGAAAAATAAAATGTTATTGATGAATTGCGGGCATTAGATTTAGTTCTAACCATGGTAGTTAAAATTGGGATTCAAGGTTGAATCGTAGAGGGGTTTGAAAATTGTAAATCATAAAATCGTAAATTGTATTGTAAGATTTTAAAAATTCCTATATATACTTATAAATTCCTATAAACTCATACATATAAATTCCTATATATTCAACTGGAACTGGAACCACATGCTTCCAAGCTGGATCTGTCCTTGCTCCTCGTGCTTTTGAAGACGTCAAGTTCGTAGAAGCAGCAGGAGCACTGCCAAAACCACCACCGCCTACAGCGGATCCACTGGTAGCCCCACCGGAGCTGCTGCCAGCACCAGCACCCACCATTGACGAAAAGCAGAGGTGTAGAAAGAACAAAGTCTGATGGAAGAAGCAGAGAAGAAAACAAAAATGATCACCCATGACTAGGGGAGGTTCGCAAGAAACAGAGCAACCAAAGAAAGAGAGATGGAGGGGAAGAGTAGAGAAGTACCTCTTCGAGTTTGATGATGGACGATAGTGGTGAGAAACAGAGCACCGAACTTGCAGAAACAGAGCTAGAAAATGAAGAGGGGAAGGTGTTGCCGGTGGCGTTTGACACGGCGACGGTGGAGGGGCTTCGGAGATGTGGCGATGGGAAGCTGTTCTAACCTGTTCTAACCTCTAAGCTGTGCACAAAGAACAGAGTTGTGTTTGGGGACCTTAAGCGCACAATATTGTCTAGGGTTTGGGAAGAAACCGGTCTGAACCGGGTTAGGCTTTAAAAATGGGTTCTCCATAAAATCATAGGGAATCCTAAAAAGCGGGATTTTAACAAATTTGACCAAAAAATTGCGATTCAAATGGGATTCTACACAGAAAATGATTTTTTCTGCGATTTGAATCGCAAACTCGCCAGAAAATTGTAAGGTCGTGATATTGCGACTCAGCACGATTTTAACTACCTGGGTTCTAACTGACATATATTCCCTCAGGACATTGCGAACTTTATAGTCTAACTTGATGCATGAGACAATGATGCAATGAAATTAACCTCTTTCTTCATGAGCTTGTTCCCTTTGGGCTTTGGAGCTTGCTTTTTATCATCTCAATAATGACAGTATGTTTCTATCTGATATCATCTATACTTATTCTTTTGGCAGTTTTTTCCGTTGTTGTTAAAGCTTATTGCTTGGAATGGTGAAAGGTATGTAATTTTATTCTTCCTTTTTATATATTTGTGTCGGTTTGGTTATGGCGGGGATATGGGGGGTAAAGGTACCAAAGGTAAACAGTTTTCCTACCATATTCTGAACCAGTTAATGTGTGAGTGTAATTCTGAATCAGTTAAGAGAATGTTCTGTCTTTAATGCATTGGTGTATGAGGTTGGGGTGTATTTCTCTTATCTTTTTACGTGGCAATGTGCCTAATTGAAAGGGGATATTGACTAACTATTTTTTTTTTTTGTCTATTCTTGCAGATTAGAGAAACTATTTTTGAAAGTCTTTCCAGGCTTGATGTCACCTGGGTCATTCATTCCATTATTTCCATATTTATTAGACTTGCCAAGTATGTAAAAGTTATATGACCATTTATGTCTTCTTTAATATTTTTTCTACAGAATGATTAATATATACAAATCACACCTGTTTGTCCATTGGCTTTTTTCATTCTCCTGATTTTTCTTGTACCTGAACAACGTAACTCAACATACAGTTAAGATTGGAAAAGTTGTCTTGTTTTTGCCAAAATTGAATCTGTAGTTTTTCTGACTTCTATTTCATTTTTAGGGACAATTGCCACTGCATTATTCATCATAGTAGTTAATTCATAGTAGTTAATTGCGCTATAGCGGCTGCGAACCCGGCACGATTTTATGTTGTGTCACCTTCCTCTCTTTTTTTTTTGGGTTTTTGACACAACCCTCTACTCTCTCCCTCTACTCATAGTTGCTCTCCTCCATACTTTCTCTTCTCCTCCATCTCCATCCAAACTCTGCCTTCTCGCACCTTAATTTTCTCCAGTCACCGTCGCCAGTTGAAGCTTTGTCCCCAATGACCTGTTGCCACTGTCCTTGCGACTTAGAACAAACTGCGGGGACTCCGGCGACCTCCTCTGAGCTACTTGCACCCTCCCACGACCTCCAGCAGCCTCCAACGATCTATTGCAGCCTCCGACAGCTCATGCAGTCTCTGACAGCTTGTTTTTTTTGAATAATATCACTTTTTAATTAAGGATTATGCATTTGTTTTGTTTTTAGTTAATTTTCTGTCTTTTTTCTACATATGTTTGTGTGTTTATTTGTTTTACCCCACCATAGTGAAAAATAGCGCCTGCGATTTGCTCTGCGACAACACAATCCCAGTTTTGGGGTCGGCCGTGACGCGACACTATTTGGGATTGATTACTATGTTATTCATAATGATTCTATGTTGGTCACTTTCACAATGTAAAAAGGTAAAATAGGAAAGAGAGGAAGTGTCTATTTGGAAAAAACAAATAAGAATTACTTGGGAAAAATAGGTTGCTACTGCACATGATAGATGTAATAATGAGTTGAGGATGCTGAGAATTTTTTTCTTCTTATCTCCCTTGCTAAACTATCAATTTGTTAGTGTATGTTAGAGTAATGCACTGAGTCAATCTCAATGAACATTGCTAATCTAGACTAGCATGTTTTACATTGAGTTTGTTATGCTGATGTGGCAGCATCTCCTATGCCTATATATATATGGGAACCATTGTAATCATTAGTGTAAAAATCAATAACAGAATTCAGTTTAGTTCTCTCTCTATCTTTCTCTCTCTTTTCTGTTACTCTTTGTTTCCAATATGGAATCTAGGGCTTGATTTGGTCCTTTTCTCTCATGATGCGACCTTCAGCGTACACGTCACATCCAAGGCCGTATGCATTGTTCTTCTGGTCATTCCTATCAGTGCTCCTCTCCATGTTTCTCAGCAAATCACAAACAAGGTTGATGAGAAAAACTACATGATGTGGAAACAACAGGGTGAACCAGTTTTTCAAGGTCATCATCTTCATCATTGCGTCTTGAATCTACCAATTTCACCTAAATTTCTAACTGAGGCAGATCGTCTTGCAAATCGCATCAACGAATCTTACACGAATCGGGAACAACAAGACCAACTCCTGCTTGCCCGGTTGCAATTGTCTCTATTGAGAAGTTTTCTCCCACACGTCATTGGTTGCACACACTCTTGGGAGCTTTGGGATCAGATCCACCTGTATTTTCATGCTCAAACATAATTTAAGGCTCGTCGATTATGTTTTGAGTTGCATAATTGAAGAAGGGATCACACACTATTTGAGTACCTGCATCATATCAAAGAATTGGTGGATTCTTTGCTCTCGATTGGTGAAACACTGAATTTCATTGATCACTTTGACATGGTTCTTGATGGACTTTCCTAGGAATATGATGCCCTAGTAATGGTAATCAATAGCAAGAATGACTTCTTTGATATCATTGAAGTTGAATCTCTCCTACTAGCTTAGGAAGCTCAAATCGAGAAAAGCAAAGCCTCTCTGAATGAATCTCCCTCTTTGAATCTTGCTCAAGGTTCTACTCTGACAAGCAATTATGCATCTCATTAGACAACTCAAGGTCAAGGGATTGGTAATTCTTAGCAGAACTATCAATTTCAGCCAAACTAACATACCCAATACCATGCTTCAGATTATGGAGGATTCCATGGATGTGGCAAATGTTTTGCCTGAGATAGAGGACGTGGAGGACGCTCTAATTTGCTATGTCACATCTATTTTCACACCAGACAAGATGCTCCTCACTGTTATGACTACTTCAATGCGTTGTCTTACACATATCAGATTCCATTTCATAAAACCTCTAGATCGTATCTGTTAGAATATTGTAAATATCACAATATGTAATTAGGATTGATTGTATATGATTGTATTATGATCCTGTATTTATTACATCCTTATTATAAATATGCTACTCCGTTGTGTATTCAAACACACGGAATTCATCTCATGCCTCTCGGTTTCCCTCTTCTGAACATGGTATCTAGAGCCTAACAAGAGACAACCTTAATTAGTGTTTACCCAGTAGGCCCACTGCTCACTGGTGATTTTTTTTTTGAAACATGTGTTTCTTCTCTAGGTTTCTCGATCTCCTCTCTCTTTTTCGGTTCTGTTTCTCTCTCCGACCGCTTTTTCCTGCCATTTTTTCTAGTGTCTGTTCCGCTTCTGCTAGCTATCGCCACCGTGTTTCCGGTAACTTTCTGGCCGACCACCCCCGGATCAGGAGCACCTTCCCCAAATCAGCATAACCCTGAAACGCTGCCCCCAACGGCCGCTGCACGTGCTCCCACACGCACCTCCTTCATCTACGATTTTCTCTCACCTGGTCGCACCGCCATTGGCGCGTGGCGACATGTGGCAGCTCCGACCAGCCTCCGGTTTGGCCTGTGAGACTCGCCTCCTCCTCTAGATTTAGATTCTGCTATTGGTTGTTCGTTTTGGACACCATTTGACGCTATTTAAGTTTGTTTTCGCCGTTGTTTGTGCATTTTCTCTCTTCTCTGTTTTCCTTATGGCTGTTGCTGCCACATCAAAGGCAGATGCCACTGTTACCGACACTGTAACTGTTCTCAATACTCTAAATGCTGAAAAATTTGACGGCACCAACTGTGCCACATGGGCTTCGGACGTCTAACTATGGTTTAAGGGACATGGTTATCTTGATCATCTTAAACCAAAGAAGACTCTATTGCTTCCGCTGACCGTATCAAATGGGGCAATTTTGATGCCCAACTTTGTAGCATTTTGAAATCTACTATATCCCCTACTCAAAAACAAAGTTTTCGCCCTTACGACACTCGTGAATCTCTTTGGGCGTAAGCCAAACTTCTTCATACCAATGGCACTTAACGGCTATATGGGGTCCGTGAAACTCTTATGCAACTTGTTACTCCTCGATAGATTGCTGGTCCTATATCTGATTATTTGGGCAGAGTCAGTGGTGTTCTTTATGATTTGAATGAGGTTCTTCCCTTGGCTGACAATCCATCCACAGATCTTGGGGACCGTCGCAAATTCTTTACGGCATTAGTGTTACATTGTCTTCCTCCTGAGTATGAGGTTGTTCATGAGCAAATTCTTGGCTCTCTGTGGTTCCTACAATGGATTCCACTTGGTCAACTCTAATTCGCGCCAAGGCCAAGTCTCCCATTCCTATGATTACTCCTTCAGTGCCCGTTCCTATTGAGGTTGACTCTTCTGCTTTGGTTGCTCAAGACCGCAACAACAATCGTCGTTTTGGTAGAAATTGACCAAAATGTAAGCACTGTCATAAGCTTGGACACACTATTGATCGATGTTTCTTATTACATGGTCGCTCCCCAAGAATGGCGAATGTTGTGCAAGTACCTTCTAAAAAGACTGAGCCACCCATCTCCACCTCTTCATCTGGACCGCCGATTGTGCCCACACCTACTTATGACGATTTTCTCCGGTGGTTTGAGGAGCGTAAGATTTCAGGTTCCACAGCTTTTGTAATGCAAACAGGTAATTTTTTTGCTGGTGTTTCTCACTCTCATGGTCCTTGGGTCCTTGACTTTGGGGCCACTGATCATATTACTGGTAACAAGTCCTTATTCTCTTACCCTTTTTAGCTCTAATTTTTTACCTTCCATTACTATGGCTAATGAGTCCCAAATTCAATCTCAAGGACTTGGTACTGTTCATCCTCTTCCTTCTTTGTCTGCTGACAATGTTCTTTATGTGTTTGGGTCTCCCTTTAATTTATTATCCATTAGTCGTTTGACTCGTTCTCTTGATTGCATTGTCTCATTTACTAGGAACTCTCTTTTCATCCAGGACCAGTGTTCGGGGCGGATGATTGGCACCGGATGTGAGTCACATTGGCTTTATCAACTTCAACCTTCTGCACACGTTGGGTGAGCGGTGGATTCCAGTCTCCTCCATGCTCGGCTGGGTCATCCAAGTCTTTACAAATTGCAAATAATGGTGCCTACACTTTCCAAGTTGTCTACATTATCTTGTGAGTCGTGTTAATTAGGTAAACATGGTTGTACTTCTTTTAATAATCGAGTCTCAAGTCAAGCCGCGTCTCCCTTTAGCTTAGTCCATTCTGATATTTGGGGTCCATGTCGCATTGTTTCTAATTTAGGATATCAATATTTTATTTCCTTTATTGATGATTACTCTAAGTGTACCTGATTATTTTTAATGAAGAATCGTTCAGAGTTATTTTTAATCTTTCAAAATTTTTGCAATGAAATTAAAACCCAGTTTGGTGTTCCTATATATATCTTGCGTAGTGATAATGCCCGTGAGTATTTCTCTAATTCATTTCAATCATTTATAGTCTCTCATGGGATTTTACTTCTAACATCTTGTGCTTATACTCCTCAATAGAATGGAATTGCAGAAAGAAAAAATCAACATCTTGTTGAAACCACTCTAACACTTCTCTTACATGGTAATGTTCCTCATCGATTTTGGGGGGATGCTGTCCTTACATCTTGTTATTTAATTAATCACATGCCTTCCTCTGTCCTTGGTAATCAAGTACCTCACTCCATCTTGTTTCTCCACATGTGACAATCAAGCAACATTGCACATTTATTCTAATCCGGTGTTTCATGAGAGGACCAAACACATTAAAGTAGACTGCAACTTTATCAGAGGGAAGATTGTATCTGGGGACATTGTTACGAAATTTGTAAATTCCAATGATCAATAGGCAGATGTTCTCATAAAGTCTCTTAGGGGTCCTCGTATTAAATACATATGTGACAAGCTTGGTGCATATGATTTATATGCTCCAGCTTGAGGGGGAGTGTTAGAATATTGTAAATATCGCAATATGTAATTAGAATTGATTGTATTATGATCTTGGATTCATTACATATTATAAATATGCTACTCCGTTGTGTATTCAAACACACGGAATTCATTCAATGCCTCTCGGTTTCCCTCTTTTGAACAGTATCCAACACCTACCAGAACGTATCCACCGCCTCAAGGATATGGACCTCAAGGTTCTTAAACATTAATTCACAGCCTAAACGACTATAGCCTTCTACTCATGTTAGAGTAATGCACTGAGTCAAGCTCAGTGAACATTACTAATCTAGACTAGAATGTTTTACGTTGAATTTGTTATGCTGATGTGGCAGCATCTCCTATCATCCCTATATGATATGGGAACCATTGTAATCATTAGTGTGAAAATCAATAACAAAATTCAGTTAAGTTCTCTCTCTCTCTCTCTCTCTCTCTCTCTCTCTCTCTTTTCTGTTACTCTATTTCCAATACAATTCAACATTTTGCTGCCTATCTTTGCTAGTTTTGGTTGTGGCATTGGAAAAGGTAGAAAAAAGCTCAGGACCACTAATTGGGAGCAGCATAGCTTCTATTCAGAAAAATACTGCTCCTAAGGTTATCCTAGATACTTAAAATTTGAGTAAACTCAAGCAACAGTTACATAAGTGTACCCTAGAAGTGATTACGTTTATTTTCAATGTAGATGCTACTTGCCCTTATGGATGAAGCATATACTGGTTCAACTATAGAAGATGGTGGAGGATATTCTGAATCTGAGGATAGCTCTGCAATTGATGTTGCTGATCCTTTCTTCCTTGAGCTTTTGAAGGATGAAAATGATGGAATCGCTGTATGGTTACCTTTCATCTTGTTAGTCACTGTTGTTAGTTCAATTTGTGATGCTCCTGATACTTTGAAGGCCAAAATTCAAGTTGTTGACCATTTTTTTCTCAGTCACACATGTTTACCTAGTTATGTAAATACAATAGTCACTTAGAACAAAAGACTGATGAAAGTTCACTGTCATTAATATTACTTTCTGAACTTTTGGAAGGTACTATTCAAGGATAATTTATGTGCTGTTCCAGATGTGTTTGATATTATAAGTCTATTACAACACTAGGGGTTTTTGTTTGGTCTTGGGTTTCATTTAGTTTATAAAAAAGTAAATTTTGTAATGTCAGGAACGCCCCTGGTCGTCTCCAGTGATGACCTCAATATTACAAGCTGCATTCAACACTCCATACTCTGATAGGCTGAAAGCAGTACTCAGCATGGCACCTCGTCTTCTTGATGTGTACTTCTCCGTAGCATTGCGTGATGTCAATGATTGTAAGTTTTGTTCACGAACTCTATGCTTGTTTGCTTGGAATTATTGGATAATATTGAGTGCTTTCCTATTAGAACCTCTCTTAAGAAGTATAATAATGACTTGACTGCATTTACAGTTTTTTCTCTTTTCTAAATTCATTTCAGCTTTGATCTGTGCTTTGATTCCCCTGCTTATGTTAAGATTTGCTACAATATTTTCGGACAAAATATTTTCTTATGAGGTATTGATTATATCTTCTTTCATCATTATGCATTAGTATTACTTTTAAGAACTGGCATTTGAAAATTCATGCATCTACTATTTCAAACTCCTGATTTTTCTAAAACCCTAAACCCTGCAGGAATCTAGCCCAAAGGAATGAAATTTTGCAACAATTTGTTTTCGTTTCGTCTGGGGTTTCTTAAAATTCAATAATTATTTAGTTTTTCTAGTTCTAGCATATGACATATAGGATGTATATGTAATACCGTGGGCATGCCCACTCTAGATTCTATCACTCTTGTTAAGCAGTTAGTTAGTCTTAACTAACTACAGTACAGTAGCTTGCTGATTCCTGCAGTACAGTTAGTCTGCAGGCTACTGTACTGCAGTGCTTAACAAGAGTGTTAGAATCTAGAGTGGGCATGCCACAGTATTACATATACATCCTATATGACATCCTTTATTTGTTGCAGGTGTACATTATATTAACAGGAAATCCTTTATATTTTCCATAACTGTTGAAATTATAGGGTTTTAGGTTTGGGAGGAGATGGAGAGATTTTATCATAAAATACCTAAAATTGATTTTTACTTGATGTATCAGATGTATATTGTAGGCCAGGCCACACCGGAGTAGAATTACTCCAGTCAGTTAGTTAGTTCTGCTGTAACTAACTAACTGCAGCTGTTAGGACAGCTGGCAAATAACTTAACTCTAGTTTTAATCTTACTCTAGCTTCTCATATACACTTCTATAAATAGAATACTCAATATAATCCATATCAGGAAATTTGGCTTAATGCCTTCTGATTTCATTCTTCCACTATAAATAATACAACATTCTTTTATGGGAAGATTTCCCATTTACAACTAATAATGACACATTTATTCTATATTAGGAATCCTAATCATGACAATAATTTCTGATTTCCTATCATAACAATTAATAGACAGAATTATGCACAGTAATTGCAAATAATATCCCAGCAGAGTCCTGCATAGCATCCCCCATCAAATTGTTACAGCTGGTCAAGAAGCATCAATTTGCTTACAAGAAATTGATGAGGAGGACGGGGGACAGCCTTTGTAAAAAGATCTGCAGGCTGCAATGTTGAGAAGATGTGAGGAAGAGAGATGACACCATTATCAAAAGCTTCAAGAATGGAATGAGAATCCACCTTAATAGGCTTAGTGCACTCATGGAAAACTGGATTAGCAGCAATCTGAATCGCACTAGTGTTGTCAACATAGAGAGAGGTAGCACCCGATGGAGGAAATCCAAGCTCAGCTAAAAAGACCACGAAGCCAAATAATTTCAGAACATGCGGTAGACATGGCTTGGTATTCAGACTCAGTTAAGGACTTAGAGACACAATCTTGCTTTTTGCTTTTCAAGAAATAAGTGCTGGACCAAGAAACATAACCAACCAACCAGTGACAGATTGGCAGGTATCTGAGCAACCTGCCGCATCACTATATCCAAGCAATTGGAGAGATGAAGGGGTGTGCATAAACTAGCTAACCTGTTGTACCGCAAAGGAAATGTCAGGGCGGGTAATAGTCAAATAATTGAAGTTGCCAACTAATTTCCGATACAACAAATGATTAGATAGGAGATCACCCTGATCACGGTGATATTTAACATTGACTTCATTTTAAAGACCAGCCATAGAAACTAAATCTTCAGAATATTTGTGTTGATGAAGAAAAACACCATTAGAGTTGGAATGTACCTCAAGACCCAAAAAATAGTGAAGAATGCGTTTATTGATCAAGGGGAGTATGGAAGGTGTGTTGATTAAAGAAATCTCTATATGGTTTGTATAGCAGTCACCTAGAGCTTGGTTTGGGAGATTTAGTGAAGTGGTTTTGGAATTTGGATTAGTGAGGAGTTAGAGTGATCATTCAGTGTTTATAAAAATACTAACCTTGGTTGCATTGTACTTGTTGTTTATGTTAATGATATTGTTATTACAAGTAGTGATAGCGAAGGAATCAGCAAATTGAAGATATTTCTTCAAGCCGAGTTCAAACCAAAGACTTGAGAATTTTGAAGTATTTCTTGGGCATTGAAGTATTGTATTCCAAGAAAGGGATCTTTTTGTCACAAAGGAAGTATGTTTTGGGCTTGTTGATTGAGACTGGCTTAAAGGGAGTTAAACCATGTGAGACACCTCTGGAGCTAGGAGTGAAGCTGACAGTAGATGGTGTTCCTTTTTTTGATCCTCAGAAATATAAAAGATTGGTAGGAAAGCTCAATTACTTGACCCTCACTAGGCCAAATATTGTTTTTCCAGTAAGTGTTGTAAGTCGATTTATGTTCTCTCCAATCAACACTCATAGGGAAGCACTAATTCATATTGTCAAGTATTTAAAGAAAGCTCTAGGAAAGGGTAGTGTATTAAGATCATGGGCATATGCAGGTTGAAGCATTCTCTGATGCTGATTAAGCATGATCTCCTATGGACCGCAAATCCACTACAGGATTGCATGTTCCTAGGAGGAAACCTGATATCTTAGAAAAGCAAGAAGCAGAATGTTGTGGCAAGGTGTGCAGAAGCAGAATACAAGGCTATGATTCACTTCTTGTGAGCTACTATGGGTGAAACAGATCTTGAAGGATATTGGATTTGACATCAGTCCTATGAAACTTTGGTGTGATAATCAAGTTGACATCTACATCACCTTAAATCTAGTTTTCCAGAAAGGACAAAGCATATCGAGGTAGATTGTCACTTTATTCGTGAGACGGTTCAGCAAAAGCTCATCCATTTCTTATGTCCGGATGGGTGACTAGCTGGCGGATGTGTTCACAAAGCTTTGAATGAGACTTGTAGCAATTTTATTTGTAATAAGTTGGGCATGATTAATATCTATGCTTCAACTTGAGGGGGAGTGTTATGATTAAATATTATTATATAGATATTTATGTTGATGGGTTTAGCCCAGGGTTACAATTGTATGATATCCAGTATTGTCAAATATCGATTATGGCGGCACCATGGCATGGCGAAATTTCAACATGCCGCCCAAGGCATGGCGGTTTTTCATGGAGGCACCATGGCGTCGACATGGTCATGGTGAAATGGTAATTCGTGGCGGGCCATTGCGGATTTTCTAGAAAAAACAAAAAAAAAACTTACCCGTTTTCTAACGCAGAAACCTATGGGTTTGTTAATGAAAGAATCCTAAAATATGGTTCCCTACCTTTCGAACAACACTGGAACCAAACACTCAACCTCCAAACTTGCTTGCATGTCGTATCTGCATTGCCTCTGATGATCTTGTGTCTCCAGCCCTCTATCACCATCTTCGGCATAAGAACTGTGTTTCTCGCCCCTTTTCTTGTTCTTTTTCTTGTTTTCGTTCTCTTTCTCACCATCTCCAACCCTTCTATTTAATTTTTGTAAATATTAAGTAAAAGTGTAAAAATGCATTCTACTCCTCATAACAAAAAACAGAGAATATTTAATGTCATTGCAAGTCAAAAACTCTGCAAGTCCAGCCGAAAATAAATCCAAATCTAGCCAAATTTATGTTGCTTGAACTTGAGAAGTTACAGTAATGGTATGTTTTAATTGAGTTACTTTGTTAGATTGGCATACTTATTAATTTTTAGTTTATTTTGATGCATATATACAGGTTTTTAATACTGTATTTTATCTTTAATTTGACTTGATTGAATTTGAAAAGTTATGGTATGTTTGAATTGAGTTATTATGTTGGATTTGCATAGTTATTACTTCTATAGTGTTTTTTGGGCTATTTTTCTGCATGTATATATTTTTTTATTATACCCGCCATGGCACCCGCCATAACCTTCATGGCATTGTTTTGGCTGACCGCCATGAACTACCATCCACTATTGATAACACTGATGATATCTCATTATAAATATGAGGGTCTCTACCCATTGTAGAGTATTCAATTCCGATTCATCTCTTTGTCTTTCTCTCCATACTCTCTCTATCGTTTCTACAATTGATAGTATTTTATGATGGTGGTAAGTAGTAAAAGTTATGCGATTATAGAATAGCATTGTAAGCTAACTTATTGGAGGACAGGATGTGGTCTTGTAGGTTGTAGTTGATTGATGTGATGGATACTAAAAACTGAAGGGTCTTCTGGAATAGTTAAACCATCTTCTATAATATCCTATATATCTTGAGAGCATAAAAATGTCTCCATGATAATGCTCCAAAAATCACAACTTTGATCAGTGAAAATGGGGCCAGGATAGGTGATGGTTTATTGGCGATGTTTAAAGAATATTTGGAAATAGCATTGGATATTATAGGGAAGTGATTTTAGGATAGTTGGGTAAAAATATCTTCGCCCGGATGATGACCGACACTGGAAGTAGCTCTGGTACCACTGAAAGTATTTTATAATGGTGGTAAGTAGTAAAAGTTATGTGATTATAGAATAGTAATTTAAGCTAACTTTTTAGACGAAGTTGTGGTTAATTGATGTGATGGCAGTGAAAAGTAGAAACAATGATGTTTTAGTTGGCTTTCGTATATTAGTTGTGAGGTGGCTTACATCCAATACGATGACCATATATCTATATATAGGCTCTGCAGCACTGACGTACAAAATTGGTAAGTGATAGAATTAGTTTTACAGTTTTCTAGATTCTCACATTATAGAGACATATTGTATTGTATGTAGCATATAGCCTTATTTTCGTTTCCACACAACTCTTTAGCTTGTTCTACCATAATTTGAAAAATTTGTGGCAACTTCAACATTTATACTAATAATTCACTCAAACCTGAATAAATAAGGAAACATATCATGAAATGCAAACAAATATGCAAACCAATCCTAAGGGAAACTCTAAACTATTCTATGGCTTAATTATGATATTATGTGATTGTGATCCTCCATATATTTGATCTCCTCCTCCTTGAACTAAAGCTTATTTGGTTCTAAGCATGTTGCAAATGATGAACTCTTTAAAAAGAAGGGGGAAAAGGATTGAAAACATGGCAAGAGGGGAAACTCTGTGTATCGAGATGTAAGCATTTTGGAATGGTTATCAAGTCTAGACAACTAGATGGAATGTTGTATGATCAATAAAGTAGAGACTTTACTGGAATAATCATTCATTTAGTGTTAATAAGTCCCACAGACCAACCTGGATTTATCCATGCTCCATTCCTAATTGTGGGGGGTTGTGTTGAAAGTCTCACGACCAAGGCCCATTAAAAATATATAAGGGAGGGTAATACTCATCCTATTTAACAATTAGCATAAATCTCCTAGCATGTAGTTATAACATTTTATGAAGTAAAACTTCTCCAAGTTCAACAATTGCGTTTGAGAGCTAGAAAAATAGCAGGAAAACTTCTGAGATAAAAAAAATGAAGCTAAGGCTGACATGCATATGCGTCAACCATCCGGAGTTCATCGGCAATGGGACTCATTTATGAGACAGATAGGAGGAATCATTGTCACTACAATTTTCAGTGGGAGACTGGTATGAATATCAACTAATTAGTAACTAATTTGATCATTGTTGAACACATTGTTAAGAAAGAAGTCACAAGATCATCAGTACAAAGAGCACATCGCAGACACCGGATGTTTTGTGTCACCAAATATATCTATGTATTGTGCATAAGTAGGTGTTAGAATAGGGCTAGGGTAGATATGGTTGAGCATTTGGGACAATGGCCAAAGATAGTGTGTCTGAGAGAAAGATGAGTAGTGCCAGAAT
Source organism: Clitoria ternatea (assembly GCA_037962975.1). Taxonomy (NCBI): domain Eukaryota; kingdom Viridiplantae; phylum Streptophyta; class Magnoliopsida; order Fabales; family Fabaceae; genus Clitoria; species Clitoria ternatea. Next base: position 10,894,994 of record CM075676.1, read on the forward strand.
ACACCTAGGACCCATGGAAAGTTAGTATCAATTAAGCCACTATCAGGTAAGATAGGAGAGACAGAGCCAATCTATGGAAAGAGAGGTTAGAATGGAGCAATCTGAGGAAAACATGCGTTGTAAAAGCCAATGCATTGAAATATATTAAAATATGGGTTGACACAGCCAATCTACAGGAACACAACTAAAATGGAGCCTAATCGCAGAAATTAAGGCTGAAATTGAGTTGAATTGCATAAAGAAACTAGAATAAAAGAAACAGGCCAACAACGCATGGCAGAACTTGAGCATAAAACAAACAACTCAGTAGGAAAAACTCATGAAGGAGAAATCAGGAGCAAACAGAGATGAAAAATAAAAAGAAAACTTCAAAATATGTCTTTGGTGATAAGTTGATAATCAAGTTCCATAATGTCAAATGGCATAAAGGAATAGGGTTTTAGCTAGGAGAAAGGTAAGGGAGAGAATAGAGATTGAATACTCTGAACTCTGAAACTGATATGTACTATGAGATGATGTGTTGGATGTGTTATAAAATATAAATAGTTAACCCTTATATATGCCTAATACAATTGATGATCCTAATAAAAGTAAGGAAACAAATCATGAAGTGTAAGGAAACATGGAAATGAATCCCAAGAGATAATTTAAACTTATCACTTTATATTCTAAGTTTTGCTTGCTTTTCAGGTTCGTAAGCGGCTGTTGGAGTTTCTGCTCTCTACATTTCAGCGCTCCCCGAACTTCATTGCCCTTTTAAAGGTATTTTTTTTTTTAAATATAATGCTTTTTATTTATATTTTACACATGTTCAACTTTTAGTTTGCGATCTAATGCATCTACGTGTATATCATATTCATTAGAAGATTGTGAAATGGAAAATTGTGCTATTGCTATGTGACTAATTTTGGTGGTGGACCACTTGATGCCTCCTGCTTTGCTTATACAGTCAATTGATGCTTCTTAAAATTGCAATTGTTCCTTTGAAATATTTTTTTTTTGTCATGTGCCTTGATTTTCAGCTCTCTAGCTTTCATTTTTCAGAAAGCTATCGCTTATGCCAAGAACCAGCTCTCCTGATATGCCTCTTGGCAAGAACCAACTTCTCCAAAATCTTAAGCTATTAGGAAGAGGCTCATGAATCGTTTTATATTTAGCACTGTTCCCCTGTTTTGGTTTGAAAGGTTGATAATGCTCAGCACCTTATCTTGTGCGTGAATTCACTTTGGTTAGAGGAATGGGGACAACTAGGATTGAGCTGTTCACCCTTGCATTTGAGGTTTTGATGCCATGTCAAGAAACAACTCCTCTAAAAGCTTAAGCTGTTAGGTGAAGACTTGTTAATGACTTTATATGTAATGCATCTTATGAATTTATTGCAGAAACCTATAATGGACAGACTTGGAGAAGCTTATGACAGCCCAGACAAGGTTAGTGAACAACCATTTTAACCATGGGAGATATAACCATTATAGCATAAAAATTTATTGAATTTTCTTTAGACAGAATTGGCCTTGCAATTGTGTTGGGCCATTGGAGAGCACGGTGGAGGTGGTGAATCTCACAAAGATGAAGCTCGTGAGCTTTTTGAGAGTTTAGAATTACTTCTATATGAAAACCTTTCTTCAAGGTATGATGTAGTGTGCACCTCGTTTCTTGCAGTTTTGAGAGGTTTCCTGGGTAATTGTTTGATGACCTGATCTACTTTTTTTACATAAAAGTCGTCTGGGCATGACACAGGAGGTATCCCTTCTCTCTGATAAGGATACCTACAGAAGTTCATCACAGTCCAGGCTTTTATGTTTTGTTGTGACAGCCATTGCAAAGCTTGCTACACATCATCGAGAATTACTACCGAGAGCACGTGTATCCTTGGGCAAGGTATTTTTTGGTGTCACAGTGCAAAGCATTAAGGATTATTGATATAATAAATTCTTATTAAGGATCTGCTTTCCAGGTGGCTCGGTCTCGAATTTCGGATGCAAGAGTATGCAGACGAGCATGCGATTTCCTGGGTTTGATGAAAGACCCTGCTATATGTTCATCTATATTGGGGCCTTCACGATCTCCACAGGGCACCACGCAAAAAGTAGGCAGCATAAACTGGAATGAAGGTGCAACGAAGATGATTGCACATATTCCATTTTACATTCTAGGGGAACAAGAAGGTGAAGGATACTCTTTTCCCTCATTCATTTCATCTGCAGCAGTACAGGCACATTCTTGCATTTGAGCGTGCACATTTGGAGAAGATAATTATATTTCATTTTTCCCATTCCGTTGCATACATGCACACATTTTCCCTATATATGCATACATGCACACATTTCGTGTGTATATATATATATATATATATATATATATATATATATATATATATATATATATATTTCTAGTTTGAATTTGTTACTTACTGTAAGTTACTTCATTCTTACAGGTCCACCTTTCCATGATTTCTCATTCTCAGATGTCATTCCAAGAATATGATGGAAACTGAAATCGTAGGGAGTCTTCTTTTTCTTCTTCCATTGTATGTAGTCATCTTGGTATCGTTCGGATTATCCTAAATTACTATTTTAAATCTGTATATTTGATTAAACCCTGCTCACCTGCTACCTATTTCCCCAGATTTCATAGTTCTTGCTTGACTTTTAGCACATAATGTGAAAAAAATTTAACATTCTAATTGTAACCGGCCAAGTTACGGGTTGGCCTCTCAGTGGGAGAATGATTCTGGCCTTTCGGTTGGAAAATAAACAAACTAATCAAACCATTGTCGTCAAATCGTGTTTTCTCGGCCGTGATGGCGTTGTGTTGTCACGTCCCAGCTCCTCCTTGCGAAACTGAAGTCGCCCCACGTCACGCGGCCTGACGCAGGTGACAAAGGCGGTGCTTCAAAACAGCATTGTTTAGGTTTGTTTTTCCGGCGACCTAAACTACAACGCAATCTTCTCCCGTCTCTTTTCTGACGAGCTTTGCGTTGTTTGACAGTCGAAGATAACCCTCGATTTCTCAACAATGTAAGTTCTCGTTGAAGATGAAGAATGTCATGCTTGCTTTTGCTTGGGCATAGCCATTGAAAAGTTCTTCCTCCAAGTCATAGTTATTTTGAAATATCAAATAAATTAAAAATACTATTTCATTGTTAAACCATATAATTAAATAAAACTTAATAATACTATTAAATCAATAACTATGAATTTTATTTACAAATAAAATGTTAAAAAACAAAAATATTTTGAAATATGAAATAATACAGTAAAAGAAATAGAAAATAAGTTTACAATCGAAATTTATTTTGGATGTTTATTTTTTTCCTTTAGCAAATCATCATGTATTTTAGTTCATTTTCTTTAAAAAGTCCGTACATGGAATTGTTTTTTAAGTTTCACTGTGTATTTTATGAAAAATGTTATATGTGAGAGAAGTGAATTTGAATCGTATAACCATACAATGGATTATTGAGATTAATTATGTGAGTTTTAAAAAAAAGTTATGTGACTTTGAAAAACTTTTAATCTAATCATCTACTATATGATTATAGTGTTCACATTTCCTACTCTCATTCGCATATACAAAAACCTTTTTCATATACCTTTTTCATATATATATATAGACACACAAGCGTGTGTGTTTATTTCTTTTTAACCCCCGTCCTGTTGTAAAATAAGGTTTGTGATTTACTCCGGACGTCATGGTCCCAGCTCTAGGGGTGTCCGTGTTGCAGCATGATTTGTGATTGGCTAATACGAATCAAACCAAATACTCACCCATTTATTATGTCAAAAGCTTGAGAAAAGTATGAGTTTGCATCCTTTGTTGAATATTTTCTCATAGCTAGCTGGGAGAAAACCAAGGACTGGGTATCTGTATTTACAAATTGACACTGTTACACTTCATTTACTAATATGAAATCCACCAGGGATTGTGCTGCTAGCAGTGAAGCTTTTCTGTCTTAGCTGACATGATGTCGTGGAAAACAAGGTAAGGGAGAATCCGAAGGATGGGAGGAAAAAAAATTACGTCCTTTTACAAAAATAAAAATAATTCACCAAAAAATGTCCCTACAAATAAAATGGTTTTAACCAGACATACGAGCTTCTTAATGCATTAAATTTTGGTTACAAAATTGAATTTCTATTTTGCAAACTTTGTACACAACATTATTTATTTAAACAATGCACTGCATTACGGGGAGTTCTCAAGAGACCCAACAATATTTAAGTCACTAAGAAATTTCAATCACAAGAAAAACTTCCAATACTCTATGAGAGTGTGGACCAAAATGGTCATTTTATAAAATAATTTTATGCAGAAAATGGTCCCTGTTATACAAGTGTTAGAAAATGGTTGTAATAATCTTCATATACACAAAATAATTGTATTTTTTTTCAATAACTTTATCGAACAACTAGTTTGGGTGTAAGTAAGGTCTCATATAGATTGAGAAGTTACTATATTGAAGTGAATGGGGGCGGTCATGACAACAAGGAAGCATTCAAAAGAGTAAGTTCATAAGTGTTGAATACCAATATACAATAAAAAACTTTAAGACATTAGGAGTATGAGTCCTTAAACTTATAAACCTCTCAACTTACCCCTACCTATTAATGTAGGACTAGGTCATATTTTGATTCTTCAACAGTAGTATTGGTGTTTCTTCACACAATAGCTAGGAATCATGGTGGTATAAGGAAAATGAGCATATGAAACACATCAGTTTACTACGTAAGGTGATTTTGGGCGGTTGTTTTTACTCTACTTCTTTATCTATTAAATTTAGATTCTAAATTGACTATATATAGCTAGAGGTGAACAAAGTATCCTTATAGTTATGCTTACTTTTTTAACTTCAATATTTTCATTGCAAAATTCTTTAATGTGTACCTCATGGTTTTAATATATTTATCACCTATACTCATTATTCCTTTTAAGAACTTTCTTACTTCCATTTTCTCTCTAGGGTTATGCTTTGTCATGGCTAGTCATAGTAATTGCCATGGTCATCTTGAAGGAAAGGTTGGTATCTAGTTATTAAAAAGTAGATTCAAATGAAAGCATTCTTTTTCTTTGATCCAAAAATAATAATAAATTTAATTTGTGGCATTTGGAATTATAGATTATGTCTATTAGGTAAAGGAAATTCAATTCATACTTAGTTGATGATTCATCTTCTCAACTTGCTTGTTTATTAGGGCCATTATCACCTATGCTTAATGTGTGTGAAAAAGAAAAAAAATATTAACTATTACATCATATGATATATATATATATATATATATATATATATATATGTGTGTGTGTGTGTGTGTGTGTGTGTGTGTGTGTGTGACGGACTGAAAAAGAAAAGAAAAATCAAAGCAAAATATGATCCTAAGACATGGAATTCTATATGCAACCTACATTATACGCGTAAACTTAGTGTGCTGAAAAACATGTGAAGACCTTCCTTAATCATCTCAAGCTAAAACTTTGCATTATCCTTAATGCAACAAATAAGAATAAACTCACCTGATCACTTTGGTGGCAGGAAAAAAAAGCCTAAATGGGCGTTAATCCTACTTAGCATTAATCTACTAGCTCATTTGGCCAATCTAACCACCATGCTCTACCTCTTGCTCACTTGCTCACTTGCCTAACGGTGATGCTTTTTGAGAGGATGAAGATCCTTTGGTGACCTTTTGCTTATTCCTCAAAGTCATGTAGAATGGAATAGGGAATTGGAATTAGGAAGAGGGAAACCGATGAAGTTTTTTTTAGTGAAGAAAAGTTTAGATAAGTTAGATTATAGGGGCTCACAAGGGTCAGGGCAGGCCTTAAGGCTCAATGAGCGTTTACATAGATGCTTATAAATCACCTATAACATCCTAAATTTTAGAAAATAAATTATAATATGATAATAATTAATTATTTGACGTCCAAAACATGTAGGAAAGTTAATCAAGTATTAATTATGAATTATTAGTGAATTAAAATTTACTGGAATGGAATGATTTAACTGAAGATGTGGAACCTATTAAATCTTTTTGGACATTTGATGGGTATAAAATAGTAAGATAATTATGGGGGTTATAGTGGTATGTTTGAAATAATTTTTAGAGTTGAGGAAGTATTTTTACGGACACAACTTATTGATAGTCGGTGAAAATATAAGCGAAATTAGAATTAAAGAAAATTGCAAATTCCTTCTCTTTCTCCCACTCATTGCCTTCTACTTTTCTCCCCCACTTTACTCTCTATTGACTAATGGATAAAAGGGAATGAAGGACCAATGGACAAATGCTAAAATATAACACATGGACCAATGGGCAATAACCATTTTTAATCTCTTTCCTCATTCTCTTCCCTCATTTCGATCATTTCCCTCCCCCTCTTCATTCTCTCTTCATTTTTCTTCTTCTTCCTTCATTCCTTCCTTCCTTCTTGAAGCTAAAACAGTATGACCTTCTCCATAGCTAGTTTCTTGCAAAATCAAATATAAACTCTTATTTTGTATGGTTCTAGTTGGACTTTGAGGAAAGTCTTGGATCATTTCATCTCCTCTTTCTTCATTTTTGTTTTCATCTAGAACTTGGTTTTAAGGTAAGATCCATGAACCTTGTTGTTATTATTCATTAATTTAGAGTTGTTAAAGCATGTAAATGGTGGTTTGGATGTTGTTGACTTAAGGAATAATGATGGGTATGTTGAACCCTAGGTTAGGAGACCATGAAAATTGAGTTTTTGTTACTATCTATGAGGAACATGAAATTATAAGCTAGGTAATGCTTGAAATGGTGTACGAAAATTAATGGAATTGGTTGTTTATGGCTTTGGGGAAAAACCCTAAGTTTTGGAAATTGGCGTTTTTGACAAAATTTGAGAAATTTGAGATTAATTGCCATAAGAATGATTTTATTGTATGGAGATGAATTTTTGAATGATTGATATCAATTATTAGTGACGAGACTTAAGAAATCAAGAAAGTGTTGTGATGCTTTAAGTTATAAAGTATGGTATATGTTGCATCTTGGTGGTGTTGGCATAAAAGAATTGGAATAATGTATTTTTGGAACTTAGAGAAACCATATTGGATAGTGGGTGAAGGATTAATGTGAGGTAGTACCTTGGAGCCTTGTGTGTAGTCCATTTAAAGAATAGAAAATATCGATTTAGGGAAAGGAATTCTTGAAACCTATTAAAATGAGAAATTAGTATTTATGATATGTCTAAAACATGAGGAGAATCATTAATTTGTTTATTGTGTATTTAATATTGAAAATGAAGCCTTGATAGGCAAATTGATTGTATTTGTGTATGTTGAAATGTAGGACAAAATTCGGTGGATGAGGCGGGACCGTCAAGCCATCCAGATTTCTTCTCTTAAGGTAGAAGAAGAGTTTATATTCTAAATGCATGGATTGAAGTAAGTTGATTATTGTTATATATGATAGTAAATCATGTTTGCCTTGTTATGGTTGTTTTCAATTGTTGTGACGATTGATATTGTTGTGGTATGTCCCTTTATGGTGAATGGAAATACTATGACTTTGGGCAAATTTATGCCTATGCTATAATGTGAAAAATATGTGTGTTTCACCACTAGTGTTGGAATCGATGAAATTTTGATCTAAGCCTTTGTGAGCTTGTAATGATTGATAGAAATTATGATGATACGTGAGGACCTAAATGCTATAGTTAAATATTGAAAATAATGGCTAAATTAAATAAAGTTCACTTTTCAGTCCCTTATAGATTCAATCTTAGGTTTAAATTCTTAAATTAGATTAATTAGGTTCACTTTTCAGTCCTTCCCTAGAATTAATTAAAAACAACTCATGTCTATGTTTAGATCAATTAATGAATAAGACAATCAAGAATTGAAGGTAAACATAAATTTCATTAATAAAGCAATACAGATTACACTAATTACATTATAAACATAGATTTCTTCATTTTTCATTATTTTGGCATGTAGTTGCTTCATTATGCATTGCTTTCCATATTTAAACCAAACATAGTCCTCAAACCTATAAATTCCTGCAAAACTAGCAAACCAAATAGCAAAAGAGGGAAAGAACAAAATACAATAGGGATTTAGGGGGAATTTATTCAATTTATCCTAAAATACCTAGAAAAATGTAACCTTAAATGATGTGTTTTAGAGACACATCAAACCATGACTTGGCCATAGAACCCATTGCCAGCAAGATGCATTTTGGGCTTGGTAGGCAGTGAGAACCACGACCATGGAGTAAACCACGGCCTTGTCGTGGATCACACTACCAAATGTTCTAAAAATTTCGTGTTTTCATGCTATTGCTTGGTCCTTTGCATCCCTTTAGGTATCGTAATTAACCCTTTTGATATTGGCTTAAGTACGTAACCTAATGGACATGTTTTCATCAAACTTTAACATTCATCATGTGTTTTCTTTGGATCTCTTCTCATATCTTCATATATAGGAAGAGATGGATGCCTGATATATATTATCTCTTTTCCACTATTTTAAATACTGTTGTGTATACGTTCTGGGCTTTTGTTTTTCGATCCTTTTCTTTATTACTTCTTTTAAAACGTGGCCTTCGGTTTTTCGTGGTTCGAGTCTTAGTCCATATGGGTGACTTGTGGAGTTTATAACCATGAAAAATTTATTCGTATTTTAATTATTTATTTGTGCTTGCATCGATCGGGATTCAAGTCTGGGGAATCGGGGTGCCACATCACCCACTAACAAAGTTCTCACATCAGTGGAATTTGACCCATGACCTCAAGGCCACAAGTTAAATCATTAACCAAGTAGATCAATCTTTGTTGGCAAGTAAGGTTTATTTGGAGGTTTAGGGTTTTAGTTAAGGAGGATTTGGGGTTTTAGGTATCTTTGGTGTAGGTTTGGTTATTGGAAAAAAATATGGTAATGGTTTGGGGGTTAGGGATTTGGAAAATATAGGTGTTTAGTTTAGAAAAAGGGAAGTAATGATTTATATAGGTTTAATGGAGGGAAATAAGTTTGTTATAAAGGAATTAGGTTGGAGTTTAGTTTTTGGGTGATGGAGAATGATGGTGTAAAGGTTAGGTTATAGTGGTTTTAGGTGGAAAAGAGAAGAAGGTTGAAGAAAAGGAAAGAAAGGAATAAAAAAAGTGAGAGAAAGAAAGATTAGAAGGTAGTGAGTGAACTCTAGGACCATGATTCCACGGTTTTGCCATTAGGTTGTCTCCTTGGGTGTGGCGCTCAAATATGCCTCTACTCGATCCCACGGCCATGGTGAAATTCCACGACCAGGTTGTGGACTTTTTTGCTAGAATTCCACAACCACATACAAACTTTCACACTATGTATATGGAGTTCTAAAATCAACTCCATGGACATGGTATGACTCCACACCTTAGGTGTTGGCTTTTCTAGCCTTTTAAGGTATCTCTAGCCTCACTTCAACCAATCCAAACCCAATGGAATTCACTCTAGCTTCAATCTTCTATCTTTTATAAATTTTTACAAACAATTTATTGCGCTAAGAGCACTATATTTTATAACTTCTAGTTATGTTTATACGGAAGACCTATAATAGTACTTAAGTTAAATTGCTTGTATATATTTTAGGTCCAATAAACTCATAACAAAAATGAAATGTGATCATTAATTAAATTAAAAGGTTACTTTAAGGCATGTGGAAGTAAAAAATATATTTAAGTACGGTTCAGTTTGGTTCTGCACATGGGAACCACAAGCTAAACTAAACCGCGTTTGGAGATACGTTTTTTTTACAATTACAGATCGCGATTTTCACAAGATATAATTTAGATCGATTTAATTTTATGGTTGGTCATATATTGATATGATTCCTAAGCACCCCTTGTAATCTAGGAATGACAATATGGTGGGTTAAATTTTTATAAAGGTTGAGTCATATTTAAAGTCATTTATAACTAAAACACATAGAAACGCAGTCACAATTTTAATTCTACAGGGTTTGGCATCAGATTTAATGAGTGTAGGGTAGAAGGTATCTTTTTTCTTACCAGGAATAAAAGTTATAAAAAGAACCTAGCCATGTCTAGTAGAAGTTGTATAAAATTATTTCTAGATAAGTTGGATTATTGGAAATTTTAAAATATGAAAGATTTGTGTTTTAAGATGGGTAAAGACTTCCTTGAAAAAGGAGTTAAAAATCACACCTTCTACCAAAAGATACTGTTTCCTTATTTTAGTTTTTTTAATAATTTAAATAAATCGATATGTATATAATATATTATAATTAAAATAACATATAAAAATTGGCATTTAGAATTTTAAAAAGCAACTTTAAAGTTATATTATACTTTAAGGAAATATATAAACATCTATTTATTATTTAACTATTAATATAAATAAAAATATTTAATTATTATATCGATATAGGATAAGGGCGGGTATTTGTACCTCTAAGCCTGCTATGGCCCTATTAAAAGTTAAGTTGGGTTAAATTTTTCTCTAAACTTGATAAAATCTAGTTGGCTAAATTATGTAAAAAAAACCTCTAAAATTATACAAAGCAAGGATCACACCCTCAAAGAGTTTTTTGTTGTTATTAAAAGTCCCCTAAAATATTTTAAATGTTTATAAAATGTCTCTACCATCAAGCGTCATCACTTAAGTACCAAGGTGGCCAACCACTAGCAAGCTCATTATTGACACATGTATTTATTAACCTTTTTAAATAAAAAAATTCAAAGCCACTTAATCCTTACATTTCTTCTTCTTTCCTCCTCACCATCATTCATCTTCTTCTTCATTTGTCTCCTTCCTCCATCTCCCTTTCCTCCCATTCTTCCCCCCTTTCCTTTTCCTCCTCTCGTATCCCTTTTTCCTCCTTTCCACCACGCATCAATTACCCTTTTAACATCATAGAATCATCATCATCGCCTATCTGGCGCCTTTTATAACATCCCGACTAATTAAATTAATTATTGGTGATATATAAAAATTAATTAATAAATAAATTTATTTGGATATTTCTAAATTATCATAAATTAATTAACAATTGTTTAAGGTGATAAAATATAAATAAATTAATTAAGTGGTAAATTGTAAATTTAAATTTAGAATAAATAGGTGATGGTAAAATTTATATTTTACAAAATGGTAAAAGTAAAAGCTTTTATTCAAAGGTAATAAAATAAAATAGAAATGAAAAGAGAAAATGTGAAAGGATGAAATCGCCCTTAGGGTATTAAAAAATAAAAACTTTATTTTTTTCCTTTTTTTCTTCATGGGCTACACGTAAGAGAAAGAGACAGTGAGCTTTGCCATTTTTCCAGTTTGAGATTGGGGTACAAGGGTTCCTCGACTGCGCCCTAAGTCAACTTCATCCTAGTGGTTTTGGTCTGGTAGAAGCTTTCAAAATCCTAGGAAAGCTTTTTCACTTCGTCCCTACCGTTGCCTTATCCTTTTCATACTGTGGAGTTATGCGCCATGGTAATGTCGGAGGTGGCATCGACTTCATCAACCTCTGATGTAACTCAAAGATTGCCAACTTCAAATCTTTCATGGAGTCAGCCAAAATAGATGTGGTGAGCTTCAAGCATTCCTTCGTCAAAGTTAAAGTGAATGATGAAAAGCTGGTGTTCTGGGAGAACTCATATTTTTCCAAAAAGTTTTACACCGGTTGATCGTATGACCACTTCCTTTTGATCAACAACGCCTATTTTGTCAATGAAGCCACTCTTTCTCTGGAGTCGAGGACGGTGTTAAGGCTTTTTCTGCTTTTTCCAAAATCTCCTACAAAGCTTTGCTAGGAGAAACATCACATCAGGATGCTTATCTGAGTATGTTATTAATGTTTTAAATTCATACCGTCCCTTATTTGATGTGCTCATGCATTTGATTTTCATTTTACTAGGGAAATGACACATATTGACCTCTTGAAAAAATTAAAGGAACAAGCAGAGGCCAAGAATGCTGCTGTGGCCGAAGCTGAAAACCGCGTTACTCCCAAATGCACATCGACCAAGCTGGTGAGTATTCTATATGATAAGGTAGGTTCCCTAACCTTGACTCCGGAGGAAGTAGGAATCGGGGATAAAGGGAAAAAGTGCATCAACAGGGATGCTTTACACCGGGAGACCAAAAGAAGCAAAGGTCAACACAAGTTGGACGGAGCTGGAGCTAGCTGGAGTCAGGACGAGGCTGAACCTCCCGAGAATGTTCTGGACAAGGTTCAACCTACCGTAGCTGATGCCCCCTTCTGCAACTCTGGAATCTTTGAATTTTTGCAGGCAATTGGAGAGACTCTGGCTAGGTTTCAGATTCCGTTCAAGCTAAAAAAGGACCTGTCTTCTAAAGAATTCTGGAGTACGACTAAGGGCGCCACTTTTAATTTAGTTGAATCAACAACAATTCTTTATTCTCTGGGTCAGTTCTACTATTTCGTAGTCGAGGCTAAGTAATTCCTAAATCAGATGAAGAAGGCTGAAGCCTTAAGAGTTGAAGCTCAATCCGCCCTTGTTGCTTAATAAGAACGGGCCAAGGAATTAGAGGACGGCTTCACCTCGACATCTAAGAGGGTTAACAATGCTGAGAAGAAACTTAAGGCAGCTGAGGATGATCTTAAGGATTTGTAGCTGAAACACGATGAGGCTATTGCTAGAAAGGCCAATGTTGAAAAGAAAAATAAAGAACTCGAAGCTGAGGTGAGGTCCTTGAAAGAGAGCCATGCTCAAAAGAAAGAAGACTGGCAGAAGGAACTTCTTCAGTTCGAGGACCTGGCTAAGATAGCCTTCAGCACCGCTGTTAGACAAATAACTCATCAGAACCAAGGAACCAAACTGAACCTTTATGGCATCAGTGTTTATCATGAGTTTCACGGTGGTCACTTGTACGCCATGGACCGAGGTCAACCAATTGAACCTACCGTTGAGCCATACCAGTTGCTACCCTTGCCTGAAGGTTAGAGTATGGAATTAGAGATGGTGTCACAAGAAGGTGGTTCTGATGGGTCATAATTTTGCTTTTAACTTTTCTTCGCCTTGTTCCGGGATGGGCTCCGGTATTAACAGTTATCTCTTTCAAGGCCGTTATGCCTTTATTGCGATTTTGTGAATTTCCTTTCTTGCGTTTGAGCTTGTGTTTGTCGCTTTTGGTTTTATAACTACGAACCAATATACCTGCTTTATATAACGGGAGGGATTAATTAGTAAAACTAATTTAAAGTATATTTACCGGTGTTAATCAATTTTACTTTCTTCCAGTATTTATAAAGCAATTACTTTCGCTCGGGGTTACTCATATCTACCCCTGATAGTTTCTCAATAATGGTGACTTCATCAATGCCTCTTTGCCGAGGTCTGGAATAATCTTAGGATATTGTTTGTGTCATTTTTGGGATTTATCTACTGAATTTGATTGTTAATTTGGTTTTATGGGATCCTGTCTTGTTTTTCTTGACAGTATTCCTTGTATTTTACCATTACTGGTCGTGTTTTTAAGGACCGATATGCATCCTAACCAATTCTTGCATCTAGCTTGTTATTTCGGCTATGACAGTAATGAGCTGTCCTTACGTCTTGGCACTTAGCCATTTTGGGATTTAACCATTGCAAATGCATAACTGCTCTGGGGTTGCCAATTTACAACCACACTGGGGTTTTACCTCTCTGGGGTGTCAATGCATAACCGTACTGGGGTTTCACAACCACTCCAGGGTTACCAATTTACAACCGTACTGGGGTTTTACCTTTTTGAGGTGTAAATGCATAACCATACTAGGGTTTCATAACCACTCTGGGGTTACCAATTTACAACCGCATTGGGGTTTTACCTTTATGGGGTGTAAATGCATAACTGCTCTAGGGTGGTTTGCTCTTTAAATTCGTTAGGCACTCTGAAGATGACACTTTATGGGCTCTAAGTGTGATTGTTGTACTCACTTTAAGTTATTGTGATTTCCTAAAACTAGGAGCAGATCGCGAATTAACCTGTTACATTGGTCTTTTTGGTTTGAGACTTTAAAGATTCAAAGCAAGTGGGAATCCCTTTAGCGAGTCCCACCAGGCGTGCCAATGATTTAGTCGATATGTAGGGGGTAAAGTAGTCTATGCATAACCGGTGTCCAGACTCATGATCTAATGTATAAGTGAACTTGAAGGATGATGTCTTGATCCGATCTTGTGGATTGGGCTAGTCTCATGGACTGATTGATGTCAGTGGACTTTGACGAGCTCTGAACTCCGTCCTAACATGTTGGGAGCAAAAGGGAGTGGTACTTGTAAAGACACTCTGACGCTCAAGTCAGTTCAGATTCTAACATCGGAGCTATATCAAATTATTAAGATGGGTACTAGAGAACTTACCACTTATGAGGGTGTTTGTTGTATTTATAACGAATGAGTGTCATGTCGTGCCTCATTTTATGTGTCAAAGCAGGTCCGTACATCACGTGGGACTGACATTTCTACATGTTTATCTGATGTTGTTATTTTCGTGCCTTCTCATGACTCCCGTCATTTAAGCCATTAAGAAGGCTTTGACTCTGGTCAAGGAAGTAATGGGTTTTGATGTGTGGAACTGAATCCGATGTTAACAGCTTATGGGTCCACATCGGCTACCATCTGTGAAGAAATAGGAGCCGATGTCCAGCCCGAATCACCTGGTGATGCTGGATGCCATGGGGAATGACCATATGGTTGATACTTTTGTTAATGATGATGATATTTTGTAAGCCTTGAGATGGCTAGTATGATTTGTGTAAATATGTTTATATGTGTGTTTGTGTTGCGCATAATTGTGATATGAAGCTTGATATGTAGATGGACATATGTGTGTATAAAAGATGAATTTTCATGGCAATATTGAGTTATGATAGGTCTATGCCATTTGAAATACCTAAATACATAGGATTAGGTTAGTGTTGATGAAGTTTTTGCTTGGAATAACCTTCATGAATAATTTTGTATATCTAATTTATTCTTGTGAGTTTTGAGTCCAAACCCTTCATATAGGTCATAAATGGTATGATTATATATGTGTTAAAATTTGGTGGTAATTGGAGTTGTGTTTGAGTTATGTGACTTTGAATTTCACAAATTTTCTATTTCTGCATATCTCGCTTAAGCGAGCCTTATATGTACCTTGGATGTTGGTTCTATGTGATTTTCGCCCAAGCGAGTGATATCTCGCTTAAGCGAGACTTTTAATGTGAGTTGTTGTGTCTCTCGCCCAAGCGAGAAAGATCTCGCTTGAGCGAGAATGACTTGGTGTGTTACTGTGGGTTTCTCGCCCAAGCGAGGATGGTCTCGCTTAAGCGAGAATGCTTTGGTTGGTTATTGTCTAATTCTCGTTTGAGAGAGGATGACCTCGTTCGAGCTAGAGGTTAATGTTTAGATTCTGTTAGTTTCTTGCTTTAGTGAGTGTGGTCTCGCTTAAGCGAGAGATCTGTTCTGGACTTTGTTGCTTTTTCGCTCAAGCAAAAATGGTGTCTCTTGAGCGAGCTTTCCAAACTTGGTTTTTCTTCTTGTTTCACTTTGTATGAAAGGTTTATGGGTCCTCTATACATATTTTATGTTGTTTTGTTTTGACACCCCCTTGAGTTTCCATTGTTTGTCTTTAGGTATCACGGATTATAATAATGAGGGATATTTGAGATAATTAAAGAATGAGTGCTTGTGGAGGAGCTAGAACGAACGAAGTAAGTGGCGTTGCATGGACGTTTAGTTCCTTCAGTCTAGTTGTGGCTGAGACTCTCGTGATGAATCCATCCAAGAAGACCAAGACAAACTAAAAGTAGATACGCAATCAGTGACTCAATACGGTGCTCGAAGGTCATCATTACTGAAAGTGAAGGCCTATTTATTATACCGTATCAATGCAGTCACTTCCACGTGTCTAATTCGGTGTATCACAATATTAAACACGTTCTTCTGATTAGTTCATTGCCTCTAAATTGCAAAGAAATTAAACAGGTATTACATGTAACATAAATGCATGCCGCAAGTTTTATTAAAACTCCATTACTTATTAGATTAATAAGTTAATAGTTAAAATAATTGAATCATTAGTTAAACTAATTAATTTAATCTATTTAAAAAATGAAAGATAAAAACATAGTTTAGATAATTTAATTATTTCATATTCTAAAATTTTTAAAATTAAACATGTAATAATAAGTACCTAATAAAAAAACAAAACATCGTTGTATTGAATGAGGAGAAATAAAAAAGAATTAATTAATTACCTGGTCAATCAAGTTAAATCGTCAGTTTGTGAATAAAACCGGCCGGTTTAATCAATTTTCTACTGGTCATTTGTATAACCAGTCCAGTAACCTATTTGGATCTATTAGGTCATCGGTTACTGATCCGAATCGATTTTTATGAGACTAGATACATTTGAAACTTACAAAGTAATTAAACAAGATTAATCTCATTAAGTTTTTATTTTTCTACCCTCCATAATTGCACTTATTTCATGATCTTACAACAACTCACATCAACTCTCACTCTTTGTTCAACTAACTTGTTACCCCTATTGTCTTATTAGGTTAAATTTACTTCTTTAAAAGTTAATTATCATCACACTTATTTTTGAAAGATGATTCAAATTACATGTAATATTTTCAACAAATATTGGTCTAGTTGATGATTAAATTTATAATCATAAAATCATAGATTTAAATTCTATCAATGTAAGGATCTTTGATTTATAAATAAGTGAGTAAGCATTATTATCAAGTTTTGAGTCATGTTATGAAATTGGTGGGCCCAGGACCCAATCACTACCAAAAAAATGTCATTTAAAATTTGAAAGTTATTAGAAAAATATTTGTTGGTATAACATTTAATTAACAAGAAATATAGTGTTAATAAAGATATATAAGGTTTTTACTAACAATAAAATGCCTTATACTAACCTTTGATGTAATATTAGTATAACTCAATCTTATACTAAAAAAATTATTTATTAGTAAAATTCATTAAATTAGTAATATAAATCCAAATAACCTATACTAACCGTTTAGTTTTTGTTACTCAAAGGTTATACTAACAAGAGCTTTCCTAAGAACTTCTAAACTTTTGTTTGTTTTAAATTTTATTTGTTAGTAAATACATTTATTTTAAGTGAGCCCACAAAAACCTTTTGTTACAAAAAATAAATTACATGTAGTATTTAAAATTGTTATAGCAAATTTGCAATTTCTACACGTTCCCGGTTGATATTGTAAAAAACTTTAGGGGGAAATGTGGCTAATGCAGCCCAATTTGGGTTATGATAAAGTTGCCAAAGCTTTAAAAAAACTTTAATGTTAAGGACTGAAATTTAAAACACAGAGAATGTACGTTGTTATTTTTTCTTCTTTTTTAATCATTGGTATCTTTTTTTAGAAGTAACTCTGTTTAAGATTTTGTTACAGTTAAAATTTTTTATTCCACTTAATAAGTGTGTTTAATAGGAATACATTTTCCCATTAAAAGGGAAGTGGTTATAACTTTTAAAATAAAGTTCCAAGTATATATTCCAGTACATTTAGATATTTCAAAAGAATTATTTTTAGGGGTTTAAAAATTGATTTGTTTTAAATATTCATTAAAAATTAATTATTTTTTTATTCTTTTAATGATCATTTAATCATTTATAATGGATTTTATTATCAAATTTAATTACTCTTAATTATATTTTATAATTATTACTTCATTTTTATTATCTTTGCTTTCCTTTTTAAGGTGAAGCTTTATTTTGAATAATGTTTCTCCCACCCTAAAGGGGGGCCTACACATTTGATTTAATAGGATTAAACAAAGGCTCTTCTCTTGGCCCATGTACACAAATTAAGTACTCGGCCACTTAACTCCTTGGCGGACTAACCAGATAACACTCAACCCAGTCAACAACAAGTCCAACTTGTGATCTGGCCTAACGAGCACTCGACATAATTTTTTCCTCTAATCAACGTTGGTTAAACTCTTATTTCTCAATCTCCCTGCTTAGAGTGTCCAATTCACCAAAATAGGGAATATTTTGGTACGAGAAAAGATCTATTTATCTTTTACTACATTTATCTTTATTTGTAATTCAAATATCAATGAAATAAGACATCTTTTGTATTATACTCATCTACAAACACTACAAGAATCTGCTTGTGTGCTCTACGCCTATGGGTAACAAACTCACACTATAGCCCTTAAGCATGAGACACACCCAACGATGCTAATTCTTGCAATGTAAAATTGGCATGGGACCACGACTCCCATGCGCTGATCTGGAGACAAACTAATGCCCCATGTTATTCCTCAACGCAGAGTTATCCCATGCCTAAGTCTAAGCCCATTGCATTCCACCCTTTTTTTATTTTTATTATTATAATATTTTTTATTAGTATTAACACATAAGAATAATTTAAATAAAATTAAATACACTAAATAAAAAGAAATAACAATAAATATATTTATAAATTAAATATCAATAAAACAAAAAACTAAAATAAACTTAATGTCCATTGCGAGAGCGGCGGTGGGTGGGGGCGTTGTTGGGTTTAGGGTGTGGGGCTTGGACAATCAGTTCTTGTTGAGATTAACGATGACAACACTCCTTCCCTGAGATAGATTGGTTGTCTAGGGCAACATCAAAATGTTGTTGACTACCCCTAGATGACTCACCCTATTGTGCTTGAGCTAAGGTGGCCATATGGGTCTGCAGTTGGTCAAACTGTGCTTATACTCTACTATACTATGCTAGCTAACCCCTTACATCTTACAACTCCTCGTGAAGGCTTACCACTTCCTGATCTGCATTGTGGACTTAAACATTAGTGGAAAGGAAAGGTTATTGTTGAGGACAAGTCTGGTTCAAAAAGAAGTTGTTAAAATTTGGACCAGACCTCAGTATATGTCATTATAACCAGACCTTAGGATTTATTAATAACACACATTAATGTATTTCAAATTGAATGAAGTCTATGTGTGATCTAACCTGTCTAACTAAGTGTTTCAGGAACTGCATAATTAAGTGCATATGTTACAAGATAAAAGGGGAGTCCATAAGATCAAAAGTTTGATGCATCAAAAGTCAAAGCATAGACTTTAACTAAAAAGTCTGATTCAAGATTATTCAACCATATTTTTTTTTGTTTAACCATATGAATTATCAGAATCAGATCTCAGACTTTTTGGCATCCAGAATTTGTGACATGAACGTTACTCCAGAAATACAAATCGCAACGTTCTAAAAACCTTTAGATGATGCATTGGAAATCAAGCCTTTATTCAAAGAGAATATGCTTATCATAAAAAAGGATAAGAGACAAACCAACTGAGTAGCCAATGTAGTTTTTGAGGAACTCAACGTAACTACTCTACACACTCCAGAAAAGTTGAAGCCAAATCAGTGCATGTGTCATAACAAATCAAAAGAAATTTAGTTTTGGCCTGTGTGTGATTGCTTGAAGAAATAAAGCCAATAATTAGCTTTATTCTCTGAAGATATCAAGGAACATCATATTCATGCAAGTGCTAAAGTTCCTTGCTACCATACTTTTGGACATTTCTTTAGTTCATCAAAGGTCTGGTATCCGCGCTCAAAGCAAAATACCTTCAAAGGATTTCCAACGTTTATATCTTTTTTCAAGATCAGCAATGGTCATCTCAAGTGACATATATATATATATATATATATATATATATATATATATATATGCTTGAAGAGATTCACCATCATCAAGTAGAAGCTTATGAAGAATTCTCATTATTTGTGATCAGAAAGTCAAAGAATCTCACGATGACATGTGTTCAACACGATAAAGGTTACCAGAACCACATGCTAACACATGTCTTAATAAGACAAGGTTCATGGTCTTTTTAAATGTGGCGGCAACATATGTCTTTGACATGACAAAGCTTAAAGTCTCTTTAAATCTGGTGGCGACATGTATTTTGGTGTGATGAGGGTCCAATTGGTCTAGCGACGACACTTGGCATGCCAGGCGGTGTGCACGTGACACTTGGCTTAGTAGGGAAAGGTGCACACGACACTTGTCACTTTAAGAGATAGGAATTGCATAATGCTTGACATGTGGCATCGCTAATAAGAGAGAACATGGAACACATGACACGTGGCATATCAGGTGAGAGAAAAATAAAAAACTCTCCCTTATGCCATTAGCTCTTGGCCGTGAGGTAGGGTTCTCACCATCGGGTCTACTTGCTCTTTTTTTTGACTCTCAATCCTTAACCGATCTTAGTATCAAGGTTCTCAGAAATTTTAAAAAATGATTACATACTAACATCTTTCATAGAAAATACCTTCTGAACAATATTTTAATAATTTGTTTACTCAATAATTAATACTCACACATTCTTATTCATATATGTAACAAAATATCATTCATAGACATCAGTCAAAACATGAGTCAAACATGGCTCTACGCTTAACACTTGAATAAATCATGATTGATAATAATCAATCACTCTCTCTCATACACACACAAATATAGATATATATTATTCTAATCTCCCTTATCAAAATCTGGGTGTTACAATGGGTTCCTTGATCTCAAAAGCGCCATATCTTTATTGAGCTTGAAACATGGTCTTAAAAGTAGTAGGGTACGCCTTGGTAGACGTGGTTCCGCCACAACTTAAGGTTGTAGGGGGGATCAAATGGAGAAGAAGAAGAGGTGAAAGCTTGTTGCTCCCTAACTTTCTCTTGTGTTTAACATCTCTGATGGGAATTATTTCTCCTTGTTGTTCTTTCCATTTTAGGGTCGAAAAATAATTTATTAGGAGAAACAATACCTCACATACAAACATAAACTACAAGCATAAGGTTAGTGTAGCAACATCCAAGAATTAATTAATAAAATGAATCAAATGAAAGAATAAAACTATAAATAAGAATATATGACAAAATAAACAAACAATCACTAATTGTTGAATCTAGACGCAAGCCCTTGCATTGGTGCTAGAAACTTGTTGGTGTTAGAAATTTTAATTTCTAATAATTAATATGGGCTGATATATTATTTATAGAATTTATATTGAATATTTAATTGAGCTCAATTAAGGTGATCTGATATTGGTAAGCTCATTAGACTATCAATAATAATAATATGGGCTTATATGAGTGGAAACCAGGATTTGGCCCGTTAGGGTTTAATGGGAACCTTAATAGGTATATAATCAACCAGTGGTCATAGTTCTCAATACGTCAAATCATAAAACCTAATTTTCTCTGCCCCATCAAAGAGAAATATCAAGTCCTATTGAGGAATCTGGTGATTTGGCTGAGGAAGACTATCGCAACCTGGATCACGACGGCGCGGCGAGAGAGAGAAACCTTGTTTGATGAAACAGGGAGTCGCCACCAACGTTTTTATCCATAGGAAAAACATTGGGAAAAAACTAAGTTCAGTGAAAGCACTGGTTTAAAAAATGAGATTCAAGTTTGGGAGTCGGTTACGAGTAGGGAAGGTATTAGGACCCTACATCGCCTGTCAGAAACAGTACCAAGATTGAAAGCGTAATATAAATAGCCTTAAATAAAACATGGTTTCTTCCCTTTTTTTGTATTTTTTATTTGAAAACGACGGAATGGAGTAAGAGAACTGTACAAACATAGAATGTCGAAGCGAGGTCAACGGGACGTTTCATCCGGATCAAACTCGACTTCGATATGAGACAGAGAGGGGAAGAGAATGCTAATAAGACGTCACGCCTAAATTAGACATCCTCAGATTAAAAATATAGGAATAGGGATAGGAAAGATAAGCGGGACGTCTCGTCCTAAGTATCTCTTCCCTATGAATTGTGGCGAGGCTTGAACAAAAACTAGGGGAAATCAACAAGACGTCACGTCTAAATTGATTTTCACGGAAGCGACAAAAAAAAGAACATTTATGAAAAAAACACAAAAGTGAGGAAATAAATCAGTAAAAAGAAACAAGAAAGATGGGCCCGACAGGAGTCGAGGTCCTGCTCCTACGTATTCTTGAATTATCAAGAAATCAGGGTTACGTAGTTCTGAGTGTTTTTCTTTTAGGAAAAGATTGGGAAAATGTTGGTGAGTATCATTTTGGTGGTGAACCCATACAAGATGAAGTTCTTCGCACGTGTATGGATCCTATAGAGGTTGTGTAGATGGAAGTATTTTCCGTACGACACTGACTAAAAATGATTTTTTTTCTTTTTTTTTGATTTTTTATTTTACTTAGATTTGAAAGAAAACACATGAAACATCCATTTCCCTTTATTATTATTTTTTTAAAAAAAACTACGAAGCAAAGGATGGAGGGTAGTAGAAGTTACAAGAAAGAAAGAGAAATAGTAAATTCGGGAAAGAGAGGGAAAATGAGCGAAAACCGAGTGGGAGAAGAGAAAACCGAGTGAGAAAAAGGAAAAACCGAGTAAAAATGGAAAAAACCGAGTGAAAAATAGAAAACCGAGTGAAAAATAAAAATACCGAGTGAAAAGTGGAATACCGAGTGATGGAGTAAGAGACTGCAGAGTGGGTTAGAAACTGACTGAAGGTGAGTGAGAAAGGGGCCGACCGAGGGAGGAAGGCAGTGGGGGTTTGAGAGGAGTTTGGACGGTATTGGTTGAGAGGAAGGAGTTTTTGTATTGGTGGAGGAGAGATGACAGTGGGACGATGGAGAGAGGAAAGAGGAGAAGGTATGGTGAGGGTGCTGGGCCGTGTGGTGAGACAAAGAGGTTTTGAGATTGGAGAGAATGAAGGCAGAGTTTCAGTTCTAAGGTGAAAGGATCCCAACCCCCTGAGCCTCTTCAGCCAGGGCATTTATAGGGGGTCCAAGACATGGGATGAGTGCTTTGACAGCACGAGTCTCCACTCACCCATAGGGCATTTTAATTTCTAATAATTAATATGAGCTGATATATTATTTATAGAATTTATATTGACTATTTAATTGAGCTCAATTAAGGTGATCTGATATTGGTAAGCTCATTAGACTATCAATAATAATAATATGAGCTTATATGAGTGGAAACCAGGATTTGGCCTATTAGGGTTTAATGGGAACCCTAACAGGTATATAATCAACCAGTGGTCATGGTCCCCAATACGTCAAATCATAAAACCTAATTTTCTCTTTCCCATCAAAGAGAAATATCAAGTCCTATTGAGGAATCCGGTGATTTGGCTGAGGAAGACCATAGAACCAACAAACCATTCCGCTGCTACCTTCAGTCAAGATTAATGGATCCAGGTAATCCTATTATACTCCTCTTATTCGATAATCTAACGTAATGGTTCTTAAGTTTAATTTAGAATTCCATAAAGATTAATTGGGAATTTTCCAACAGTTGGCCCTTTGGCAAGTGTACCAAATTTGTAGTAGTCTCGATAAGTATTTGAAAAGTTTTCGTGTCCATAGGGACTTGTTAGATATGTGGCAAATATGCAACATTTACTTGTAGATCACAAAGATTGTATTCACAATATACTCAAAAGGTTGTTCATGAATTGTTGTTTGAGAAAAGGTTAAGTTCAAAACTAGAAATTGATTGAGATTAAGAAAATGATACTAAAAGGTATTGAGTAATTTAATTTGATATCATGGTAAAAGGAATAAACATATAAAGTTTACCACTTATAGATTATATCAATTTGATATAAATTAATATTTGGATAATGATGTATTGCTAGATGCTGGTCACTATATTATATTAAATATAAAACATTTAAATTTAATATAAATCAAATATATATTTCCTATAGGTCACACACATAGAGTAAGTCCATTAAGAGTTTTATTATTTTAGTTGAAATGATAGAACTATTAGACATAATTTATTTAAGATAAGTAAGAAGCCCAATTAGCAATATGTTCATATTAGGTTAAATCTAAGCCTATAAATAAAGAATTAGACACTTATAGACGTACAACCCACAAAACATAACTATTATGAAAACATCATGCTAAGACATACTAGCATTCAAGGGCATGGTGATTTAGTAAGAGTGCTCATATGGACTTCCATAGAGACAGGTCTACTTTGACTCATTATCAAATATTCTATGCTAGAAGAGGTATGTTTGAAAAGGTTCATAAACTATATCTTGATTCAGTTGCTTTGAAACATAGATTTTTGTAAGAACCTTCAGAAATCCTTGTATTTCCACTACTTGACCATTGAGGATTCCCAAACAGTTGCATCGGTTAACTAAGAATGAGTGTCAGGTTAAATGCGTTTATGGTGCTCTCAATCATTAGAGTCTTTCTTAGACCACTCTTGTTGTACACGAGCTTAAACCTAAGCAAACTTTGTTTAGGATCCATTCCAAAAAAAGTTGTAAAAACTAAAAACAACAAATAAGTAGGTCAACAAAAACAAGGAAAAGAAAGTTATCGATAAGGGAAAAGATGGAAAAATTCTTAATTATTATTGAAACTCGAAAAGGCTACTTCATGTAACAACATGGCATAATAGTTTGGAGGACAAATGTCCTAGGGGAAAGACCAATTCAACTTACTCCTAGAAAGAATTTCTTAAGACTAGGAATGAATAGGAAACTAGATGAGCAATTGAGTAGAAAGGAAATATAGTTTAACTTGAGGCATCTTACATTAAATCAAGATGGTTAGCGTTCAATCCAACCTTAAAGAGTCTATCCTTAAATTTCTTGAAAGACATGGTAAAACTAATAGAATCGACTGACTCGTTATCCTGTTAACCGAGACCCAACACACAGACCCGTCCAACTTGGACACTTTGAATGTTTTGTGTACTTTCTACTGGGGTGTAGCTGAGAAGGAGCAACATTTAAAGCATTCAAAACATTACAATTGAAGTCAGAAAAAGACACCTGGATTCCTAGGTGACTTACGTAAGGCTCAAACATGTAAAAGAAATCTATTTGAGTGACACCCTTTCCTCCAAGACATGTATTCATCCTTAGAAACATATGAGGCTTGAACCTTTTCACTCAAGTGCCCGAACAACACTTTTCTTTCCCATAAGAGATGCCTTAAACAAATAAATAGAAGCATGTTTCACTACGTCTGATAACACAAGCCGATTGAGTAAAGAAGCGACAAGGTTGACACCCATCATAAATAAACATGGAGAAAAGGAGAGAGCTCAACAAAGAAACATAAAGGGGGATAGGGAAACTAACCTTTCAGAGGAATTTTAAAATACTCAAAAGGGGGAGAAGAAAAGAAAAGGTGATAGCTCCCACAAGTGTACGAGTTTTATAACGTAATAAAATATCAAAATCCACAAGGACTGTGTTCCAATATTCAGCCAAGTTATAATTAAATTAGATTAGATGTAAGCAATTTTTGATTAATTAAAACTAGGAATTTAGGATTTTAAAGGAATTTAAATCAAGATGAACACAAAGATTTGATTTTTAAATATTTAAGAGATGAAGGTATCTTAGGGTTTAGGGAATTTCAGTGAACTATATGATTAATTAAAATCCTATTTTTATAAAGTGAATCAATTTAAGTTTCTTAAGGTGACAATTCTTAAAGCTAATTAAGGTTTCCCTTTCAAAACTCCTTTAATGTACCTAAATTATGAAGAACGACATTCAATTTGAAAGTTAGGCCCTTTAAGATTTTTGAAGATTCCTTTATATTGAGTCCTCAAAGAATGAAAATTACCAACCTAACTCTAGGTTCAAGTATTATTTCCGAATAAAGTCAACTTTTTAGTTCATCCTCTAAATTTATGGTGTGCCTAAGTTTATTTCTAAATCAGAGATACATAAACACAATACAAATTGATAAGAAATGGAATCAAATCTATAAAAAGAATCAATTACATCATAACATGTTCCTTAAATCTTCTTTTCCCTAAGAATACTAGATTAGTTACACATGATGCAACAAAATCCCATTATAACAAAAGTAAAGAGAAAGCCTATGAAAACAAGGATTACATATAAGAATCTCAATCTTTAGAGAATATGCTTTTATGAAATCCCCCAAATCTTCAATCTTTATGATAGTCTTTAATCTTTCTCTATTGTAGTCCTTGTGCCTCTCCAAATCCTTTAAAATCAAAACCCCTAACTCTGCCTCATGCATCCCTATTTAAACCTGAAAATAAAAGCCCAAAACCTAACAGACCATGAACCATGGCCTTGGTGTGCACCACAACTTGGACATGGTTTGCTTTGGGATTACAAGACCAAGATTGAGTTAAAGGGAAGACACCACTAGTAGGCAGTGGCAGAGACCAACACCGTTGTGTTTTGGCTTTTTAAGGGTTTTTGGATTTCACATGGGTTATTCAAGCTTTTTCCTAACTTTAATGTCGTGCCTTTTTGCTTCCAAATAGACCTAAAAACTCAATATTCTATACTAAAGGCCGTATCAAGTGAATAAGTTAGAAAATAAGTCATTATACATGGAATTAAAGGGTTATGGCATGTGAAACCCTCTTAAATACCAAGGAAAACTAGCCCTAGATAAGGAATGGAATGCATTTATCAAAAAGTAAAGGCGTAAAGAACTTGAAACAAAATAGAAATACTAATGAGAAAGTATATAGAAGAAAGAGAAAGGAAGACAAGCTATCATGAAGACAAACATATAGAGCTTAAAGGAAAAAGTTCATGGAAATGTATGTCATTGGCCTACATGTATTAATTGTTATTTTTGAAAATTTTGCATGTTCTTCTATTTTCTAATGGTCTAGCACAGTATGATGATGAGTCTATTTATGGTAATGCATGAAAGTGAATCTTGATGGTGTGTGGTAGGCAATCATGACTATAATTTTCCTAATGCTTGAAAAATTATATTGATGGCTTATATATTCTCAGTGGTTTCTCTAGTTTTAATTTCAAAGATGATGATGTAATAGGCAAGTTTGTACCCAGAGAGTGAACGTAATTTTAGTCTAAACTTTGTATGGGGAATATTTATAAAATTTGCATGAGATATTTAAATTTTTAACATCTAATTCTTATGAGAGACACATGAGAGAGACAAAAGTGATTTAAGTTTCAATTATGAGAAAATATGACTATATCACAAGAATAATATTAGGAAACTTCTCATGAAGTTTGATATATAGATGAGATCCCTTATGATAATAACACTCAATTAATGGAGAAATACAATTAATTTTGTCATATGTGTTGTATTCATATAAAGCATTTAAGAGATATGTTTGAAAGATATCATAAACTATGGTGCTGCGATAATTATATAGTGAATTTCTATCATACTAATGATATGATAATGTAAATATGATGTTGATTGAATCTAATAATTAAATACAAATAATTTTATAAATGAATTTATTTTACTCTTGAATGAGATATCAAGAATTTTGATATTATTTATATTGAGGCTTTCCACCATGCTATAATAACATAGTGATGTTAAGTAATTTAATTTTGATGATAATAAATTCCTAAGTGAATTTATTTTAGACTCAAAAGAGGAATTGTCACTTAAAATTCATCTAAATAGACATGAGTAGCCTAAATTAAAAATTGAGGCCAAATTTATTGTTTTACTTGGTAAAATATAAAGCTAAATAGCTAAGGAAATTTCTTAGCATATATTTTATTGAAGAAATTTGTCTTCTTAAATTATATATTGTGATTGTCAGGTGACATATAAAAAGAAAAATGAAAGAATTTATAATGGAAGTTTAAGACATGTACATGTGTATTATATCATAATTATATAAAGTAACTACTAAATTATGGGTTAAAATTTATTTCACCTTGTGTCTCAAAATGAAAAATTAGTGAGTTAAACATTGAGAGAATGACTTATAAGACGTTTGTAACTAACGATGATGAGAACTCAACCTTTCTGATTGAAGATTCCATGAAGAAGGTTTATATAGGTATTAACAAGTCATTTTGTTAGTTGATAGCCCCTGTAAGTATTTTTATCGTGTAATATAAAAAGATTATCATATCCATAAGGACTGTGTTATCAAGTACCAATGAATTGTGATTCAGTTATCTAAACTAACTATTTAAGGCTGTGAATTAAATTTACCAAACACAAACATAAAACAAAGCAACAAAGAATTGGTTTTTAGATATTAAATGGAGAGATATCTTAAGATTAAGGTGTGTGTTCAAGAACAACATGTGAGAATTTTCTTATTAACGAGAATCAAATTAAGTTTCCCAAGGTAGATTTTCCTAAGCTAATTAACATTTTCCTCTCAAAACTCTGTTAATGTACCTAAGCTTAGAAGAAATGTGTTCAATTCTATAACTAAGTTCTTTATCATTCTTTAAAAATCCATATAATCCTTAAAACACTTTAGATTACTTTCGTAACAGAAACTTTAGGTTCAATTCATGTTTTTCAAACATAAGGTTGACTTCTTAGTTTCCCCTTAATTGTTTAAGAACACCCAAGTCTATCTCTAAATCACAAGGCACATTAAGAGCATAACAAATTGAATAGAAAACAGAAATTCATTAATAAGGAAATTAAAGGATCAATCATGACATGTTCAATCACACCCGTTAAATCCCAAGAATAGAAATTTTAGTTTCCCGTGGAAGAGGAAACCACAATATACATTATTAGAGAAATACTAAACAAAAGAAAATTTTTACATAAGAAGGGAGCTAGGATTAATGGTTGAAGGTTCTCGCAATCTTTCCACGAGTCCTTTGTGATCTCCCCAGTTTCTTCTCTTTAGAATCGTCTCTACTTCTCCCATAGTCTCTTCCCCCAAAAGTGTAGAAGTTATAAAGTCCAAATAAGGATTAAGGTTGTAGCTTTAATTTGCTATACGACCTCAAACCATGGTCGTGTGGAGTCCCACGACCAAGCCATGGTTCTCTCTAGTCATGCTCTACTTTTCTCTTTTCCCTGGCAGCAAGTGCCACTTCCAAGTAGTGGTAGCCATCTCTACCATGGTAGCTTGAGGCCTATTTTTTCATGTTTTTATCCTTCTTTAGGTAATGTTCTAGGCTTCAATCTTTCTTCTATGGTTTCCTTAATGCTTATGATGCTTCCAAAGTATCTTATTTGTTTCTCAAAGGATCTTAAACATCAATAAACCTGTAAAATAGGAATACCCAAGTAACAAAAATAAAAGCAAAGCAGTATTCCATGGTATTTACAGGGAATGTCATGTGAAGCAACCTAAATTCCTAGCAAACTAAGTCCTAGATGATGCATTCTATAGCACTCATTGTAACACCCCCTTATATACACGAGACATATATCTATTCTTCTTGCTTTTTTTTAGAAAGATATGCATATTTATCACTTCTTATCTCGTGTATACAAGGACATATATACATCTGATTTTCTTTGAATTTTGAAAGTAAAAAGTTTCAAATTATTCATAATAATAAAATAAACTTTTAGAAAATCATAAGTGATCAAAGATTTCAGTATCATATCCAAAGAATAAGGTTTATTAAAGTTTAACCTTTACATTGATTTACAATCATCCAACTTAATGTTGTATTAAGGTAAACTAAAACTAAAAATTTAATACCTCTACTTCGACTGTAACCAATTATTTCCTTATCTTCAAACCATGTGATTTTGAATCCTATTCTTGTCACATCTCTTCTCCTATCTGATTGAGGATGAGACCAATTTACCCTCTTGTAATTTCATCCTTTTATCTTGAACTGCTAGCTATATATCATATAACATATATTTTGGACACAAAATTCAAACAAGAAGGAGTGAGAAATAGAATATAATACTTTACAGATAAGACATAAGCATAAGGGTTTTCATAACATAACAATTATATTTTCATTCACAACCACCCACATAGGATGTCACAATCATATGAATGTCATGCAATGTTTTTAATGTTATCATCTCATTCATTCTATGCATGTGGGCCCTTAAAGCTTTAGTTTGCACTGGGCCAACCAGGAGTTTACACTGTTCCATAAATTCCGGATAATAATAACATAAATACCTTCATGGCATATGAACAGCTCAACTGGCGTGGAAACACTTAGAGACTAGTCAGACTGAGAAAGTTTTTATTATGAAAGTACCCGACACTAGGGAGCGACCCCAGGTCACCTGAAGCACCCTTTCACACCCTCTCATCCCAAGGCTCGCAATTAAGCCTCCTCTAATGTATCCTCGGTTTCTATAATCCGTCCCCAGGCAATATCATATCTCATTTCTCTTTAATGATTCATGATGCATGAACTACTCACATATTTAGTTGGTTAAGACTTTTAGAAACTCAATTATTAAATACCATAAAGGTTCACAAAATCATCACAATAAACTGTACATTCCCATAAGTTCTTCTTTGAACTTCTGTTATACGGAAATAATTTAGTACAGTCTTCAAATTCAGATCTTACCAAAATTGAGTTTCCAAGCCTTAAATATCTCAAAACTTTCTCTTAAAAATCTTCACATATTTACATAATCTTTCTCAATTTGAATCTTAACTAGATTGAGTTTTAGAAATCTCAACAAAATATTCTTTAGTTATTTCGTTGGGGAAAACCAAAATAATTTACTTTAAACTTCTAATTTATAAAGAAAATAATTTAAAATCATTAACTAAGAATACTTAAAACTATAAAAATTTTCTTTAATTCAAGAATTAATTATCTCAACCTCTGATTTTCATAAAATAGCTTCTTTCTAATACTAGATTTTATTATTGAAATTAAAAATAAAGTTAGTGAAGATTATTTCTAAGAAGAAATAAAAGACTAAAATAATTATAAAATACTTTCTCTTGGAATAAAAATTTAAAGAGTAAGATAAGAAAATTCTTACTGAGTTTTAACTTTCCGTCATGCTTGCTATATGCTCAAACTTCATATCACAAGGTCATCAATCATTCATCAACCACAATCAAGTATAGTAATCTCATCAATCACAATCAAATATCATCAATCATAATTGCATATTATTAATCACAGTCTAATATTATAAATCACAATATCATTAATCGAAATCAAATATAATTAATTATAATCAAGTCAAATCAACTAAATATCGCTCATAATTATAATTCAAATTTTAATGGTTATTTAAATTAGTAGATTTGATTTTTGAGTCCTTATAGTCCATTCCTCGCACAGGGCTATATAAGTCCATATATATAATCCAGTCTTCGCATAGGTATAGTTCAGTCTAGACAGGTCATAATAGCCAAAGTCCTTGCATAGGTTTAGTTCGATCCATATAGGATATAAAAATCCAAGTCCTTGCATAGGTTTAGTCCAGTCCGTATAAGTTATAATAATTCAGATCCATGTATAGATATTTCAGAATAAGTTACACAATATATTAAATTTATTATAAATTTTAAGTTGAGAAGTTATTACTTTATTATTAAATTTAAAAGGAGTAGGGGACTCCTCCCTTTATTCTTATGTCTTTCATATTATATTCTTAACTCACTCCCCCTTACCTCTTGTATATCGATTCGTTATTGAAAATCCGTGCACGCCTCGTCTCCGAGTTCTAAAACATACCAATTTTATTTTAATATAATTACAAGATAAAAATTAAGATTACTACTTAAAATAAAAATGGTAAATTTTGAATAGTGAATAATGAATAGTGAATAGTGAATAGTAACAGTAAATAGTAAAACGTGAATAATAACAGTAAATAGTAAATCATGAATAGTAACGGTAAATAGTAAAACGTGAATAGTAAAGGTAAATAGTAATAGTAAATAGTAATTTACTATTTGAATAGTAATTTACTATTGAAATAGTAATTTACTATTGAAATAGTATTACTATGCAGAATAGTAACTTAAAATAATATTATTTCCAGTATAATAATAGATTTCTAAAAACGATATAAAAATAATCCTAAAAAATATAAAAGAGATGTACTCGTACCTTAGAATTTTAGCAGAACCTTCTTCAAAAAAATTTATTTCTCTCTTACTTCCACCACTATCTCACTAACACTACTATATTAAGAAAACTTAATCTGAAATTGTGAATTCTAAAGAAGAATTTCTTCGGTATTTATAGGAAAAAAATTTACTATATATTCCATTATTTTAATATAAAAGTACTATACGTTTTTTGAAATTTAAAACCTGGTTACTGTGCAACTTTTGAAAATTTCATACATGCACAGTGTTTTGCATAGTAAATATTGGTAGAATTATTAAGCTAAATAGTAACCTTTCACTCGGTATATTTTAAATATTTAAAATTAATCCTTTTTGAAATTTAGCGATATTATATCAGTTCTTACTAATTTTATGATAAGTAATATAAAGTTTAAATTTTAAAAATCTAAAATTTTCTGTTAATAAAAATTTATTAGTACGTTTTCAATTTTTTTACGATTGGTAAAAATCAAGATTTTACTCAAACCGATAATTTTTAGATAAGTCTACTTGAAATAGATTTAAGAAAATTTTCTTATAATTTAACTTTACATTCTTGTAAATATTTTTAATTTTAAGCAACTTTATATGAATTTAAAATTATTTAAAATATATTATTTTATTAAAATAATTCAAAAATTTCAAAAAATTCCAGAAAATCATAAATATTATGTAGATCAAAAAGTTCAAAAGAACCATAGTCTAATTCCTTCAAGAGTTTATTTTAAAATTCTAATAAGAGTTAAATCTTAAATATGTAAAAACATAAATATAAGAACATAAAATAAAAATGATGAATAATAAAGATATTAAAAATTCTTAATATAATTTTCTTAATTAGTGAATACTAATTAAGTCATTTTAAAATTCTCATTCAGAAATATTTTTACTTTTTTTTTTTATTATTTAAAAAAATAAATAATTAAATATAAATACCAAAATTAAAATAAATGATAATAATAAACTAACTTATAGTAAGTATTTCTCAAGAAAGATATATTAATATCTATTTCCTATTTGTCATGAAAATAGGATGTTACACTCATCATTAGCCTTGCTAGTATAACTAATTTTTATCTCTTTCTATGGTGTGTGAGAAGTCTTATACTACACTGAACAAGGGAGGGTTAAGCTTAGAGATTTTAATGATTTTCATATCCATTGAGTGGTGTATAAAGTGCATTATACACTTGAGGAAAACATCTATAACACAAAATTTCTAGAGCACTCATAAATCATCAGGCACATGCATGACCTATTCACGCAAAAACAACAAAAACAAAAAAGAGTTATGACATGTAATGTGACAGTTAAACCACTAGTTTATACCAAAGTGATCTTGGTTCATAAAAGTGTTGTTTCATCAACTCTCTATAGGTTAAATTTATTTGTCTAGGACTTGGTTCATAGTGCAAAAAACACTAGGTTTAATGCATTTCCACTAATAATGTGAACTCGGTAAATTTTATCTTAAATTCTTTGGGAATAAAAGGCGGATTGTAGTAAAATATTGAGATATTTCAAAAGAATTATTTTTAAGAGTTTTAAAAATTGATTTATTTTAAATGATCATTAAAAAGTTAATTATTTTTTATCCATTAATGATTATTAATCATTTGTAATAGATTTTATTATTAAAGTTATATTTATATTTGACATTAAACTTTGTTATGAATGAGAATTTTTCCAACATCATCTCCCTCTTATATATGTTTGAGTTTTGAGACTGGGTTATGACAACAAATATATTTACTAGTTTTGATTTATATTTACATAAAAAGGATTGTTGAATCATAGGGTCATTTTAAACAACGAACAAACCCTTATAAACACTAAGAGTCACATTTCTCAGTTTACGAAATTCTTAACAATTCTATACAGATTTTCCAACCTATATAATTGGATTAAGTTTTTAAATGAAAGCCGAGAGTACAAAGAGCAAAATTCAATCCGGAAATACCTAAAGCGGAAGTATAATTCTCTCTAAATAACACCTTGTACGTTTTAAATTTTGTATCCCAAATATTTTAAATATTAAAAATAATCTATTTTATAATGCTATTATACTGAAGGGGGGTGTAATTAATTGAGATGATAATAAGGACAAATGAATTAATGCACTGTACATACATAACTGGAATAGTCGGCACATAAGCTCTGCAATCAGTCACTGAATATATGTGTTCCTGGGCTACATATAGCGACTTGCCAATCCTGCTGCATTTAATGGGACAAAACCAATGGTACAGAGAAATAAATCTCAATCACAAAGTGAATACATAAATAAATAAGTTGAATACACATTGAATGTGGGTATGGGAGGTACCCAGTGGTAAAAATTATGTGTCCCTGTGAATATGCATATGAATGAGGCAGCACCATATACATATGGTTGTTATCATGGACTTTCCATAAATAATGATATAATGTAATGGAATCAACATCTTGTGTGGACCTAGATTTTCCCTTGGACGACAAAGGCAAATGCCACAGAGAAAGTGACCAATCTTAAGCTGCATTCAAAGCTCTGTTTGTTTCTTGGGAAAATGATCTTACTGGCATATATCTCATCATGACCCATGTGACATTCAGCCTCAACTCATTAATTATGCTTTCAAGTATATATACAAATCATGAAGTCAAAAAAATGTATATCTAACAAATCATTGTATCAGGAGTAGAAATTAGCTTCAAATTCAATCTTGCTAGTTTTCCTACCCACGTGTAGTTTCCGGTCAGGGAAATGAAAAATTTTATGGGTTAATATTGATTCTTCACGCCATTCAACACAATCAAAACTCCGTTTGACCGTAAAATCTATTTTTAGGTTGGGTAACCAAACAGGCCTAAAACATTTAACTGGACTGCAGGATAAGTGTCCTTTTGAGTTTAAGTTAATATGGTTGAATTGACATTCGAATGCTCTGCAAGTTTTTTATTTTTTTTTGGAACATTTAATTAAGAATCTATGTACATTCCTCCCGAAGAGGGTAATATCTATATTTGATAATGTCCAGAGAAGTATATCTAATCTTCCCACAATCTCACAGCATATATATTACCATATGAGCCACAATTTAATTTATTGGTACGCAGCATGAATCTTAAATCTTAAAACACAAAGCTAAGTTTATTTAAAAAAGATAAATAATAGGGGGTAACTAGTAGAGTAGCAGGGGTCATGGATGTTCATTAACGAAACTATGAAAAAATTGTTAACCGCATCAACAACAATTGTAAAAATTTATTCATCTAATTATAAATATATATTGATAAAAATAATAAATGAGAAATTTAAACATGTAACTTTTGTGTTTGTTTTTTTTTTCTTTCACAATGTTTATATTCTAAACCTTTTACATATCAATATTTATTTTATATATCTATTTACTAAACTTAACATTGGTCGACAACTTTATTTATTTATTTCAATTTTATTAAGTGTTTTCTCTGCTTTTTTATTTGCTTGAAAAACTATAAAATAGAAAAAAATTAAAAATTGAAACAGAAATAAAATGAAAAAAATATTCATAATTTTTTTCCATATTCTGTTTAATTAAATAAAAATGTTTATTATAATGTTGATCTTATAAAAATACTTAAATGTTGATATTTTTCTTATAATACATATATAACACATTAAATAATATATTACATGATATTTTTATTCATAAAAATACCGTTTAAAGTAAAAGTATATTAACTAGTATGCTTAATTTAATATTGTTACAAGCCTTTTATATAAACATAACATATAAATTATAAAATGGAGTATTTCTATCATAATAAATGGTTTGTTAAAAATAGTAAAAAGATACACAATAATTTTCTTTTATTTCTCACAACTTTTAAGATTGACCATAATTATTGCATTAATTTATAGGTGTTTAATATTTAAAACAAGCATTTAAAACTGCTAAACCAAACAAATACAAACTGCAATTGATTAATTTGGTTTAGTTTGATTTTTATATTTTATTTCAATCAAATCAAACCACACTTTGTAATTTTGTTATATGGTTTTATTCCTCTTATGCTTTAAAATTAAACCGAACTGAACTACAAACTCCCATCTTAAAAGATTATTAGGTTTGAAGTCCATTATATACAGTTCATTCTCTTTTTTTTTTTGCCATAGTTCATTCTTTATATATATACATACATAGAAATCCGAATGAATTGAATTAAAGCCCATTTAAAATACATGCTTCAAAACTCAACAAACAATTATCGATCACCTATTTACAATTTTTTTTAAAAAGGGACATTTTAAAAAAAATTGAAATTTGAGTAGTTGAGAAAATATTTAAAAATGTAAACAGCGCATCATGTTTACATTTCGCATACCCAATCTACAAAACTCATGTATGGTTGACACGTGGCATTTTGTCCTGTGAGTATGTGAAATGGTTGCATGCATGACAACCACTGAGACAACTGTTTTCTTGGTGCAAATAAGAAATGTTATTAGATATAATTCTTTCTATTCTTTTTTCGGTATTTTATATTTTTATATAAAATAATGAAATCATATAGATTTTTTATGATTAAATATATAATAATAAAATAAAATTATTAATATACATATATTACATGTTAATATTATATATTAAAATGTATAATATATAATTATATATAAAAAATATATTAAATATTTTAATATATATAAATCATATATTTTTAATATATAAATTATATATTGTTATGACTGGAGTTTAGGGGGTAATGCGCTCCTTACGCAACCAATGTTCAAAGATCACTCTCAGTAGGAGTCCGTTATTGTAAAACACAAGTTCAATGGGGATCACTATGCTCTTCAAGTTATGTTTGTCCTTGTACGATCCGAACTGATGGGGACACATTGAGGTTGTACATGCAAAAAGATCTCTGATGCTTA
This sequence comes from Clitoria ternatea, assembly GCA_037962975.1. NCBI lineage: Eukaryota > Viridiplantae > Streptophyta > Magnoliopsida > Fabales > Fabaceae > Clitoria > Clitoria ternatea. Next base: position 10,931,652 of record CM075676.1, read on the forward strand.
AGTCAATAATGTGTATAACAGAGTAATAATGAGGTTCTAAGAGCAATTAATAAGTGCAATCAATGTCACGTATATGAGTTAATAAATGCTTTTTATTTATAAAACTACCTTGGGTGCAACTTGCGATTTGACTCCTGTCAGTGCAATAGGTCTTGCTCAGAAGCAAGTTGCCTACTTGCACCTGATTCTGACTTAGTGTCAGTTTTTTCAACCCAAGTCAAGCTTGCAAATCCGTATCGGGGTGTAATTATTAGTCTAACTTTTCAGATACTCCGTCTTTATTTTTCTTGTGTTATTACTTATTATTATTATTATTCAACACGGTCTGATGTCATTGGTCTTTAGGGGCCAATATGCACACCAGATCATATATATTTTATACATTAATATATATTATATATTATATATTTAATATAAAATTTATATATATTATACTCACATGACGAAATGTCACGTGTCAACCATACACACGTTTCGCATATTGAGTATGCGAATGTAAACATGATGTGATGTTTTCCACCCCAAACAATTAAATATTTTCTCAACTACCCCAATTTCAATTTTTTTTTAAAAAATGTCCCCTTTTAAAAAAACCCTAAATGAAAGTTCACTCCTCAAACTCTAAAGTATCCCCATCCAATAATTTGTTACTATTTATAGGTATAGAGGTTATTTAATCTATTCTATTTTAAATACTTTTATTTTTATCATAGTTGCTTCAGAACTATTTTTTTGTAATAAACGAAAACAAAAGAAAAAAAGAAACTAAAGCAAGTCCGACGCTAGATAAGTAACAATCAAATCTAGGGGACTAGACCAAATGACCAGACCCTCCTTTGAGGCCCCTCCTAACCGTGCAAGCCTATCTGCCACTTGATTACACTCTCGTAGGGAATGTGTAACCATTACAGTCTAAGGCCAAGCTAGCATGTCCTTGACCACTTCTACCTCCTGGCGAAACCAATGGCGATCCAGTGCATTGTCTAGTTGTAGTGATTTAAAAACATCCATGGAGTCCACTTCACAAATAAGCGATGTAATGTGACGATCCCAAGCAACCTGAATGCCTACCCTCACAGCTCCAAGTTTCGCAAGAAAAGTAGTCCCTAGGCCAAGGGAACAAGAGAACCTTGTGATCCATCGTCCTAGATAATCTCGAATCAGATCTCCACCACTTATGTTTCTTGAAAAAGGTAGCCAGTTGCCATCCACATTTAGCTTTACCGTTTCTTTCGGTAGGGATTTCCAACCTGAGATCAAGTCTATATGTGAACCAAGAGGTGCATGAGCTGTTACTTCCATAGCAGTCAAAGCCACCTACCTAGTTACGTAACCCAAGGACCAAGGGTGACCACCAAACAACACCTGATTTCTCCACTTCTAGGCCCACAACGCACACGAAAGGATGAGAGCATTCTTACGTAGCTTTACCACTTCCTTAACCTATCCCATCAAATCACCCCAAATATTTAGTTGGACCTCCTGTAAGCCAAGACTCCTCCATAAGCGGACTAAAGAAGGGAACTGGAAAAGAATATGCTCAATGGACTCCGAGGGGGCTTGGCACCTAGTGTAGAGAGCTATCAAAGCTAGTCCACACTGCATCCTCTTAAGGTTGGTGGAAAGAATTCCTTTAGCTACCTGCAAAATAAAAAACTGGATTTTCTCTGGGACATAGAGCCTCCAAATTCTTTTCCATATACTATTAAAGGGATCAGATGCTTCCTGGCGAAGCCATGCATAAATGGTTGACATAGTGAACGTGCCTGATACTGAATTAGTCCATGCAAATGAATCCCTACCATTTGGAGCGGAAGGAATGTCGTGAGCAGTGATCTGCATTGAGACCTCCAAGGGCAAGGGTGTGGCAAGAGAAGTAAGGTCCCATACTCCATTGCTCCACAGGCTGCTGACTTGTCTCTGTGTACCTGTTATGTGTACATAAGGAACCCGGTTACACAACGCCCCTGTCCTAGTCCAATCGTCATACCAAATATTATACTGACCATGCCCTAGTTGTACTTTAAACCCTTCCACGAGTTTGTTCTTCATTCTCAAAACTCCTTTATGTGTAAGAGCGATGCCTATCCTTGTGATGAGCTAGAAAGGAATCTTGGGTCATGTATTTCGCTCTCAATAGATGTACTCATGGCTTGTCCTCCATAAAAATAATTGAAGCAACTACTTTCCCAAGGAGAGCAGTGTTTACATCACGACCCTCCTAAATCCCAACCCACCATTGCTTTTTGAATGTTGCAATTCCTCCCATGCAACCACATGCCATACTCTTCGATCACTGCTTTTAAACCAGTAAAATGTTCTAGCTAGCTTGTCAATCTTATTACACACATATTCTGGTAACCATTGAGTTTGCATTGTATAAATAGATTGAATTACTTACTTCACAAGACATATCTTCCCTGCCTTATTCAACAATTTACTCTTCCACGAAGCTAACCGACCTTGGATTTTCTCTAACAATGGATTAAAGAGAGCTCTATGTAGACGACCCTAGTGTAAGGAAACACCCAGATACATCCCTAAATCATAAGCACGACGGTATCTCGAGAGGTTAGACAGCCTCGTAGTTGCACCATTAGGAACACCTGAGGAGAATTTCACTCGAGATTTCTCAAGATTAACCTTCAGACTTGACGTCTTACAAAACATGTCTAAGGTATTAGCAACATTTCGAATTTGATTTGTCATTGCTTTGCAAAAAAGGAGTACATCATCTGCAAAGAAAAGGTGAGAAAAAGCTGGGCCATTAGAAAAGGCTTGCATAGGGGCCCAGGAACCAATTTGCGCTTGATGTTGAATATAAAGGGAGAGTCGTTCCATACATAGAACAAACAAATAGGGGGAGAGGGGATCCCCTTGACGAAGGCCTCTAGATGGAACAAAACGAGGAAGATAGTCCCATTCCAAACAATAGACATATTCGACGCTTTAACACCCCACATGATCAAACGTGTAATTGCTGAGGGAAAACCAAAGTTTGAAAGCGTGGATTGGAGATAAACCCAATTCACTCGATCGTACGCCTTCTCCAGGTCCACTTTGATTATTGCTAGACCCTGCCGATCGCGATTCTTATGAAGAGTATGCATCATTTCTTGTGCTAGGAGAATATTATCTTTAGTGCCTCGACCAGGAAAGAAACTACCTTGCAGAGGACCAATTAGATTAGATAGAAAAGGACAAATTCTGTTGATGATTACCTTTGAGATAATCTTATAGGTTACATTACACAGACTGATGGGGCGAAAATCTTTCATGTATCGGGGATGGTCCACCTTAGGAATTAGCACAACTAGTGTATCAAGAAGTGCAGGATCAGCATGGCCTGATTGGAAGGCTTGTTGAACCATGTGAGTAATGTCAGGACCCACCACATGCCAGTATTGCTTATAAAAGAAAGGTTGAAAACCATCAGGCCCAGGAGCTTTCAATGATTGCATCCCCAACACCGTTCTTCTCAATTCATCCAAGGAAACTGGGGTAAGAAGAACTTGGACTTCCCCATCTGAGAGAGTTGGTAGCTGGACATCATAGACTTCATTTCTAGTCACCTGCACACCAACAAAAAATAAAGTTTTGTAGTAATTAGTAGTTTCCTGAGTCAGCATCCCTTGATCAGTGCACCAAACCCCATCCGGCATAAAAAGATCATGGATCTTGGCTTCGGAACTGATTTATATAATATAAGAAGATTTATTGAAATAGGTAAAATAGTATTGGATTTAAAAATACTATTTAACTTTTCAAATTTATTTTTATTTAAAAATATCATTATTATTAAGAAATTAAAAAATTAATTATAAGAAGATGTAATTAAATATTAAAGTATAGACTAGAAAAAAAATAGTTAATCCTTCATATATTTTATAAAGTAACTTGAATAAAAGAATAATAAAAGTTCCATTAATTATGACTTATAATAAATAATGGAGAAAGTGAATAGTTTTATATTTTTATATAGTAAAAACATAGAAGTTTTGGACTTTTATCTCCTTATATCTATTGGATATAGTATAATATAATCCCCGGATATGTATTGGATAGAAAATTAGATAAAAATATTAGGGTCAAACTCGTAAAAAAGTTAATGCTGGTGATGGGAAAATTCTTTCGATGCAATAAAAGAGACTGCACAGTCCAAACAAGAAGCCTAGATTCTCTCCATTCTCTTGCAGTGCATACAGAACTAAATATGAAGGGAGAATCATTTGTCCAGTGTGCATTTTTAATCAATAAGGTTCATAAATGTGTGAATGGAAAAGGGGGGAATAAACGAATTAAATATGCTCACAGAACTAATACTCCCACACTTGGATGGATGGAAGATTTTATATATGTAAAAAATTATGTTGGAAGAAACAAGTCTATCAATTTCATACATTGTTGATTCTCAACTTCAAATTAGTCAATTTGAAGATATTGGATAGATAAATTAAAGGGTTTTATTTAATTTTAAACAATACCATTTTGACAATATATTTTTATTTAGTCCGTTTGAATTGAGGTAGGAGGGAAAGAAATTAGAAGGGAGGAAAACAACAGGCAAAAGAGTTATTTATTTATTTGTTGGAATGAAAAAGAGAAAGGAAATAGAAAAAGGATGTAAAGTTAAGTAGAAATTAATTTTCATAGAAGGAAATTGAGTGAATTTTTTATTTACAAAATAAATATATTTTAAAATCATTAAAATTTATTTTATAAATAAATTTTTTATATATTAAAATTTATTATAATAAAAATTAAATTTCTATACATAAAATTTATTTATTTCTCAAATAATTATTTTATTTTTATCAACTTTCTTTCCATTTATCAAAATAAAAAATTATTTTTCCACATTTTTTCTTTTCTATTCAATTTATCCACTAGCTTCTTTCCTTCCCGTTTAGATATTAGGCTCTTTCAAATGGCGCCGAAATAAACAGCGTAGATGGTAGCATGATGGCAACACCCTAATATAAGTAAAATTTTTGCACCACAACAGGTGCCAGAAACTTTGCGCCACAGCAATAATCTACGTCGGATAAATAAACAAGCGCCAGAACCTTTTTACAGCAACACTTTTTTGTTATTTTTATAATTGTTATCAAAATTAAACCAAACAATTGGTCTCACCAATTGAATCGTAAATCAATTAAACGATTGATTTACATAAACTCTATTATTAAAAAAACATGTTCTATTGTTAAAAAAAAATGTTTTGTTATGAGACTTTTCTACTTTTTTTTTTACTAACATATATTCTCAGTCCTTTTAAAGTTTAGGGTTTAGAAATTTTTTTAAAAAAATGACCACTTTTAACTCTTAAAATATAAATTTTATTAAAAATGAGATTATGTTAAAATTTGTTGTTAACTGTTGTGGTGGATAACGTTTGTGCTACCTTAGTAGTGACACATATCATATTATATTATTAATTTAATGGGACCATTGTCCAGATTGCGCAACATGTGTTAAGGGGTTTTCTTCCCTAAATTAAAAAACTTATAATTAATAGGATTGAGATCATTAGGGACCTCTAACCTCTTCTACGCAGTGGCCAACTTCTTCTTCAACATCTAAACCACTAAGCAAATACACATGGCAAGGTCAAATGTTTCAACCGGATCTTCTTCATCCATGGAGATGCAACACAGTTGGTGTAGGTGTGGTGAGCACCCTGTGTTTCTTGTTTCAAAAACAAAAAAGAATAATAGAAGGGTCTTTTAGAGGTGTTTATTTTTCTTGATAAGTGTTGAAGGATGCCATTGTTTTCGTTTATCATTTTCATACCTTGAGCCTTTTTTAATGGTGTGTATTCTTTTTGTCTCAGAGCAATAATGATTGTGGGTTTTTTAAGTGGGCTCCTACTGCTTATGTTGAAAGGAGTCATCGTTGTGATAATAAATGGGATTCAGAGAAGATGCGTGAGAAATTTCAGATGAAAAATTCAAAAATTAAAACTAAGTTGGTGGCTAAGAAGAGCAAATCTTCAGTGTTGGTTATGGTTACCATTGTTTCTTGGGCCATTACATTCAGCATGTTGTTTTATTGTAGCTACTAACCATTGAGGAGAAATAGGTTAATAGGGGTTGGGTTCGATTGGAATGAGGTTTCCCTTTGTTTGCTGTTGTGTTGTAAGAAGACCTTATAAAATTTAGGGTTTAGGAAAAAGCCCTATAATATCAAGGCTTGGGGGAAAAAGCCCTTATTGTATGTAGGGTTTCTAATGGTTGGAGTAGTTCTTATAAGTGTGTATTGTTTTTTAATGTGTGGGTCCACTTTGTAATCAAGAATTATTCTAATAGAATCCATTCTAATGATTTGGTTATTTCATTATGGCTGTGGTTATGATTTTAATATGTTGATGGTGCTGATTTTATAATGTTTATGGGTTTTCTCTTATTCCTTTTGCTGAAATCAAATTGAGTTAATACTGAAATCAAATGAAAAATCAAATTGAAAACAAATGGATTAATCACTTAAAAATCAAACTAAATTAACAATCTTAGTTAACAAAAAAGATTGACACAAAATATAAGGACCTTTTGGCCAGGTTCTCTTCAATACATAACTAGTACCTTTTGAACAAAATAAATGACAAAATATTCAATAGTTGCCTATCCCTTTCAGTCTTTATATATATTCAGTTGTTGACACTTTGTTGAGTGCTTGTGAAGTATTAGGCACAATTAGGGTCTCTTATTGGATAAGAACTTCAACTCTTCTAAATCCCGTACCTCTTCCTCTTCCTCTCCCTATACCTCTTCCCCTAAGTTTGCCCCTTCCTGTTGTTGTTATTGTTGTAGTAGCTTTTGCAGGTGCATCAGATTGTGAATGTTGTGAATCTACAGGGTTAGCAACAACTTATGGAGGTTAGGCATATTGTGGTTCTGCTAGATCAAGTGAAGGTTGTGCATATTGTGGTTCTGTTGGATCATGAGCACCATGTGCAACCTCTATATTCCCTTTATCCTGAAAAATAAATGGAACATAGTTGTTAGGTTTTTGTAGTAATGATGTATGAATAAAAAATTCATGTGTGAATGAGATTACCATTATAACAGGGGGATTTGGACATGTTGATCTATTATGTTCAAGTGCATCATAGTTTGTGCAATGGTATTGGCTTGTAAATCTTTTACATTGTGTTGGGTTATCCTCTTCATATGGGTCTCTCTTCCTTAGCTTTTTTGGTCTGCCAGGACCTCTCTTGTATAAGGGGGGAGGACCTCTGGTTCATCAACAGTTGGCCATATACCTTGTCAATTGATTGGTTCGATTATTCCAGCATAACATTTTGCATAAGTACTTTTCAAGTACCATGATGACACAAAGTTTCTAGTTTGTCACCCCTGAATTTCATAGCAAAAATATGGCATGCCTACAAGGGATGCCATTTAACTCCCACAAATTACAACTACACTGTCTTCTACCCAAATCAACTATAAACCTATCTTCAGCTTGATTATGTCTCAACTTAAATAACATATCTCATACCTAAATGGGAACCTAATTCGCACTAAACTCTACCTCTCTCAATAACCTTCTACAGTTTTTTGGCATAATATCTCCTTACAATGTCCATACCTTAGATCTCAACTTGGCAAACCTACCTAATGAATATTGTCTAACCATCCAAGCATTGTAATTATTGGTTTGTCTCTAGATGACAATATTATTGAATTGAAAGCTTCATAATTGTTGTTCATGACAACATCACATTTAGGATAATAGGAGAATTCATGATTACACCAAGTCCTTTTTAGAATTCCCATGAGCCACACATATACCCCCTCATTTGAATCCTTGATTTATTTCATTTTAGCCTCCCAACCTTGCATATATGTTGCCTTACTTGCACCCAACATGAGTTGTTTGAGTATGGCTCCTCCACCATACCCCTTCTTTAGATTTGTGTACAAATGCCTCACACAGTATCTGTTCTCCATACCATCAAGTAGCTCTTTAAAAACCTGTAATAAATCCCGCGATCACATAAACCTGAGTAAATATCATGCCTTACTAATTACACAATTACAGCTTATGGAGAAGGTTAGAATAATACCTTCCGCTGGTAAAAAATGAACACATATTTCTTGCTTCTTATATCACTAATGTCCTTAAAAAGTAGACTCAAAAACCACTTCCAACTTTGTTTGTTTTTAACCTTTACCACTTCCACTGCCACTGCTAAGAAGTATTGGTCATTGGCTTCCTTTCCAACCATAGTCAAAAGTTGACCCCCATACTTATTCTTTAAATGGCACTCTTCTACACCAATGAAGGGTCTACAACCATTCATGAAACCTTCCTTGTAAGTCTTAAGACACATGTAAAATGAACCAAATCGTGGTTGAAGACCTCCGTCAGGGTTTACTAGTTGTAACTTGCATGTAGTCCCATTTGACACCCATTTCAAATTAGCATTATACCTTTACAAGAGACTATATTGCTTAGTAGCCTCACATTCCAAAATTTCCTGTGTAATTCTCCTCCCATTGAAGGTATTCCACTTAGATAATTACACTATATGTTGTATTATGAATAGGTCAATAATCTCTTTCATTATCATTTTAGGTGGATACATCTCATATGACACCTTTCAGGTTCATTTTTACAAACTTCCATTGCCTCCCTTTATATAAATTATGCTCCTTTATGGCTCGCCTAAACTACGTCATAGACTGGAACTCTATACCAACCCTTAACTGATAGTTCTCCCCCATTTTTTCTTGCATCAAATGCCTTAGATGGACCTCCGTAATCCTCATCTGATTCTACATTAGTTTGCATCTCATCCATGTCATAGCCATCATCAATATCTCCATATCCATTAGCCCCAAGACCATGTAGATCTTTATTTCTAAAATATGTCCTGCACTTCTCTTTATCATTAGTGGTAGTTCCATGATTTTCTTGTTCGTCAAAATTTGTATCAACTTTTGGGCTTACTTCAACTTTAGGATTTGAGTAAGCATCAGGCACTTCACTTACCTCAGGAATCTCAACTTACTTAGTGTTCAAACTACATTCATACCTTTCAAGAGATACATTCCCTACACCTTCGAATACATTCTTCATACTAGGAGCCTTAGGAACCTCATTACTATTCTCACTTGGCAAACTTCTCAATCTCTACAGCTCATTTTTGTAATTTTTCCTAGTTACAACTTTTTTGGGACTCGCATATGGCCTTGAGTCGGTCTAGATTTTGTTCTTCCACTTCTGGTGGGTTGTTTGTTTTGGGTCATACCTTCTTGGGCCACTGTTTGTTGCTACAGACCTTATTGGTTTATACCTTCTTAGGCCATTGACTCCTGGGCCACTACATTTTTTGCCTCAGCTATGGAATGGCCAGCCACTACAACAATCACCTCGGGCTCAGGTAGACTATGCTTAACATACATATCCACCTTACAATTGTTATTAATTGCATATTCACTAATCTCCAATGCATGTGAGTCCCATGTTATACTTTTGTACTCAGACTCCCCTACTTTCTTCCACCATAATTTTAAATCGCCTTTATACCCTAGCTCTTGGACCAATGACACTACCTCAAAATATGACCATCTATCTAAGTCAATATTGTGAATGACACGTATATCTTTATCCATGTACATAACTAGTGGACCCTTTTCAAATTTCTCTCTATGATGAATGATGAGTGTAAAACTCATACCTAAATCAAACAAAAGCAGTAAATAAAACCTGAAATCCTACATATAATGTACACAACCACTCATACAAACCACACTACAATATGTATATTTAATGAAGTTTCATGTAATAAACCCACATAAGGCAAGAAACATATGGTCTTCATTCCATACCTATACCCCACCCCAAGAACACATTGCCAACAAATTTAAAAAAGCTACGGTTTTGATTGTAAAAAAGTTAAAACATGTACCTGATCACTTGAAATACTCTTCACGTTCTATTTTAGTTGATGATTCCCTACACAACCTTGCATAGCCATGAGATTTTGGAAGTTGAATGAGAGTAAAAGTGAAGAGGAAAGCACAGGAGTAGAAAAAGACAGTTTTTGGGTATAATTGACTTAAACACACATTTTGACCATCATATTTAATTATCTTAATTATTTATATAAGTTAACTAATGACTAAATTAATTATTAAATGCACTATTTAACTACTATTGGCAACGTAATATGACATATATCACTGTAGAGGTGGCACAAACATTATGCACCTTAACAATTAATGACAAATTTTAATAGTCTTATTTTTGGTAAATCCTAAATTTTATAAGAGTTAAAAGTGGTTATTTTTTAAAGGGTTTTTTTTTTCTAAACCCTAAACTTTAAGAGGGCTGAGAATGTATTTAGCCTTTTTATTAAAACCACTTTCCTATTCAATTTAAATTGAATGACTTTATTTTAAATGTAACAAAATAAGTTTTTTGACCTCCGATTAATATTTTTAAAATGTTTATTAATACTATCACTAACTAGAAGTGTTTGGCACACATACTTTTTGAATCCTAGGAATTATATTTCTTAGGAATTATATTTTCTAGAAATCATAATTCTCAAGAATGTTATAAATATGTTTAATATGATTAAAATGTTTATGAGAAAAATACATGGATTTTTTTAATTTCAATCAATTTTGTATTTTGATAATTTTGGATTTAAATTTAATATGCAAGAGATATTAAAATAAATTTATATTTGGGACATAATTGTATTTTTAACTGTAAAAAAACTTATGAGCTAGCTAGATTAATTAGGATTCTCATTCCTTTTAATGGAGATTATAAATAAAAATAAATTCCTAAGAATCCTAGTTTCCCAGAAATATTTATTAAAATTATTACACAAAAACGTAAGAATAGAAGAAATTAATGAATGTAATTATATTATGTCACATATTCGTTTTGATGATGTTACATATATTAAGAAATTGATATAATTTATTCTTTTTCTTTTACATTTTAGAAAATATTATTTCTCTTTATACGATTAAAATTTAATTAATACTTTTATGTTTGAATAAAGTAAATAAAATAGTTTAAAATACTTGGATATAATTAAAAATATTACACAAATTAATGAATGTAATTATTTTATGTCGCGTATCTGTTTTGATGATTTTACTTATATTAAGAAATGGATGTAATTTATTCTTTTTCTTTTACATTTTAGAAAATATTATTTCTCTTTATAAATTAATATATTTAATTAATAAAATTATGTTCCAATAAAGTAAATAAAATAATTTAAAGTACTTGGATATAATTAAAAATAAGCATTGACTATTATGTTAGATTTTTAATTGGCCAAATACTTAAGAATAAGTTGAAATGTAAACCAGACTCAAACAGAAATAGAGAGAGTACATAACAAAATTTGATATCCATTCCTCATTCATTAAACCACATTATTTATCTTTATTTATGATATTTTCTCTATCATATATAAGATATTAAAAAGTATAATTATTAATATTTTAAAACTTCAAGTTAACAGTTCAATTGAAGCAAGACTGTTAATTAATTTTCGTTTTCCCAAAATGCTTCAGAGTCAAGGCGTGGTTTTTTTACCGTCAAACTGTCAAGGTTGTTGATCAAGAAGCGCGTGGAGACGCCAACTACTAAACATCAGCACGTTTTGTGTCAACTGCTGCAGAGCGCCAATAGAATTGTGCATAGCGCCATCACTTAAGGGCAGAAGGCATGTAGAGCACATGCATGCTTGGAAAAAAAGAGGCATCCCTAAAGATGCAACTGTTTAAACAACACATATAGTATCCAATGGGGAAATAGAGTTTTGAAAAAAATCTAATGATTAATATTGATTCTTCACGTCGTTTGAGACAGTCAAAACTTCGTTAAACTAATGGATCGTTTTTTTTTTCGTTGGTCAAACCTTGGTTTGGTTGGTCTAACAGCTAATTAAACGACCCCAAAGTATACTGAGACAATTAAGTATTTTTAGGCTTTGTATGGTCTTTTAAAAATTTATTCAATTTTGTCAAAAGTCCCATAAAATATTTGGTCTGGTGTTAGTCTCTATAAAATTTCAAGTATTTGTCATAGCCCTACCATTAACGTCTTTTGTTAACTATTGACGTGACAAATAAAAATATCATGTCATTACATCTAGATGTAAACAACTATTATTAAAATTTAATAGTTAAATGACACATTAGAATTTAGTTCCATTCTTTTTTCCATTTTCCTTCTCATGTCTCTCTCTCTATTCATCACATCCACCACTCACCCTCACCTTAACAATCTAACCCCCACACCACCACCCTCACCATTCTACACTGTCACCAAGTTGAACCATCGTCCTCCTCCCCACTAACCTCATGAGCAAACTTTCACCTTCATTATCCTCCTACTCCCCAAGAAACCCAATTAGATATAAAAAAAGAAACAAATCAAAATCGTAATTCATTTAGTATCACATTTAGAGCATCAAATCCCCAAAGATAAAAGAACATCCTAATCAATATTAGAGATGGGAGCAACTTGATAGAACCCATGACAACGCCAAGTTTTCAAAGCGTTTTAAAAAAATTAATGTGTTATGGAGACAAGACAAGAACCGAAAACATAGAGGTTGTGTAAAAACAATGAACTCATCGGAATCAAAATACCAAAATTAGATTCAAAATGCCAAAATCAATTTAAAACCAAATCTAGAAATTAAAACCCTAATCCATAATTTCATCAAGATTTAAACCTTCATTCCCTTCAATTTTAAAACCCTAAACCCTTTATTCGAGACTCTCCCTTCCAAAGCACCTTCAAAGACCCTTTTTTCCATTGACCATTGAAACCCACTTCACCTATTTCATCTTCAAACAAAAACCTCATCACCCAACAAAAGAGAAAAAGAAAAAAGAGTTATGGAAAAAGAAGCAACAAAAGAAGAATTAACACAACATCATAGGCTAAGAGAAAGTGCATCATTGAGTAGAAGAAGTAGTAATGAGTTCCATGATGTTTCTCCCTAAAGGTGCAACACTTTTAAATCTTCTTTTGCGCTCTTATCATCGATTTTGTTCCTTAGAAGGTTTAGAAAATCGTAAAGGAAGAAGGAATAAGGAAAAATCGATCAATCGGGGAAGAGAGGGTGGGAGTGGTTGTTCTATTTTGGTGAATAAAAAAAGGTTGAAAGTGAGGTTTTAGTGGGGGTGGCAAAGGATGATAGAAGGTGAAGGTTTAGGGGTGGCGACTAGGGTAAGGAAATGTAAGTATTTAAGAGGTGAGAAAAGGTAGAGAAAGAAAAAAGAATAAAAAGAAAAGAAGAGAGAAAAATTAAAATAAATAAAATAAAAATTTTGCCAAGGTACTTAATGTACATGTGACTTAGTTGATGCAGTTGTTTTGCTTGCCATGCTAGCAGTTAACATAAGATATAAATGGCAAAAACCTATGACAAATATTTAAAATTTTATAAAAATTAATATCTTATAAAACAATCTTATAGAGACTTTTGACAAAATTGAACAACTTTTCAAGGAGAAAAACATAATTAGGTATATCTTTTAAACACCCCTAAATCATAATTAGCTTTAAAATTCCACATTATTCAAAAATAAAAGTGTAAATAAAGATAGGATATTAAAAGTAAATAAAATGTAATAGGATAAAAACAAATATGATAAAATCAAGATAAACTCTTATCATGTGATATAGTGTTTAGTATACACCAAAATGAAATAATGATAAATAGTGATAATATAATCTTAACCCTAATAGATACCATAGGAAAAAAATTATAGAATATGATATTCGACATGATAGCTCCAATCATATTCTATTGGTCCACCAAATATAAGATGACAATATGATAGGATAATTAATCCCGTCCTCACCTCTATATCATGCTCACCAAATAGGCCCCTAAGATTATTTCATACAAATTAAGAAATCATCAATTGTAGGGTTATTTGATCATGTATGGACAAATACACCCTATTTATTCTATGGTTTCATTAGCAATAAATTGATCTAGACATAGTCAAGCCTATGTTGGCCTAGACCAATATATTAGTGTACCACAACACACTAGAAATACTCATTTTGAATATGTCAACCAAACCTATGTTGGTCTAAGACCAGTATACTTGATCGATGCCATAATCGATCAAATAAAAATAAAATAAATATGGTTAACTAGGAGATAAAATTAGGTTGTTCTCTCGAGGACCTTGGTTACAAACATTAAAAATGGGAGCAGAAAAATAAGGTTTTGGATGCAATCAAGAACGTAATTAAGAGATTAAATAAATGAAACTCAATAAATAAAATATGACCAACTTACGATTTCTATCCTACAAAATAAATTTTGTATTGAAAATCAATTCCAATCAAATTTGTGAATTCAAATTAAAATACACGTCATTAATTCAAATTCCTTGAAAGATAATTGAACACACGTCTCCAATTGATACGTTATGGTTCTTATCAATTTGATCTTGAAACTTCCAACTACGCAAATGAACTTTTCGAGATCACATGAGTAATGCATTCAACATGATCCTAGACCACATGAAAAATATATGTGACAAATTTGAGAAGGTAAGAAAAAAGTTTCAAATTGGATTGATATAACCTTATTGTTTTGCAAGATTGAAATCATATATCATTCTAAAAAACTACTCCATCAGAATTGTAAACTCCAACCTGGTTGTAAAAGCAATCATCATGGAAGAAAAGTGAATAGGGCCATATTCTACAAACCCCATCTATTTATGGGAAGGATAACTCTAACGTAAACTAAACCTAGGCTAATAAGTTTAGAGAGTAAAACAAGTTACAAATCCTAATTAGACCTAAATCCTAATTACAAACAACTAATGGACACTTATCTAATCTAACCTAATCACACAAAAACTAATCTAATCTATCTAAAACAAAACTAACTAAATCAAATATCCTAATTACAAAAATCACATTAATGATAATTATGCAAAAATTATGGTTTGAATTCAGTCGAAGAACCAATGATCCCCGATTCCAACTTGATCGGTGATGTAATCAGTCAAATAAAAAGTAAATAAATCTAGTAAACTAGAAATCTAGGTTGTTCTCTTGAGGAGCTCAATTATAAACGCTAAATAATGAACACAAAGAGGGGTTTAGATGCAATCAAGAGCATAAGTAAGAGATTAAAATAAATAAAAATCAATAAATCAAAAGTAACCAATCTATAATTTCTACTTTGCTAAACATAATCGGTACCAAAATCAATTCCTAGACAATTTGTGAATTCAAATTAAATAGCATGTGTCGTCGATCCAAATTCTTTGAATGATCGTTGAACACACGTCTCCAATTGATTTGAAATAGTTCTTCTCAATCTAGTCTCGAAACTATGAACTGCATGGACGAATTTTATGAGATCTCACAATTAATGAATTCAACAAAAGTGAATTATCCAAAATCAAATTGACATGATCTAAGACCAATTTGAAAGAATGGGTGACATAATTGAGAAGGTAAGAAAAAAGTTTCAAATTAGATTGAAATAAAATGTTACCTTATCGCTTTACAGGATAAAAATCATAAATCGTTCTAAGAAACTACTCCATCACAATTATAAACACCAATATAGTTGTAAAACCAATCATCAAGGAAAAAGGCAAGGAGAAGTAAGAAACAAACTGAAACTGAATTAAACTCAAAGTCAAAGTAATAAAACATAAGAGAGAAGAAGATAGATGAAGAGGGAAAAATTCCTCCAACCTCATCTATTTATATAAAGGATAACCCTATCCTAAAATGAAGCTAATCTAGTAAGTTCAAAATGTGAAACAGGTTACAAAGCCAAATTTGGTCTAAATCCTAATTTCAAACTACTAATGGACACTTAATTCTTGTAACACATTAGTAGGGAAACTTTAAATGCTCGTATCTTTTATATAAGAACTCAAAATATAGCAATAAGGTGTCCACTTGAAGCTTTTTGACTCAGTTTTGAATGTAATAAGAATCACTAGAAAAAAGTCACTTGTATAAAAAGTTATGACCAAAACAATGAGTAGAGGTCAAAAATTTTAAAATGCAAGGTAGAATTACTAATTAAGGCTCAAACCAATAAAACTACCTTAAAAAAGTAAAATAATCATTGAAATAGTGTCAAAAGGTAATGTTTTGGATACTAAAATGTCAATATGAAATGATTCATCAATACCCATGTTTCACAACATATTAGATGTACCCATCAAGATACGTCGGTCAAATCTATGTCAGCTAAACCTGTGTTGAATTCTCAGTCAAGAGTTCCACACATTTATATGATCTAGACATGTCGTCCATATGTACCTCATCCTAGAACAATATTCCATTTCACCATCACAATACCACAAGTTGACATTAATCATGGATAAGGTCGTGACCTCCCGCATCGATATCAAGACATCTTCAAGAGAAAACTATTCATTTATTCTATGCCCTCAAATATAATTCCTCATTTAACAGTGTCAAGACATATCCCATATCACACTAGTCAATTATACCACACCCTTAAATGATGCCTCCCTCACTGGTGTCAAGACACCATCCAAAGGATACCGATGATTTATGTCACACAACCTCAGGTGATGCTCCCCTATTGATGTTAAGAAACTACCTAGATGGTACTAGTCATTTATTCCATGTCACTAATAATCCATAAAAAAGAACTTGAAATTCATCATTACTTTCATACATTTCTTCCTATATAAATACCAACCTCATGATGACCAAAGGTATAATCATTCACTTCCTATCTTCTCTCTATTCTTATATCGGTCATTTAGCTTTAACATCTGTCGACATAAGCATTAGAGGTGAAGAAAGGGGCAGACATCATTTTAGCCTCCATATAGATATTTTTGCAGGTGTCCCAGTTGAAGTTGACAACAGCCATAAGAATTATACTGTACCATCGTATATTCAAATTATGACTCCAATTTCAAGACGAATCATAAATATTGTCTCCATTTTCCAAGTCTTATTTATTATTCAAAAGTAGATGTAATAAGAGAGATACATTCATTATAGAAGGATAAAATTGGAAAAAAATAATTTAATCACACATTCAACTTCTAAAATAACAATATTCTTAGGAGAAAAAAATAAAAGCTTAAACAAGCATAAATATGGGAGGCATGAAGTATAATGAATACTAAAAAAAGCAATAGGCTTTGATGATAGTTACAAAAAAAAGAGAGGCTATGGTGATGCACCGTCATTGCTCATCAACATTAAAAGTTAATTTAATTGTGTGAGAGCGTAGATGTATGTGTGAGTGTATGTATGTATATATATATATATGTATGGAAGAATTATCACTACTACAAAAAGACCTTTGTTAGCTGTTCCACCCCTACCATTGTTAATGGTTCCAAACCTAGAAAATGTATGCATTAACAACGAGCTTGATTACAATGCCAACGCTTCTAACCGCAGACATTGGCGCTTCATCGTCTACTATTAAGTAACAAAACCATAAACGGTAACTAGACAGAGAAATGAAAATCTATGGTTTTAAAAAGGAATTATTGAAGAAATACTATTATTGTCTGCAATTTAAATATTTAACCATTGACGGTGATATACGTAATGTTCATAGTTGAATATTTGAGCATCGAACAATAGTAATACTTTTTTTAAAATAATTTCACACACACACAAATTTTCTTTGGTTTTAAATGTGTAACAAAATCACTTATTAATACTAAAATTTAACATCACTCATCCGATAAAATAAGTTCACATAATAATAATAATAATAATAATAATAATAATAATAATAATAATAATAATAATAATAATAATAAAATAAAATAAAATAAAAAATTAAACATTAAAGTAAAGATTCTTTACAACATAAATTTTAAGAACTTGACTCAATAAAACTATGAATTTATCTTTATATACATACATACATGATCATGCGGACTAACAAATTAACAAATCCTTCATAAAATTTCGTTCAAACTTATCAAGATTAAAGCCAAACTCAAGACTCATTTATTTATATTAAAAAATAAATTGTTTCAAGTATATAAATAATCAAAATTAAATAATATAATTATAAAAGAATAATTTTAATCTACTCATTGTTAGAAATTTAATTTATATTTCAAAATATTTTTTAGAATAAGATGTTACGATTAACGTTTTAAATGGAAAATAATATCTGATGCGGTTACCATAATTAAATGTGTCAATTAATTCTCGTTTAAATTATTTATTTCGTAACGTCTTTATCATTAACGGGATTTAATTGACCAATTTATATTTGCTATATTTATTTTCCTTTATTATAAAAATAATATATGACTTGCCTATTTTAAGAGATACTTTTCATTTTGGGTTTACACTGGAAAATCTAGCTTTTGCGAGTTCTTGGGGTCACGCCTTAGGCGCATAAACCCTTAAGGACAGTGTGATTCCACACGCCTCAGTCATCAAATATTTCCCAACAATCTTAAGGGTTTATCATTCTACGGGTTAATATTTCTCACATTTCTCATCAATTTGGATTTACGAGTGTGCTTTTGTTTATTATGTTATCATTGTTAATTTAATCCTAAAAAAAATTCTTCATTGTGCGGTACTAGTTTATGCAGTATGTCTATGTTCTGTATGTGATATAATATATCCTTGTCCTGTCTTGAAATTATGATTCTTCAAAAGAAAATTTAATAGATTCCCATGTAATGCTAATTTTTTCTTTTAAAAAATTGAGACATATGCATGCTTGATATGAGTTATACATAGAAAGATTATTAAATTTTGTTTCAACTAAATAAATTTACTATTTCAAAAAAAGGTTGCTATAAGATTTCATTTAAATATAATATAATATTATATTATAACTTTCCAAATATATTTATTGGTTTTGATCAATACTTAAACTTCAACATGAGATTGTGTATTAGTAAAGTGGTATATTACTTTATATTTTAATGTATATTCTAGCATGATTATAGTTATTTTGAGTTGATTGAGTTCATGAAATTAAGTTTTTAATTTGTGTGATGTCTTTTTAGCATGTGAAATTACATCTAAAGTTTTGTCATTTAATTTAAATTTGGAATATATCAAGTGTTGATGGATCCAAATCTCATAGAACTATCTAAGAGATTTTATTAATTTTAGTGTGACGTATATCTTTATTTATTTGAGTAATAAAAGGGATAAAAATGTTACTTGAGAAGATAAAATTATTTCTCTGACATTCTCATGATAATTTTTTTTAATTCATGATATTATTATTGATTGTTTATGCTAAGAATTTAGCTTTTTTCTTGCAAAGTTGACAAGATATTTTACTATGTTGGATCATTGGAATAGTCTATCATTGTAAATTCTATTAATTGCCATTATTTCTTTTGATGGGTGTTTTCCTTTCATCATTTGGATTTAATTAGTAGCATATATGTGGTTGTTGTGATGCAAACATGATGATGAATGTTAATTTTCCATTTATGTATTCATTTGTTTGAAATGCTAAATGGATGTTTATAAGCACATGAATTTATGACTATTCAAATGAAATAAATTCTATTTTGGTGACATAACTTTGAGTTGTTTTATAGTATTGTGTATGATGTTGCAAGTATGAGAAGACTTTGGATATCACATGAAAAAAAATCAAGATTAATAATATATGATATATTTGGATATATTGGACTACATGTATATGTTATGGTGTGTATTTCGTAAGAAAGAAATAGAAATTGTTTTGTTCAAGATGTATGGGTGGTGTCTTGTTATATATTCTTTATGATAAAGTTGTGCACTTATTTGTAAAAGTCAAGTTAATTATATTCTTTATAACTTTTGTGTTAATGAAAACAAAAAATTATAATATTTCTGTTGAAGTAAAGAATAGTGTGTTGTTCATATTTACTACTATTTAGTAATATAAATGTAATGAAATTATTGCATTTTAACCGTTAAAAATTGATAGCCAAAATGTTTTGTTATGGGAGTTTTTGTAATTTGTGATATGCATGACATTTAATGTGTTTAATAAAAAAAATTAAACTTGATAATTTGTAACACATGACATGATTATGATATTATTTGTGTTTCAAATATTATTTTGATGCCTACATGATAGGTTATGATAAGTTATGTTATCTAATATGATATAATAAGTAACTTAAATATGTGATTGTTATAGAACAAATATGATTTTAAGCTCAAATATGATTGTAAGCAAGGTGTGATAATATATCTTAATATATTATTATTTTGGAGAAAATTCTCATCAAGGTTATATAAGATCCCTTATGATAGGTGACATTTTAAAAAAATGATTTTGTTGTCTAATACAAGTGTCTAAATTATAGGGAGATTATTGGATTCAATTTTAATGAGATATTTATGTAAAGATTTCCACTATACTAATGATATGGTGATGCAAATATGATGTTGATTGAATCCAATAATTTAAATGAGAATAAATTCATAAATGAATTTATTTTATTCTTGATAGAGCTATCATGAATAAATTTTAATATTATTATGTGTTCCATTGTATTTTAATGACACAATGATGACTAATTTTTTCAAGAATAAATTCTCAAGTGAATTTATTTTACCCTCAAAAGAGGAGTTGTCACTTAGAATTCATCTAAGTAGACTTGAGTCATCTAAATTAAAAATGGAGGCCAAGTTATTATTTTACTTGCTAAATTTTAAGGCTAATAAGCGTATTTTGTGATTGCCAATAAGCAAAAGCAAATAACAATATTTATATTGAGACATGTACATATATATTATAATTAATTAAGTAATGTAGCTACAAACCATGGATCAAAAATTATTTTAATCTTGAGTCTCACAAAGTGAAAAACTAGTGAGTCAAACATCGAGGGGAATGAGACTTAGCCATTTGTAACTGATCCGGTCTGGATACCGGTCCCTACAGTTGTGACGTCGGCATGACTGTTCCAGGGGGGGCAACCGGTATCGCAGGGCAGTATCTTCACACCGGTTATCCGCTCTCACTTCTCTGTTCTCACTTCATCGGATACTTCATCCGTCCTCACTTCCCCATCACGTATAACCGTTTGCCTCAGTGTCACAATGAGATAAGAGGGGTTATAACTTATCAGTATGGATACTCTGCACAACGGAATGTGCCAATATCACTTGCAGAAAGGAGTAGGTACGATCGCAGGTGTGATGTACGGAAAAGGTGATTATCCTCCATCCCTATGTCAGGATCATACACTGATAATTGACCTACCCCCTGTCACACTCTGAACACTGAACCACTCTGATTGACACTTTGTACATGGTATCAGAACCTATGGGCCCATCTATATCCAACGATTCATTTTCCACATCCAACTATAAATAGCATATTCCAATACACATGCAAGGTGACGTTGTTCTAACTTACATCTTACTATTGCATTGCTTAAGTATTCACAGAGTTCATACACACTCTCCTAACTTGAGCGTCGGAGAATCTTCACAGGTGACACCACCTTTCGCCCACTCCAACGTGAAACTCTGGTGTGAAGGATCTCCAGGACAACGAGACCGGTTTCTCCCACTGAGAGACCGGATTACAATACCGGATACCCACTGTACCGGTGTATAAACACTAAAATACATATACTTTTGTGGCTGGTCCCACACCGGATCGTAGACCCCGGTTCAGACCAGTTTAGTAACTAACAGTGATGGGAACCCAACCTTTGTGATTGGAAATCCCATGAAGAAGGATCATATGGGTAATAACAAGTCACTTAGTTAGTCTTGCTAGCACTTTTTTTATTTTTTCTCTTCCTATAGTGTATGTGAGAAGTGCTAGACCACACTGAATGATAGTTAAGCTTAAAAGCTTTTAATGATTTTCATATCCCTTATGGGCGGTGTATAAAAGTGCATTATACACTTAATGAAAACACCTATGTGAGTGTGGAGTAGGGCCGGTCCTATGAAATTAATGGCAAAATTTCTAAAGCACTCATGAATTACCAGGCACGCATAAGTCCTATTCGCGTAAAACAGCAAAAACAACAAAATGAGTCGTGAAGTGTAATGTGATAAGTAGACCGCTATCTTACATTAAAGTGATTTTGGTTCATAGAAACTTTGCTTCACCAATTCACTGTAAGTTAAGTTTATCTGTCTAGGGTCTGGTTCATAGTCTAGAAGACACCAGATCTGATGCATTTGCACTATGATGTAAACCCAAATTATTTTTTTAAAAACTTTTGAAATATATGGGGATTGTTAGAAATTTAATTTATATTTCAAAAGTTTTTTTAGAATCAAATGTTACAATTAACGTTTTAAATGGAAAATAATATCTGATGCCATTACCATAATTAAATGTGCCAATTAATTCTCGTTTAAATTATTTATTTCGTAACGTCTTTATTATTAACAAGATTTAATTGACCAATTTATATCTGCTATATTTATTTTTCTTTATTATAAAAATCATACCTGACTTGCCTATTTTAAGAGATACTTTCCATTCTGGGTATAAACTGGAAAATCTACCTTTTACGAGTTATGCTTCGTGTACTGCACAGAAGGACTGCTATATCTTGGGGGGTCACACCTTAAGCGCATAAACCCTTAAGGACAGTATGATTCCATACACCTCAGTCATAAAATATTTCCCAACACTCATTTAAGATGGTAGTGGCAATAAGACATATAAATGTTATTAAATTTAGGGACATGGTTACTAGGTTGGGTGAGCAAGACTGAGATGATTATAATATAACATGAATAATGAAAATGCTTAAAATGTAAAACGGTAAAGTAAACTTTTTATTTTTTTGACACTGAGGGGTGGACAAATTTAGCATCTATATGAGGTTAGAGACTAGAGTCTATATAGGTCAACATCATAACCCAAGTCTAATTGCCTCTTAGATTTTGCATATTGGAAAAAAAAAGCTCTTGGTCTATAAAACATTTTATGCACATTGGCCTATATAATAACAAACTACATATAGTAGCCATTAGAAATAAATTTAATATATTTTAACCAATTAATAGTTCAAAGGGTCTTTAATTTATCTATTATAGTTGCATTAGTTTTTTGTTCCTTTTATAGGCACTTAATAATAGACCTTAATAAAAACAAGGGAAATGAAATCATGAGATGAGAAAGAAATAAGCACACTGTAAAGAATTAAAATTATATATATTTTAATGTTGACGACAGTGAATGACTTAATAAACTTGTGTCCCTTAACCTAGGCAAAATGAACCAACCATTGATATAAACCCACCCACAACCTTTATTTACATACTACTACTTGACACATGAGGTGAACACCCTCGATCCCTAACCATATCAAGATGAAAAGCATGATACCCCTAATCAGCAAGATCTATATATTCTTTAGAATGTTTAATAAAAGTAGGTTCACTTACAAATAAGGAGTAGGTGCCATGGTTGATTTGCAAATTACTCCTTACTCTAATCGTATAGCCTTTTCTTTAATAGATTAAACATCTCCTTTGTTTCATCAAAGCATTGTGATCCTTCTCTTCCAATTAGATAACAATAACAATAATGATAATTGTTAATATATCTCAAGTAAAATTTACACTAATGTCTTCCTACACCTTGAACTAACATGGTTTCTGTACACTCGGAGTTGCTTCATCATATTTGGCACCAAGGTCCATGAATCTGTTTATGCAACCAAATAATAATTGTAAAACATAGAAATAAAAATAACATGTGTATTTAAGGTTCTTTACCATATTATTTACAAAATTCACTAGTCACCACCATAAAAAATTGAATACAAGCTTATTGTCAAATCAACTTATCTATTCTAGTTTTCTTGACTTAATATAATCCACTGTTTGTAGCATATGGAACTATACCACATCACACATTTCAATTGGTGTAATTCAATTTAGAGAGATTGGATTCATTAAATTAACCTAAACAAGCTATCGTTAAATTTTATGAATATTCATCATACCTGAACAACTTATACAATTCAAATGCTATTTTGCAATTCTGGGCATTACCTGTGTAGCCTTGAACCATCGTGGGAATTACTCGTGTATCTTTGCACCATAAACCTTTGGATAGCCTAAATATTATTCAATGTGAATTAGATATTAGAATTATTCATATTCATAAAAGTAAACAAAGAAAAGTTTATCAAGAGAAGGGATAAGAACAAATTTAACAACATAACTAATCTTTTTGGCATGGAGATTGGTTAAGCTGGTATGTTATGAGGATGATATACTTGAGTTTACTGTCATTTACATTAATGCCAAACGGGACAAGGAGGGGGTGTGTCCCATAGGGCATTGAATATCTTCAATGCTTAAGTCAACAAGGGATGTTAGAACTGAATCAGACGGTATCATGAAATTGTGGTATAAATACATAATTAATTATAACTCTATCATTTATGAGGATGATATTTATAGTGGGGTTATCATACAAACTTAATGATGAGACGTCAAATGCTTTTGTAGGTTTTGTCAGTGACGTAGCTATTGACTTATTTGAGCCCATGGACGACGTCCTCATAATCAAGTGTGACATGTCATCCATATGTGGGATAAACTCCTTAATTGTTTATGGACCCAATATGTTGTCTATATACGATGTGGGCTGAAGAGTATGTGTAGATCATATGCCCTTTAGTTTAAGTCATTGCTTAAGGATCAACTTCAACTACTAGTTTGGTGATATGTTGCTTAGGATGACATATGACTAGTCTTTTGAGCCTCCATCACTTTCTAGTTATGAATACCTCTTAAGTCCTTATCATTAAAATGGGGTTACTTTCACCAAGTGTCATTCTTCTATAGGTGAATTTGAAATTTTGACGGTTATACCATTTCTTGCCTCTGTCGATGTGTATTAATAAGTAAGCATGCTGGAACAATGATTGTCCTTTGTCTTTTACACTTTTTTCCTTTACCTCTTCTTTCTATAAATAGGCATGTCATTTTCATCACTTTTGCATGTGTTTTTCTTTGAAGATATTGGTTGAAAGTGTTATGATATCCAAGTGTTTATTTATGCTATAAATGCATAATTAATGGATACC
The DNA here is from genome assembly GCA_037962975.1 of Clitoria ternatea. Classification (NCBI taxonomy): domain Eukaryota; kingdom Viridiplantae; phylum Streptophyta; class Magnoliopsida; order Fabales; family Fabaceae; genus Clitoria; species Clitoria ternatea. Next base: position 10,956,701 of record CM075676.1, read on the forward strand.
TCTATCATTTACAAGGAGGGGTATTGCAAGGCTTACATGAAGTGGATATTGGAGGAAAAGAAAATGAGAGCTTAAAAAACTTATAAAAAAGAAAATAAATGTTTAGGTGAAACCCCTCAAAAGGAGTTTAAAGAAGTCTCAAAAGTCATACTTTCTTCTTTCTTGGCCATACAACCTTTAGAAATCATTCCAAGCCAAAAGACTTCTTCAATATCCCACATCCAATGTAAAAGAAATTGGTTATTGATTATTCAAAATCACATTAGGATTCTTGTAGTTTGTTTGTCATATTTGTTGTGTCATATAGGATAGGCATTGTTTTATATTCCTTTTCCTAAAGTGTATTCTTATGTGTTGATGTTTGCCTTTAGAAACTTTAGGAACTTGGAATATTTTTGGCATTGCCTAGATCTTTATGATTACTTATTGTATGATAGTCCTTCTTGCATGTTTTTTAGTGGGACTTTAATGTGTATTCATAGGATCTTCTACTTGTATGATGGCTTATATGATGTGCTAGTTTCTTTGGTGCATGACACACCACATCTATATCCTAGTTTAAATGCCATATTACATGATGATTCTACTTGGCATTTGAATGCTTTGACATATCATGACATATTCTTAATTTATGAACCATGTACATCTAGTTCTAAGATCGCATTGCTTGTTATGCATGACCTCATCCATGGAATTATTAGGGTGTATAGACCATATGTGTTTTATTATGCTTTTCTATGGAAGCATCATGTACCCTTTAAGATCACTCACATGCTTCATAGTTTTGTTTATGCATTCTTGTAGGAATATCTTATTGATTTCTTTGATGATCATACACACCATACTTTTGATTATGCCATCCATTTAGTATTTTCCCCACTTGCCTTCCAAATGTTATTGTTTGACCCTGGTGGTTTATTACTTTTTCCTTTATTACACTTGTGCTTGCTCATTTTGTCCTTTTTTGTTTGTTTTTCCATAATAATTAAGATGGAGCTTTAGGCAAGAGCACGTGGAGCTAATTTTTCAAGACGAAAGCTTCTAAAGAAGAAGGATATGATATGACCATAACCTTCGGCTTTCTTTCATTTTTCTTTTGAGCCTTATATTTGGGCTTATTTCTTCATGTTTTAGTGTAGGGACTGTGTAACAACCCAGATTTTAGGATGATGCCCAAGACCCTCAGGAACACCTGAGCGTATCTTATTAAGCTTTTTGTGAGTAGCATGAGGCTTCAACCTATTCTATGGATTGTCTGCGCTGCAAGACAATAGTGAGAAATGGGCTTCGACTAATGTTGTGATTTGATTCCATGTGAAATATGGTAGAAAGGGAGTGGGAGTAACCTTAAAGGTGTAGGTGATAAGAAATAGAGTGAAGGGACACATAGAGTGGCAATGAGAGTGGTGGAAATATTAATGTATAAGGGTAAGAATGGATACGTGATTAGTGATAATAGTGATAGTGGTAATATTAATAATAATAATATTTAATAATAATAATAATATAGTTGGGTTCTTAAATATGAGCATGAGACTCTATGGATGGTCATGTGTTGATGATCTTGTCCTGAGATTAATGTACCTACGAATGAACTAGTCGAGTTCGTGCAATAAGATTAGTAAATCAAAGAAACTGGTTCAATCTCGTAAGCTCGACTTATACCCTAAGTAGCTCCCCTAGTTTGGCCGTACAAATTCCATAAGTATCCGATTTCAGCAATCTTGGTCTCAAATAATCCATATCAAAATCTTATACACTTCTCCTGAAGACACCCAACTCCAATTCGGACCCCATAGATCACAATTCTTGAGAAAACACCCTGTTGGACGGTAACCCTCGTACTCGGCCCAAACACTAACTAGTGTTTCGAGCGTAACTTTTGCCCAAATATCGGAATCAACTAATTCTTGTCTTGGTTTACTCCTAATGAAATTCCCTACAACTTTTATGAAGACCTTGAAGGCTAATTCCTAACAGATTATTTCCAGTCTGAGATTCAAGAATTTATACCCCAAAACCTGTTTGTTGTCTTGTTAATTTTTGTATGGTTTATAAAAAATTCATATCTCCCTCTAAAACTATCTCATTCGCGTGATTCTAGTTTCGTAATTCATGTAACAAAATCCTCTACAATTCTTATGAAGACTCTAAAAGCTAGTTCACATCACAAGATTGTGAAAAGTTCAGTCCTTTTGTTGCCTTATCAAGGACGCCCAAACATGACTAGTTTTCAATGTTTTGCACGTAACTTCCTCTACCGATGCCGGAATCGAATAATTCTTGTCTCGATGAACTTGTAACAAAATGCCTTACAATCCTTATGAAGAGTCCCAAAAGCCAATTCCTAACAGATTCTCCCCATTAATTGCCTTTTTTAGCCATTAAAAATTCGTGAGCCACTAGAGCAGTTTTTTGGTTCTAGTTTAACTTTCACTATAGTTATCGGAATTGCTCATTCTTTAGCTCGTTTCAAAGAGGAAAAAAACCCTACAAATTTTATGTTCTTCATTTTTCCAAATTCTCATCTTTATAAGATTTATAAATTTATCAAAACTTGTTACGATTATGTTGATGTTTCCATTTGTCACTAAATGAGAACCCGGTTTCTTACGCCCTAAGTTACTTTTCTGGTTACCATTTTCTCCCTCCACCATTGTGTACACCATTCCTCTCTCTTCCTATATATTCGTGCAACCCCACTTTTTACTCTTCACTCACTAAAAGCTCTCTCTCACTCTCCCCCTCTTGCAATTCTCTTTTCTCTCTCGGTCTCTCGGCCCATCTTCTCTTTTCTTTCTTCCTCGCCCGTGACCACCACAATCCACCACTGAGCCACCCTTTTTCCTCCTCCCTTCACCATTTCCCTTTCTTTTCCACCACGACACCATTATCCACCATACCACCCCACCACCATCGTATCGTCCTTCATACGAGCTACCACAACTAAGACTGAGCATCGGGCGGGTGGGTCGGTTTTGGGCCTACAATGGCCCAATCCGACCAAAGTTTAAAAACACAGGCCTATTTTTGACCAGGTGGGCTTTCGGATTTATCGGGGTACGTATAATTTGGGTCACGGGTTTCATGGGCGGGTTATCAGTTTGGGCCTTTAGTAACCCAGGTATTCAACCCAATATTTTTATTCATATTTTTTAAAACCTTTCTGATTCCATCTGGGCCTTATATTGTGCCAATTCAAATTCAAAGCCTATTTATTTTCTTTTATTATACATCACAATTTTAAAAAACCTGAATTGTAAAATTTCAAGTCTATTTGTTTTTTCATATTATTTTATTTTAAAAAATCATTGGGAGGGTCTTTGCTGGGCCATTTCAAGTTCAAGTCAGTTTTCTTTTATCTGATTTCATAATTTTAAAAAATCTGAAGTATAAAATTTTTAAATCAATTACCAAACACACTAACAATGACATTCATTATCCAAAACATAACAAATAATATATTACAACATATAAAAAAATAAACAAGCAAACAATACTAAACTCAATTGTCATACTTTGTAGCAATAATATCCAAAATATTATTGCAATGTCTAAAATACTAATGTGCTTAATTTGTATAAGCACAAATATCCAAAAATTAAAGTCTAAAATAGTGAAATACTTTATATAGTTTCTAGCACAATATAAATACTTAATCCAAAATATGCCTAATATGTGCATAAAATAAATCCAAAACAAAATAAAAAACAGTATATACCAAGGCCAAACAATCAAATTACAACATTCAAAAAATTTAAAATTTTTAATTCATTTGCATCATAACATGAACCTATCTACAAAAATGATAAAAATCAGTTAGTGTTGACCTTAATTACAATTTAATCAAAATTACATATTGAATTACAAATATTAAATAAAATGCAAAATACATTATACCTAAATACTGATTATGTAAGACCTTATGTCTTGAAGTCGCTCAAAAAAGGACCTAATTAAGATAAACACTAAACAGAGTCAATTAATTATCATGATAGCATACATAAAATTTCCAATAAACAATAAGAGTTGATAATATTAATACCTGTTAATTGATTCAGCCACAAGTAATATTTCATTTAATGAAATAATGGCATTCTCTTAAAAAATATCAACCATACAAAGTTGCTACAACAAATATACATATATAAATAAGTTGTTGAAACTTTAACAGGTTCCAAAACACTAAAACAATAAATATATTATTATAAATATTATTAATACAGAATTACATAATTTTATACCTTTTAAGACCGATGAGATGCAGCACAACCTGTTGCTGCAGATCCTAATCTAGTCTTTACCCAAAACAATCATCCAAAAATGTTGCTACAACACAACAATATTTAAAATCACTTGTTGAAGCTAAAATAACATCTAAAACACCAATGTAAATATATCATTATAAATATTATTAGTACAGTATTATTGTACCTATTAAGATTGATGAGATGCAACACAACCTGCTGCTGTAGATCCTAATCCAGGCCTCTTTGATGTCCTGTTGCCATCCTAATCCTGCTGCTGTAGATCCTAATCCAGTCTTTTCCTAAAATATATCATCCAAAAATGTTGCTACAACAAAACAATATTTAAAATCACTTGTTGAAGTTGAAACAACATCTAAAACACCAATGCAAATATATCATTATAAATATTATTAGTACAGTATTATTATACCTATTAAGGTTGATGAGATGCAACACAACCTGTTGCTGCATATCCTAATCCAGGCCTCTTTGATGTCATGTTGCCATCCTAATCCTCCTGCTGCAGATCCTAATCTAATGTTTTCCCAAAAAATAACATCCAAAAATATTGCTGTAACAAAACAATATTTATAAATCACTTGTTGAAGCTGAAACAACGTCTAAAACACCAATGCAAATATATCATTATAAATATTATTAGTACAATATTATTATACCTGTTAAGATTGATGATTTGCAGCACAACCTGCTGCTGCAGATCCTAATTCAAGCCTTTTTGTTGTCCTGTTGCTATCCTTAATTTCTGAACATAAGTTAAATAAATGCCAAGGTAATCATATAATAAATTAAGAATAACTTTGAATCATGTTAATAATGTATAATTTCAAAAAAATGATGGATAGGAACTGACCTTGAACTATATTTCTAGTAGCTTGAAGCTTCTTACTTCATATTTAGCTCCAAAAATGGGTTCAGACTTGGCCTTAACCAGTTCTGCCCACATATAAGGGCTCCAGCCATCTCAGGGCTTAATGAGCTTCTATATATGTCTAGCAACCTACCTCCGATGCTGAAAACAGACTCAAGTTACAGTTGAGATTGGTGAGGATAATAGATCTCTAACCATACAGGATAGAATTAGAAACCTTCATGCATGTTGTTTCCACCAAATTAAAATATCAAAATTGTAATCACCTTTCACGTAGGGTTCATCAAGGTATGTTTCTAGTTCATTCTTTTGGTCAAGCATGCTTTGAGAATTTAAATAATCTTAGAAAAAATTATTTAACTTATCCCTGCCTTCCAATTCTGCCATGTTATCATTACTACTTACTAAAATAGATCCTTGAGAACCATGTGAAAACTGAGGTGCAGGTTGATTTTGATCAAAATACCATATGAACATCCTAAACAAGCTGTCTTTCACACTATGTGCAAGTTCAGATGGAGACACCATACCACCTTGAAGCATTCTTCTAAAAGCCCATAAAACAAACTGTACCTTGTATCTTGGTTCTAAAATGACCCCAAAATACAAGTGGTTAATCTGCTGCAGATTACCCCAGTACTTATTATATTTCTTTTTCATGTCAGCACCCATTTTGCTTAAAGAACAATCTATATTATGTATCACTTCAGTGATTTGGCAGTGAATAAGTACTAATTGATGAAACCCATTATTGATGCTAATTGTGTTTGAGGTTGAGAAAATCTTGGTGGCATCATAAAATTTTTTGATAAATTTCACAAACACACGAGAATCTGCCCAATCTATGCAAGTAGGTACACCATTTGATCCAAGAGTCTCCAAATAACTAGGGTCATGAAATTTAAGTCTCTCAAAAGCTTGTTCAAACTTCCTAGCAAAATCCAACATGAGGTAAGTTGAATTCCACCTTATAGAGACATCTAGACACACTAATTTACTGCTATCAATTCCAACTTCCTGAACACACTCCTTAAACTTTCTTAGTCTATGTGAGGATGATCTAACATACTTTAGAACATGCCTAATGGTTGAGATGCTCTTACTAAGCTCTTTTAATCCATCCTGGACTACAAGATTAAGAATGTGAGCACAATATCTAATATGCATAAACTCACCATCTAAAACCAAACTAGACATGTTCTTCAACCTATTTTCAGGTATGCAACAACCATATCATTGGCTGACGCACTGTCCACTGTAATTGTGGAAATACAACTTATATCCCACTCCCTTAAACACCTTTCTACTTACTTTCCAATAGTATCACCCTTATGATCCTTAATTAATGGAAAACTAATAATCCTCTTCTAATATATCCATTCATTATCAACAAAATAAGCCGTTAGGCTCATGTAAATAAGATTTTGGACTGATGTCCAGCAATCAATGGTTAAGGCAACCTTACTAGTGTTAGACTTAAACAGGTTCTTCAACTCTACTTTCATATTGACATATAATTGGTAACAATTCCTAACAATTGTAAATTTGGATGCAACCTTAAAAAGGGGACATAACACCTTACACAAGTTTCTAAACCCCTCACCTTCAACAACACTAAAAGGATGCTCATCTAACATAACATATATTGATACAACTTTTCTACAAGCATCCTTATCAAACCTATTTAATGTCGACCCTAATTGATTATTATTTGTTCCTAAAGTCAGAACAAATTGACTTAGATCAGAGCCTATGTTCATAGGGTTCTTTAAGCATGATTTGACATAGGCAAGCATGTTAGAGGTACCATGTTTCTTTGTGTCACAATAAAATGTCTTCAGACAGTAATTACACTTAGCTTTAGGCTCCTTTCCATCCGCAACCGATAATCTAACAAAGTGACCCCAGACTATAGATTTCTTCCTGGTGCCACTAGCATTTGGTAATCTTTTCCTTTTATCAGTAGCTTCATCAGGTTTTTCATGTTGACTATCATGATCAACACCTGCAGCATGTGCAGCGCTGGTGGGGACTGATTCAACCCTCTGACTTGCAGCTTCATTGTTATTAGTTAGCTGCAAAACTGTTACAATTTAAGTTATAAATTATTAATGTCTAAACAAAATATTATTAATGTCTTATGTTATAAATTATTTGAAGCTTATTAGTGTCTTATGTTACAAAATATTATTAATGATTGGTGTCTTATGTCTTATGTTCAAGTCAGACTTTTAAAAGGAACAAGCATATAATAGTATTAGTGTCGTATGTCTTATTCAAAGCTTATTAGTGTCTTATCATGTCTTATGTTCAAGTCAAAATTAAACATGTTCAAGGTTAAGAAAGTTAAAGCCCACAAGCATATAAAACAAAAAATGACACGTAAAAAAATTTAACATAAAAACAAGCACAATACAATTAAACATGTTTAGATCATAAATTTAAAAGGAACAGGAATATAAAATTAAACTTGTTCAAGCCAAAAATTTAAATATGTTTAAGTAAAAAATTTAAAGGCAACAAGAATATAAAAGTAAACATGTTTAAGTCAAAAATTTAAAAAGAACAAGCATGTAACATTACCCTTTTAAGTAAAAAATTTAAAAGCAACAAACATCTAAAATTAAACATGTTAAACTCAAAAATGCAAAAAGATCAAGCATGTAAAACTAAACATGTTCAACCCAGAAATTCAAAAGGAACAAGCATATAAAACTAAACAAGTTTATAAAAGTAAACATGTTCAACTCAAAACTTTATAAAAAATAGGCATATAAAATTAAACATGTTCAACTCAGAAATTTAAAAGGAACGGATATTTAAGACTAAACATGTTAAACTCAAATTTAAAAGGAACAAAAATTAAATCATCATATACCATCATTTTCACTAGCTACCAAGCGACTTAAGACTTTCCCTTTCGGATCTGTCATATTAAGCCCCTCCTAGCAAACAAAAAATGGAATGAATATGCATTAGGTTTTAAAACAAAAATTAATCAACATCAGCATTACTGAATTATAGAATAAGAAGAGTTTATAACTAGTAAAGACACAAAATGAAATAAAAGATACTGAAGAGAGATTTAGTTGAAAAGTGATTATCACTTCTGTAAGATTTATCTTTAGTACTTTTGTTTCTTAAATTATTTAAAAGCTAATTACCTGTGAATACTTGAACCCATTTAAGTCAATTATGAATAATAAAAACTACTCTCCACACAAATGCTTTAGGCTTTAGTTAAATGATTCAATTGGAAATGAGATTGTAGAAAGACTTCTCAAGTTAAATTATTAGTAAATACATTCTTTGTGAGGACAGCATTGAGCATTATTCTTTTTTATTATATTTATATTTAAGATATAAATAGTATGACAGCAAAAAATTGGATGCTCATTTAACAAAAATAGAAATTATATAAACCTTTAATTAACTGAATAATAACTTTTATAAAGCCCAATTTAACTTAAACTCATTACTAGATGAAAGTATTTTAGTGATTTAAACAAAATATAAAAATAAAAGGAGTACCATAAAAAAAGGTGTTAAAAGGAATCACCATGATTAGAGCAAGTAGTTTTTCTTCCATCTAGATGTGACAACAAAATAACTCCATTTACTAATGGTTTGTTGTGAAGAGTATCCATGTTCGTACAAATTATAAATTTGGCCTAATAAAAACAAAGTCTTTGTATAAATAATAATTTCTATTAAGTACTAACCAATCATATGATTCATTAATAAATATTTTTTTAGTATAGAAAAGTGATATTCCATAATTCCATTATACTAATAATGGTAAACCAGAATATACAGAATCAACTATTACACACATCTACAATGGCAAGAAACCAAGAAATACAACTATAGAAAGCAATGGCGAAAATAAATGTTGCGCCATTTCTTAAAATGTAAAAGACATATCTGTGAAGTATGAAACAAATTTTCTTAAAATGTTGTGCCATTTCAAGTAATATACATTAAATATTGTATCTTAAAATTTTCTTAAGATGCTTTAGGCTTTAGTAACAAGCTGACACCATTACTAGATAGGCAAAATGAGTCTCAGTTATGCATCTTACCCATTAGGTGGAAAAAAATAGATCATCCCTTATTTTATGTGAGGCTCAGGTTCTGTTCTGCCATTTTTTTGTTGTTTTCTTCAAATTGTTTTCAAAATCTTAAAGGGCTTTTTAGTTCATGTTTTTATCATAATCACTTAAATGTTACCTTATTATTTTAGTTCATATTTTTCAACATTTTTGCAAAGGAAATGATGAAATATATTTAAAAAACTGATATTTTTATGACTATAATTTCACCCTAGTATAAAGAAAGTGATATTATAAAAAAAGTGATACTCTACATATTATTTTCATTAACACTGACCTTCATGATTTATAACACCAACCCTTTATGGTTTATTAATTGAAGGAGATTTGTTTTAGATTAAAAATAGAGGTATATAAATCATAATTGAATTTAAATTTAATATAATATTCCTTAATCATTTATTTTCAATACATCTAGAATAATAAAGGGTAAACTATTGAGCAATTGAGGCATAAGTAGTTCTTGATAAAGAGGACAAGTTTCTGTTGTGATTTAGCAAGTCAATATAAATCTGTTTGTATTTATACGTACCCTACTACCTAACGCTTTCATAAATAGTTATTTAGCACCAAAATTTTCATTTAGGCATTGAAGTGTTACATACCTCTCAGCTCTTTTGCCAAAGGTTGCTATTGTTGCATGATCACAGTATTACAAAATGCTTTTTATGGGGTTAACTCGCTTGCTGCAAATTAAGGATCACTTTAATGCACTATCAAAAGCTAATTTGAAGAAGACCCCTTTTTCCTTTCTGTTATTAGTAAAAAAATGTGTCACCAATGATAAAAAACCATGATAACATTAACTATTATAGAAAGTTTAGGAATCAAACCAAACTATAAAAGTAGTTCATGATTATTGCGTCTAACTTTTGGGCCAAAAAGGCAAAAGGAAGAACCTTGTCATGGGAATGCATTAGTACCGGATGCAAGCTATGACTTGAAAAAAAAACCTAAACAAAAAACCCTAACATACCTTAATTTGATCGATACTGCTCAGAGGAGACGTCTAAATGGGAGGAAGGAAGAAGACCACGTCATGAGGTGAAGAAGCCAACAAAACCATACAAAAATAGGGTGATAAAACTCATATTAGAACCCCAAATAAAGAAAAAAAACCAATGAAACTACGTAAGAATGGAAACCCTAACATACCTTAATCTGACCTTGATGTTGTTCGGAGGAGATGCGCCATCCATAAGAACGAAAGCACCGAGGAAGACAAAGCCTAGAGAAAGACGGCAGCCAGATGAAGATGAAGGCCAAAGACAAAAGCCAGAGGAAGATAATGGCCAGAGACGAAGGCCAGAGAAAGATGAACGGTTGAGAGTTTACCATGTGGTACGAAGCGGCGCAGCCATGGTGTTGGTGTGCTAGGGTTTCAATTTAGATCTTTGGCTTTTCTTTAGGGTGGAGTTCATATGAAAACAAACCCTAGCAGAGAAGAGTACTTACTTACTTGGGTTAGGTTTGGGCCAAATCTGCAATGGATAAAAAATGGACCTTTAAACATTCACAAGTGGTCGGATCCAGCTACCGATGAGTTATATTTTTAAAATCTGAATCCGTCCATTTTTAACTGAAAAAACCTAATTTTTTTTCATTTTCCTTTACCGTAACCAAATTTACCCGAACTGATTCATGCAGATTTTTTTGGCTTTTTTGGTCAGAAACGGGTTTCAGACCTCTGCTCAGTCCTAACCATAACAACCTCTACCCGTGGCCACCTCCTCTTTTCTTCTTTTCTTTCTTTTCCATCTTACGGCCCCTACCACCACCACCATACATCAGCCATCACTGTGAGCCACCATTCAGCTTGCATGCACCATGCCCTCCATCATCCACCCTGCCAATGCTCCACAACCACCTTCAACCCTACGAATTATCCTTGTAAGCTCCGGAAGCCTTGCATGCAAAGGATTCAAGCACCGTCACCCTTCTCAGAGTTTTCCCCGTTAGTTACATGGAGTAGGGAACTGACAGAGAAAGGATCATCACCTCCTTTCTCTGGGATGTCGTATGATCATGAGGTAAAAGGGGAAATCCTCCACTTAAACTCTTCTTAACTAAGCTTAAATAGTTTTTATAGTCTCTACTTACGTTTTTGTGAAGTTCTGCCAACTTTTGTGAATCCTGCCAATGATCATGTGAGATTCTACTACCTTTGGTAAGTTCTGCCGGTGTTTCTAAAAGATTTTGTTAGTTTTGCCAACTTTTTATGATATCCACTTATGGATTATGAGTTCTTTAAGCGCTCGTATGGGTTTCGCATCAATTCTAGGAATCCTATCACCTTTTATTTATGACATGCAAATTGTCAGAATCTTCATTTTTAGTTTGGTTGGTTTTGTAACAAATCCGTTTATCCGGCCTACGTTTGTGTAAGTCCTGTCATCATGCTCGTATGTTTTACCTAAGCTTTGGAGGTCCTACCATCGTTTCTATGAATTATGCCTGGGTTCAGGAAGTCTGCCGATAATTCAGTGTATTCCGAGAGCTCCACCGTTATTTCTGCCAATATTTATCTTATTCTTATAACGATTGAAAAGTTTTACTCTCAACGCCTATTAAATTAAAAACAAATATTATAATCACATGTTTATAAAAAAATATAATAATAATAATAATAATAATAATAATAATAATAATAATAATAATAATAATAATAATAATAATAATAATAGGAATTATAATTTCCTTATGTGGCACCCTTGATCCAATAAATAATATTATAAATAGATAAAGAAAATTAGAATAAATTTTTCATCTTTTAATAATTCCGTTGGACAAAAAACACCATAATAAAGATTTTAACTGTCAACCCTAGATCTATTTAAAGACCTATCTCATATATGACGATATGAGAAGGAATGTAACTTTAAACAACGCCTACTCCTTGCTTTAAGAATGTCTAGGGAAAACTCAACACCCACTTAAAATAATTTAATCAAATAATTACTAAACATACATCTGTGGAATATTTAAGTTGACCCAAAAGCAAGAAGGGATTTAGGATTTTTTCTAAGAAGACCTAGGATCATGGTATTATGGTTTCACACCTCAAATTATTTTGTTAGCACATACTTGACAACGTCATTTTGATACATCACTTTGATCATTTTCTTACTTATTCACATCATCAATATCTATTACCAATTCTCAATTACCATGGTAACATCACAAGTATCCAGTTAATATCAACAATTCTCCTTACAACTCATTCAGTCACAATATTTACCAAATTATAAGAAAAATTCAGCATTTGTAACTCATAAACAAAGTATCAAAATTATCGGCTAAGTTCCAACATCATATCATGCATCATCATACATGAATTTTTGATACAAAAATATCACAAGTCTACTACAAATGATCTTATTATATCAACCATTATCCCATGAATATCAAATCTTCATCAAAATCATAGGGCATTAAATTAGTAGTATATCTATACAAAAGAATGTCATAGATAATTAAATCAAAGGTATGCCGGCCAAGACGTCTAAGCATCTTCTTCACACTATACATCTTCCTTCCAAAAAGCATTACTCTAAATCCATGTCCTATAACACAAGAGCTAAAAATAGACAACATGAGAGAGTGAATATACTTTCTCAATGATGAACAAATAGACAAAAATATGATAATATACATATGTATGTCCAACCAACACATTCTCCTCTCAAGGAGTTTCAATCCAACAATAAAGACATAATTCATATTAAATTTCACTAAGCACATACATAAATAATTTCAATAGTCACATCACAATATGGAATAACTCCACTAGTTCACATCTTTATCACATTTCATATCATATTCCATATATATCAACAAAGAAATAACACTTACAACAACAACATAATTGGTTAGTGTGCACTAATCCCAAATTTTTTCTCAATTCTTACCATTGTTAGTCCTCAAATTTACAATAAATTTCTTAATAAAATTGTGTCAAAAATAATAAAAACTAGTTTAATTTATTAGAAATTTAGATTTTAATTATAATAAATGGAAGTTATTGGTAATTATCTGCCTTGATCAAATTTCTCTAGTTTTGTAGTGAAAAATTAAAGAAATTCAAGAGAAAATAGAAGAACTGGAGAGCTGACGCGTAGCATCAACTCCACGTGTAGCGTGGGAAGTTTTAATGTTGACGCTACGCATCACATCCACACGTAGCGTCAGAAGCTACGTGGACTCCACTTCCAAGTGGCCAAGCACTCTGTCTAGTGGCCAAATAATGGCCAACCCACTCACACCAGATGCCAAATCGCAGTGGGAGATAATTGACCCAATGTCTGCTGATGATTTTAATTAATTAATATCAATAATGGCCTTAATTATATGCGTTTAATGTGGGCTGAGTCAGGAACCTGATGCTACGCGTCAAGACCTTTCCTAGCCCTATAAGGTGAATCGCACTATTCCTTTCCCTCACATCATTTCTACCTTATTGAGGAGGCAAGGAGTTGTTGTGTCGTTACCAGAGTTTACCAATTCTTCAGGGAGAGTCCCCAAGGTTTTAGTAAACAGAGATTACTTTATTTAGCAGTGCGAGCTTCCACCTCTAGAGCAGGAGGCTCAGCCCAGACCGAGACGTAGGAGAGTAGCCCAGCCACCATCTGCTGATGCTATCACCGAGGGATTTACTAGGATGATCATAGAGCATCAGCATATGATGTAGATGATGGTTGCCACACATAGAGCCTACATGCATCTTCATGATTCTTACTATCAGTACAGGGTTCAGGGAGAGGGGGCACCTTACATGACACTGACCGAGTTTACAACCCATGTAGCTTGACCTGGTGATTTGCCTACATATCCTGAGGCTGGTGGACCGTCTGGAGCACATACTGAATCAGAGGGTGATGCTGATGAGGAGGGGGATGATGAGGATGACCACATGGAGGATTGATGATGTTATCTCATATTTTCTTGCACTTTCATACATTTTAGTTTAGTTTGATATTTACATTTAGATTATCTTTACATTTTGGATTATATATTTAGGTTTTATTTATTCTGTCTGTAGTATGATATGTGTGATTTTATAATAAATGTGTTTTTCTAAATAAAAATAAAAATGATCAAATTTTGAAAATTTTGAAAATTTGACATACTTGAAGGTTTCGACATAACTTCATTCAAATTGATTTTGCTTTAATCTTTGATTTATGTTGTTGTAAAGGATTCAAGAATATGATCAAGGCACATTTTTGGTAACCACAAAGAAACCTTGGGCCAAAAAGCTTACCATGGTAAAATTGTAATTTTCCTTTGAAAGCCAATTTTGAGCCTGAAAAATAATTTCTTTGGCACCCTTAGCCCTTAATTTTTGACCATTCCCTTTACTTGATTGATTAAAAGAGCAAACGATCAAAATCAAAAAATATTTGGAGTGTTCTTACAAAATTAGGAGTGAAAATTTTTGAACTTAATTCTTTTTCAAAAATTATGATGCATGTATGAAATAAAATAAATAAATATATATATGTATAAAAAGAAAAAGAAAAATAATGAAAAAGATTAAGTTGGGGGTATTCACCAAAAAAGGAAGTGAGATTTAGGCCAAGAAAAAGCTTAGAAATTATGAAATGCTCTTTTATGATTTCAAGTGTTTGAATTCCAAGAAAAACCATAGATTCTTATACCCAAGCCTCATTACAACCCTTGAAAAAACCCTGTGATTCTAGTTTGACTCTGTATGATTAACCATTGATTAGATGAAAAACAAAATTAAATTTTTTTAATTTTATGATCGATTGAGTGAAACAGGTTACCCTTTCGCAGAGATAAACACTTGTGAGGTAAACCTTGAAATAAGCTTGATTTATTGATATGATATTGTGTATATTTTATCTTTAGGTCTTTCTTACATTAAAGATATTTAATCTTTGAATATTTTAATTGGTAAGTTGTAAAGTATTTCTTGTGGTAAATTTTCAAATTAATTCAAATTTTGATTTCAAAATTTGTTTTTAAAGTTTTTCTCTTGCTCAAGGACGAGCAATGTCTAAAGTTGAGGGTATTTGTTAATTCTCAAATTTACAATAAATTTCTTAATAAAATTGTGTCAAAAATAATAAAAATTAGTTTAATTTATTAGAAATGTAGATTTTAATTGTAATAAATGAAAGTTATTGGGAATTATCTTCCTTGATCAAATTTCTCTAGTTTTGCAGTGAAAAATTAAATAAATTTAAGAGAAAATAAAAGAAATGGAGAGCTGACGCGTAGCATCAACTCCACGCATAGCGTGGGAAGTTTTAATGCTGACGCTACGTGTCACATCCATGTGTAGCGTTAGAAGCTACGTGGACTCCACTTCCAGGTGGCCAAGCACTCTGCCTAGTGGCCAAATAATTGCCAACCCACTCACAGTAGATGCCAAATCGCAGTGGGAGACAATTGGCCCAATTTCTGCTGATGATTTTAATTAATTAATATCAATAATGGCCTTAATCATGTGCGTCTAATGGGGGATGAGTCAGGAACCTGACGCTACGCGTCAGGACCTTCCTCAGCCCTATAAATAGGCCACTTCCAAGGCATTCAAGGCATCCAATTCAACTCTGAGTTTCAGAACTTTCTTCCTTTCTTTCGAGTTTTGAGCGTTCTTTTGTAAGTTTGTAAGTCTAGAGTGGTTTTTAGATACTTGAGAGTGTTGTGTAGTATTGTGAATTCTTGTATCGTGAAGTGTTTCCATGCCTTCGTAATGTCAACCTCTGTAAGTGTTATTTTTACTTTTACCATGTGTAACTAAATTATTTATGTTGGAATTTGATGAATCAATCTATTATATGATGTTGTGATTATGACCTTTGCATGTTTATGATTCAAGTACCAAGTTAGTATTTCAATCTTTTATTAGTGTGAATGTCCAACGCGAGAATGATTTTCATGCATATTGAAACTTGTTTTATTAGTGTGAATGTGAAACGGGAGAATGATTATTCATGCCGAATTAAAATATGTTTTAATGAAAGTAAAAGTTGAAATACCCTTAATATGCTAATTACTAGGAATAGAATTGGTGATTATTGTTGTCATAAGGCTAGGACTTAATATATATAAGTTTTTACTGAGAAAGCTCACGAAGGATCAGACTTTACAGTGACTACTTAGAATTTATATCATGAGGGATCTGTTATATTGATTTTAAGCTGCAATGACATGAACTTGATAATTAAATATGTATGTTTGTAATCACTTCATTATATTTTAATGCGAGGATCCTAATTCCAACATAATTTTTCAATGTGTTTTTACCTCAAGTATCTGAGTTATTCTAAATTACATCTCAACTTTTTAGATAACTTTTATCTTTACCATATTTTTACCTTATGAACAAATCAATCATAAAATTCTATGAATATTGTATATATTGTTTATAAATCATTCTTTTGTTAATAAATTTTGATAAATTTTCCATAGTAAATAGAAATTACTGTGAACTACTGGAACTTTCAATCTCAGTGGAACGATATCTAAATTTGAAAACTACACACGATTGGTGCGCTTACCAATTAAAAGACCCAACAGTATTTTAGGGTCTAACAAACATCAATAGGTTTCTATTCCTCTTGGGCATCTCAAGGTTATATGTCATGTTCCTATGACTAATGCATATGTTATGCCACCAAAATAATGCAACGGATATGATTTATAGAAAATATTTAAAACACATGTGTACATAATTTATCAAGTGCTCGCAAGCACATCATGCTTTTACTAGTACCAAACCACCAACACCCATTTTGTAACACTTCACACGTTTGCAAAAGTGAGTACAGTAATAAATAACAAGTGACACACATGTTTTAAATGTGTTACGGACCTATCATTAATTTCATCTTTCAAGGCAATTGCAACCATGCATAGTCGTTCAAATATTTTTTCCCTCTCAAGGGTCTTTTCCACAAGATCTCGTAAGATCTTCGTATGTCACAATATGATATGTCATGCATGTCGTGAAATGCAAGAATGCACATGTTAGCCTCAACTTCACAACAATCTCACACCCTCTTACTTAGGGGTACATATTACACTTAACATCACAGTTAGTGACATGTAACCAATCATAATACTCTTCAAGGCATACAATTTATTACATAATCTCTTAGGACACCAATTCATATCATTCATAATATAATAGCCAAGGAGTCATGTCCACATTAATCCACACATGGAAATCAAGAAAGCTTATCAGACAAGCATATTCCAAATATATGTCATCAACATATTCGCCAATCCAAAATTAACCATTAACAAGATTCAATCTCATACAATTTCATATGTAGGAGGTAGCACATCCATTCAAGACAAATATACAAGCATACACCAATATATACATTATTAACACATATTTAAATATGTATTTAGAAATTATACTACTCTTCTACCTCAAGAGAAGTACTCTACAAGGTCAGATGGTCCTGCTTCACTAGAATTATCAAATCCTACATTAAATAAATGTAGAACCACATCAAACACCAAACTAAAATTATTTTGATGTTAACAATTTTATCCATCATATATACAACATCATACTAAGCTTTTAAGATTTTTATCTTTGTGATTTTAGAAACTTTGTTCCATTTTTAAATATTTTTCAACACTTGAAAGGTTTAAAACCTTGTCTACACTTTGTGAAAGGTTCAACAATTATCCATTAAGCTTTACAAAGCTTCTAAGTAGTCTTGCATATTTTTATAACTACTTGTAGCATTTTTATTTTAGGAACTAACAAGTATTCCATTATTACACTTCTACAATTTCCACACTTTTAGCAATTAAAATATCTAACCTCATTAATAAAGGTTCTAATGCTAAATTAAATTATTCTAAGTCATTAGTAACATTTATTATTCACCCAACACTTGGTTCTTACCCAACATCATCATGAACACTAAGTTTTTCCTTAAAAATAATTATCCAACCATCACTAAAAATACCAATTAAATTTTAACATTGTTGTTTCACCTCTAACACTGATTTTCCTACTTGTCTTAGCATATGCATGGCTTCTTACACCATGTTTTCCTCACTTAATAGCTACTAACTTCTTATTTTTTCAACCATAATTGTTTTCAATCAATAACAAATACTACAACACCTTTAATAATTCACTTCTAGCCACTAGAAACATCTTTAAAGTAATGGGTACCATTAATTCAAAATCTTAACTTAGGACCTCTAATAAGGTAACATGTTAAAATCACCAAATCACCTTCAAGAACATTTTCCAAGTTTAATAAATATCTATTTAGTTTCTAATATGTCATAGCAAGGTTTTTTAAGTCAATGACACATTTATTTCCTAAAAATCATGCTTGTTCCTCATTAAAGCCACCATGAATGTTATACTTTTTAACCAAATAGTTATACAATAAACACTATAATTGTTAATCTATATCTAACAATATTTTATCAAGTACGCTAATTAGGTTTATACATTTATGGAACCATTTATGACACTTTGCCACTATTTTCCTACATCAAGAGGCATTTCATGCTTACTAACAAATCCATTTTCCATGTCAACAATGTCAAATCAATTAACACCATTAATTTAAATCCTATAATTATTTCATAGACATTAGTTTTACATTTTATTAGGTTTTGGAAATTCTTTTCTCTTAATTAATATTTCCTAACATTTTAATGGTTATACCCAATATCTAACCACACTAATTCCAACATCATTCTCCCCACCCATTGTCCATAATGGTTCCAAATGTTCCATAACACCTTATTTTACTTGTTCATGCCAACCATAACAAGAACATAACCTTTACCATATTTAATCATTAAATTCACCAACACTTTATCATGGTTTCATAACTTCTAATCACCAACAATTTATATCAACATTCCAAAAAATTATTTCTATACTCCATAATTATTTCCATGGCACAAAATCATATTTTCCCTAAATTTTACTAAAATCCAAAATTTCCACAACTTAGAGTTTTCACCTAAAACCAACAACAACCAATCTCATTAATTTCCATTCACTATTTCATACATATCAAGCTCATCAGTTTCGTTCTCTATATCAAACAACAAGAATCAAATTTCCAATGGTCATCTAGCCTAAGGTTCAATGGTTCCATATGCACTTCTCAATATAACAACATCAATAATACCATTTTCAAGCTCTAACAACTCTAAAACAATTAATGGAAACCAAAAATAGCAATAGGTCATACCTTTGTCCCAAAGCTTGAAGAGAAATAAGAAATGAAGAGGAAGAAATGGAAATGAACTAAGACTTGCCCCAATATGCAATTAATGCCACATAAATTAAGTTCTTACAATCAATTTTGGAAGAGAATGGATATGGAGGGGTGTATTAGGTTTTGACACATGGGGGAGGAAGAGAAAGTGAAACAAATAAAGATTGGAGAACGAAGAAGAAGACCAACAAAAATGAGGGGAAAAGGAAAAAGGAATTGACTTTTCTCTCTCCTAAATCTAACCATCCAATTAATCAATGGCTCACATCCTTTTGTCCTTTGTCCATTAGATAAAAGAGAGAAAATAAAAGCAAGAAAAGTTACACTGCAATGAAAAGGGAAAGAAAGGGATTTTTTGACTTTTCTTTAAATTAATTTCTGCTCATATTTTTTCTATTTGCAATAATACGCCATGTCTTAATAAATACTTATATGACTCTAAAAATTATTTTAAACATATCACCTTAACCACAATAAAATCCTCACAAATGGCTAAAAGGATTTAATGGGTCTCGCACCTCCCGTTAAATCATTCAATTCCAGTAAATTTTATTTTATTGTTAATTTATAATTAATATTTAATTAATTTCCCCATGTGTTTGGGACGTTAAATAGTTAATCATTATTATATTTATATTTTATTTCTCTAAAATTCGGGATGTTACACCTTACATATAGAAGACAAACAATAAAATGGAAATCTTAACACATACACAGAGTATTTTTGTAATTAATAATAATAATAATAATTAAGATTATAGTTTTCTTAATAATAAAAGATAAATATTAAAATGTGAAATTAACTGATAAATAGGTATTTTTATAATTACTAAAACTAATAGGAATAAATAGATATTTTTACAATTAATGATAATAGACATAGAAATTATAATTTTCTTAATGATAAAAAGATAAACCCTAAAATGTGAGATTTAATGGATAAAAGAATTATCTTTATAATTGATAATAATATAATAAAATGAATCAAAAGTAAAGTATATGAGGAAATTAACATGCTAAGTAACTATATATATGTGAACCTATTAAATGAAGTAGTGTACTGACATGGGTTATATGTATGGTTGATGATTTATGATGATTAAAGAAGACATGGTGTGATTGTACTAAGATATTTTATGTGAAGAAAGTTATAATTATTTACATAGGTCATGTTATAAAAGATGTGAATTAAAAGTTAAGTCTCGGTAGGTTTTGTAAGTGAAGAGATGATGAGATGGAAAGATGTGATGAGTTGATGATATGGAAAATGTGATAAATGATAAGATAGGGCCACTTTGTCCTTAATCACCAATGATACACAGGATTAATTCATAAGCTATATTGGGTTTTGTTATAACGACAAGTACAAAATATTATTTTATGATAAAATTATAAGTCTTAAAAGCTATGCGATCTTGGGTCTTCTTTACTAATCAAAATGATAATATTACTAGAGATCAGTTAGTAATAAGTATACTTAGGCTATGTTGATCAATAAAATGCTGCAAGAAAGGTACTTTGGGTCAGGGTAACCTGAATTCTAGTAAGTACGGATATTTCACTAAGGTAATTATTACTCCCCAGCTAGGGTAAGAACAATAACACAAGAAAGTAGGATAAGATTCACTAAATATCACCCTGGTAAAACTGAGAAAGGAATACGATAAAAGTATGTATAGTATAAATTAAGTGGATATTTAAGAAGACATCCTAAATTAAGAAATAAATATATTCTTCCCTGGACATTAAGGACAAAAATGTGCTGATAGGAGGACCCTATGCGATGACAATTGTTTTAAGAAAATAAAAGAAGAATGAAGAATGCATTGATCATGCATGATGTGCATAAAATTTTAGCAAAAGGCTATGATGAAAACTAGAGCAATAGTGAAGGGTACACTAAAAGACACTCGCGTTCAATCCCAGTGATAGATTTTGGGAGTACGACTGGGTCAGGATCCCAATGGCTCAAGGGTAGCTCCCCGAGGCCGGGCATACCGATGCAAGCCTGGTTCCGTTGTAAAGTGATCCTGAATTTTGGGAGTGAGGAAGGATCTTTCTTGATTGTGGACATACGTGTCCTTTTTACCCTTATGGTTGCAAGAACTCGGTGAACTTTGGTTGCTTTAGTGTTGATGTTCCGCCTAACTGCAGTTGTGGAGATGAATTGAGAAAGATGAGATTTTTGGGCTCACATGCATTATCATCATAATACTAAAGGATAAATGATTAACAAATCCCTGCACCCATGCAATATGTTTGACTAACCCTTTTGGTTGATCTGTTACTACAATAAATTCACTTTTTAGTAGTGTTTTTTCAATGGGTTTAGTAGCGGTTTTAAGCGCCATAAAATAAACTTCCGGCAGTTCCAGAACTACTGCTAAAACTAGCGACAACAAATATTTACTGGTAGTTTTTACAGAACGCCGAAACCATTGCGACAATGTAACAGTGGTTCCTTGAGGACGTTTTGAGATATTGTAACCACCCCTAAGATGCATATTACATAAACATATAAAGATTAGAATACCGTCAGTTAGAACCGCTGTAAAATTTAATATATTCTAGCGACGATTATCATTGCCACTAAATAACCACCACTAAACAGGCTAATTTTTTTAAAAAAACAAGCTCATAATTGGCTTTTTGTTCTATAGAAAAAAATTCTAATTTAGCTATTAACCTTTTGATGCAGGTCTACTTCGAGTGGTTTCAAAGCAAATCCAGGACTGAAATGATAATTACTATAAGGGGTTCCTAGTGACATTCCATGATTTTCCCAATGCTATTATAATTTAGCTAAAAAAAGGTAATGTCAGTTAATAATTATAAGAATTCAAATATTTACCAATCATAGTATAAGTTTTAACCGACGTAAAAACTTTCCTTTTTTTCCTTTTTTATTTCTACTTTTTTTTAATATAAAATACGGGCTCTAGTGCAAAATATAGATATGAACATTAGATATAAGCACGGTTAAAAGGAAACAATGTTAATAAAATGCATGGTGGAATTTTTGAAATTTTAAAAAAAATACTATAAACATGATTCACAAATAACTATGGTTATCATATAATATAACCATAGTTAGAGGGGCACCATGTTTATATGATTTAAGGTTTAAGATTTATTTATTTTGGTAAAACATTTAAACTCAGTTGCCCCTCTAACCATGGTTATATCCTACAAATATTTAATTTTTTTATTTTGTTGAACTTTTGAACACAGTTGTAAACATAACCATGTTTATATCTGATCTATAAACACGGCTTTTTAAATAACCGTGGTTATATCTTTTAAGTTTACACCTTTTTATTTTCATTATAACATCTCACGGTCATTCAAAGTCTTTATCTAAAATATTGCTCCCCTCTTTCTCTCTGTTTTCTCTCGCACGACATTGTTATTCCCATTTATACTCCAATATGTAGGTTTACCTTTTCCCTGCACTGCTCATTGTTCTTATTATTCTAAAGTGTTTTTCATAATGCAAACCGAGTTCCCGTTCCCGTAGCGAACTGTGTTCTCGTTGTAACCCTTTCCTTTGTTTATGAAGGTGTTGTTCCCGTTCTTGTTTGTTGTCACAATTTTACAACCATGCTAACACTGTCTCCAACGAGTATGTAATGGTTCTCCCTCCTTTTTGCTTTATTAAAAGAAAAGTGAAAACTTAAAATAATAGTATCTCGTGCTGCCAAGTGGGTGACGATGTGAATAGCTGTAGCTTTTAAAAAAATAGTTATCTTAGCCTTTGTTTCTCTACTCGACAAATAATAATAGTATCTCTTGTTGTCAAGTGGGTGACAATGTGAATAGCAGTAACTTTTTTTAAAAATAGTTATCTTAGCCTTTGTTTCTTTACTGGATAAATAATAATAGTATTTTGGATAACAACCAAGAACATAACCCATCAAGAGTTGGTGGACTTGGCTTATAAAATAAAAATCAAGAGTTGGTGGAAAAATGAAAAACGGATCAAATTTTGCATGACTTGTTGGAAGAAAATCAATTGATAAATGAAAATGAAATTCATTCGCTTCTAATTTTATTGATTTAATTGTCGTAAGTAGTTTAAAATTCTTTGCTTTGCATGAGTGAACCGTATATTCCCATATGAGATTTAACACAAATGGAAATTAAATTAATTAATTTCATCTTTTGAGTTGAATCTTTAATTGTCCGTTTAGACAGTTTGGGATGAAGAATTTTTTTTATATGTTATTGTTATTACAAGTTAGGACTTATTTAAAATTTGATAAAGTTTCAGTTACTTTCATTTTGTATTGTTCTTTGGGTGCATATTTGATTGTGGTTGAATTTGATGTCACCACCTTTATCTCGTGTACTTAGAGACCAATGCGAAATGCTGTCTAAATTTTATGAAATTTTAAATAAGTCTTAACTTGTACATAACAATGATGTATAAAAAAATTGTTTATCCTGAATTGATAGGACCACCACCTTTGTAGAAAAAAAGTAAGATTCATAGTAATGTTATCTTTATGTGCATTGTAAATAGTTACTATGGATAAAAGTTGGATAATTTCATCACACATAAGTGAAGAGTATGAGAGCGGAGTTGAATCATTCATAGAATTTGTAATACGAAATATTGACGAGGTCAAAAAAAGATATTTTTGTTCTTATGTAAAATGCTTGAACATGCGTCGACTAGAATTGGAAGTGGTATGAGAACATCTACTGTGTGTTGGTTTTCTTATGAGTTATACGCGTTGGATATGGCACGGTGAAGATGTTGTCATGCCATGTAGCACTTTTTAAACTGAAAGTCAAAGGTCTACGCATGACATTGATGTCGACATGGATGACTGACTTGAGGATATGATTCGTGATGTGGGGGTAGAAAGTTTTAAGAGAACTCACGTATATATGACTCTGTGTGAAGGATTCTGAGAAACCCTTGTATTTAAGCTACACCAATTTCATGAGGTTGTTAGCAGTTTTGTGATTGTTTAATTTAAAGATGATAAATAGGTAGACTGATAAAAGTTTCAGAGTTGCTTAAGTTGTTGAAAGAAATGCTCCTAGCCGGTAATACCTTTCAAAATTGTAACTACGAGGCAAAGAAGGTTTTGTGTACTATGGGTCTAGAGTATGAGAAGATTCATGCATGCCCAAATGATTGTGTATTATATCGCAAGGAGTATGAATTGTTGAATCATTGTCCTAGGTGTGAGATGTCATGATACAAGAAGAAAGAGGTGAATTCTAATGTAGTCCGCACTAAAGAGTCTCCTGCGAAGGTGTTATCGTATTTGTCCATAGTTCCAAGACTAAAGCGTATGTTTGCCGATGTAGATGATGCAAAACATATGAGATGACATGCATATGACAGAGTTGTTAACGGGTAACTTAGGCACCCGACAGATGGATTGCAATGAAAGAAACTAGATAACTTATTTTTGGATTTTGCCAATAACCCAAGAAATATTAGGCTTGCACTAGCCACAGGTGGAATGAACCCATACGGTAACCTAAGCACAAACAATAATTCGTGGCCTATTTTGGTTTTTGTTTACAACCTATCGCCATGGCTGTGCGTGAAGCGCAAATATGTTACGTTGCAAATGATGATTTCTGGTCCATGACAATCGGGAAATGATATTGATGTATACTTAGCTTGATTATTTGAAGGCCTCAAAATGTTATGGGATGATGAGGTTAATGTGTTTGATGGGTTTGCATGACAGTCATTCAAATCGCGTGCCATATTATTCTGCACGATCAATGATTTTCTAGCGTATGGTAACATATTGGGGTATAACGTCAAGGGTCATAAAGCGTGTCCTATATGTGAGGAGGGAGCTTGTTCTGATCGACTATATCATGGAAGGAAAAATGTTTATCTTTGATATTGAAGGTTTCTTAAAGCTAATCATGCGTATCATAGGTTAAAGAAGTCCTTTAACGGTGCGCAATAGTTTAAAATGCCTCCTCCACTATTAATTAGTCATCAAGTATATGAAATAGTGAAAGATGTCAATGTGGTTTTTGATAAGTTTGAAAAGTAGTCCACTTTAAAAAATAACTGGAAGAAAAGGTTAATATTTTTTGATCTACCATATTGGAAGGAACTTGATATAAGACATTGTATTGATGTAATGAATGAAAAGAAAAATGTGTACGATGATTTGGTTGGAACCCTTTTGAACATACCCAAAAAAACTAAGGATGGCCTCAATTTACATCTTGAGTTGGAATTGATGGGTATACATTAGAAGTTGCATCCATAATCAAAGGGAAAACGAACGTATTTGCCCCCAGCATGTCATACCTTGTCCAGAAAAGAGAAGCAAAGCTTTTGTGAATTGTTATGTAGTGCGAAAGTTCCGTCTGGTTACAATTCAAACTTGCGTTTCCATGAATAAACTGAAGTTAGTTGGTTTGAAGTCTCACGATTGTCATATGCTAATGCAACAGGTTCTACCCGTCGCCATTCATGACATTCTCCCTAAAAATATGAGACATGTCATTATAAGGTTGTGTTTGTTTTTCAATGCTATATGTTGCAAAGTAATCACCCGTATGGAATTGGATTTGTTGGAGCATGAAGGATTGCTTATACTATATGTCAGTTGGAAATGCATTTACCGCCTTTATTTTTTGACATTATGGTCCACTTAATCATCTGAGGTTCATTTGTGTGGTCTAGTGTTCTTAAGGTGGATGTATCCCGTTGAGCGATACATGAAAATATTGAAAGGGTATATGAAGAACCAACGTCGACTTGAAGCATCGATTGTTGAAAGGTACATAGCAGAGGAAGCAATTAAGTTTTGCACTGCTTATTTATCACACGTTGAAAGCGTCGGCATTCCGAGGACTCATCACGATGGGCGATTGGATGGGAAAGGTACGATTGGCAAAAAGAATGAAGACCATGTCACGCGATGAAGTACTTCAAGCACACTTGTATATTTTGAACAAGACGGATGAGGTGCCACCGTATTTAACCACTCACAAGGAACTAGTGAAAAGAAACAACCCTAGAATGACTGAAAAATAGGTGTTAAAAGAACACAACAAGACGTCCATGCAGTGGTTCAAAATGACCGTTGTCAAAGATACATCTGCTTCTGAGACATTACATCGACTAGCATAGGGTCCCAACTTCGATGTCTTCACCTATTGTGGATATGACATAAATAACTATTCATTCTATACAAAGGCTCAAGATGCCAAAAGTACAGTGTAGAATAACAGCTAGAGTTATGATTATGGCTTCCTTGATACATTTCTCAACTTTAAAGGACAACAACCCTGTCATGGTTGAGTTATGCTATTTTAGTGTGATTAAAGATATATGGGAGGTCAATTACGATCCTTTCATGTTTTGTGTTTAAATGCAAATGGGTTGACAGAACGGTGTCAAATTAGATGATCTTGGATTTACATTGGTGGACCTCAACAAGATAGGTCACAAGGAGGAGCCTTTCATCATGACAACTTAAGTGAAGCAAGTTTTTTATGTTACTGATCCATCTGACAAAAGGTGGTCAGTTGTTATCCAAGGGAGACATGACATTAGAGATCCCAGTCTTGATGTCTTGGAAATGTCTTCTTTAACAACACGTATGCTGACATCCATTGTGGAACATGACATAGATGATGTAGTTGCCAGTCATCATGACCACCATGAAAATTTGTGGGAAAATATTCCAACTTCATAGTTTTGATTGAACATAAGGTATGGTTATATATGATTCATTGTATTTAATGTTTACTGAAATTAACTAAATATGCAATTCATTGTATTTAGTGTTTTTGTCATACTCACTAATGTTCCTTGTTTGAACAGATACTTATGGCTGACCAGGATCCACCTAGGACGTCTAACTCACAGGCTATAGATTCCTCCGCCAGAAGGAGTAGAGGCATTACGCGGATGAGTAGTGTTGCTCTTATGCTTTGATTCCAATGTAACTCTAGGGTTTAGATTGTGTTTTATTTCAGTCATGTAAATATTATTCATTGTATGTAGATTTAGTTTCTTCAAGTAAATATCATGTGTTTTCATTAATTTGTGCAATGAATATACTTTGCTAGGTTATTGTAATCAACTATGCTGCTTGTGTAACATTGCAGGTTTGGGAAATCAATAAAACCAAACCTTCTTTTAAAAAAACCCTATATTTAAACTCGGTTATGTAACAATTGTGTTTAAATTTCCCTTTTAATCATGGTTTTTGCCACAATTGTGTTTAAAATTTAAACACGGTTATTAAACACGATTCTAAACAACTGTGGTTAAACTGAACTTTTAAACACAGTTGAAAATCATGTTTAAAAACCATTATCTATTACCACGACTAGAACAAATACTGTTTTAGAACTGTGTTTAAAAGTCTAGTTCGTGTTTATATCTTTTTTCTGTATTAGTGATTAATTAGCAAGGACACAAAAGTAACATTTAATAAAATAATAAAGCAACATTCCATAGAAAATACAATTTACAATCTAATGGGAATAACTACTAAAAGAAATAGTCATTTAATAATATTTGTCACTAGTAATCCTCATCACTTCCATAGTTCTGGCACAAAGATAACTGGCAATATTTGGTTTATTATCATCCTCATTTTTCTTCTATTCTGGTTCTGCGAGACTTTTTCCATAAGAGGTTGTCAGCTTTTTAATGACATTAATCTTTACTATATAGAATTAAGCTTTCCACCACCCAGTGAATTTTCTACAAATGACCAACAATGGAATGAAGCGTTACTTTCTCAAAGTGATAATATTGTTAAACACCACCAAGTATTACAATAAATAAATCAATCGAAGAAAATGTCTTAAAGTATAACATATGTAGTACCTGATACAAGTAACCTAGCAAATGGTATTTGGCATTAAAATTCCTTACAAAACATATTAACCCTCAATAATTTCTAAGCTTGAAAATGTCTTAAAGGATAACAATAAACCAATGCCTAGATATCCAGTATTATCATAAGCTTTAACGTTGAACATAAGTAACTAGTTATCACTTTCAATCAAATTTATTAGCATGAAGAAAAATAACAATCCAACAAAACCAATTGAAAATCAAACAAGAATTTCAATTAAAAAAATCTGAATGCAAATATCAATTTCCTATTCAATAATTAAACATATCTTAGTTAAATAAAATATTATTTCATATCCTATAAAATATAACCTATAAAATTTAATAGTTAACATAGTTAAAAATTAATATATAAAATATAAGTAGTTAACTACAAATAAAAGAAATAAGTAACAACTTGAATCTTGATATAAAAAACTGAAATAAATAAGCCTACGATGTACAACAAAGCAGGACGAAAGCACTAAAAAAAGCCTACAATATACAACAGAGGGAAAAGAATATTAAGCTACACATATAAGCAAGGGAAAGAAATAGTTAAATGTAAATAATGCACTTTTCAGAGTTTCACTCATACCCTTACCCAGTAGTTGATTCACTCCTAACATATTTGAATTCTCCCATAGGCCTCCAACTAATATTTTACACCTTAAGCTGTACAATTTGTAAAATAATATTTGCAAAAAAAATTAGAATCATTACTATCTCAGCAGAACACATTTTACATACTAGTTGGAACAAACCAGTGGATTTAGTTTAGATACCAGAAGCAGAGGAAATACAACAGTACCTTTCGATCCTTTTGTAGAGAGAATGAGTTTAGAGATAACGAGTTTGCTATTTGCTAATCAAGTAAAGATCCAAGTGAAGTGAATGAGCAGAGATTATCAAAAAGAAAGAGTTCACCATTAGAGGGAAGCGAATAGTTCAAAGGGAGAAATTAAGGTTTTTGAAGTCTTAGAAAATAATAGTTTAGAGACTGGGGTTTCAACACCTAGCTGGTGGACACCACCGCGGAACTCAATCGTTGCCTCCACAGATCACCGAGTGGTGTCACAAGATGATGGATAGAGAAGAACGAAGTCGTGTCGTGCATTTTGATAGAGAGAGTTCAGTGCTGATAGAGAGTGAAAGCTTTCTTCTTAAACCTTATTTTAGTAAAACACTTATTTTAATAAAAACTTATTTTAATAGAAAACTTGTTTTAATTGTGTGATAATGAAATAATAGGCGTGCATGGTATTTTATAAGCCCACGTGTTAAATTACATTCCCGGCGATTGTAAAATGCGACACTAGTTTTTTAAATCAAAATATATTACGGGAGATTTTTAGTAGCCACCAATAACGAACCGTCGCTAAAAAGCAAATTTCTTGTAGAGTGTGTTCTGCATGTGCTGATATAAACATAATGATGTTGAATATTGGAATTTTCATTGACTAACTTCTTATCTGGTATGTGTTGTGTATATAAATATAATTGAGATGATATTACAAGTGAGTATGGATTGAATATGAATTGATTCTAAAACAGGATGAAGATGAGTATGATAAAAATAACATGAAACTGGTAAGATCGAGATAGGGTTGTAGTCATAGATGAAACTTAACTACTGAGGCGTACTGGAGCGAGGCCCGAACCTCATGAAAGAATTGATTATGTTATGAATTGAGTGTTGGGTGGGAGAGACGTCAAAGATGAAAATTCTCCGTTGTTTGTAAGTGAGAATACGTTTCTCACCTTTACAAACTTTTTCAACTTTGAGAAGAAACCCTGGGTAGAGGACAAGGTATACCAGAAAAGGCTATCTACTAATGATGAAGCAGACCCGAGTATTAAGGGAATGATAGACGTCAACCCAGATGACCGAGACCTAAAGCTAATGAGGACCTGGACAGCCCAGTTCCATCGGAGGAGGAGTAGTTTACCTATTTTGATGTACATAATGTTTTTTCCTATCCTAGGAGCATACGTGCCATTACACATTCAGAGTATGTAAGTATCTGTTGGCTAAGACCATGTGATATACAAAAGTGTTTCACTACAGTTCTTGTTCCACTAACATTTCATGTACAAAAAAAAACTTCCACATTTTTCTAAAAATCGTAATCTCTCAGTCAAGTAGGATGATCCAGTGGAAGGGATTGTCCTAATTAACCAAGAGTGCTACAAACTACGTCATTTCTCTTCTTGTCTATTACTACGTCATTAAATTTCCCTCTGCTTTTCTTATTGGCCCACTAACTGTAGCGATGAGATTAGCCGCGGTGAGTCTTTTCACATGCCAAAGCAATGATAACGACGAGCTAGGCGACGGGGTTGGTAGAATGCACAGTGACGTCCTTCTTTATCCACCACTACATCATTAAATTTCCCTTTGTTTTTTTATTTGCCCTTTAAATATAGGGACGGGGTTAGCCATACTAAGTCTTTTCACATACCAAGCCCATAGTAATAGCGGGCTCAATAACAAGTTTAGTAGATTACGTAGCAATGCTCTTCCTTATCTGTTGCTACATCATTAAATTTCCCTTTAATTTTTTAATTAGCCCACTAAACGCAGCGATGAGGTTTTCCATGGGTGTCTTTCCACGTGCCTAGCTCACGATAACGATCAGTTTGGTGACAATGTTGGTAAAGTATGTAGTGACATCCCACTATGTCCATCGCTATGTTTTGCATTTACCTTTTCTTAATGTACCTGCCAAACTCAATGACACTTGTAGCCATGGGGTATTGTCAAATTAAGTAGTGATATGTAAGTACTTGTTGCTATATATTTTTTGTTTAAAAAAATCTAATTCAAAAAGTGGGGAAGCTCAAGTATTAGAATACATCAATGGCGCTAGAGATAAGCAATGTCTAGGGACCAGTGTGCTTATGCTTAGCATCGGAGTTAGAGCATGAGACATGCGTGTATGGGTATGCTCACCAACGTACCAGTATGCCCAGAAACACCTGTTACACATTTCTTGAGCGTGGGTATGCTAGACATAATACTAGTACGCCTAGTAGAAAATTTGGAACATCAAAACGCATACGTGGATATGCCTATGAGCGTAGAAGCACGCCCAGATCAGTGTTTTTGGTAAATTTGGACCTAGAGGTTAAGCGTATTTACACCCAACCAGTGTAAGCTTACGCTAGGCATATTTAAGACTAGAAAATGCTCAACCAGTATCCCAGCACGCCTACGGTCATTCCTAACGTACCTACACCCATGTCATGCGTAAAATGGTGCCAAGTCCAGGAGCTCAACATACTCACGTCGTTGTTACGCTCACACTTACGCCCATGTATCATGCTATTCTAGGAGTCCAACGTTCTCACGCTCATGACCAACGTGTTCACGCCCATATATCGGACCAAGTGCCATGAAGCCAGCATGTCACCATATTCCCCACTATGATCATGCATGTGTGTGAGGGAACCATGTATTTTCCATGTTTCAACTTATGTACTTTGTAATCTTAGTTAATTTAAGTGAGCTTATTTATTTGTACATAGTTTAGTTCATTAAAGGTAATGTTGTAAATATCTTAGCCTAGGTATTAGTTAGATTACTATATATATATATACATGTAATATGAGAGATCCCAAGAACTAACTTTTAGAATCTAATTTCATTCTCAGATTTCTTTTCCCTCTCTAAATATTTTCTCTCACTATATGCTCTTATCCCTAACCTTTAATCTCTGTATCCATTTTTGTTTCTCTTCCATGAGTGCATAATTTCCTTGGATTAGGATTGGATGAAGTCTCCATATCTCTGAATCTTAAGTGACTAGCTGAAGATGCATTGGAGTTGGTTCTGAACATCAATATTTGTTCATCTTTAACCCTAGGATTGAGAAATCTAGGACCATTCTAAAGTCTTCACTAGAGAGGAGTCATGGTGAGGAATTCTTATTTGCAATTGCTGACTTAATGCTTATACATAAGGAATTAGGATAGTGCTAGGGTTTGCTGTAATTTCACATTAGATTCAATTGAAAGCTGATACCTAAGGGATTAGGATTAACCTATGTTGGATTAGTGATAATTACCTAAGGAATTAGGAGTTATTCATCTGTGAGATTGAATTCTGCTTTGCTTGTGTCTGCTGCTGAGTTCATGCAAATTTATGAGTTACGGTGTGTTGATTTTAGTTCTAATTTATATGTTTAGTATAGTTTAATTGTTAACATAATTCTACTTAGTGACACTACTGTTGAAAATTCACAAAAACAATATAAAATTTCAAAAACTTAAAGACTTTAATGGCTTTATGTATAAGTTTCGGTTAGAGACTCTTCAAGATTGTGATACTTAACACAATCCCCATGGAAATGATCAAATATACTACTTTTTAACGATCGGTGTGCTTGCTATAAAATTTCATCTTCCGATGATTTCACATCACATGCATATGGCTTATTGCTAACACACATCGCAAATGTCAACAAAGGTAATTCCTAGTCACTAACCATTGGCAGTCGCTATTAGTGATAATAGTTTCGGTGACTAAATTGATATAGCTAAAATAATATTTTCTAGTAGTGTATATTGGCTACATCAATTCCAACCTACATCAAGTTTCTAGTAAGGGACTCATGTGTAGATAAACAACTAGTTTGTATTTTTTCTTCATAAAGTTTTTCCTATTTTTTATAAAATTTGTAAATATTTTGATTATTTCTGTTAATATTTATTGTTTGTGTGAACCTGCTAATTATTTTTTAAGTGTTTTACTATATGAAATCTAAGACCCCGAGCAAACATTAATTGTTTAATCCATATATTAAGAAAACCCAAGGAAATTATAGGAGGATCATAAGAATCACCAACATGGTAGACCAATCAGAAAGGAACACAACTTCAGCTTTAAACAATGAACTTGAGATGTCAATCAATGGAAAAAAGAATGGTGAAAACTTTGGGTACACCTAAAGGCATACCTTGGATGACTACATAAACAGGCAAGGTCTGAGACAATTATCAAAACTTACCTTTACCAACACCATATTTGTAGAAATGAAACCATCTCTTTTACATTTGATAACATCAAACTAGTTTATTGGGTTAGAACATGAAGATCTTTACATCCACTTAAGTACCTCTTATGAATTGTGTGAAACTTTTGCTACAAGAAAATGAAAAATTTGCTGCAGGAATATAGCAGCTGTTATATAGTAACTGTCGCCGCTGATACGTCTCTGGCGGTTCTAGCGGTGGTTTTATTTAACCGCTGTTAATAGAAATATTGTAAAGGAGGTTGGGCCTACGTATTTCTTAAACCGCCGTTAAGGTCCAATAAAAGACACATGCCTTGCACATGACTTTGAGTTTCCCTCTTCATTCAACGTCTTTTCCATTCAGCCTCCCTCTTTTCCAAAATTCCTAAACCCATAATCCTTTCACTTTACCCCTTTCTCCTTATCCTCTCGTGCCTTTCACGTTTCGTTCCCTCCCCAACTGTCTAATGAGTATCCATTAGATTCCTCTGGATAAGATATTTCAAGGTCATATTTTGATGCGGGTTCCAGTCTTGGGGTTTTTAGGGTTTCTTCCTTCCTTCCTTCTATTCTATTCACTCATTCACACTCCAAGGTTTCATCATAGCTTCCACTCTTCAATAAAAAAATTCCTTATCTTCTTTTCTGTAAGTATTCTCACACCTCTCTCTTTCTTTCTCTCTCGGTGCCACTTCCATGGTGGACAAGTAATTATGTTGTATTCTTATTCATTTGTTTCCTTAGGCTTTTGGGTTCATCTGGGTGTTGAAATCTCCAATAAAAGACATTTCTTTTCTACAAATTGTCGTGGATAAGCTTTGTCTTTTACTCAATACTATACTTTATGCCCTCAAGCAATTGATCCTCTGCTTTGGGATTTCTTCAGAGTTTCCAATACACGAGTATGTCTTTGGATAATAATAATGATATGTTCAATATCATGGTTTTCTTAAGGCATATAATCTGATTTTTTTGTTTTGTTTGAGGAGGTTTACTGAGGGTTTTGTTAAAAATTGAAACCCAGTATTAACCTTTTTGACTTGTTCATATTCAACAACATGGAATTTTTGGGGGCTTTTTCTTTATTATGTAATCGAATGTTTACGTTCTTTATCATTTATTTCTCTACCAAATATGGTAGATTTTGGCAGCTGTTTTTCTTTTTCTTCTCATGATATTTATTTTTTGATTTTTTGCTTTAAATTGTTTTAGTGGATTGCACTTTGGTTTGGTCATTGTTTATAGGATAAAGGTTTTATTGTCGTTGAAATATCTAACAAATTTCCTAGGATTTATTTAGTTAATGGTTTATATTTAAATGTTAAAAAAAAATGCTAGTTAAGTGATGAAAATTGATCTTACTTCCATTCTATGAAAATTAAGTGTTGGGTATCTACTATCTAGTTAGTTATAAAAATTAGATTTGTTCAACTTAATTATTTAACTATTAATATTGATATAATACATTGTTTGAAATATCTTTAAACTAGGAATCAAAATACCTTATGGAGTTAAGAAGCATTGAATCTCAGAATTAGAACACCTTTTTACAATGTATACTTTATGACTCCTTAATCCTTAATTATCATTAGGATATGACACCTAATTCAAGTTAATGGACACATATTTGTGGGTGTAGCTGTAATACGTGTAACAAGAAGTACAAAAAAAATAGCTTTGTGTGGTGGTGATGATCATTGAACATCTTCTTCCCTCATGCTAACATTTATACCTATAAGTAAGCCTTAGAAAAAAGAACAATTTTTGTATCACAAAGGGAGCAATTGTGTCATGATTCTCCTTGAATCATTTCCAATGCAAGGGATGGAGGAATCCAAAGAGTGCACACCACCTAAGAAAGCTCATAAACAGCAACAAATATCTTGGCAGGTTGAGAACCATTTAACCCTTTACTAAGAAACAAGAATGATGTCAAAACCAGCTTAAATTTATTAAAACTATAATTATATGAGTTTAATAATTCAGGCTTGATAGGCTGTGTGTGAAGGAATGAGGGAAGAGAAAAGTTGGAGTAGCAATGTGTTTGTATGTGTATTAGTGTGACATTTAGAAATAGAGAAGACAGAGATGGAGGTGTGCTCTTATTATAATATGAATATTCTTCTATGTAATTGTAATGTAATATTTAATGTAGGAACAATGGTTTTGAATCTTGTTCACAAAAATTTCACTTAGAATTTGAGATTATTCATATTCTTCTACTTAGAGAAATGGTTTTTATTTATATTCTTCATTTTGGGTGTGAAGTTGGACAATAAGAGGCCGTGTACTTAAGGCTAATTCCATTCTCCTTAGAAAGTCAAGCTAAAATATGTTTTCACTCTCAACCGCCTCAAAATTTAACCAACTAGAATGATACTAAAGAAAAATTTCTAGCCTGTTTTCCCAACTTTAAAATATATTCAAGCAAAGTCAACAATTGCAACATTCGCACAAGGAGTAGATGAGCCATTTTTTGAAGCATAGAAACATATAAAGCCTTGCTCCATAAATTTCCTAATCATGGCTTTGATAAGGCAACTCAACTACATATTTTTATCAATGGTTTGAAGTAATTATGGAAGCATCCACTAAAGAAATCATGATGAGAAAAAGCCTGGAGGAAGCCATTGCAATCATAGATTCCATTATTGTAAGTGAACATTAAGTCCAACATGACAGGGGTCTAATTTAGAGAAGAGAAGTTTTGGAGTTAAACACCAATGATTCTATCTTTGCCCATAATTAACTCAAAAATCAGAGGCCTTTTCAAAACAAATTTTAAATATCCTTAACTTGGCATCACCTGTTAACCAAACAACTATTTAAATGTGACATCTATATAGGTAAACATCCTAATTGGGATGCCTTGAGGAAGTAGTGGAGAAAGCACAATTTATAAACGGTTAGAATCAACAAGGTGATTATTCTGACAATAACAATTTCTAGCAGGGATGAAGAAATAACAACCAAAATTTTGGTTGAATGCAAGGAGAAAGTGGACCTTTAAAATGACCATAACAATAGTATTAATAATTGGCATCTGCACTGCATCCATGGCATATTGTATAACTGCCAGTATGGGATGTTAGGGGTTCCTCTAGTTGGCCTAGTGGGAGGGCAACTCTGTGCACGAACATTTGTTTACCCTAGTGATTCAATGGTAGAATCACGAAGCTGCCCATGCTTGATCACAGGGGATTGCATATGGTTGACCTGGTGGGGGTGACTCTTTGAGGAATAGGTGTCTTCGGTGGTCCTATTGGATCAACACTACCATCGCATGGTTCATGGTTGGCCCGCAACACCATTTATTGTTTATGTTGTTTACCGTTGTCATGGTGAAAATGATGGTGTTGCATGATGGGCGACGCTGTCATGTGTGTATGTACACATTTTACTACTGCAGTAGGGGCATGGTTATATATCTATGCTTGAGACCCACCTTAATTATTGTTATTCCCATAGTCGGATCCGCAAGTGTTTGATGAATATGATTCTTGTGCATATGCATTAGCTTAAGAGCATTTACATATAGCATAGTGATATACCAAAAAGAGGATGAGTTTGAAATGATGGAAACATCGGGTGATGAATGATTTAGGTGAATGAAAACCTAAAGACTAAAAAGTAAAATATTTATGATAAAGAGATCATGTAAATTAGTAATGATACATATGTTAGCCCAATATGATAAAGGGAAATGATATGTGTATGTGTATATGCCTTGCTATGGGTATCATTTGATGAATATGATATATGTCTATGATGATATTCTGAAGAAAATGTGATGATATTTGGTAATTGTGATGCAAAGCTTACATGTCATTTATATGCATATACATATGATCACAAAGTATTCAAATTCATCACTTAAAATGTATAACTCACTCTCCATGTTGTCCCTTTTAGCTTTGTGATGCAAGACTTGCATAGGGTGAGAATGCGATTTATTTTGGAATTCTTTATTTTGATGGAGAAGGTAAATTAGTTGTAAAGGAAAGCCTTGGTTAACAAATGTTGAAGTTTTAGATGTTGTATGTATTTTGATGACAATGATGTTGATATAGATGTGTTGGTTATGGCCTAAGACTTTAATTACTT
Source organism: Clitoria ternatea (assembly GCA_037962975.1). Lineage (NCBI taxonomy): Eukaryota > Viridiplantae > Streptophyta > Magnoliopsida > Fabales > Fabaceae > Clitoria > Clitoria ternatea. Next base: position 10,994,163 of record CM075676.1, read on the forward strand.
GAACTTATATTCTTTTGGGTATACTTGTGTATACATAGGCCAATTCTTTTGTAAATGATCATGTAGACATTGAACAATATGATTTAGCTATCCATTGTAATGGCATTGATGTTTATGTTGATGGAAAACCCATGGATTGATGAGATATCAAACTTGTTAGCTTGTGATTCAACGTTGATGTATGATTTAACCATGGTTTAATGATTGAATTGATGAATGGATTTTGATGCAAAAAGGTCTTGATGAATTTGAAATATTTCCTATATGTTTTGTGCCCTAATATAAGTGATTCATGATGAAATTGAGTCTTAAAAAGTCTAGGCATTACAGGATTTAAGGTCCCAAGGCATGGTGTGTTGAAAATTAGAAAATAGAGGATCAAGGGGTGATACACGGCCAGTGGAAAATTCCTACAGCCAGTGGATCACTCTGACCTTGAAATTTCATAAAATTAGGCAAGGAAGCAGTATATTCCACAGCCTGTGGAAAATTCCCATGGCCAGTGGAATGCGCTTATTTGAAAGGTGCAACTCTGGACAAATGGCAGTGCATTCCACGACCAGTTGAATGATTCCACAGCCCATGGAATCCTCAAATGTTTGTTTTACGTGGTTTTGTGCCATTTTAGGTTAGGATTTACACTTCTTTGCTTCATGGCATGTTTGTATAATTCAATGCACATGTTTTTAATAAACTTTGGCAATAACTTTGTTTTTTTCTTAGATCTCTTCTCATATCTTCATATATGAGATGAGATGGGTGCCCGGTATACACTTATCCTTTTCCACAGTTTTAAATATTATTGTGTGTACATTGTGGGCTTTTGCTTTTCGATCCATTTCTCTCTTAATTCTTTAAAATATGGCCTCCGGTTTTTCGTGGTTTGGATCTTGATGTAAGTGGGTTGTTGTAAAGCTTTAAACTATAAAAAATTTATTCATATTTTCATTCATTATTTGAGTTTATATCAGGATTCAGATCTGGAGAATCAGAGCGCCACAGTTTAAATGCCAGAATTACTCCTTATGATGTTCATTAACTTTTTAAGGGTTTCACGGTTCAAAATGAGTAAATCTTAAGGTTACACAGTTCTCTAATTGGGATTGCTCCTACATCCCCAAGAGTATTAAGAAACTACTCACTTGTGATGGCAGAGGTCACAAAGAAATCTATACCACTTACCTTCATGATGTTGGGGAATCCTCAATGGTTAGCAATGGATATTCTAGGATTTCCTAAAGATCCTTACAAAAATACGTGATTCAAAGCAAAACACAATGATAGATAAAATTGAGAACATTTAAAACAATACCTCTTGTAGCATAAAATAAGAAGATCTAGAGTAGTAGTAACCTCGCTCTTAAAGAGTCCACATGAACACTCCCACTAGATTCCGCATGTACGAATGCTAGTTTGTCAAAGTGCAACCTCCATAACAATTTACATAATTTTATGTATCAGAAGAATACAGCCAATGAACATTTTATGATCTATTTATAAGCTTGAATTTGACCTAATAGGTACTCTTTAGTGATTGGGCTTTATACTCATTTTGAATGAGTAAGGCCTAATAGTTTTAGTTTTTGTCCAACTAAAATAACAATCATCCTTTAGTAGACTTGCTTTATACGTGTGATTTTATGGGAAATATATTTGGTTTATATTAAATATAAATATTTTCTATTTAATATAATAAAATGAGTGATATCTATCAATACATCATTATTTGGAAATGTATTTCTCATTCATTTTCCCTATGAAACAATTCCTATATAAGTAAGGTTTAAATCATTCACTTTAACCTACTTAACATTTATGTTTTAGATGGGTGTTAAGTTTTAGGATGTAAAATCCATTGCTTAATTGCGCATTAACATTATTTTGAAGAAATAACGTCATTTCATAAATGAAAAATCTTTCTTGTCCAACAAGAAGTAACTTGCACAATGTCTAGTTCGCTAATTAACCTAATAAGTGAAGATTCTACTGCTAATGTAGCAACATTTGCTATTTTACATAGATTTTTCTTCACCTTCAGTCAATGATCTACTTCTTTGATCTTCCATGTGAATGTTGGATCTACATTTAGTATTTAATACCAATGTTGTTGAACTCCTTCAAGTACTTTATACTGATTTTATAACATGAAAACATAAAGCAGAAGTCTTTATCCCTTTCCTTTTGAAATCCTTTAAGTACTTTAGACAAATTCTTTCAATCTCTTGTTTGGCCAAAATCAAAACCAATATCCTTTATTGATCACTTTTAGATTTCTATATTCTCAGACCAACTTGTCCTAATAGAGTATGTGTACCATCATATTGTGCGCTGCCATTTATTCATGTTGCCTTTTACAACTTAGAATTTATGATTGACTTTATATGGTCTCTAATACCTGTCAATCGGGGATCCTAGCATGGGTCAAACATGACATGTTGGAACTTCTTATTTCTTAAGGACAATCCTCAAGTCTTGATACCTATCTAAAATTTTTCTAGATAACATGTCCTTCCAAAGGATAGGTCGTGATAGGAATAATATTTGGTTGTCATAGTTTTCTAAAACAAAACATATGCAAATATATCACCTTTTGTTTAAAACATATTTAATTTTGGTCATTAATTAAATATGTCTATCACTATTTTAATTAAAAATATATATACCCTCACTAAATTAGAAAATTTTCATTAAAAGATTTTTCTAGTGAGCAAAATCCATATTTGACTTAGTGTTGAGTTATCTTTAACTGATTGTTGGGCCCTTAATTATTTAGGTGATTAAAAATACAAAAATTGCTTTTGCATCCAATGTATGATGGGAGGAAAGGGGGAATAACTTTATAGATGAAGACATAAGAGTAATTTTAGTATATATAATTGATATAGCCTATTCTTCAACTTGAAGGCAAAAAGGATAGATCTAGCTATCTTTCTCTCTTCAAATCTTGATGTTGATTGCCTTAAAATTCTTGAGAGCATTCGAAAGCATGAAGACGATGTTGTGGAACTGAAATAATATTCCACACATCTCTAATTGTAGTGCGTAAATAATTGTACTAAAAATTGCACTTACTAATTCCCAGGAAAGACTGGAGGGGTCACAAACAGTCCCACTTAATACCCAATCTCCTTAGACAGAATTTTCTATGCAATTAATAGCACAATAACTCACAACAGCTACTAAAAATAAAGCTATTAAATAACCAATAAAGAACACCAGAATTTAACGAGGTTCGGCTAATTTTGCCTACGTCCTCGGACATCACTCAATTAATATTTCACTCTAGAAATATTACAAAAGGGAGAGAAAGAATACACAAAAGCCCTTATAATTAATTAGGCTCTTGGTGGGATGATTTAAAACTAAAGGAGGGGGTTTCCTTATATAAGCTAGGAAGGTCCCCCCCTCCCTTCTAAGTTTCCAATGTGGGACTTCCCACAACAACAAATCTCCACCTTGGGAAGTTTCCACATTTTGCATCTTCGAGATCTTCTCTCAAACAATAGTGGTGTCTTCATTGTTGATCTTCAACTTCTAACAATATTGATCAAGTCCAAGTAGTGTTGGAACTTGACCGTTGTCACCACCTTTGTCAACATATCTACAGGATTCTCTGCTGTCGGAATCTTCTGAAGTAGTATTCCACCTTCTTCCAGAATTTCCCGTACAAAGTGATGACGAACATCAATATGCTTAGTCCTTGCATGATAAACTTGGTTCTTTGCTAAATGAATGGCACTCTGACTATCGCAATGTATCTCTATCTGCCTTTGCCCAATTCCAAGTTCATCAAGTAGACCTTGAAGCCAAATTGCTTCCTTAACAGCCTCTGTAACTGCCATATACTCTGCCTCTGTGGTAGACAAAGCCACTATTGGCTGTAAGGTAGACTTCCAACTTACTGGTTCTTTAGCAAGAGTAAAGACATAACCAGTAGTTGATCGACGTTTATCCAAATCACTTGCATAGTCAGAATCACAGTATCCAACTACACATTTTCCATCTTGCTAGGTCTTCTCAAACACTAATCCAACGTCTATAGTGTTCAGAATATACTGCAGAATCTATTTTACAGCTAATGCTCCTTGCTAGGATCATGCATATGTCTGCTGACAACTCCAACTGCTTGTGAAATGTCTGGTCTTGTGCACACCATAACATACATTAAACTGCCCACAGCATTAGCATAAGGTACTCTTTCCATGTATTCCCGTTCTGCATCAGTCTTCGGAGACAATGATAAACTGAGCTTGAAATGAGGAGCAAGTGGGGTACTAACTGGTTTTGATTTCTCATTAACCCCAAAGCGCTTCAATACCTTTTTCAGATATTCTTTTTGTGTCAAATAAAGCCTCCCCAATTTCCTATCTCTGCTTATCTCCATGCCAAGAATCTTCTTAGCTTCTCCTAGATCCTTCATTTCAAATTCCTTCTTCATTTGAGCTTTTAAGTGCTCAATCTCCTTATGACTTCTGGATGCTATCAACATATCATCAACATACAGAAGGAGATAAAGGTAGGATCCATCTTGTAATTTACGTAAATATACACATTGATCATACTGACTTCGTGTGTATTTCTGCTCCATCATAAACTTGTCAAATCGTCTGTACCACTGCCTTGGAGATTGCTTCAAACCATACAACAATTTTTCAAGTGTGTAAACCATTTTCTCTTTTCTAGCAACTTTAAACCCCTCAGGTTGGGTCATATAGATTTCCTCCTCCAACTCTCCATGTAAAAATGCAGTTTTTACATCTAATTGAGCAAGTTCCAGATCCATTTGTGCTACCAAAGCAAGCAATATTCGGACAGAAGAGTGCTTTACAACTGGGGAAAATACTTCATTATAATCAACTCCTTTTGTTTGAGCATAGCCTTTAGCCACCAATCTTGCTTTGTAGCGAACATCACTTTGCCTAGGAAATCCATCTTTCTTTGCATACACCCATTTGCATCCAATTGCCTTCTTTCCCTTTGGAAGATTGACTAGTCTCCATGTTTGATTCTTATGAAGGGATTACATTTCATCATTCATTGCAATTTTCCACTTCTCTTCTTCTGAACTTTGGACTGCTTCATGATAAGTGCCAGGAATATCTTCAATTGCAATTGGAGATGCATAAGCCATTGTATTTGTATAACGTAGAGGAACTTTACTACTCCTTTTTCCTTTACGTTTTGCAATTGGCTCTGTCAATGATGAGAGTTGTTGGGGAGGTTCTTGAGTTGTAACCTCTTCTTCACTAGACTCCTCTACTACCATAGGAGTATTTTCATCTGTCTTTATATTTATAGCTGGGATAACAATTTCTCTATCAAACTCCACCTGCTTTGGAGTTTCTTCTATCGGCTTCATATTCTTCAACATGGTAGACTCACCAAAAGTAACATCCCTGCTATGAATTATCTTCTTTGTTTTCAAGCACCAGAGACGATATCATTTCACTTCAGATGTGATCCCCATAAATAGAGCCTTTTTAGCTCTTGGATCTAGCTTGGATTCCTTAACATGGTAGAAAACAATAGATCCAAACACATGCAAGAAATCATAGTCTGTAGCAGGTTTCCCACACTACTTTTCAAATGGCGTTAGACCATTAATTCCAGTTGATGGCAAACGATTCACCAGATTGTGTGCATATGTCAAAGCTTCAGCCCAAAATTGTTTGCCCAAACCAGCATTGGACAACACGCATCGAACTTTCTCCAACAGTGTCCGATTCATGCGTTCTGCCACTCTATTCTGTTGCGGTGTTTCCTTCACTGTGAAGTGTCGAACAATACCTTCATCATCACAAACCTTCTGGAAAGGATTATTCTTGTATTCTCCGCCATTATCTGTGCGAAGTCGTTTGATCTTCCTGGCTGTTTGAGTTTCAATCATCTTTTTCCAAGTAAGGAAAATTTTCAACACTTCATCTTTAGTCTTCATAGTATACACCCACACTTTCCAAGAGAAATCATCCATAAAAGTAACAAAGTAATGTTTTCCTCCCAAAGAAGCCGTTTTGGAAGGCCCCTATACATCAGAGTGAACATAATCCAGAATCCCTTGTGTATTATGGATTGCAGTCCCAAATCTCACTCTTGTCTGTTTCCCCTTGACACAGTGCTCACAAAAGTCTAATTTGTAAGCACGTACTCCTTTCAATAATCCTTGCTTTACAAGTAAGCTCAAGGATTTTTCTCCAGCATACCCCAAACGTCTATGCCATAATCTGGTAGCTTCCATCTCATTGTCCTTACTAGAAGCTGTTACAGCAATCCCAATAATTGTACTACCATGATAGTAATACAAATTATTGTTCTTTCGAATTCCTTTCATCACCACCAATGCACCAGAGATGACCTTCATTACTCATTCTCTTGTAATAACTGTGAAACCCTTTGATTCAAGAGTTCCCACAGAAATGAGATTTTTTGTCAAGCTCGGTACATATCGAACATCAGTTAAAGTTCTAACTGATCCATCATGGTTCTTCAAGCGTATTGAACCAATCCCAGTGGTGGCACATGGTTTATTATTTGCCGTATAAACATCTCCACCTTCTAGTTCTTTAAAATCAATAAACCAATCCCGATTGGGACACATATGATGGCTACAAACAGAATCTAATAGCCATACGCTAGAAGGATTATCAGACGGCGCAATAACCAATGAGAAGTCTGAATCTTCATCACATTCTGCAACATTTGAATTAGAGATAGCTTTCCCCTTTTCTGACTTACTTTTGTTCTTTAACTTTGGGCAATCTTTCTTCCAATGTCCCTTCTATCGGCAAAATGCACATTCATCTTTTGCTATCTTGGACCGTGACTTAGATCTCCCCTTCTTCCCTCTGGTTTGGAATTATGTTCTTCCCCTAAAAACCAGAGCTTCTGTTGTTTCATGTATACTACTTCTATCCTTCCTTCTTAGTTCATAACTATATAAAGCAGCACAAACTTCACTTAGGGAGACAGCAACTTTCCCATGGAGTAGAGTAGTTTCAAGAAACTCAAACTCCTCAGGAAGAGATCCCAACAGCATCAGGGCCAAATCTTCGTCTTTGAATGTCTCATCCATATTCACCAAATCAGACACAAGTTGATTAAAACAGGTGATATGATCATTTAAAGTGGTACCGGCAGTATATGTGAATCGGAATAATTTTTTCTTCATATACAGCTTATTCTGACTGCTTTTCTTCAAGAATTTCTCCTCCAGTTCCTTCCACAATTTATTTGCAGAAGTCTCCTTGTAGAACGCATACTTCTGCTCTCTTGAAAGGCACGACCGGATAGTACCACATGCTAATCGATTGGCCGTCTTCCATTCTTTCTCATCAACTTCTTCTGGTTTCTTCTCTTCAATAGCAATATCTAGCCCTTGTTGAAAAAGGGCATCCAACACCTCACATTGCCACATGCCAAAATGGCCAGTACCGTTAAAAATTTCAACGGACAATTTTGTGTTCCCCACTCTCGTCAAGATAGATGAGGAAGGCCCTACTTTTGATGTGGATGATCCCTCTCCATTGGTTTTCTTTTGCTCACTCATTTTGGTAATTAATAGCTATCAATATGCGGAACGCCTGGAGCCTAATGGAATCTTTTCTGATGTGACAGATCAGTCTATACTGCAATCATAGAGCATACTTCGAAACCAATTAGCTTTGATACCAATTGTTGTGGAACTGAAATAATATTCCACCCATCTCTAATTGTAGTGCGTAAATAATTATACTAAAAATTACACTTACTAATTCCCAGGAAAGACTGGAGGGGTCACAAACAGTCCCACTTAATACTCAATCTCCTTAGACGGAATTTTCTATGCAATTAATAGCACAATAACTCACAACAGCTACTAAAAATAAAGCTATTAAATAACCAATAAAGAACACCAGAATTTAACGAGGTTCGGCTAATTTTGCCTACGTCCTCGGACACCACTCAATTAATATTTCACTCTAGAAATATTACAAAAGGGAGAGAAAGAATACACAAAAGCCCTTATAATTAATTAGGCTCTTGGTGGGATGATTTAAAACTAAAGGAGGGGGTTTCCTTATATAAGCTAGGAAGGTCCCCCCCCCCCCTCCCTTCTAAGTTTCCAATGTGGGACTTCCCACAACAACAGAAGATAGCAAAACCGAAAACTAAAAATGCTAAAGAAAGGAAAGATTTAGGGTATTTAAAGAGGGAAAGGTGAAGGAAAAGATTAAGGATGGAAATGGTTTGATGAAGGTGAATGGAGTGGAATGGATGGAAATGATGATGGAAAAGCCACCAATGGACTTAGATAAGTCTCTAGCCTGACACTCTAGGGATGGTCACCTAGTGATGAGAGCGTGAAGAAGGTTAGAACATTTTCTAGCCTAAAGGGAAGTATGATCTTAGTTCTCATAAATGTGTATTTCATTCAAAACTAATGGTTAAGAATACAAGGGAAATGCAAGCCTTATATAAGGGGAATGCACTCCACTAATGGGTTTCTCCTATATCCTAGGCTCAAAAGTAACTAAACTAGGAAAAATGGTCAACTACAAAGCCTAAAATAAAATACAAAGCCCAAAAGTGGCCTAAAATAAAAAATATGACCAAGTAAGGTCCAACCTAAAGTCCAATAAAAATACAAAACAAAATATAAATCTCAAAAAACCTAAATCCAATAAAATCCTAATTATATACAAAACAAAATATAAAGCTAAAAAAACCTTCTAGCTATGTCCTCATTGTTAATCTTTACTCAAATAAAATCTAAGTCGTCCAATTATATAAATAATGTATCTAGGGATTTTATTTACTGGTGCACTAGTGGATAAAAAGATGCCATGTCCACCTTATTTGTCTTGCATGTAAAATAAATTGTCCAAACCGAGGTTATAGTATTCATAATTTACTCTTATTGTTTTTCTTATTTCCTTCATAAGAGCAAGACACTTGGACCTTTGTTTGTTTCGACATGAAAGAATTCATAACGCAACTTTCTATATCTACATATTTAGTTACAAATGCAGTAGAAATATATATTAATGCAATGAATAAATTAGGAATATATATAACCAATCATTTTCAATCTTAACAATAACTTCAAACAATTAGACAATAGGCATTTTGCTTATAAATAATAATAATAATAATAATAAATGTTTAGTCGCTCAAATTTATTTTAGGTATAGTTTTAATCCTAGACATTTTTTATCTTAGTTTGATCTCTTATGTTTCGAAATGATTTTTAAATGATATTTTTGTTAATGACTTTTTAAATTGATTGTTGCAAAACTGATTCAAAATATACTTTCAGTTTATATTAAAAACAGGTTTAAAATGTATATTTAAAACAAAATCTTTTACACCGTTAATAACAAAAACAATTATAAAAGTTAAGCTTCCGTTATATTTTTAACGAAAAGAACTATTTGAAAACCGTAAAAAATTAAATTGAAAAAGTAAGGTAATAACCATATATTTTATCTAATAAAATAAATAGACAATAGAGGAGTGAAGTGGATTCTTTAACTTAATTGATGGAGGATTATATATGTCCGTATATAGGTCAAGTGTTTTATAGATGAAAATTTTGAATAGAGCTGGTGACGGTGATCTGATTCATTTGTAATATGTAGATGGTAATCAAAGGCTTTACGTTATATTCTCTGCCTTATAATATTTCACATAATTTAAATACCTGTTAAATCATTATAACTATTGTCAATTAGTTTTAAAATACAATATTAACTAAAACATTCATTCCGATTATTATGAAACAAAAGATGTCCTTTGATAATATTAAAAGCAAGGGTAGGCCACACACGTGTATGAATGCCCCATGTGCCATTTCACCCATATGTTGATTAATCTTGATATTTATAATTATATGATGAAAGGGCCATTCATCTAACTATGACCGGAATCCCTGATTAGATTACATCTTCGAAAAGGAAAATACAAAGACATTTGACCTAAATTAGGAACAATTTCTTCAGAAGGCATGTTAGTCAGGACCCCACTCAGCTCAATGCTTCATGTCATGACATTGATCTTCATCGTTCTCTAATTAATTCTTTCTCTTATTTGAATCCATAGTGAACCTAATAAAGGAAAATTGTTGTCTCACGTTCGAATGACTTGTACTATTCACCCATAATTTGGCTACCATTTAGGCTTGTAGCCCTGTCGTGACCGACCATTATTCTAGAATATGATGTCGAAATATACAGAACCCCCCCAATATACATTTCAATTTGTTTATTCATTTATTTGAACCATCCCTAGGCTTATAATTATATTATTGTGAGAAGAATATAATGGTTTGTACCATATTTAAATTAACTATTCGTGTAAGTTTAGTTATTATGAAAAAAATATCTATTTGAAGACTACTACAATATAAATGTTTATAATAGTAGATATCTATAATTAAATAAAAATATTTATAATCATCTGAAAGATAATATTACTTATAAAAGAAAACTTATTCATTTTAGTAATACTTTATGTGCAAAACAGACCGGTCAATTAGGATTACCACAATTTTTAAATAAAAGAAAAAGGCAAGAGGGAGAAATAAACAACTAAAAAAAAGAGAGAAAAAAATGAGACTTGAGATGCTTGCTTACAACATGACAAAGTTCTATAATGTAGATGACACTAAGTGGTCATGCCCCCATCATTGGTTGTCTAGCTAGTTCAAAGCAAATGACCCATTCAATGGAAACAAACTTTTCTAGCTAGCTACCAAAATATATATATATATATATATATAAAAGATTACTCAGAGTTTGATTCCTAGTTAAATTTTGAGTTGACTTAATTTGTAAGGAAAAAAACTAAATAACTAAAGTTGTTATAAAATAAACTAAAATTATGGAAGATAAATGGGAAAGGAGAAGACAACAATTAGAGAGAAGTTGAAGAATTGAAGTTTCTTCTTAAGTATGCATTAATGGCTTAAACCAAGTTCTATTTATAGAACTTGGGTGGGACATCCAATAAATTAAAATATTCATATAATACTCCCCCTTTGGATGTCCATATTTTAGAATGTGTCTCGTTAAAACCTTACTAGGAAAAACCCAATGGGATAAAAACCTAGTGAAGGAAAAAGAGTACAACATTATTTACAAAGTAAATTCATGGGTAAAATAAATAATTACATAGACAAGTTATCATGAATATTCCCCTTTACAATTGGTTCATGGTAAAGAACCAAATATTTCCCATCTAAGAATTTTTGGAAGTGCGGTATATGTTCCTATTTCTCCTCCACAACGCACTAAGATGGGACCTCAAAGAAGATTGGGAATATATGTTGGATATGAAAGTCCATCTATAATAAAATATCTTGAACCCTTAACAGGTGATTTATTTACAACTCGTTTTGCTGATTGTCATTTTGATGAATCTGTTTTCCTACCATTAGGGGGAGAACATAAATAGTTGGATAAAAGGATTAGCTGGAATGAGATATCTCTATCACATCTTGATCCTCGAACAAAGCAATCTGAACTAGAAGTTTAGAAAATAATCAGTTTGCAAAATTTAGCAAACTAATTACTGAATGTATTTGCTGATCCAAAAAGAGTGACTAAGTCACATATACCAGCTGTTAATACTCCAATAAAGATTGATATCCCTGCAGGACAATCTAAAATTGCAAATGAATCTGAAGCCAAAGTAAAACGTGCAGACCTGTTGGTTCTAAAGATAAAAATCCTTGAAAAAGAAAAGTAAATAAAGAAGATGGTCGAATCGAGGAGATAAAGACTCCAATAGAGTCTTCTAACATAATCAAGGTTTTAAATCCTGAAGAAACCAAGGTACCTAAAATTAATAAAAATAAAGAGATCTCTAAAAATTATGTCATGGATGGAATACAATGGAATCGACATGAAGTCGATATTGATGAAATTTTTGCATTCAAAGTAGCTCTTGATATTATAAATGATGATAAGAATCATGAGTCAAAATCTGTTAAGGAATGTGCACAAAGAAATGATTGGCCAAAGTGGAAAAATGCAATGAAAGACGAGTTAAACTCGCTTGCAAAATGAAAAGTTTTTGGGCCTGAAGGTGTAAAACCGGTTAGATACAAATGGGTCTTTACGAGAAAAAGAAATGAAAATGGTGAAATTATGCGATATAAAGTAAGACTTGTTGCACAAGGTTTCTCATAAAGACCTAGTATTGATTTCGAAGAAACATATTCACCGGTGATGGATGCCACTACTTTTTGATACTTAATAAGTTTGACAATCTGTGAAAGGCTTGACTTACGCCTTATGGATGTTGTTACAGCATATTTATATGGCTCACTTGAAAATGACATCTATATGAAACTCCCTGAAGGATTTAATTTGCCTGAAGCATACAAAACAAATCCTTGAAAAAGTTATTCAATTAAATTAAACAAATCTCTTTACGGACTAAAGCAATCTGGATGAATGTGGTACAATTGTCTCAGTGAATATTTGCTAAAAGAATGGTACAAAAATGACCCAATTTGTCCATGTGTTTTTATGAAAAAACTCAAAAAAGAGTTCATTATAATCGCTATTTATGTAGATGATTTAAACATCATCGGAACTCCTAAAGAGCTTTCAAAGGCTGTAAATTGTTTAAAAATGGAATTCGAGATGAAAGACTTGGGAAAAACAAAGTTTTGTCTCAGATTACAATTAGAATATTTAAAGGAAGAAATTTTGATGCACCAAAAGACTTATACAGAAAAGATGCTAAAGCGGTTTTACATGGACAAATCACATCCATTGAGCAGTCCAATGGTTGTCAGGTCACTTGAAGTAAGCAAAGATCCTTTTCGACCTCAAGAGAAAAATGAAGAACTACTTGGTCCTGAAGTACCATATCTCAGTGTAATTGGTGCACTAATGTATCTTGTTAGTCATACACGACCTGATATATCATTTGCTGTCAATTTGTTAGCAAGACATAGTTCTTTACCCATAAAAAGGCATTGGGATAGGATTAAACACATATTTCGCTACCTTAGGGGTACAATAGACATGGGTTTATTTTTCCCATACGTATCTAAGGCAAACCTAATTGGTTATGCATATGTGGGATATTTGTCTGATCCTCATAATGGTCGATCACAAACAAGATATTTGTTCACATGTGGTGGTACAGCAATTTCATGGAGATCCATAAAATAAACGATCACAGCAACATCATCAAATCATGCAGAGTGTAACATCCTATTTTCATCACAAATAGGAAATAGATATTAATATATATTTCTTGAGAAATACTTACTATAAGTTAGTTTATTATTATCATTTTTTTAAAATTTTGGTATTTATATTTTTATTATTTGTTTTTTTTAATAATAATAATAATAAAATGAAAATATTTTTGAATGAGAATTTTAAAGTGACTTAATTAGTATTCACTAATTAAGAAAATTATATTAAGAATTTTTAATATCTTTGTTATTCACCATTTTTATTTTATGTTGTTATATTTTTATTTTTTTTACATATTTAAGATTTAACTCTTATTAGAATTTTAAAATAAAATTTTGAAGGAATTAGACTATGGTTCTTTTAAACTTTTTGATCTACATAATATTTATGATTTTCTGGAATTTTTTGAAAATTTTGAATTATTTTAATAAAATAATATATTTTAAATAATTTTAAATTCTTATAAAGTTGCTTAAAATTAACAATATTTACAAGAATGTAAATTTAAATTATAAGAAAATTTTCTAAAATCCATTTCAAGTAGACTTATCTAAAAATTATCGGTTTGAGAAAAATCTTGATTTTTTCTAATCGTTAAAAAATTAGAAACGTATCAATAAATTTTTATTAACAGAAAATTTTAGATTTTTAAAATTTCAGCTTTATATTACTTATTATAAAATTAGTGAGGACTGATATAATATCGCTAAATTTCAAAAAGGACTCATTTTGAATATTTAAAATATACCGAGTGAAGGGTTACTATTTGACTTAATAATTTTGCCGACAATTACTATGCAAATCACTGTGCATGTATGAAATTTTCAAAAGATGCACAGTAACCTGGAATAAAAAATTCAAAAATGCATAGTACTTTTATATTAAAATAATGGAATGCATAGTAAATTTTTTTCCTATAAATACCGAAGGATTTCTTCTTTAGAATTCACAATTTCAGATTAAGTTTTCTTAATATAGTAGTGCTAGTGAGATAGTGGTGGAAGTGAGAGAGAGAAGAAAAGTTTTTGGAGAGAAGGTTCTGCTAAAATCCTAAGGTAAGAATACTTCTCTTTTATATTTTTTGGGTTATTTTTATATCGTTTTTAGAAATCTGTTATTATACTGGAAATAATATTATTTTAAGTTACTATTCTGCATAGTAAACACTATTTCAATAGTAAATTACTATTTCAATAGTAAATTACTATTCAAATAGTAAATTACTATTTACTGTTACTATTTACTATTACTATTCACGATTTACTATTTACTGTTACTATTCACGTTTTACTATTTACTGTTACTATTCACGTTTTACTATTTACTGTTACTATTTACGATTTACTATTCACTATTCACTATTCACTATTCACTATTCAAAATTTACCATTTTTTTATTTTAAGTTGTAATCTTAATTTTCATCTTGTAATTATATTAAAATGAAATTGGTATGTTTTAGAACTCGGAGACGAGGCGCGCATGGATTTTCAATAACGAATCGGTATACAAGAGGTAAGGGGGAGTGAGATAAAAATATAATATGAAAGACATAAGAATAAAGGGAGGAGTCCCTTACTCCTTTTAAATTTAATAATATTATTATAAAGTAATAACTTCTCAACTTAAAATTTATAATAAATTTAATATACTGTGTAACTTATTCTGAAATATCTATACATAGATCTGAATTATTATAACTTATACGGACTGAACTAAACCTATGCAAGGACTTGGATTTTTATATCCTATATGGATCGAACTAAACCTATGCAAGGACTTGGAATATTATGACCTGTCTAGACTGAACTATACCTATGCGAAGACTGGATATATGGACTTATATAGACCTGTGCGAGGAATGGACTATAAGGACTCAAAATCAAATCTACTAATTTAAATAACCATTAAAAATTTGAATTATATTTATAAGCGATATTTAGTTGATTTGACTTGATTATAATTAATTATATTTGATTTCGATTAATGATATTGTGATTTATAATATTAGACTGTGATTAATAATATTCAATTATGATTGATGATATTTGATTGTGATTGATGAGATTACTATACTTGATTGTGGTTGATGAATGATTGATGATCTTGTGATATGAAGTTTGAGCATATAGCAAGCATGACGGAAAGTTAAAACTCAGTAAGAATTTTCTTACCTTACTCTTTAAATTTTTATTCCAAGAGAAAGTATTTTGTAATTATTTTAGTTTTTTATTTCTTCTTATAAATAATTTTTATTAACTTTATTTTTAATCTCAATAATAAAATCTAGTATTAGAAAGAAACTATTTTATGAAAATCAGAGGTTGAGATAATTAATTCTTGAATTAAAGAAAATTTTTATAGTTTTAAGTATTCTTAGTTAATGATTTTAAATTATTTTCTTTAGAAATTAGAAGTTTAAAGTAAATTATTTTGGTTTTCCCCAACGAAATAACTAAAGAATATTTTGTGGAGATTTCAAAAACTCAATCTAGTTAAGATTTAAATTGAGAAAGATTATGTAAATATATGAAGGTTTTTAAGAGAAAGCTTTGAGATATTTAAGGCTTGGAAACTCAATTTTGGTAAGATCTGAATTTGAAGACTGTACTAAATTATTTCAGTATAACAGAAGTTCAAAGAAGAACTTATGGAAATGTACAGTTTATTGTGATGATTTTGTGAACCTTTATGGTATTTAATAATTGAGTTTCTAAAAGCCTTAACCAACTAAATATGCGAGTAGTTCATGCATCATGAATCATTAAAGAGAATTGAGATGTGATATTGCCTGGGGACGGATTATAGAAACCGAGGATACATTAGAGGAGGCTTAATTGCGAGCCTTGGGATGAGAGAGTGTGAAAGGGTGCTTCAGGTGACCTGGGGTCGCTCCCTAGTGTCGGGTACTTTCACAATAAAAACTTTCTCAGTCTGACTAGTCTCTAAGTGTTTCCACGCCAGTTGAGCTGTTCATATGCCATGAAGGCATTTATGTTATTATTATCCAGAATTTATGAAACAGTGTAAACTCCTGGTTGGCCCAGTGCAAACTAAAACTTTAAGGGCCCACATGCATAAACTGAATGAGACAGTAGCATAAGCATTACATAACATTCATGTGATTGTGACATTCTATATGGATGGTTATGAATGAAAATATAAGTGTTATGTATGTGGAAACCCTATATTCATAATTGATTGTATATGAGATTATGACTGATATTACTATATTAGTTTGTGAAAACCCTTATGCTTATGTCTTATCTGTAATATATTATATTTTGTTTCTCACTCCTTCTTGTTTGAATTTTTGTGTCCAAAATATATGTTATATGATATATAGCTAGCAGTCCAAGATGGAAGGATATATAATTACAAGAGGATAAAGTGGTCTCATTCTCAATCGATTAGATGAAGAGATATGACAAGAGTAGGATTCAAAACTCGATGGTTCAAGGACTAGGAAATGATTGTTCACATTTGTAGTAGAGGTATAGTTTAGTTTTATTTTGCCTTATTACAATATCAAGTAGATAATTGTAACAAGGTAAAGGTTAAACTTTGATAAACTCTTTCATTCGGATATAATATTGTAATGATTTATCACTTATGATTTCTATAAATTATTTTGTCATTATGGACAAATATTGAAAGACAATTTTTTTTTACTTTCAATATTCAAAGGAAATCAGATGTATATACGTCCTTGTATACACGAGATAAAGAGTGATAAATATGTATATCTTTCTAAAAGTTTTTTTTTAAAAGTAAGAAGAATACATATATATCTCGTGTATATAAGGGGGTGTTACAAAGTGGTATCAGAGCAGTTCAATCCAAACCGGCTTGTGGTATGGTCTTACTAGCGTGTTAGTGTACTCTGATGGTTGAGTTTGACAAGAGATTTTATGGTTGAGAAAAGAGGAAATTTTATTAGAGTAAATGGTAAGAAGTAAGTGAAGAAAAATTAGGAGTATAGAAAGAAGGAACTAATTTTAAGTTCATAAGAAGTATAAGTTAAAACTTTATAGCCTGTTACTTGAAAAATGTTATTGCAGGGATTATCAGAAACTGGCCATTCTGAAGTCTTTCTTGACATTGTTTAAGTACAGGCCTTAATGTATGGTGGAATGATAAGGTAAATTAACTAATGCAGTTATTTCCTTTTATTCCAAATGTATTTATGGTGTTTGATTCTCTGATTAATATGTGATAGTGAAATATTCTAACATTTTCCTGTTTTACAATATGGTATGAGACAACAAGGGAGATAAGACAATAGAAAATTCTTAGAAATATTTTGGTATGAATTCTAGACTGGAGCTGTCATGACTTTGACTACTTAGTTATAAACTATCGGGACTGATCACCCCGAATGATTTGCACTAAGTAGTGAAAGACATGTCAAAAGAAGGATGTTAAGATCAACGAATTTAACCTTGGGTTAATGTAGTATATGGAGAAATGGAGATAAACTCAATAAATTCTATTAGGATATTCCTTACCATGTCCTTGAAGTTGTAAGAGATACTTGTGTGAATTAGAATTCCAATGGGTAAATAACTGTTGTAATCCCAAACTAGTATAACAAATTCTTTAAGATAGAATCATAGTTTTTCCTTTGGTGATATATTTTGAAAAGAAAAATGTGTGGATGTATACTTTATGAAAAAATATGATAATTTATAACTTGTTTGATATAACAAATAATCATATTAGGAATTGTATCTCTGGCTATTTGTATTGATTCTTCTTTTGTATGACATATAAAATATGTTAATTATTGTTTGATTTGATGAAGTTTTCATTTATGATGTGTACGATTGAATAATATATATGATGGTTATGTGTGTAAATATATGAATTAATGAAACTTTTATGATCGTGACATCGAATGTAATTAACCATATATTTTTGAATTTTTTTTAAATTGATTTATTGTGATAAATATATCAATGAATGACCTAAAATAAGCATTATAGATCTTTGGAAGACATCGATATTGGTTTAATATTTAGAAATTGTGACATAAAATATTTTTGTGATTCCTAACAATATGATACATGTTTATCAAGTTATTTTCTTTTAGTCATCGATTTTGTTCGACGAATATATATACATGATATAAATCATTGTTATGTAATGACCATTGTAGATTTAAAATAAAGAAATGTGTTAGTAAACCATGAGGAAGTAGATATGAACCTTTACTTATTGATTACATAAGTCTTAGTTACCTATAAAAAAATATTCAAGTGAATATTTCTAAGTCAACGTAGTGATTTGTGATCATTTAAGATTAGAGAATTTATCAAATATATGTAATGGTTGTAGTCAATTATAATGGAATGTGTAATCACTTAGTTAAGGAATATTTGATTCATTATAGAAGACAATAAGAAATGATTACATACCCTGGATTATCATGAAGCAAAGACCACAAGGATTTAACTAGTACAACATGGACTAAGACATATTTATCCTTTCTCACTAGGATAATTTATTATACACGATTACATTAAGGAAAATAAAATAGAACATCTAGTATATCATAGATAGAGGTCTAAGAGTCTTGGCAATACAAAAATTATCCAAACTAGAGAAATAATCATAACGATTATAAGAAGTGAAGCACTTGTTACCACAACTTGTAGTCCATCCCGACTTCGTTCTTCCTTACTTCTAGGAAGGTTAGCCATCGAATAGTATGATAGTACTTGAAAAAAAAAAGATTGAAGAAATTAGAAAGAAGAGAGAAACTAAGAAACCTTGAAGTTGTGATAGGAAGTGAGAATGGAATGAGAATTTATAAGCAAGCAAGGGAGGGAGAGTTGCAACGGTCATAAACGGCTAGTCCAACGGCTAGTCCAACGGCTAGTTGCTAACGGCTAGTTGTCCAGTAATTAATTCTTAGCAGTCCATTTTACTATATTACGAGTAGGAATTTTAATTAATAGATGTTATGGATTATGTTAAGTAAGATTTTAATAGATTGAGAAACGTAATTATTGAGGTGTTTAGAGTTAACCATCAATTTATGATGAGCATGGTTGACAAAATTAAGACGAGTAATATTTTTGAATTAAGGAAAAAAATACAGATAAGATTAAAAAAAGAGAGATAAATGGCAATGTTAAGGAAAATGTACACAATTGCCAAGGAAACTAGAAATATATTTTAGAACAGTTCAGTTAGTTTAGCTATGGTAAGATTTATTAACAATATTAAATTTCGAGGACGAAATTTCTTTTAGGGGAGTAGAGTTGTAACATCCTATTTTCATCACAAATAGGAAATAGATATTAATATATATTTCTTGAGAAATACTTACTATAAGTTAGTTTATTATTATCATTTTTTTAAAATTTTGGTATTTATATTTTTATTATTTTTTTTTAATAATAATAATAATAAAATGAAAATATTTTTGAATGAGAATTTTAAAGTGACTTAATTAGTATTCACTAATTAAGAAAATTATATTAAGAATTTTTAATATCTTTGTTATTCACCATTTTTATTTTATGTTGTTATATTTTTATTTTTTTTACATATTTAAGATTTAACTCTTATTAGAATTTTAAAATAAAATTTTGAAGGAATTAGACTATGGTTCTTTTAAACTTTTTGATCTACATAATATTTATGATTTTCTGGAATTTTTTGAAAATTTTGAATTATTTTAATAAAATAATATATTTTAAATAATTTTAAATTCTTATAAAGTTGCTTAAAATTAACAATATTTACAAGAATGTAAATTTAAATTATAAGAAAATTTTCTAAAATCCATTTCAAGTAGACTTATCTAAAAATTATCGGTTTGAGAAAAATCTTGATTTTTTCTAATCGTTAAAAAATTAGAAACGTATCAATAAATTTTTATTAACAGAAAATTTTAGATTTTTAAAATTTCAGCTTTATATTACTTATTATAAAATTAGTGAGGACTGATATAATATCGCTAAATTTCAAAAAGGACTCATTTTGAATATTTAAAATATACCGAGTGAAGGGTTACTATTTGACTTAATAATTTTGCCGACAATTACTATGCAAATCACTGTGCATGTATGAAATTTTCAAAAGATGCACAGTAACCTGGAATAAAAAATTCAAAAATGCATAGTACTTTTATATTAAAATAATGGAATGCATAGTAAATTTTTTTCCTATAAATACCGAAGGATTTCTTCTTTAGAATTCACAATTTCAGATTAAGTTTTCTTAATATAGTAGTGCTAGTGAGATAGTGGTGGAAGTGAGAGAGAGAAGAAAAGTTTTTGGAGAGAAGGTTCTGCTAAAATCCTAAGGTAAGAATACTTCTCTTTTATATTTTTTGGGTTATTTTTATATCGTTTTTAGAAATCTGTTATTATACTGGAAATAATATTATTTTAAGTTACTATTCTGCATAGTAAACACTATTTCAATAGTAAATTACTATTTCAATAGTAAATTACTATTCAAATAGTAAATTACTATTTACTGTTACTATTTACTATTACTATTCACGATTTACTATTTACTGTTACTATTCACGTTTTACTATTTACTGTTACTATTCACGTTTTACTATTTACTGTTACTATTTACGATTTACTATTCACTATTCACTATTCACTATTCACTATTCAAAATTTACCATTTTTTTATTTTAAGTTGTAATCTTAATTTTCATCTTGTAATTATATTAAAATGAAATTGGTATGTTTTAGAACTCGGAGACGAGGCGCGCATGGATTTTCAATAACGAATCGGTATACAAGAGGTAAGGGGGAGTGAGATAAAAATATAATATGAAAGACATAAGAATAAAGGGAGGAGTCCCTTACTCCTTTTAAATTTAATAATATTATTATAAAGTAATAACTTCTCAACTTAAAATTTATAATAAATTTAATATACTGTGTAACTTATTCTGAAATATCTATACATAGATCTGAATTATTATAACTTATACGGACTGAACTAAACCTATGCAAGGACTTGGATTTTTATATCCTATATGGATCGAACTAAACCTATGCAAGGACTTGGAATATTATGACCTGTCTAGACTGAACTATACCTATGCGAAGACTGGATATATGGACTTATATAGACCTGTGCGAGGAATGGACTATAAGGACTCAAAATCAAATCTACTAATTTAAATAACCATTAAAAATTTGAATTATATTTATAAGCGATATTTAGTTGATTTGACTTGATTATAATTAATTATATTTGATTTCGATTAATGATATTGTGATTTATAATATTAGACTGTGATTAATAATATTCAATTATGATTGATGATATTTGATTGTGATTGATGAGATTACTATACTTGATTGTGGTTGATGAATGATTGATGATCTTGTGATATGAAGTTTGAGCATATAGCAAGCATGACGGAAAGTTAAAACTCAGTAAGAATTTTCTTACCTTACTCTTTAAATTTTTATTCCAAGAGAAAGTATTTTGTAATTATTTTAGTTTTTTATTTCTTCTTATAAATAATTTTTATTAACTTTATTTTTAATCTCAATAATAAAATCTAGTATTAGAAAGAAACTATTTTATGAAAATCAGAGGTTGAGATAATTAATTCTTGAATTAAAGAAAATTTTTATAGTTTTAAGTATTCTTAGTTAATGATTTTAAATTATTTTCTTTAGAAATTAGAAGTTTAAAGTAAATTATTTTGGTTTTCCCCAACGAAATAACTAAAGAATATTTTGTGGAGATTTCAAAAACTCAATCTAGTTAAGATTTAAATTGAGAAAGATTATGTAAATATATGAAGGTTTTTAAGAGAAAGCTTTGAGATATTTAAGGCTTGGAAACTCAATTTTGGTAAGATCTGAATTTGAAGACTGTACTAAATTATTTCAGTATAACAGAAGTTCAAAGAAGAACTTATGGAAATGTACAGTTTATTGTGATGATTTTGTGAACCTTTATGGTATTTAATAATTGAGTTTCTAAAAGCCTTAACCAACTAAATATGCGAGTAGTTCATGCATCATGAATCATTAAAGAGAATTGAGATGTGATATTGCCTGGGGACGGATTATAGAAACCGAGGATACATTAGAGGAGGCTTAATTGCGAGCCTTGGGATGAGAGAGTGTGAAAGGGTGCTTCAGGTGACCTGGGGTCGCTCCCTAGTGTCGGGTACTTTCACAATAAAAACTTTCTCAGTCTGACTAGTCTCTAAGTGTTTCCACGCCAGTTGAGCTGTTCATATGCCATGAAGGCATTTATGTTATTATTATCCAGAATTTATGAAACAGTGTAAACTCCTGGTTGGCCCAGTGCAAACTAAAACTTTAAGGGCCCACATGCATAAACTGAATGAGACAGTAGCATAAGCATTACATAACATTCATGTGATTGTGACATTCTATATGGATGGTTATGAATGAAAATATAAGTGTTATGTATGTGGAAACCCTATATTCATAATTGATTGTATATGAGATTATGACTGATATTACTATATTAGTTTGTGAAAACCCTTATGCTTATGTCTTATCTGTAATATATTATATTTTGTTTCTCACTCCTTCTTGTTTGAATTTTTGTGTCCAAAATATATGTTATATGATATATAGCTAGCAGTCCAAGATGGAAGGATATATAATTACAAGAGGATAAAGTGGTCTCATTCTCAATCGATTAGATGAAGAGATATGACAAGAGTAGGATTCAAAACTCGATGGTTCAAGGACTAGGAAATGATTGTTCACATTTGTAGTAGAGGTATAGTTTAGTTTTATTTTGCCTTATTACAATATCAAGTAGATAATTGTAACAAGGTAAAGGTTAAACTTTGATAAACTCTTTCATTCGGATATAATATTGTAATGATTTATCACTTATGATTTCTATAAATTATTTTGTCATTATGGACAAATATTGAAAGACAATTTTTTTTTACTTTCAATATTCAAAGGAAATCAGATGTATATACGTCCTTGTATACACGAGATAAAGAGTGATAAATATGTATATCTTTCTAAAAGTTTTTTTTTAAAAGTAAGAAGAATACATATATATCTCGTGTATATAAGGGGGTGTTACACAGAGATTCTAGCATTACATGAAGCAAGCCGAGAATGTGTTTGGTTGAGGTCTATGATTCAACATATTTAAGAAACTTGTAGCTTGCACGATGAAAAATTACCACCAACAATCTTATGTGAAGATAATGCAGCTTGTATCTCCCAGTTAAAGGAGGGTTATATTAAGGGAGATAGGACAAAACATATTTCACCAAATTTTTTCTTTACTCATGATCTCATAAATAATGGTGAAATAAATGTCCAGCAAGTCCGATCATGTAAGAATCTGGCAGATATCTTTACAAAATCATTACCAACCAAAGTCTTCAAGTAACTAGTACAGAAGATTGGTCTTCGACGCTTACATAAGTGTTCTGATAAGGGGAAGAATTAAATACTAAAATCATGTGTTACCTCTTGAAGATTTGACTAGATTTTAGTTGGTCAGAACCTTGTGTTGATAACGTGTTATAAAATAAACTAAAATTTTGGAAGATAAATGGGAAAGGAGAAGAGAACAATTAAAGAGAAGTTGAAGAATTGAAGTTTCTTCTTAAGTATGCATTAGTGGCTTAAACCAAGTTCTATTTATAGAACTTGGGTGGGACATCCAATAAATTAAAATATTCATAATAAAAGTTACGTAAAAGGTATTTTTTCTTTTTAGTTTTAAAATTTTAGGAAAGCATAACTTGTTTTTAGTTTTTAGTTTCAGGTTTTTATATTTACAATTTTGAATTTTATAAATTATTTGTAAAACTTTCATTTAATTTCAACTATATTACACGTAAACAATAACAAGATATAAGTGTGGTGGTAATAATGAAAGTCATGGGGTGGCGATGATGGTGGTGTAACAGTAATGTGGTGATGGTGGCGACAATAATAATTATGGTGGTTGTGGTTAAGGCTTAAGGTTAATGGTGGCAGTGATGGCGGTGGTTGTTATGGTGGCGACAGTAATGGTAGTGGGTCCATGGCAATGGCGATGGTGATGACAATCATGTTATGGTGACAGTTGTAGTGTGGTGATGATGGCAGTAACAATAATAGTGATGGTAGTGGTGATAGTGATAGTGGAGGTTCTTATGGTGACGACAATGATGGTTTGTGGGGTGGAGGAAACGGTGATGGTGATGGTTGTGGTGGTGGCAATAGGAGCAATGGTTAATGTAGTAAAGGTGGTGGTTATGATGGTGTTGGTGATGGTGAGTCGATAATGATAACTGTAATGGAAGTAGTGGTGGTGGTGGTGGTGGTAGTAGTAGTAGCGGTGGCGGTGATGGTGGCAGTGGTGGTGATGATGGTGCCAGTGGTGATGGAGATGATGAAGTGGTAGTGGTTGTAAAAGTGACGACAACGGTGGTCATGGCAACTATAGGGGTGAGGGTCATGGGGGCGATGGTGGCGACAATGATAGTGGTAGCGACGATGATGGTTATAGTGTTGATAGTGGCAAGGATGGTAGTTATGATGATTGTGATAGTGGCGGTGGTGATAGCAATAGTTATGGGGGTGAGGGTGGTAGTTATGATGGTGGCGACGACGATGGTAATGGTGGTGATGATAATGACGAGAAAGTGGTGTAAATGTGGCAAGGGTGGTGATGGTGATTATGGAGACTATGATGGTGGTGGTGGTGATATGTTGATGAGGCAGTGGCGGTGGTGTTGTTGGTGGTGGTTTTTGGTTTAAGGTTAGAGGTTTATAAAACTTAAAACAAAAATAAAGAAACCATTTTTTCTTGTTTTCAAATATGACAAAAAACCATTTTGAAAATGATTTTAAAATTCAACTCAGCACTATTTTTGCCAAATAGGTTTTGTTTTTAAATTTACTTTTCAAAACCAAAAATCAAAAACTCGTAACCACCCTGAATGGGTCCTAAGAAAACTAAACAAAAATATGTAATGAACTTTTATGAGATATTACATTATATGTTTAATAAAGTTATTATAAAAGTGACTTGTATAAAATGGTTACACATAATATCTTATATTTTATACTAGTTAGATAAGAATAAATATCAATTCGTAACCTCGACCACCACTACGGCTACCAGGACTGCAACCATACCTTAAACAAATGTCTAGCCATCCATTGATACAATGAATTACAAGTAACAAATAGTTAATAAACAAAGAATTACATACAATGAATTACAATAACTTAAACATACTTTGTGTTAGTTAGAGATTCAAATTTACCCTGTCGTCACTTTCACTCTTTGTTTCATTTTTAGTTTGGTGTCCGTTATCTAGATCGCCTCCTAATGGTTTTGATTGTAATAGGAAGACTATCAATTTGTTCCTAGTATGCATAAGTATATTATTGTAGATCACTGAATCAATGTGCAACATAACATAGAAGTTCGGTCATAGCAAGCTGATAAGCATCCTTAACCTCATCGGTCTCATTGTCATTAATTTGACTTCATGTCTTGGTTTTGATATCCACATACTAGTCCCAATGACCTTCATAGAAATTTATGTAACACACATGTTCTACTTGTTAGGGAAAAAATGAAAGGATCATATTTTTTTTTTCGATGAGATTGTTTAACCTTAACTAAACCATATTGGTTGTCAACCTTTATTCCTTGGTCAATTATGTTGTCAAATCAATCACACTTGAATAAAATAATTTTTTTGGTAAGTTGTCTAGTATATTTAACACTGACAATATCTGTGGTGCCCTAATTCCCTAAATTTGAATCCTGATGTAAACACAAATAATGAGTGAAAATACAAATAAGTTTTTTACAGTTTAAAGCTTTACAACAACCCACTTACATCAAGGTTTGAACCACGGAAACCGGAGGTCACGTTTTAAAGAATTATGAAAGAATTGGATCGTAAAACAAAAGCCCAAACACATATACATAATGATATTTAAAATGGAAAAGAGTTAAGTGTATACCGAGCATCCATTTGATCTCATATAAGAAGATATGAGAAGAGATCAAAAAATACACAAAATAATTACCAAAGTTTAGTAAAAACAAGTGCATTCGGTTATACAAACATGCCATGAAGCAAAGAAGTGCAAATCCTAACCCAAAAAGGCACCAAAATGTATAAAACCAATATTTAAGGATTCCATGAGCTGTGGAATCATTCCACTGGCTGTGGAATCATTCCACTGGCCGTGGGTCCATTCCACTCACCGTGGAATGCACTGCCATTTTGCCAGACTTGCACCTTTCAAGTCAGAGCATTCCACTGGCCATGGAAATTTTCCACTAGCCATGGAATGCACTGCCTCCATGCCCAATTTTATGAATTTTTCAAGATAGAGTGATCCACTGGCCGTAAGAATTTTCCACTGGCCGTGGATCACCCCCTGATCCTCCATTTTTCAATTTTTAAAAAACCATGCCTTGGGGATCTTAGATCATGCAATGCCTAGACTTTTTAGGACTTAATTTCATCAAGAATCATTTATGTTGGGGGTACAAAACATGTTAGAAACACCACAAATTCATCAAGACCTTTTTGCATCAAAATCCATCCATCAAACCATGGCTAAATTATACATCAACATTGAATCACAGTGTAACAAGTTTGATATTTCACCAATCAATGAATTGTCCATCAACATAAACATCAAAGCCACTACAAAGGCTAGCAAAATCATATTGTTCAATGTCTACATGATCATTTATAAAAGAATTGGCCTATGAATACATAAGTATATCCAAAAGAATATAAGTTCAAGTAATCTAAGTCTTAGGCCATAACCATCACATCCATATGAACATCATTGTCATCAAAATACATACAACATCTAAAACTTCAACACTTGCCAGCCAAGACTTTCCTTTACAACTAATTTACCTTCTCCACCAAAATAAAGGATTCTAAAATGAAATTCATTCTCACCCCATGTAAGTCCTACATCACAAAGCTAAAAGGGACAACATGGAGAGTGAGTTATACATTCTAAGTGACGAATTTGAATACTTTGTGATCATGTGTATATGCATATAAATGACATGTAAGGTTTGCATCATAATCACTAAATTATCATCACATCTTCTTCATTATATCATCATAGACATATATCATATACTCATCAAATGAAACCTATAACAAAGCATATACATATACATATATCATTGCCCTTCATCATATTGGGCTAACACAAGTATCATCACCAATTTATATAGTCTCCTCATCATAAGTATAACACTTGTTAGTCTTTAGGTTTTTATTTACCCAAATAATTCAACAACCGATATTTCCATTACTTCAAACTCATCCTCTTTTTGGCATATCACTATGTTATATGCAAATGCTCTTAAGCTAATGCATATGCACAAGAATCATACTCATC
This sequence comes from Clitoria ternatea, assembly GCA_037962975.1. Classification (NCBI taxonomy): domain Eukaryota; kingdom Viridiplantae; phylum Streptophyta; class Magnoliopsida; order Fabales; family Fabaceae; genus Clitoria; species Clitoria ternatea. Next base: position 11,021,741 of record CM075676.1, read on the forward strand.
AAACACTATCGGATCTGACTGTGGGAATAAAAATCATTAAGGTGGGTTTCAATCATAGATATATAACCATACCCCTACTGTAGTAGTAAAATATGTATATACACACACACACACACATATATATATATATATCAAATCTTAATTTTATTAGTACCAAACTGTATCACCTATCATGCAACACCGGTTATTTTCACCATGATAACGGTAAACAACATAAAGAGCAAATGGTGTTATGGGTCAACCATGAACCATGTCATGGCAGTTGTGATCCAATAAGACCACCGGGGACACCTGCTCCTCAAAGAGCCACCCCACCAGGTCAACCACATGTAATCCCCCATGATTAAGCATGGGCAGCTTTGTGATTCTACCACTAAATCACTATGGTAAACAAATGCTCACGCGCAGAGTCGCCCTTCCACTGGCCAACCAGAGGAACCCCTAACATCCCATACCGACAACTATACAATATGCCATGGATGCATACAGATGTCAATCATATACAATCTCACACTATGCATCCTACCATGCTACTCATCAATCATCTATCATCATCAACATCACCACCCAATTCTTAGTGGATTTTAATTTCAATAATCATTGCCATTGTTTCAAGATTAAGTCTGGCATTCACAACCTCTTTTAAACAACACAATATCACATACATAACAAGCTTACATTAGCATCAACTATAATGACATTAACAATTCTTATCAACAACAACTCTTGTCTATTTTCATCAACATTCAAAGGTATGCCAAATCAACAACATTCATTCCATTTTCATCAATAATCATCCTTCAAATTTAGTGGTGATCATACATAACTTTGCAATAACATAAGGCACACATTCACCCAAATTTTCAAAGTAATCATGAATCAACACAAAGGCACACCACCAATATTCTAAATGCACAACACACATTTGCCAAGAAAAATACCATCACCATATCCAACATTACAAAGGATCAAAACAACAATAGCAAGGCAAACACGAGCAATGTCATATACAATAATCATCAATTATTCAACTCATACATTTAGAATATAAACTCCACTCCTACCTCAAGAGAAGTTGTCACGACCGGGATCACGGCGAGATGGCCGACCTTTAAAAATTGAAATTGGTTTCAAAATCCTTTCGAAAAGAAATAATACGTAATAATAAGAATAAAGAAAACAGGGAGTCGCCGCCAATATTTTTTTTAGGCAAAATACTGGAAAAAACTCTTATAAAGCACTAGTCATAAAAGTGAAATTCTAAGTTTGGGAGTCGAATTACAGGTGAGGAAGGTATTAGTACCTCACAACTATCTGTTATAAAACGGTTACCTTAAGTTGATAGTGCGCATTATAAGTAGCTCAAAAATGGTTTTAACTTCTTTAGAAAAGGAACAGACAAAACATATGAGGAAGTTTCGAAATAGGGTTAACAGGGCATCTCATCCAAATTAATTTTAAATCGAACAACTTGACTAAACAGTGACAGTAAGAGACTAAACAGTGACAGTAAGAAATCAAACAGTGACAGTAAAAGACTAAACAATGACAGTAAGAAACCAAACAGTGGCAGTAAGAGACTAAACAGTGACAATAAAAAACTAGATAGTGACAGTAAGGAAGAAATAAATAAGTGACAGTAAGGATTAACAAGACGTCCCGTCCAAATTAACCTTAACTTGTAACAAAAATTAAAGATTAAAATAAAGTTAAATAAGATGAGATAAAATAAATTGATTAAACAAAACAAAAGACTAACAAGACAACTCATCCAAATTAACCCTTTTATATAAAATATTATTATCAAATGAAGTATATCGAAAACATGTGAAGATTAACAAGACATCTTGTCAAAATTAATCCTCCTTTTTTATAAAAGATATTATTATTAAAATATATCGAAAATATGATGAGATCAACAAGACATCACGTCTAAATTAATCCCTTTGTATTAAGACCGTAATAGTGTGAAATTAGTCGAATAAAACAATGACACACAAAAATTAATAAGAGAAAAATGGGCCCGACAGGGGTTATTCCCGCTTCTACATATTCTCAAGCGTATTGAGAAATCAGGGTCACGTAGTTCTAAGGAAAATTAACTTTAAAAATATTTAAATTATTTTTGATTAATTTTAGTTTTTTAATAATGAAAGTAAATTCATGAGAAATGAGAAATACAAGGCGAAGAAAATCACACGTGCATAAACCTTCGAAGTCTTATAAAGTGCATGTAGGCAAAGTAATTTGCACGACACCACTTATAAGATTTTTGATTTAACATAAAAGATTATTTATTTTTATAAAAAGAATGTTTAGATTTTAATAGATTTTTATTTTTAAAGTTTATCATAAAATAGTAAAAGAAAACTATCTACTATTATTTTAGAAAATATATTTTAATTTTAAGATTTTTATTAGCGTAAACAATTTATTATATTTATAAAGACAAAACAAAAGATATTTAACTTTTAACATTTTCATTTCCCTAATTTAACGTAAAAGATTATTTCATTCTAAAAAGAAACAATGTTTAGACTTTAATATTTTTATTAGTTTTTGAAATTTAAAATAAAAAACTATTTACTTTTATCCTAGAAAAAGTATTTAAGATTTTTAAATTTTAACAAAAATAATAATTAATTCGTATTCAAAATTTTGAGAGAGAAAAATCTAATAGCAACTAAAATAATAGCAAATAATAAACAAATGACACACACATCCTCTAATAATATTTTAATAACATCAAATATAACAAATATGTTTTGTGTTTATGACTTCTCCTTTTATTTTAAAAAGACAAACAAAAACTTTTGGGCTTTAAAGCCTATCACCTAACAAAAAAAAATGAACCCTAATGGTTCAAATTTGAAAAAGGAAGAATTAAGTGAGGTAGGAGAAATGGCATAGAGAAGTGACGGCAGAGAGAGAAATAGGGAAGAGAGAGAAAGTGGAGGAAGAGAGAGAGGGGTAGACCGGCGGAGCATCTTGGACGGTCGCGGAGGAGTTGACTATGGTGGCTCTGACAACAACTTCTTCCTTCATTTTCTCTTTGTGTATTTTTTGGTTTAATATCATTTTGCAATTGGTGGTTAGTATTGATGGTTATGGATTTTTTGTTGATGAAGAGGATTGAGACGATGATGAATGTTGAAGTTACTGGTGATAGTTTTTCTTATGATGGGTGTGGTTAAGATGAGATGCTGAAGATGATTTTGTTTTTGGTTTTTTTTATTTGTGAAGGTGATGATGAAAAGGATGATGAGGAGTGTTGGAATTGTCCTCACTATGTAAAAAAAATTGGTCCCCTTTCTGTGTAATTGCTCTTGGTTTTTAAACCAATTTTCCGTTGAAGCTTTTATTGAATTATTGAGACTTTACAGCGCATTTCCCTTCAATCTGACATGGTCTTCTATATCCGTAGTGGAGTAGGTTCTGTGCAAGTGATGAACAACTTCATTTCCCCTTGTCATGGGAAACAAACATAAATGGGTGATGATTTCTTTATTTTTTTAATTATCCTTTTTTAATTAATAAAACATAACCCTTCTTCCTTTTTAAAAATAAACAACAAAAAATGAAAAAAAATGGTGTTCACAGAAGTAATCTGAGTAATTCGACGGTCTTACCTTGTCGTTCAGAATAGGTCCTACATTAACACATAAATTTCAATCGACTTGCCTATCAAGGCATTATTTTCAATTCAAAATATATACAATATCATATTTATAATTCTCAACATGTCTTAAACATGTTATAACCACCAATTACTATTTTCGTTTGGTTTCGGAGTTCCTTCCCATTAATCCACATTTTCTATACTTAAATGGCTACAACACAAACACCTAAGTCACCAACACACACCAAATACCTTACCCATCATCCTTAATGGGTTTTAATGCCTCAAAATACCACAATTCTCATTGTCCAAGTCATCCATAACAATATTACAACTTCTAACACACTTAACAACTTAGAGTCATCACCATATTCTTTTGGTTTCTTAAACCTTCATTACCAATAATTAATGTCAATCACTTAAAAACTCATTTCCAAACCCAATAATCACTTAAACTCACATTCTCTTCAAAATTTTACAAAAGGGCCCAATTTCACCAATCTTAGAGTTTTTACTTAAATTGTCAAACATCAATTCCAATAGTTTTTCTTGCATCATTTCAAGCATTCTAAATCCAATAATATCATATCTCAATCATCAACAACCAATCATTAAAACCCAATGGTCTCCTAACCTAGGGTTTGCGTTCTACATGCATACCTCAATATAACAACTTCTAAATAACCATTTCTAAGCTTCAACAACCTCAAATCACAAAATAAATGCCATTGAATATCATAAGCTCTTACCTTTTAACCCAAGCTCCAATAAAACAAAAATGAGAGGGAAAGAAGATGAGACAACCACATACTTGCTCCAAAGTGTATTTTTGCTTCACCAATCCAAGGAATCCAATTAATTTTGAGTGAAAATGGCTACAGAGAGTAGGTGACGGTTTAGGGTTAGAGAAGAGGAAGAAGAAGATGAAAAGTGTGAAGTGAATAGAGCAGGAGAAGGTGCCAATGAAAAATTGAGAGAAGGTAGGAGAGAGAAATACTAAAATTGGGTATTACCTAATGGTCAAAAGGATGCACCAATCCATTGTCCAAAGGTCCACAAAACCCTATTGCCCAATGGACAAAAAAGATTAAAGAGAGGGGGAAAGTAGACAGTAGTGGAAGGAGAAGAAAAGGGATTTTACATTTTTCTTTATTTCCATTTTGCTTGTATTTTTGTAGTTTATTAACATACGTCATGTCCAAATAAATATCTCCTCAACATCAAAAATTATTTTGAACATACCACCATAACCACAACAAAATCTGCATTATTCTAGACCCATCAAATGCCCAAACTTATTTAATGGGTCTCACACCATTTGTTAAATCATTCGGTTTCAAAAAATTTTGATTTACCGATAAATCTTAATTAATACTTAATTAATTTTCTTATACATTTTAGATATCAAATAATTAATTATCATCGTCTAAGAATTTATTTTTCTAAAATTTTGGATGTTACAATATCTATTAACACACCATAAAAGTCATCCTCCAACTGCCTATACGTGCCTTTAACATAAACCTTATAGTTCACCGTTCGCATTCCTTGACTTACTTCAATCAATGTTATTAAACTTGTAGCTGTTTACAAAGTAAATTAGTCATTTTGTAATACTTGTTATTGGTCCCCAAGGCAAGGAAATAGGTAAAGGATCTTCAATTTGGTTATTTGGGTCTTGAATCTAATTAATTGAATCGTAACAGATAATTAAATGAATACACAAATAAGGGAGGATAACTAAATGAGTCATAATATGTAAATCTAATTCAAAAAGTCATGCGTGTTGGCAAACTAAGTGGTAACATAAAATGATATCTCATGACTTATTTGATCATCGGTTATATTATCTTGCAATTTCCTTAGAAAATTCGCATAAATACTGTCAAATTAAAGAAGTTCAGTTAGAACCAAAGGGATTTCTTGTTAAAGAGAACACATAAACACTCATTTATGTAAAAAAATTACTTACTCGAGATACAGCTTAACTTCCTCCAAATTTTGAAGAATGTATAAATGAGCCACCTTGAAGTCTTTGTCATCCAGGTAACCAGTTATGGCCTTACCGGTGTTAATTGAGATAGTTAAACATTGAGATTTGTTCATTCAAACTAGAACTTTCACCAACCTCAAGGTTGTAAGCGATTCTAGTCCTTCTTGGGTCTATCTTAATTGGAAAATAGAATGAAGAAAAAGTGATCATTTCCTTTACTAAGTATGCCTCAAAAATAAATGCCTTAACATGTACTTTATTTTTTACTTTATCCTTCAATGAACGGACGAATCTAGCACATTGATAACCCATAAAAGAAATTAAAATCATAATTTCAAATTGGATAAAAATTGAATCATAGTAACCAATAATTTACAAAGGAAATTAGAATCACCTCTCAAACAGATACAACAATATGCTTCATTCAATCAAAAGAACTTGCGAGGAATGTAATCCAGCTTACAAAGCAACACCAAAATTTTGTCCTTCATCTTATTTGAGTTTCTAATCCTTCAAAGAATTCATTGTCAACACTAAAGAAGTGACTCAACTCTACTACTAGCTTCTAAATTGGTTTCAGCAATGCATTAAATGCATACAACAATAGTCAATACATAAACATATGATAATCATGACTTTTCATTCCAAATAACTTAACCTCTTTCATGTTGACACATCTACTCAAATTCAAAAAAAAACTTAATAGGCATCATTAAACCCTTCACTCATTCAGAAAAAATAATCTTTTGTAGTTTTGTCAAAACATATTCAGCATTTGGTTTGAACATCTTTTTGAGTTCCACATCCCTCAACTCCAACTCCTTTCTAGAACACGGGATTGGTAAGTCTAAATGACTTTTGTTAGTTTCCTTTGTTCTCCCTCTTTATGTACATCACCGTGTTAAAAATATTCATAAAAATATTTTGTTCAGTGTATATCACGTCTATATTGTGTCTTAATAATTAGTCATTCTAATAAGGCAACTCTAATATATACTCTTTTTGACTTAGTTATGTTCCTCATTGTAACCCATAAACGTCTCAACCTTCTTATTCCATATGAAGGGATATTTAAATATTCTCTCCCATACTTTCTCACTTAATATATACTCTAGGTAGTGGTGAATCATTAATAGTCGTGTTCTTCAAAAAAGTTCTATTTTCGTATATTGATGATTCAATGATAGGAACTTGCTATGACAGTAAAAAAACCTTGTTTTCCCACTTTCTTGAAGCAAATATCCCCTACTGATTTTCATGTAAAAAGGGAACACAAGTTTCCTCATGATCGACCACCCAGACAACATCCTATAGATAGGGAAGTCATTCACAATCCACATTAAGGTAGCCTTCATCATGAAATTATTCTTTAACGACACATCATAAGTTAGAATCCTAGTATTCCACAATTTTGTTAACTCCTCTTTTAATAGTTGTAGGAAGACATCAATTTTTGCCTTAGGATTTTTTGGTCCTGGAACAAAGACCGTTAGAAACATAATCTCCCTTTTGATACATATCTCAGGTGGAAAATTATATGAAGTTACTATCACTGGCTAACAGAAGTAGGTCTTATTATATTAGTCAAACAGGTTGAATCCATTCATACATAACCCAAGTCTTACATTGCATAGGTCTTTTGATAACTTTGGGTAAAAATCATCCAAATGCTTCCATGCTCTGATATATAATGAATGGCACAGAGGACCTTTTTCACTTTGATTATGAGCATACATGGACAGTGAAGCATACATACATTTTAGATATGTTATTATTAGAAAGTACCATATCTTTCTCAACGCAATTCTAGTTACTCACCTTCATCTTATAACTATTTTGTAGCATTCTTTCTTACAATGAACATAGTTGGTCAAACTCTAGTCCATATACTCATTGTAGAACAAAATACAACCATCAACACAACAATCAATTTTAATGCATCCTAACCCTAGGTTAGGCATAAATTTCTCTATAGAAGACAAGTTTGTTATCCTTAGGCATAGTTAAACTCATAAACTTATTCAATTAAAATAACTTTCTGACTTATTGTATTCTGATCTTAAGCTCAAAGCATGGTGGAAGGCGGATAACTCAGTGTGAGTGTCATATCCATCCTATAATGAATTCTAAGTTGCTCTTAATACATTATAAAACTTTTAAACATCTAACTATGGATCCCCCTATATGTTCTCTTCCTCAGTCAAAGGTCTAGCATGATTCATCACCATTTACTGTATGTTGTTATAACTCTCCCTACTATCTCCCAAGTCGTAGTAAGATTGTTACATAAGGACCATTGGGGCAAACACAAATTGGTCACCATGATTATTCCAATAGTTCTAATCCTTCATGAATCCTTTTCATATAAGTGCAACATTACATCATCTAGGAATTCAAGCTTCACGTATTCGCATTTTGTGCAAGGCACTGAATCTTAAGCCTTTTTGAAATATGGACTGTTACCCATCCAAATGGTAAGAAGTCACACAATCTCGTCACAAACTTGTCTATCACATGGTGCTTTGAATCAAGTTGGTTGTACATCCATCATCAAACCATTATTCTAACTACAATTATTAAACATCTAATTTATAAGAAACAGGTGGCTCATGTTCATAAACCACTCTCTTTGATGTTGAAATTTGGTTGGGCTTTATCCTATTCAGGATAAATTTGTAATCATCCATAACTTATCAACTTATTTGCATGAAACTTATATTTTATGATTGATTGAAATCTGGCAGCATTTCGCATTAATCTCCAAGTACACAAACATGAGTACGGCATCAAACATCGCACCTAGACATACACATTTAGACAATACGATATGCTAATAACAAAATTCCAATTGAACAAAAAAATTCAAGTTTCATAAGAAGTCTAACACATTACACCTGTGATTACAAGTTCATCCCAAATTATCAAACCAAGATAATTCAACATCTAATATAACATAGTTAGCCTATATGTTCTATTGAATCTTGAATGGGAAACTATTGGCTACACACGCGTACTTAAACTCAATACTACTTAATTTTTCTAACTTCATGAGCTAAAGTCTGAACAATCAAAACATAAGTTAATAGGATCCCAAACAAGTTACCAAAATTTTGGCAGAGCCTACCATGTGAACTTTCTAAAACACATGTAGAGCCTACCAAAAATTTTGCAAAGTCTTCTCTATAAAATCAACATTCCAAAATTCAAAACATGTTATGTTACACTAAAAAAAGTCAAATGTAATTCAATCATTAATCACCAATCAAATCTCATCAAAATCAAGTACCTAAGTATTTAAAATGTAAAATCCTACACTTAATAAGTATCTCCAATTTCAAGTTCAAGCTAAATCCAATCAACTTATGCACATTGTTATCATATTAAAAGCCTAAAATCATAATACCTATAACTTTGAAATATCAAGCATATAATCAAATAATATCTCTTTCTCATACAATTAAATATATCTTTTTATCACACAATTAAATTTAAATTAAATAGGATTCCTAATTTACCTATCAGATAGTCAAACAACATGAAAAATTAAGTTCCTAGATTACCATCTAGAGAGTTGCAGCATATAGAATTACCATGTAGATAAGGGAAACCTAGGTTGTCTCTAGCATTCTTACCAAATCAAACAAAATGAGCATGTTTTTACATAACTAAAAATTTTAACAAAATTTAAGTAGAGTTTCCCTATAAATAGAGGAAACTAAAATTTTAAAATAACTATAATTAGGGGACTTGGTGAGCTTTGGTCGCTCTAGTATGGAAATGTTGTGCCTAGTACAAACTAAGTAGAACGATTTTGTTGGCTGATATGATGATGATGATGATGATGGATTGATTTATTGGGCCCACATGCATCATGAGACCTAAACTTTTAGATAACTCATAATGAACCTAACTCATGCATATCATGATGACATTATTATCTATTGTATGTTGTGATTACATTGTCTGTTTCCTATATTAATTATCTGTCAGCTGATGTCACCTTTAGCGGTAACCCTCTGGACCGAGTGTATACTCACCCCTTAATGCTTAATATTAACACAAGGACAAGGGAACTATAAGTTGGACCACAAAGACCAGTGGTGAGTTGGACTCAGTCTGTGACAGCGGGAACCCTTAACCCTAGAGACCAGAGATAATGTAGGATATATAGATGTATATAGCTAATTAACCAATAGACGATGGATGATTGTACATATAAGGGAGCCTGTTTGCCCTATTTTGTTAAGAGTACAATCACTTACAGTTTATGAATGACTATGTAAATTATTTAATACTTGCTTCCATTGATCCGCCAGTATTTTACTTGTATAAAAAAAATCCTCACTTTTTATAAAAACTTGTAACCTCTTAGTTAAGTAGGATGACCTAATTTAAGGGATTGTCCTAGTTAACCGAGAGTGTTGCACTACCAACGCACTACTAAGCCAACATACAATCATATTCAGCAGTCAATCATAGTCTTACCATATCTATGCTATCATTCAATCACTTTCATGTATTCTAAGGTTTTCTAATCAATTACGCTAACACTTATCCTACTCTCTATTAGCCAAAGTGTATTAGTAAGAGATCAATTGTTATCACATCAATATAACAATCAATCAAACACAGACATTTTCACCATCACACAGTCCACAAAGCATATTAAGGTTAGTCATTCAAGATGTTATGCATGAGTCAGGTGTTTTATGATTATCTTGTCGTTAAGTATTTCATGAATACGAATGAGGGCTCTTACAACATCTTTCTCATCCTATCAAATTATTCTTATCAGAGTCGTCCTATCATATTGGATACAACAAAGTGACCGGAGTACACCAGCTCTTCACAACACAAAGGGTAAGGGACACGTAGTCCAAACACAACCAGAACTGGTTCTGCACAATCTTAGTGACACTCATCCTCATTGAAATATATCAGGCTTGCCACAGGCTGCCCGACTCTAGGCGCGACTGTGAGCCATTAGGGGCATGACCTAGTTATACTCCTAAGATCCCAACATACAGATTAGAACGAACATGCCCTCCAGTATACCCTTTATTGTAACTCTAGTATCCAATCATAATTCACAATCACAATGCAGATGATGCATGCATGATGCACATTTATTCTCTTTCAATCTTTACTAATTTGTATCATCATCACCGGGTAGGGTCCTAACTCATTAAGTCCTTCGTACATGTCAAGTTAGAGTCCCTTAAAGGATCTTCTTTATATAACTTTCCACATTTACACATACTCCTCTGACATATTCACTTATACCTAGCTAATTTAGTTACTACTATTGTTTTAAAATCAACCTTTAGGGAGATACACATATGTATATATATATATATATATATATATATATATATATATATATATATATATATATCCATGTATATACTTAAGACCATTCCTAAAATTAGGTTACCAATGTCTTTTCTAAAATAAATTTACACAAGGAAAATAATTCTTAGTTAACTAATGTTTCTTATATAACTAAATCTTTGAAATATGTAAATATACATGTATATACTCTTTCTCAAGTCCCTAATCTTTATTGGAAATGCACATTATTCAAAGTTAGGGTTTGAGATCTAGAAATGTCAGAAACTTACCATTTTATCCTTGGACCACTATAATGAACGTCGTCCCGTAGCATTTGTTGTTGTGGAACTTTATTCCTCGGTCCTAAAGATTAAAACTCCTAAATTAGCTTATACATTGAAATACTTCTTTTAAATACATTGAGAGGAAGCCCACGACACCCCCTCTTTCCCCCATATTAAGCAAGAATAAAGGGGATTTTGATTCCCTCTTAATCTTAGACGGACTTAGTTACACCCATGTCATCTTAGGCCTGGATCAGGGATCACCACTTTTTTTACCATAGTATAAATATGGCCTTGAGGCTCTCCCTTGTAATTTAAGTGACACATTATTGAATGAAATACAGCCCTAATTTTCTAGAATAATCTTCTAGGATTTTTATGCGTTATTATATGTAGCTCTCATTATGAATATATATATATATATATATATATATATATATAAGACTTTGACAAAACTCAGGATATTATTAGTTTCACCTATGGAAAACAATATTACTAGGTAATTTTCTTGTTCCAATTGAATTAATTAATTTTTTTATGTACTATATTAGAGCTTGAGTGTATTCAATTTGTTCTTTATTGAACCATAATTTTATTAAAGTCCTAATATGTCTCCACTACTACGTTAGCCTATGATTAATATATATATATATATATATATATATATATATATATATATATATATATATATATATATATATATATATATATATATATATACGCGCACATATATACACTAGTGTAAGCTAAACATAACCATTATGAACAACACAAAAGTCCTCCCTATTAAAATTTAACAAAATTAACTTAGTTAATTGTATGAGTTGTTATTGTAAGCTTCTCGTCAAGTCCTTTAAAAAATGTCTTTTATAAGTATGTTAAAAATGGGTGGAAAATTTTAAATATATGTTATAAGACCCCGAATATTAGCTCTAATGAAAAGTATGAGAAAAAAGAAAAAACGTATGAGAAAGAAAATAATAAAAAAATATATGAGATGTTGTTATGTTATTTGTTTGAGTAGAAAATAATGAAAAATAATGTTAAAAGTTTACTTGTTTGTTTAGTTAATGATAAAAGAATGATTAAATTTTCTGACGTAAATCAAACCTACATTTTTACCCTTGTAAGTAAATGTTTAAAAACTTGTTCCAAAAATTAACAAGAAAATAACATATATTTACACTCATTACTTCTTTTTTCTAGTTTTCCCACCCAAAAGTATGTGAAAAATATTATAAAGGAATTACTATTCCAAATATTTTGATAAGTAGAATACAAGATAACCAACTGAAATTACAAAACATAAGAAAAGTACGAGAAATTCTGATGATGATGATGATGATGATGATGATGATGATGATGATGATGATGATGATGATGATGATTATTTTCCATTCTTTATTTTCCTATAATTTTCTTATTAAACAAACACATTCAATGTGCATATAAAAATCTATTTCGTCGAAAATTGGAGATACGAAAATGATAAATCATGATGTAATGGTGGTCAATTGTTATTATATTATTATTATTGTGAAGAAAATGTTGATATGAAACCGGCCGGGTTTGGTGAGAGAGATCACTCTGAACCTGAAATGTCCAAAATTATAAATGACAATTTTTTTACCAAAAAGGAATTTATTTGAATAAAAAGACAATTATAAGTTCTGAAGTAGGTTTTGTGGGGACAAGCTATATGATTGAAATAATAAAACTACAGCGACCGAAATTAGTTTCTGGCACACTCGCGCCCACAGAAGAAAAAACAGGTATACGATAATTACCATAAAGCAACGTCACCAAGATTATCAATTATTTTAAGATTTGAATATGTTTTTCTACACACAAAATAACGGTTTTTAATTTTGGTCTCTATATTTGTTCTTTTATATCTCTCCTTATTGAATATTTTTATTTTAAGATTTATTTTTAACTTGAATTCAATAATTATTCATATATTTTTTATCAATAAAAAGATGAATGCAATTAAATTAACTGGCTCAAAGAATGCCTCAACCCATGAAACAAAAGAGTAGGCAAGCGACAGATCAAAGTTCTCTATTTAATCCAGTAAAAGAAAAAAACTATCCAATTTATATTTAAGGGAACTCCAAGTTTTAAATATTCATTTGTTTATCAGTTTAATATGTCATAACTATATGAACAAGTTTATATATAGTTTAGTTATTTATATTAATAAAAATATAAATATTAAAAATAAAAAATCATTATTTTATAAGGAAAAAACTATATTTAAACCTTATTTTAATTCTTTTATCAACCTGATTTTAATTCCTTAACAAAACGATTCCTTGTTTTTAAGAAAAAAGTACTGTACTTAAACTCAATGTGAACCGTAAAATTTTCACAACGGGGGGCAATTGTATTTTTAAGTAAGATACTTAAATTTAAGATCTTATGTTTAGTTAAACAACATTTCTTATCTGTCGAGCTAAACGATTCCTAGTTTTGTTATATTATTAGTGCTTAATTTTGTATTTTGAGTAACTTAGTTTGCTATAAAATACCTAAATAATTAAATTTAACAAAATTATTAACAATAAATTTTACATATCGTGTCATTAATGTAAAATGTAAATATAAACACGGGATATTAACTTGGTTAAAAGATAACAGAGTTAATATACGTATGGTGGCATTTTTAAAATTTTAAGGAAAATAATATAAACACAGTTACATGGTAACCAAGTTTAAAATATGATATAAACTCGGTTATATGGGCAACCGTGTTTATATGGTTTAGGATTTATTTATTTTGGTAAATATTTAAACTCGGTTACCATTTCAACCGAATTTATATCTGTACAGATACAAACTCGGTTATATGAATAACCATGTTTATATAGTTTAGGATTTTTGTATTTATTTATTTTGCTAAATATTTAAACATGGTTATCATCCTAACCATGTTTATATCTCTAATATAAACATGGTTTTATAAGTAACCAAGTTTATATCTTTATAACTTAACCTTATTTCATTTCAGTTTTTCATAATGCGTTTATCATTCAAACTCTCTGTCTCTCTAAGCTTTCCTCCCATCGCACATGTTTCTCTGGTTTTGTCTCTCATTCTTAAGTTCTGTCTTTCGTTTGCCGTTGAGGTATTAGTCTTCTTCCTTCTCAGCCCTATATCTGTTATTCTCTGTCTCATTCTCTTCTCTGTGGTTGTCTGTCTCTCTGTTCTCAGGTCTTCTCTTTATTGGTTATGATTGAATGTCACCATCTCAAGCTTTGATTGATTACAGGTTGGAATGTTGCCGGATGTTGATAAAATCAATTCGTGTTTAAATTTCTGTAATTACATCATAAGCATTCTTAGAATGTGTGCACACTAATGTTGATTCCAATTTTTTCTTTTACATGTGCATTACCCTCCCTTCCATTAACATATAGTTTCCAAAAAAATTTAACAAGTAAATGTTTTCTTAAATTAGCAACATTTACATGTAATTGGCGTAATTCAATATTAGGTTGGTATGCTAAAATTGTAGGTCCTCTCTATATATGATTTTCCTTGCCTTTCCTTGAAGCTGCAAGATTAAAAATGTGTATGGCAAAAGAGACAAATGGAGAGTGCCAAGTGCACAAAAAAATGGGAAACTTGACACTCTCCCTCATTTTCTTTGTGCACTTGTTAGAAAACAAACCCTTGAAAATATGAAATTAGAAAATTTCAAAATATGAAATATTTTGGAAATATTAAATTATAAACTAAAGTATAAAATTTAAAATATTAAATATTTGAAAATATTAAATTGTAAACTAAATTACATGTTAAAAAATATAATAAGAATTCATTTTAATATTTTAATATATTAAATTATATTTATTTTAATATTTATAATTACATATCTTATAACATTGATATATATAATTTTCACTTTATATATATAATGTATATACACACGCATTAAATATATAAAAACTAATAAAATAAAAATATTAGTATATAATTATATTAATTTTTAAATAAATTTTATAATTATATTTATAGTATATCTTCTCATAAATTTTTTATGTATTTTAGTAAGTTAGATAAGTTATTAAAATAAATTATTTTTAATTTTTAAATAAATTTTATAATTAAATTTATGATATATCTTATTATATAATTTTTAATTAAATTATGTATACAAAATGACTTAATTCAATCAACCTATTATAGTTATAATGCACCCTTATTTTAGCCGATCATAAAATGCCAAAAACACATAACACAATCTAGTAATTCTAGAAAATTCATTGTGAAACGTGTAACAACATAAAGTAAATAATGAATCATCTAATCTAAACAAAACAAAACTTAACTTTATTTGATCCCATATTACAGTCACCAACCATTGCATTAAGCTAGACTCTACTATACTAGACTATCCATAATTGTGCAACAAAAGAAACTGCGCAACTTCATATTCACATGAATTTATATCACGCAATTTCTACTTTCTCATGCTTTCTGAGCTCTTTTTGTAGGAAACTTAATGGAGTTGGCTACTTCGACTTCGTAGGAGTTGAAACCTTCTTCGTCTTCTTTGCGTCAAGCTTCTTCCCTACTTTGCCACCTTTTCCTTTGTCTTCTTGCTCTTTAGAGCCACGACGATTACATCTCTTATTCATTTCTCGATTGACTCCTTTTTCTCCGTGCCTTTTGTAACCTTGCTTTCTTACTCCACTATTTAATGATGATTGTTCTTAACATTTGCATATCGGGATTTAATTGATTTAATTGTCTCAAGTAGTTTGAAATTTTTCTACTTTGAATAAGTGAACCGTAGTTTCCCGTTTGAGATTCAACATAAATGGTAATTAAATTAATTAATTTTATCATTTATGTTGAATCTTGAATTGTCCCTTAGGACAGTTTAGGATGAACAATTTTTTATACGTCATTACTATGTACAAGTTAGGACTTATTTTAAAACTTAATCAAGTTTCAGTTACTTGTAGTTTGTATTGTTCTCTAGGTGCATATTTGATTGTGGTTAAATTTGATGTCACTACTTTTATTTCGTGTATAAACTCACTCATGCTCCAATTTTGGTATTGCCTAATTTTTCTAAAACCTTTAAGCTTGAGTGTGATGCATCCAATGTAGGAATTGGAGCAGTGTCGTTACAAGAAGGCCACCCTATTGCATTTTTCAATGAAAAACTCAATGGGGTTGCCCTCAACTACCATACATATGATAAAGAATTTTATGCCTTAGTTAGAGCCCTACAAACTTGGGAACATTACTTGATCCCTAAGTTTATAATTCATAGTGATCATCAATCACTAAAACATATCAAAGGGAAACATAAGTTAAATAAAAGACATGCTAAATGGGTTGAATTTTTGGAATAATTTCCATATATTATTAAGTACAAGATTGACAAATCTAATATTATGGCTGATGCTTTGTCAAGAAGGCATAATTTTATAGCTTCTCTTGGAGCTAAGATTCTTGGACTTGATAAAATAAGGAATTTGTATCAAAATGATTTAGATTTTTCAACAATTTACAACTCATCTAGTTCAAACACTTCAAATAAGGGATTCCACATATTACATGTCTATCTCTTCAAAGCCAATAGGATTTGCATTCCTAGAAGTTCCTTAAGAGAATTACTTGTTAGAGAAATTCATGAGGGAGGTTTAATGCGTTATTTTAGAAAAGATAAAACATTATCTACATTAAATGAACACTTCTATTGGCCTAAAATGAAAAAAAGATGTTGAAAGACAATGCTCTAGGTGTATTGTTTGTAGAAAAGCTAAATCTAAAATATCACCTAATGGTCTTTATACTTTACCTGCTTCATGGTCTTCTTGGATTGATATATCAATGGACTTTGTGCTTGGCTTGCTTAGGACCTAAAGAGGAATGGATTTTATCTTTGTTGTAATGGATAGATTTAGTAAAATGACTTACTTCGTTCCTTGTCAAAAAAATAGATGACACAAGCCATATTGCTAAACTATTTTTCAAAGAAATTGTGAGATTGCATGGCATCCCTAAAACCATTATTTTTTATAGGGAAAACTCTTTGGGCAAGGCTAGGAACTAAGCTTCTCTTTTCCACTATTTGTCATCCTCAAATGGATGGACAAACAGAGGTAGTAAATAGGACTCTTTTTATACTGCTTAGGGTCTTAGTAAATAAAAATGTTAAATCTTGGGATGAGTGTTTACCACACATTGAATTTTCATATAATAGGGTATAACACTCCACAACTAAACATAGTCCATTTGAGATTGTCTATGGTTTTAACCCTCTCACACCCCTTGATCTTTTCCCTATTGAGATTTTTTATTCCTTCCTTCACTTGGATAGAGAGGCAAAAGCAAATTTCATGAAAGATTTTCATGAGAAGGTTAGAAATCAAATTCAATCTAAGAATGAGCATTATGCCCATTGTGCTAATAAGAGAAGAAAAGAGGTTATTTTTGAGGTTGGAGATTAGGTTTGATTGCATCTGAGAAAAAAAAGGTTTCCTAACCTTAGAAAATCCCAACTAAATCCAAGAGGTGATAGTCCATTTCAAATAGTTGAAAAGATTAATCATAATGCCTATGTACTTGATTTACCTGGTGATTATAGGGTTAGTGCTACCTTTAATGTGTCTGAATTATCTCCTTTTGACATAGATGAACACGATGATAATCTAGATTTGAAGACAAAACCTTTCGAAGAAGGGGAGCATGATGAGGACATAGCCAAGGAGGATCTCATCACAACCCTAGATAAATGTTTTGAGGCATTCAAGGGTCCTTTGACAAGGGCAAGTACTAAAAAAGCTAAGGACATCACCTAGAGAACCCTAACTACTTTTCTGACCACTTTGCATGGGCCTAAACTTAAGGAGGAGCACTTGAAGACCTATGTTTTGACTACATGTAATATTTTAGAGAAATATATTTTTAAGTGTGAAAGAGGGCTTTATACATTTTAGGGTTAGAATTTGGACCTTACATGGTCAATGGGACACTTTTGGGCCTTGTACTTCATTGTGGGACTTGTATTTGGCCATCTTTCCCTAGTTTAAGATAAGTGGGCCTAAGATCTTGATGCAAATCCCAAAGAGAAATACATAGCCATAACTCCCTCTGGCATATATAAGGCTTGTTTTCACTTGTAATCCACACCTTAGATTTTGAATGAAAATCATTTTTGTGAGAAATTGTGAACAAACTTCCTCCCTTAGGCTAGAGTGAATTTAGCCATCTACAAGCTCTCATCTCTAGGTTTCCATCCCTTAGAGTGGCGAATAGGACATAGCCCTCCCTTCCAAGGTAGCGTCGGAATTTCTATGTTGGAATCCATTAAGGTTTGGTTTTAATGTCATACGGAGTTAGTTCGAGTTGTTTTGAGAAATTAATGTAAGGGTCTGAAGGTTTTGACGTTTATGGCAATTCTTGAATTTCTAAATTTGTAATAAGGTAGCACCTTTCGTGCAATTACTGGAAGAAATAAGGTTTTAAAAGCCCAGAGTTGAAGTGAGGGGAGTGTTCATGGTAAATAATTTAATGTGAATATATTTCATTAATGCCCTCTAAAGCGTATGAGCGTAAATGTTGTATTTTATAGAAGTCACGAGGAGAACCAATTAATATGTAAGTATGTTATAAATGAAATAATAGTAAAATTTGATTTTGTTTGCGTTTAACTAACAACCTATGTCCACGCTAGGTCTTGGCCTTGAGCCTTCCTGATTGTACGTGTGTGGGTGTTGCCACGCCCAGCCCCAGCATGTGTACATTGGGGTTCTGACTTGGTATTGCACATGAGTTTTTCCCTTGGTGTGTGGAAGTTCTTCTTGGGCTTGGCTACGCCCGTGTTATGTTCCTTCCTTGGGCATGCCAGCGTTCCTACGTTGGGCATAGGCATACGAACACCCATGATCTGTCCCCCTTGTTCCCCTGACGTGTAAACGCCCACCCTGAGCATACCCACGCCCAGGTGTTGTGGCTATGTTATGTTTTTCAATTTTAGGCCCTTTGGCAATGGTTTTGCTATTCTTTCAAATATTTGACAATGTAAAACTAATTAATCTTAAAAGGTATGCTATATGGAAGCTAGAAAAGGGTTGAATCAGGTTTTGTTTATAATTGTGATTTATCCAGTATTATTTAATTACAAAAAATTTTCTATGAAAATTATTGATTATGTAAAATTAAAAACATAACTAAGGAGGAACGTTATATATCTCAATATCAATTTAATTAATTCGCAATACACGGTCCCAACATTACAGCCATCACCCTGAGACCACAAGTAAGCCACTTGGCATATTATTCTCTTTTTTTTATTCATATCTTATTCCATATTCTCAATTAATAGCAATCACCATTCCATATTTACATGTCCATAATTCTAAAAATCATAATTCATCATTGACACACTTCAAGCATATAATTTTACAATCTACATTACCATTCATGCATGCTCACAAATCTAAGATTATAAGTCATCATCTAGGCATTTCAAATAAATCACATTTTCATAGTACAAATCATACCCACATCATTAATCAATTAACCACATATTATTATAATACAATCCTACAATTCCAACAACCCATATAAGAGTTTTTATATTACGTAGACTATTCTACTCTTTTCCCCAAATGTCAAATCTGACACCAATTATTATTTGTATTAGTTTATATCCCAAATACACCCCTTTACCTCGTCTCCATGCTTTTGAAATTCTTTTCTCAACGTCTGTTACTTCAAATATCTAAAATTCAAGAATGTCAACAAGGGAATTAATGTTTTGACTTTCGAAACCATAACCCTCTATGCCGAAACAACTTCAAATTCATTTCTAATGTTTCCAAAGCTTACCTCAACTAATTTTGTTCTTTCTTTCAAGCTCCATTTTGACTAACGGCTCGTCAACCCATGGTTCATCACCTAAACGCACCAAAATGGAAACTTGTTAACATCGAATGCCATTTTTAAGTTTTAAAAGCTTGATTCTATCCCTTTCTCACGCAAAGCATTAAAATATGAAAAGTTCAAGAACCCCCAATCAGTTATGCCAATTTAGGTTTGGAGAAGGAAGCCATGGAAATGGAAATTGAAGTTACCATAATACTCACCTCACTTCCACGATTCCAAATATGCGATCAATTTTAAGTTTAGTGAGAAATCAAGCTCCAATATGTCATTCAATGGTGCGGCCATGAAAGAAAGAAATGAGAGCTTTTGTTTCCTTTCTTTCATGAGTGGGAGTGATGAAGAAGAAAGGAATTAAGTTTTTTAACCTTTGGGGCATAATGATCTTTTTATCAATTCTTTTCTGTTTTCTTTTATTTCCTTTAATAAAAACTTACCTTAAGTAAATATTCTTTTTACTTTCACCATATGGTAACTTATATTTTACCATCACAATTTAATTTAAATCTAATTTCATAATTAATCACCCTTTGATTAATTATTCAATTTTATCGCCAATTAAAAATTTCCAATTAATTTAATTTAATGCTCAATAATACTTAATCAATTTTATACGAAAAAATAAATTTTAATTTAACATCAATGAAGTTATATAATGTCTTCTTGATTTTTAAAAAAATAAGATTATAATTAGTAAAAAAGTATTTAATCATGTCTTGAAATCTTAAAATGATATATATTTATAAACAAGTTAAAACTCTTAAAAAGACAAATAAAAATATAGAGTGTTAGGTTAGACTTTATTGATATGTAATTTAATTAATCCAATAAATATTAGTATAGATATTTTTTATTTATACTAACTAATTATACTAATAAATAATTTTACTAGCCATTATTATATAAAATGTTGGTATATAATACTTTTATTGTTAGTATATATAAACCTAAAATATTTATTCTAACTGTTTCTTTTAATTTGTTAGTAAAAGGTTATGCTAAAAAAAAGTATCCTATATAACAAAGTTCAAAATTAATTTTGAAGGTTAGTAGATGGTGAACTTTTAAATGTAAGTTGGTCTTTTTTTCTATAATAACTTTTTTTTAGAACAACGGAAACTTCATTAATTATATATATATATAAAAGAATTAATACTTAACTCATATAAAAAATATTATATTTAATAACATATGTGAACGGAAACTTCATTAATTATATATATATATATATATATATATATATATATATAAATTAATACTTCGCTCATATAAAAAATATTATATTTAATAACATATGTCACTTTATAATTAATTAGGATGAATAGTTTGAATCATGTAATATTTTTTCTATATAATGGGTTTATCATCTGCGGTCCTCTTTGTCAATGAGAAATATTGCTTCATTTAAACCTATATTATAAGCTAGACTTGTTTTTAAATAATTTGTAATATAAACTAAAAATAATTAAATTGAACGATTATATCTCCGAGCATCAGTCTAACTTGAAAATTAAGATTATTTCTTTTTTATAATCCTAAGGTGTTAAAAGTTAGATAATAATCCTTTCAAAACATAGAAATTATTAAAATAAGTATTTTTCTTTTAACAAAACTTTTATATATATATATATATATATATATAACGGAATTTAAACTATTAACAAAATACATAAATAAATGAATTATTTATAAATGATATCCGAATTTATTAGTAAAAAATAAGATATTTAAATAGCTTAATTTGAAGTTTATGTTCTAACCTCAACTTTCATGGTATAGAAAATGTTTTCAGAACCGGACCGATCATTGAATCGGTGAAGACTTCGGTTCATAAAAACCGTGCTAATACCAGGATTCAATCGTAGTTGAACTAATAGTATTAAAGAATTGACCCGGACCGGTCACCTAAGCGGTTCATGGTTCATCCGGTCAGACCGGTTCGGTTTTAATAACAATGAGAAAAGAATCATGAAACGATGGTTCTATATATTGAGAAATTTTATCCAGATAATCAGTGCTCCAAATTAACTCAAACATTTTTATTTCTCAATTTTTCATACATGGTATCATTTAAGAGGAAAGGAAACTACCTACACTCGACGGAAAGAACATTCCCAAACTTCAATGGTAACTAAATGACTAATGTCAAACCACTAGTGAAAAAGTCCACCATAAAAATTTTTTGCCAAATCTATTTTGCGGGTGTGTGTACTCTATTTCTAACAACATAGGTCAAACTCCCCTCTACCCTATTTTTAAATCCCCTAACTTCTATGACCCACAACAAGATTCCAAAGTCATTTATTTGCTTTGATATGTATTCTTCAATATTGTAGGTTGAAAGATAGTTTATGGTATACACTAAAAACAAACGTTATCATACACTAGGAAATTCATCATGATTATATATACATAAAAAATACAGTTGGCAATCACAATTCTCAAAGAGTATAATTTTTTAGATAACTGGACTCATAAATAATAATTTAATATAACACAACAAATATATATACACCCAACAATTTCAAATAACAGAAATAATATCCATACATCAATTATATTAAATTAAATTTGACATTACCTTTTTCTTTTTTATATATATCATGTATCATGTATCATATTTTTATTTTTGTTTTCTCTTCATTTTTTCTTTATATATATCTCTTAACACCCGAAGGCATGCACCACTCTATATATATGTTCCTTGCCTCTTTAGAGCTGGCCACTACCAAACCCCACTAACTATAGCTAGCTACATTTTCACTTCTTGGCTTTCTCATTGGAAAAGCTAAATCTTCAATGAGTTCCCCAAACAAATTAGGTCTTGCGAATTCCACCTCTGAAGAGAGTGGGTGGACCATGTACTTTGATTACTTCTTTAACAGCCATGTTGATTATGACCACCACAAGTGTTCTTCTATGTCTTTATCCGGTGTTGCTTGCTCCTCCTCATCCCATGTCTCTGGTGCTGCTTCTTTGGTAGAGAAAAAACTGGCCAATACAAAACAACTAGTTGATGAAGATTTTGGTATGAAAAAAGATGGTAAGAAATCAAGTTTCAAGAAGAGAAAAGATATCATAACGGCTTTGATTGATGATGCTTTGGAGGACACGGCAACTTCTCCTCTCAATGGCCCCCAGGTTCACTACTGTTTTTTTAATTTATTCTTCTTTTTTCCCATTTTTCGTTAAATATATATAGATACTTCCTTAAAGTTTATAATCATTATCAAATCATTTATTTCTATAATTTATAGGAGTCATAATAGTAAAGAAGTTGAAAAAGAAGGAAGAAATTCTTGGCCGGAGTCCATCTAGTACAAAATAATAATAAATTTACAATTAACTTTAATTTATTCAAATTAAAACTTCTTTAGTTTTATGAATAATACAAACAAACAGAAGTAGTACCTTTTCTCACGTTCAAATGAATATTCACATAATAATATTTTAAAAAAAAATCTTCAGTTGGGAAATGAGAGGAAGTATAAGAATTTTTAAGCATTTGACAAGTGGGTACAAATGAAATTATTTTGTGTTTTACCATTTTGGAGAAGCTATATATAATGTACCATATCTGTAAACTTTACGTCCCGTTTGTATTTTACTTTTTAAAATGCATAAAATATAAAACAGAACTTATATATATGTTCTCCCTATCCAAACCTCCACCAAACAAATTCATGTACAACCCCTCTTCTTCCCTTTTCCTTACCCCTTTCCTAAAGCTAAAGTGAAGTCTTCATCAGTCTCTTATTAATTCAATGATGTAATGTTCTTTCTGTGTGTAGTCAATGATTTATGCAGTTAATTTCAACTAACAAGTTGCCATTTTGCCTTGTGTAGGAGAAAGACAATACCTGAGGACTAAAAGATGAACAAAAAGAATTTGAGTTTTAATGGGAGGGATAGTGACTGAAAAGTACAAAAGAAAAGAGGCCTTGACTTAGTTTCAATGGTAGCAAATCAATTACCTGTGTTAATTAATTAGTCACATAGCATATTATGAATTGTAGCTTTTTCCAGTGTTCCTAAGTCCGATGCAGTAATGTGTAGTACATTATTTACTTGTTTTACACTGAAATATACTCGTGTGTATATATAGGACATACTCTGCAGGATACCACAGACGAAACATGAGACACGGAAAGCATAGAATAAATAGAAAGGTGAAGTGATGAGTGAGAGCTGAATAATAAGTAAGCAAAAACTATCATTTTACTGACACATAATGCAGAAAGACCAGCATAGTCAGATTGCATGTGTCTCCTTAAAAAACTTTCTTTGCAAATTAACATCCATTGTTTTAAAGGATTTTTCTTGTGTAACTTTTCTCCAACCAAATTAATGCATTTGCTATTATCTCCTTTCTGCTGTCATATTTATTCGTGGATGCAAGCAAGATCCAGGAAATTAAAAGAAACGCAAGAAAAAGATTACCCTCTCTAATCTTTCATATAAGATTCTTTTCATAATTTTTTATTGGACTCTTTTTCTATATACGCAATATATTTTAGTTATTTCTCAGTTGTGTCAAACTTTACTTTTATTAGTTCAGAAGTTAATTATTTAAAGATGATAAAAAATAGTCGACTTATATTAAATATTGTGAGAATTCAAAAAATTATACTAATAATTACCTGTGTCCACTTATAATGAAAAAAATATATACCATATCACTTTTAACCTCAATTATTAATTTGGTTTATCCTCGTATATGGTTTGGATTGATTGAGGAAGACGTGTGAATTATTGTATTTAGTGATATGTTTTTGAATCTTATTGAAAAAAAAAGTGGCGTCAGTAATAATAAGAGTTCTTTTTGCATCAACAAACACAGAGTTCTAATCGTCTGCTTGACCATTTCTTACAGCATTATTTAATCATGCGATTCCTAAGTTTTTATATTAAGATACATTATTTGGAAATATTGTTTATTTATTTAGTGCGTAGGTTAATACACAATCATTAATTGTTTAACAAATCATAGAGATACACTGTCCAAACCATGGATAAGATGATATATTAAGGTTTTTTTTTTTACAACTTCATTTATCATTTCTTATTTTATATCTTATTTTAGATTTAAATATGTTTTTGTTACTATAAAATTGAGGTTTTTTTTTAATGTTGATCCCTATAAAATATGTTCCCTCCATGCTAGGTGATGGGACATGTATGCATACCCTCACCCCTTTTTTCCTAGAATATAGGGGAGTTAAAACTCATTTTTGCCTCATTAACCCAATCGGTTACAATATGTCTCGTTCCTATTTTCCTTCTGACCTGATATTGTATAAATGGTCTTGAAACCCCTTTCGTAAAGTTAAGTGACACATTTTGACAAAACAATAAAATACTGTTGTCCTTCTTAAAGGCATCCTTTAAGATTTGACACATTCCTACTCTTTGTGAACAAAATATTTTATTTTTAGTTTTTATTATTTAAGTCCTTGTTTAAGTGTTGACATAAATTATATATATATATATATATATAAAAAAGTTTATTCAAATAATTATGGCATCTACAATTATAACTGATTGTATTGAGATGTAACTCTAATAGTTAAAATACAATTTCTATCAATAAATGTTAGCTTTGAAAATTGATAAAATTAAAATTGTTTAGATTTTTTAAGATAAAAAATGTATGTTATCTGGCCTAACTAGTTAATTGAACATATCAAAATCATATGAACAAGTTAATTTATAATTTAGTTGTTTATGTTAATACTTAAAAGATTCAAGTTCATAATAAAAACTAAAAATAAAATATTAAATATAAATATAAATTAGATGTAAAATAAAAAATATATTTTACATAGATCAAAGCCAAAAAAATCATATTCCAGTAGAAAAAAAACATATTTAAACTATTTAAAAATTTTAAAATTACTAGTTAAAATAAAATTGGTGGAAGAGAAACATGCATTTATTCCCATCTATAATGTGTATTTATTATGCTAGCTATAAAATAGGAATTCAATAATTAAGATGCATGTTTCCTTTTCTACATTAGCCAGTTTTAACCAACGTCCAACAACTCTCCCAATAATAAAAGGAAACCAATGAAGAATATATAATGGCAATGCAAAGAAAGCAAGACATATATTTATTTATGTACACAAAACTATAGCCCGCTGGACCGGTAGGTAACATCCACAGATATCAAGGAGCACTAATAGAAAGGAACACATTAAAGCCAAATTCGCCAAACTATTTCTTTTTATGCATATGTAACTAACTCTTTTATGTGTTAAATAATCATTACAAACTCTAAAGATATGTTTCGGAGTTAAATTCAGGGAGAGGAGAATATAAGCTTTTAAAACCCTTATCTCTCTCAATTGTTTGACTTTATAAAAGTAATAAATAAACTACTTTTATATTTAAAGAACTTAAATGATGTGTTGAGTTAGGATATTCTGTATATCTTACTTCAATTTTAACTTTATTTGTTAATCTTCTTTTTTATTATTAAAAATTCCTTCAAATTCTTCCATTTATCTCTCCAAAATTTACCTTGCTTTTTCCTCTTAATATTTCCTTCCCTCTCCCTACTATTGGCATTATGTATTGTAGCTCTTGTTAACCACACCTTTTAGCTTCACCTATATGGCTAATTAAGTGTAGAGAAAGGCCAAACAAAGCATGAGATGTCCATATTGAAAGTGTGCCACTTAACAAAACATAATTTTCTTTTGTTTTGTGGTTTAATTAGTGGTTGAGTTATTCCAGTTAGGAATTGTTAGGATTCAATAATGATTATTGCCTTTTGTGTGATAGACGAATTTTGTCTCGCGTTGTTAATTTTAGCGGCTTATGAGAATCATTGCATTTGCACGTAAATTTTTGAAATCTGAACAAAATAAATATACTGAAATTTATGGTATTAATCGTGTGCCCTCAAACTAAAATGGAAAAACGAATGTTAGGTAAAAGTTACCCACTGCGCATCCGGGGAATCGAACCCCGGTCAGTACCGTGGGAGG
The DNA here is from genome assembly GCA_037962975.1 of Clitoria ternatea. Taxonomy (NCBI): domain Eukaryota; kingdom Viridiplantae; phylum Streptophyta; class Magnoliopsida; order Fabales; family Fabaceae; genus Clitoria; species Clitoria ternatea. The sequence goes on from CM075676.1 coordinate 11,048,867, forward strand.
GTACTATGATACCACTACACCAGATGCGCTTTTGCTCAATGTTGCCACATTTTATTTTAGAGGACGTTTGGTACAATATGACAAACGGAAATTTATCAACAAAACTTCATTTTCATCCTACGGTTAAACGGAGTTTTGATTGTCTTGAATGGTGTGAAGGATCAATATCAACCTCTAAATTTTTCTATTTCCCTAACTGCAAACCAAACATAATACATATAAACGGGATGAATATAAATTACGTAATGTCAGTCAACATAGAAAACATCCTAAGTCGTTATTAAACTTAATAAACTAAATAAAATATTATTTGTCTAACTCCTGGAATATCTTATTTCTTGGAACAAAAATAAAAAACTTTATTGAAAATTGAAGCTAAAAATATCAATAATGAGAAATATTTCATCGGAGCGTAAAATCAAGCTAAAAATATCAAGAGAAATATTACACCGGTGTGTGAGAATTATTTTTTAAAATATAAATCTTTAAGTTAGTTTTGAGATTATATAAGTAATGTAATTTACTCTCTAAAATTCTAAAATCTTAATGATTAGTTTTTGACTTTTACAAAGTAATATTCAATTTAATCTTTTTTAAGTGTAAATGATACTAAAAATATAGTACAAAACAATTAGCTAATGAATAAGTATGCACTTGAATTTTATTAATCTATATATCTTTGGCAATTTTTAATCCTTCATAATCAACCTAAAATTTAGCTAAAAAAACAATTCTTTCACTCATTCTATTAACAGAAGCAATTATCCACTTCCCTATTGACAGACAGATTGAAGTCAATTCACTGCTTAAAAGATAGAGCAAGAAAGAATTTATTGTTTTAATGGTGTACTAAGTAGACCATCATGAGAATATTACATGGATTGTTACATAGAAGTCATAAATAATTCTCAATGTGATAATGATATATATAATCCCTTGACATAAAATCACTATGATTCCTACATAATGAGTTTGTTGTTTTAATACAATCAAACGTTATCTGTAATAAAATGATCATGAAAGTTGTAATTGACAATGAAAAAATTATAAAGAGAGATGTGAGTGATGTAACGGGAGTGATATCTATAACCAAATTAGGATAATTAATATTGGATATTTATTTGTGTAAAGTCTACTTTAGCGTAAAATAAAACGAATTGGGTCATAAAAGGATGACGACAACCATGACTTGGGCAAATTAGATATCATAACAAAAGAAACAAACATATAAAATGATTATCACTTATATGTTATGTCAGAATGAAATAATATTTGGATATAATAATGTATTGTTAGATGTCACTCTCATTTTGTATTAATAATAAAATGTTTACTATTAAGATGACCAAATATTTTGCCTATTCAAAATGAGTTAGAAACCCAATCCTTAATGAGTACTCATCATAAATAGAACATAGGATGCCAATAGGTAACAACTCTTAATACACTAAATATTTCATAAAAGTTACAAAGATCACGCTCTGATGAACTAGCATTTGGACTCGGACGTGTGGATTTTGGTGGGAGTACTTGCATGAACTCCTTAAGGATGGGGCTACCATTGCTTTGATAGATCATCTTGTATTACGTATACATACGTGAGGCGTTCCTTGAATGAATTTTAAATCACCATTAATTGTTTTGAAACACAATTTTACAAAACCTTATGGGAATCCAATACGCTTCCATTACCTAACCATTTAAGATTTTTTAATAATGGTATTAGAATCTAGTTGTAATTTTGAACAATTGGTTGCTTTGGATGAGAACATGATGTTTTCTATTTGCAATAGCTTTTATAAAATTGGATTATTGGGAAATCATCTTTTATTATAAGTATTGACAATATGTTGAGGCGTTATGTGAAAATGTTTTTTTTTATAGAAGAAAAAGGCTCTAGGCCCAAAATGACGGTTTGAGTGTTGTAAAGTGTTCACAACAAAGAATTAATTCTTCCAAAAAAAACAAAGAATTAAGAATTTCAAAATGTTTGAAAACCTTATCATTTTTTTTTATGTTGTTAATGGTCGGCGACCTGCGATTAATATATAAATAATAACTCGTGTTTTGGTATGTGCTTTGAAGTGTGTTGTGCAGGAAAAAATAAAGTTTCTTGTATAATATCCGGAAAGACATTTTCCTACTAATGTGGTTCTTGATGTGTACATGCCGGATTTGCATTGCACAACTCCTTTAGCATTGCGTTCATTATTACCAAATTATTAAAATCAGAAATAACCGGAGTACAATATCTAAAAATAACCGATTTACAATTTTCATATGCATCTGGATTACTATTTCTGAAAGATGAATGGATTATAATTTCTAATAGTTTACACTAAAATTGATCATTTATTAACCATTGCATAAGATCTAGATCATTGAATGTTTGAGCACCATATATTTTTCTTTTAATAAATGATTAATTTGAAATTTGAGAGGTTAACTATTCAGTGTAACAAATACAGTAAAATTTTACAACCGAGAGAATTCTGATTCGGTATAGAGGTGGTGCGTCTATAAACTTCATTTTCTTATTTCAGGGAAATGAATGCAATTGAGGTTTCAAAGATGATACATTCTGCAACTGTATAGTATTATACAGATGCATATTACGGGTTTTATTTTTTCTCAGGAAGCTTCTCCAGTAACTCCGGTATCACCTCAAACAGATCCCCCACAAGTCCATAATCAGCAACCTGCAATTGCATATCGCATAAACGGTTTTCTTCTTAGGATTGTTAGTGGCAAAAAATTGTCGTTTAAGATGCATTTACTTAAACACTCCATCCATTTTAAAATAATTGTTGTTTTTAAGGTTTTACATGAAGATTGGGTCATTAGATACTATATTTTAGTCAAATACCCTTCCACTCCATTAATATTCTTTCTCATTGCACGTCTTATGGTGTTTTGAAGTGATTACTGAAACTCCAAAAATGACACAAGCTCTGAAATGGAGAGAATAGCTTGTTATGTTGTTGTTTAAAAGAGAGCTATTACCTGAAATATAGGAGCATCAGCATCATTATTCACAGCAACAATGACCTTGGAATCCCTCATCCCTGCCAAGTGTTGAATAGCTCCAGATACACCAAAAGCCATGTAGAGTTCAGGAGCAACAATCTTTCCGGTTTGCCCAACCTACAATCATATTTCCAATAGGAAACAAAGACACGACTGAAGTCTCTTACAAAAAGAAATTGGAAGTGTTTATCGAGATTCAATACAAAGTCTATTACATTCCCAGGAAATTATGAAACCATATTTAGTATCAACTAATTTATGCATCAGGTTGATATAGCATAGAAAGGGCGCCCTGGTGGTTAGTTGCAGATGTCACCATGTAATCCAAAGGCCATAGGTTTAAATTGTGAAATCAACCTCGCACAGATGCAAGATAAGGCTACTTCCTAATCCAACCCCTCCTTGGACACAGTGCATAGCAATTTCACCAGGCTGCTTAAGAGTGAAAGATGACATAAAATGACTAATGCACTGCTACAGTGCGACTTAACACAAAACGCAAAGTATTTATTTAGTTTTCCATGTGTTCAACTGATCTGTGAACTTTAACACTACTCCTTGTTCTCATTAAGGGATGTTTTGCAGTTTCAGACTTATTGTATATATCTAAACTTTGACAGTATTTCTATTTACACAGGACAACATGACAAATTGAAATATATTAATCATGCAAGCCAAAGATGAAAACAGAGGAGTCCAAAATAAGACTCTCATCCTCTTTTCTGACAGCTTTGCTTTTGTAAGTTTCCATGTGCATGGGGTGGGGAAGGGGGGGTTTTGTTTTGAAAGGAATTAAAGTTTTCACCTGGAGATCATTAGGAACAAATCCAGCATCAACAGCAGCACGGGTGGCACCAACTGAGAAGAGGAGAATGAAGTTAGCAGATTCTACTTAATTCAAATAACAAAGGATATAACATAAAAACTGGTAACAGTGGAACAAGCTATAATGTGTCAAGGCAGGGTATTAAATATTAAAAGATTTTCCAACCCATCAATGACCTTGGATTTTAAATCAGAAGCCTGTGAATCTAGCAAAACACAACATAACAAATCTCTAGCTATTAAAATGAGTATTATAATTCATAATAGCAAATATAGAAAATAATACCAGCACCAGCAAGTTTCTTGGATAGATTTTCTATCAATTTAAAGTTTTCAGCACTCTTCAACGCACGACCACCAGTAACTACAACTCGTGCATTCCCAAGATCTGGTCGTTCATCATCCTGAGAAGTTTGAGATATATATGTAGACTTGCCCAGATCTGCGAAAAAAATAAAAAAGAACAAAAGAATTTAAGATTCATTTGCCACAAGGGAGATTCAAATATCCAAGTCTCGCAGGGTGGTAATTGATTATTTGATCAAAATGATGTAAATGACTGAGGACAATTATCCAAACTATTGAACCAGCTCTATAAGCATCCAACCATTGCTCTGACCCTTTTTGTATCCTATCCCCAACAAATTCAATCCCAATTCAAATTCCAAACTCCTATCATTGAGTGATTTGTAAACACAAATTCAGTTTCATCATATATACACTCTCATTTACTATGTATTGCTAATTATGTACTGTTTTGAAGGCTTCCATGATCTCTTTTAGTCCTATTTTTTAATAGAGACCACGTTATCATATTTATATAATTCCCACGAGAAACCATTTTTCTTACAAAACCAGATTAAAAAAAAATCTGTTTTTCCCCTCGCAACTAAATATCCATACTTTATACAGTGATTTTGGCTGCTTTAAAGTGTGATACACACTTTAGGGAATAAATTGCACTAATAACAAATGATTAGAAAATCAACAGTTGAAATTATAACAGCTTAAAAAGAGTTATCACAATTTCAACCATTAATTTTCTAATCAACAGTTCTTGGTGCACTTTATCCTCTAAACTGCACAATTGCATTTAGATAGTTTCCATATTGGGCTAAAATACTAATTTCATTAGAAGTTTCCATCTTGGTCATAGTTACGCTCTTCACCCCCCAAAAGTGTGTTCAGCTGGAGGGTGTTTAAAGTAAGTGTTGGGTTAAAACTTAAAAGAAACAATCTTTTAGGGAAAAAATGGTTTTAACAGTAGATTTAGCTAGAAATTCTAACTTAGCTAAAAATATCCTGTTTAAAAATAGGATTTGACAAAAAATGTAGTTTTAAAAATTGGATTTAGATCATAACCGATTTTAGAAAATAGATTTGGATAAAATTGGTTTAAAACAAACAAAATGGATAAGGATAGCCTTTGAAATCCAATCTTTATTAATGGGTTTTAAATGGATTTGGATTGGATTTAAGTCAATCCTATCCATGCACATGACACACATACAACCAGGATCTATTGAGAGCAGATACTTAAGGAAAAGATGCACTTCTGTCATTTCAATATTCCAAAAAATAAAACATCCATCCACCAGAAACAGAAAACGAACCTTCATTGAAGGTTGAAAGGTCAACTTGAGATATTGAAGCCTCATTAGATTTTGAGTCAACTTTCTGAGGAACAGGAAAAGAGGTGGATCTAACTGTTAATATACAAGGATTGGCACCAGTATATCGGACAGTACAAAGTGCATTTCCTGCATATATTGGCCTGGGTATGAAATCAAAATCTTACTTTCAGATACATGCAGAACCCAACATGTATTCATATTCCATACTTAGATAGAAGCAGGACCATAATGGCAACTCAAATAGTACAAGTAAAATGCGGTGCATCAATTAGCTTCCAAAACCACCAAAAAAAACACAGCCCTACTTTGCTAGCCATCACTTCAAATATAAAGATATGCCTAACCACATGCATTTGTTTTAGTAAACCCCAAAGTTAGTCCTCGAGATTTTATAGGTCAATCATTCATTTTAGTCCCTGGAATTTTAAATACTTCAGAACAGTTGTTGACATTATAAAAGGCATTCATTTTAGTCCTTTTGTACTATAATTTTCATTGTCATAATGACTAAATTGAATGTCGTGTAAAGTCAATGGCTAAGTTGAAATTTTTAAAATACCCAGCCCGTTCAATCTCAAGGACTAACTTGAAGGTTAGTTATCTTTTCTAACACTATGATTAGATATAGAGATCAATTTTAGCAGCAGAACAAAAAAAAGAAGTTATAAGAATACTTGTTCAGGAAAGCATAGGCTGTTACCATGCCTTCTTTCAACCGACCAATGTACATCAGAATTTCACTTTTTCTACTTTCTTTAGTAAGCCTTGAGAATAGAATGGAAAATATTCCCCTGTATGCCTGAACCACCAACCATATTGCATCACTTCAGTCCTCATCTGAATCAGGGTTATCATTAGTTCACATCTGTTCTCATGTCTTATCATCCACAGCCAGAAGCTAGCAGCAAAGATGCTGAGTAACAATTCATTACATAATCCAGGTCTAAAGGTTTTTCATTTGTTTACTCTGGACCAGCTTACTATTAGATCTTTAAGTAGTAGTCACTGCTTTGTTTACAAATAGCTAACACTTAACAGCATTGACTATTAAGCAAAAGAAAAGCCAGTTATACTAAAACTGTGAGTGGGTAGAACATGCCTAGGTTTACAGCTGAGGGCAGCTAAAAACAATTCCTATTTCAATCTTCCTGAAATTTCTATTATTGCTGTGCAAATAATATTTTCAATGATACATAGTATAAGACAGTAATGAAGATTAAGCACGTGATACATCAGCAGTTCTGGAAGTCTTAAAAGTTCTGAAGCTTAATAGGGTAGATTTATTGGTCTAAATGACAAAACAGCCTTCTTCTCAGACAAAGTCCAAGAGCAGGGAGATCTTCATGGATCAATAATATGAACCTGAGTATTGCAAGGGAATGGCTGAAATAGCAGTAGTATGGAACACTCATTACAAAAACTTAGAACAGTCAATAACTCACTTGGTAACAATACCCATATGAAGTCTTTTTTAATAGGAAAGCAACCAAGTGAACCAATAGCATGGAATTTACACGGTAAAGTTACAACTCCATACTACCAACCGAAAATGTGAGATTATCTAGCAGTAGCACTGTAGCATCAATCCGTCACAGATTTAACAGTAGGTAGCCAACATAGAATTTTGCAATAAACAGCAGGCTTCGATAATTCTATTATTAAAATAGAAAAGTTAACACAAGAGAATCTACCTTACAAAAGTATGAGAATCAGAAATTGCAGTAACATCAGTGATTGGTGAAACATCTAACAGGGCAGCAACACGTGGCATGACATTTTTCCCGAAAGAATTTGAGGCAGAAATTATGTGAGAGTAACCACCTATCTGCTGAACTAAATGGACTAGTTTAGCCCAGGGCTCAGCAAGAGGGTTCTTGAATTTATCTGAATCAGCCACAAGCACCTACACCACATCCACACCCACCAACTATCAAAATCTCGAAGATCAATCTTCTTTTCCAACACATATCCATCAACACATGCAAGCTGCATCCTTTCCCAATTACAACATTTCCACTCTTTTTTCCCCTTTTCATCATTTCAAGTTCAAGAAAAATGTTCAGTGCACTAAAACATGAACTTCCACTCATCCAATCCAGGACTACAGTCATCAACGTAGCAATAATGCTAAACAGTAACCCCAAAGGCACCGATTAAATAATAAAAAATAAAAAAAAATTACTAAAAAGTGTATTCACCCCAAACAATGATTTTGAATGCACTCTCAAACCTCATGTTCAATGAAAATTTTCTATTTTGGATTTCTCAACCAATGCCTTAAGGGCAAGCAACGTAGACATAGACACTGGAATTATCTTTCGGTCGCAGCCTAGCTCATGAACTTTTTCTATTTAGTGTTTTATTTAGAATATTCGGAGAAATCCATACCAATTGTATTTTGCTAGCAACTTGGACATAGACACTGGAATTATTTTGGGTTCATGTGATTGAATTTTACTACCAATTGTATTTTGGTAAATGGCAAACAATATGTATTGATAATTTGGAAAACTAGAAAACAACACATCAATTTACTACTTTATTAATGAAATTTTTTTGAATTACCTTATCTTCAAATTAAAAATTAACAAACAAGCAATGCATCGCACAGGCTAATAAATTCCTAGTAATCATTTTATTTAAGAGAAATTTCTCGAAAATACAGAAAATAAAATTCACAAACATGCCGTAATTTTACAATTTCAGGGATCAAGTTTAAAATAATCCCAAGGATTAATTTGGATATCCACTCTAATAAAAAAAATCCTAATAACATTTCAAAATTTCAACCTAATTTTGATTTTTTATTTTATTTTGAGAAAAAGTTTGGGTTACCTGGGAGATCGAAGGGTGGCAAGAAGCAGCATGTGAAGCAGCTTGATGAAGAGAAGGACCAGAACCAGCCAAGAGTAGAGAAACGGAAGAGTCACGATCAGGAAGACACGTGGCAGCCGCAAGTGCAGAGAGAGAATTGGGTTTGATAACTCCACCTTCGTGTTCCGCCACAACGAGCGTGCTACCCTACACATCCAATTCAACAACAGCACCACGACAGTGAACACTGAATACTAACAATGCCTGATGAAACAAATGAATCGAAAATAGGTTTCATAGTTACGCGTCGAGGAGAGGAAAAGGAGTGGGCAGGGAATGCGGGGAACGAAACGGTGCGTTTCTTCTTAATTGCTCCGAGGATCATGCGACTCGCCATTGTTACGGGGACGATGATTAGAAGTTTGAGGTGGACGGTGCTGAAGGGAAAGGATGTCGTATAAGAGTGGCCAGGTGATTCAGCATAGTGAAGAGAAGAAGATGATGATAACTATTAGCTAATAAGGATGACGTGTGTTGGCCAGGGAGTCTCCTCTCCTCTTCGGTATGGCTCTACCGGACCGGGTATGAAACTAGCTGTCAAACGGTGAAAGAAAAGGCTCAGAAAATTACTACGAAAGTTTATTTTATTTTTCTTTTCTAAAATTTTCATTTTCAGTAATCGATACACTTTTCAGTTTTTTTTGAATTTTTTTTAAAAAATTATTTATTTTTTATTTAAAAATAACAACAAACTCAGTTTTTAGTTTTTTATAAGTTTTTTTAAAATATTTTGTAAACAAACACATTTTTTATTTTTTTAAGAATAATTTTTAAAAAAAAAACTTATAAACTAAACATAAATTATAATGAGGAGGGCTTCATTTATTCAAGAGCAAGTCTTAAATATTTATTATACTTTAAAATTTATAATAATAATATAAATTAAATCAATCTAATCATTGAATTAAGTCATAATATAATAATAATTTTACATACAAAATTCTAAAAAGTCCATTATCTATATGTACATTATCTTTATAGTCAATATTTGTTTATATTGTAAATAACATAAATTCATTAAAATTACGTTAATAGAAAGAATATTAAATAATTATTAAATTATATAAAAATTTATATGATCTATTTAATAATAATAGTTTACTAAACGGTTGAATTAACAAAATTCAATGCGTAATTCAAGTGTCTTTTTCTAAATTACAAAATGTAGTAAGTCTCGAAGCTTTACCCGTGGAGTAAACGAATCATTCCAATCAAAATAACAATAAATAAGAGATGTATTAATTAAATTATTTATCTCTTTTGTGACAATTGTGTAGTAAGTAGAGAGAGACTAAGTAAAGAGTGGGAGTGTTTATCAATCAATCAAAAATGAACATAACCACTCAATTGATCCAAATAAACTAAAATTCGAACAAACCCAAAAATTGAAAAAATTGAAGCCACAAAAAAATCATACTTCCTTATCTATTTGATTTGATTATTCTACCTCTAAAAATCAAACTGAGATAAATCAAACTACACTTGGTGCCCATGATGCATTGGTATGGGACTTACCTTTACTCAATTCAACATTTTCGCTTTGCGAAACCCTAAACCTAAAGAGTAAAAGACTAACTTAGTAGCCCTTTTCTTTAGCATCATATGCTATCGTTGCTTCCATTCCAGCCTCTTTTAAAAAGTCTGTTCTTTGTCATTGCTCACCCATATGTTGCTTCATATAACACCCTCTGTTACACCTTAATAAATTCTAGAAAAATTCATAATTTTTTTTAAAGATATGATTGTTAAAAAGAAACTATCGGAATAAATTATATACATTATTTCAGAAATACCTCACAAATATTATTAAAACTTTATAAAGTATTTGTACATTCATCCGAAGAAAATAAACATTAAACATTATAAGAAAGAGAGGAAACTCCATGGCCCAGAAGCAGTTACTTATTAACATTATTTATTCATTGGACCACGGTATTCATACCGAGCTCCCTTTCTAGAACGTGCTATATCTACTGCCGAAATTCTTCGATCCTTCCCTCTGAACCATCAATTTAGAATATATGAAACAAAGACACGGAGAAAGGAGTGAGAAACAGAATATAATATTATTGATTAAGACATAAGCAACAAAGGGTTTTCACAAACCAATACATAATAATATCAATCACAATCACATACACAATCAACTATGAATGCATGAATGTATGCAATATCTTCATCATAACTTACCTATATATGTGGGCCCTTAAATCTTAATTTGCACTGGGCCAACCAGGAGTTTACACTGTTTCATAAGTCCGGATAATAATAATATGAACAGCTCAACTGGTATGGAAACACTTAGAGACTAGTCAGATTGAGAAAGTTTTTATTGTGAAAGTACCCGACACTAGGGAGCTACCCCAGGTCCCCTGAAGCACCCTTTCACACCCTCTCATCCCAAGGCTCGTAATTAAGCCTCCTCTAATGTATCCTCGGTTTCTATAATCCGTCCCCAGACAATATCATTTTATTTCACTTTAATGATTCATGATGCATGAACTACTCGCGTATTTAGTTGGTTAAGGCTTTTAGAAACTCAATTATTAAATCCCTTAAAGGTTTACAATATCATTTCAATAAACTGTACATTTTCTCAATTTTCTGAATTTCTGTCCCACAGAAATAAATTTGGTACAGTTTTCAAATCTCACTGAAATTGAGTTCCTAAGCCTTAAATATCTAAAAACTTTCTCATATAAAACTTTACATAACCTTTCTCAAATTAAATCTTAACAAAATCAAATTTAGGAATCTCAATTATTTCCAAATATCTTTAGTTATTAAGTTGGAAAAAAATAAAATAATTTTCTTTTAAAAATTTTGTTTTATTAAAAGAGAATAATTATTAACCAAAAATACTTAAAATTACAAAATTTTTCTTTAACTCAAGATTTAATTAATTAATTCTCATAAAATGTTTTCTTTCTAAAATAAATACTAAATTTTTTTATTCTAAATATTGAAAATAAAGTTAATAAAAATAATTTCTAAGAAGAGAAGATTTAAAGTAAAAATTTAAAGAGTAAAGTAAGAAAATTCTTACTGAATTTAGCTTTCCGTCATGCTCGCTATATGCTCAAACTCCACGTCACAAAATCATCAATCAAAATAAGCATTATCAATTATAACTAAATATCATCAATCACATCAAATATTATTACACAATTAAATATCAATCAAAATCAAGTTAACAAAGCATTATTTATAAATATTATAATTCAAAGTTTAATAGTTATTAATATAGTCAATTTGAGTCTTTTTGGTCAATTCCTCGTATAGGTCTATGTAAGTCCATATAATCCAGTCCTTGCATAGGTATAGTTCAGTCCATATGGGTCATAATGGTTCAAATCCTTGCATAGGTATAGTCCAGTCCATATAGGTCATAATGGTCCAAATCCCTACATAGGTATATTAGAATTAGTTAAACCGGATATTTAATTTAAAATTTATTAAAAATGTTAAGTTAAAAAGTTAATATTTTAAAATAATAATATTATTAAATTTAAAAGGAGTAGGGGACTTCTCCCATTATTCTTATGTCTTTTCATATTATACTCTTATCTCACTCCCCCTTACCTTGAGTTGTTACCAAAAAGAGATTTGCTTTGCGCCTCCGATTTCTAAAAATATTAATACCAATCTTATTTCAGTATAAGCATAAAACGAAGATTAAGATTAATACTTAAAACAGAAATGGTAAATTTTGAATAGTGAATAGTGAATAGTAAATCGTGAATAGTAATAGTAAATAGTAAAACATGAATAGTAACGGTAAATAGTAAATCGTGAATAGTAACAATAAATAGTAAATCATAAATAGTAATAGTAAATAGTAACAGTAAATAGTAATTTATTATTTGAATAGCAATTTACTATTGAAATAGTAATTTACTATTGAAATAGTATTTACTATGCAGAATAGTAACTTAAAATAATATTATTTCCAGTATAATAACAGATTTCTAAAAACGATATGAAAATAACCCAAAAAATATAAAAGAGAAGTATTCTTACCTTGATTTTGGCAGAACCTTCTCTCTAAAAACTTTTCTTCTCTCTTTCACTTCCACCACTATCTCACTAGCACTACTATATTAAGAAAACTTAATCTGAAATTGTGAATTCTAAAGAAGAAATCCTTCGGTATTTATAGGAAAAAAATTTACTATGCATTCCATTATTTTAATATAAAAGTACTATGCATTTTTGAATTTTTTATTTCAGGTTACTGTGCACCTTTTGAAAATTTCGTACATGCACAGTGTTTTGCATAGTAACTGTCGGCAGAATTATTAAGCCAAATAGTAACCTTTCACTCGGTATATTTTAAATATTCAAAATGAGTCCTTTTTGAAATTTAGCGATATTATATCAGTCCTTACCAATTTTATAACATGTAATATAAAGTTGAAATTTTAAAAATCTAAAATTTTTTGTTAATAAAAATTTATTAATACGTTTCCAATTTTTTAACGATTGGAAAAAATCAAGATTTTTCTCAAACCGATAATTTTTAGATAAGTCTACTTGAAACGGATTTTAGAAATTTTCTTATAATTTACATTCACTTTCTTATAAATATTTTTAATTTAAGTCACTTATATGAATTTAAAATTATTTAAAAAATATTATTTTATATAAAAAATTCCAAAATTCCAAAAAAATCATAAATAATACGTAGATTAAAAAGTTCTAAAGAGCCATAATCTAATTACTTCAAAATTTAATATAAAAATAAAAATAGGGGTGTTACACTTCATCCCCTTTATCTCTTCATCTTCTCCTGACCTCTACGTTGTCTGTGTCACGTATTCTTCTCCTTGCTTGTGTTTTCGTTTGTCTCTTGATTGTTTCTTGCTTGATCCCCTTCATCTCTACATCATCACTATGTTGGAGACGATTAAGACCTATAAGATGGAACAATGGGCCAACAACAAGACAAAATTGCTAAAGCTCACTAATGATGTCCTTCCAAGGATAAAATAAAGGGTTAACTAATCAAAATCTAATATAAACATGTTCCAAGTTAGGTTAGTTTTGGTCCCTTATGTGTGCAAATTGTTTACATTTTCTAGGATGTTAACCACATTAACCATGATGTTCTCATGTGCAGGTGGTCAGGGGACACTGTATATGAGGTTAACCACATTCACCATGCTGAGAAGTTCATTGTGGATTTGAAGGCCAGGGAATGTAATTACATGAGGTGGATGCTAACAAGAATACCATATAACCATGTAATTAAATGTATGGTACAGGTTAATGAAACTCTAGAGACCTATATCCCAACAATGTATAGAAAACAAGCCTATGCAAACTGTTATAGTCCGGTGATCTTACCCATCATTGGGAAGAATATATGGGAGAAGGTTGAGGCAAATACTGTACAGCCTTCATCATTCAAGAGGCAAGTTGGGAGGCCTAAAAGATCAAGGAACAAGGACCCTGTAACATCCTAAATTTTTGAAAATAAATTTATTAAGGATCAGTGAGGAATTTTCGAGTGAAATTCCGAGTGAATATTGTTGAAAATAAGCTATTCCGAGTGAAATGGTACGATACCGAGTGAAAATAGAAGTAATTCCGAGTGAAAAAGGGCTCAGACTTCGAATGAGCACCTTTCGGGCAAAGACGCTCTTAAATTTTAAGTTTCCGAGTGAAACATGACCGAGAGAGCTACTTCCGAGTGGAGGAAGTTAAAATACTTTCGAGAGTAAGAAGTTAAGATACTTTCGAGTGTATAAAAAATTGAGATACTTTCGAGTGTAGGGAAGTTAAGTTGTTTCCAAGTGGAGCATCTCCGAGTTGTGTGACTTTCCGAGTGAGGTGTCTCCGAGTATGACACTTCCGAGTGGGACGACACCGAGTGAGACGTTTCCAAGTGGGACAACGTCAAGACATTTCTAGTTTCCGAGTGGTGAACCCTTCATTTAATTCGTGCACGGGTGTTTTAAAGAGTTGTTGAGAGCTTGTACTCGGGTTCGTCATAGAGATTGACTTTGACCCCGAGTGATCCTTTCAAATGGAAAGATTCTGAGAGAGGACTGAACCTCGAATCCGAGTACTAATTTCGAATGAAAGACTTCTGAGTGACGTAAGTGAAGGCTTTGACTCAGACAGAAATAAATATAACCGAATAAGTTATTTTTAAAGGTATTTCCGAGTGATATATTTTCGTGTGGGACATTTCCGAGGAAGGAAAGCTGAGTGTTTCATGGGATGAAACCATTCCGAGTGAATTTCTTCCGAATGAAGAAATTCCGAACGGACAGAGGCTATGTTGAATCCTCTCGGAAAGATGTGCCAGAATACTGAAACCGAGTCGGAACATATTGAAACCGAGTCGGAATTAATAATCACTTCAATTATTAGTGCGCAGATTCTTTTCCTGATTTTGCTAAGTGGTGGACCCTTTCCATAATCCTATCCTCTTTAATTTTATTGTTTCATTTTGTCCTTATATTATAAGTGCGTATCAGTGCTCAACCCATTCACTTATTCAATTCGTTTATGTCATTTTCATGAACGAATCCTATTATTAGACTAGCTTGGAATCATATGAGTGTCAACATCACCTTTAATTTTTCCTTATCGATAAAAAGAGAAGACCAATCTTCATTCTTCTCTGGAATGCGAAAACTTGGTAAGAACTTGGAGAAAGAAAGCTGTGGACTATGCAGAACTGAAGTTCCAATCGGAATTTGTGTACGCCTTACTTCCAGAATTGAAGTTTCAGTCGGAAATCGTGTACTGTGGTTGAAATAGCTTGAGGAACTCCTTACTTCCAGGTAGGGGGAGCGTTACATCTTAAATGCATGGTTTATGAACGGATTTGGGATAATATTAAATCTTGAATATGAATATATGTGATATATCTGTGATATTTCCGTTTATATGATATTGATGCTGTTATGTGATTGATGATGATGAACAAATATGAAATATATGATATAGTCTCGAGGATTCCATAAAAAAAACCTTGGGTGGGACTCAAGGCAAAACTCTTGAGCGGGGCTCGGGGTTTAGCCCGTGACACTACCGTTGTCGCTGGGAGTGATTGTGTCACATGAGAGGGCAAACGGTTTGGTACCAGTAAAACAGCCGGATCAGCTGAGAGCTGAGTTATGGCTCGGGGAGCCAGTGTTGCAACACAAATTAAAAGACTTAATAATGGATCCATTTGATTGAATATATATTTACACTGATATGATGATTTGATCGGTTAATATTATAAGATTATATGATGTGTGTATGTTTTTATGAATTGGACTTTAAATCCGATTCAATAACTATCATTTGATATGTTTATGCTCACCCTCTACTGTTGTCATTTTTACAGTGGACATAGGACCCAGCAATAACGTGTGAGATCACTCAGCCGATTGGAGCATTATGTATTTGTGTATTTTACATAATGCACATAGTTGTTTGTAGTTGCCTTGGTCGGCTCCTGTGTATACCGATTGTGAAATAATTGTAAACATTAAATGAGCCGGATGATGTAATACCGACTGCTTTATTATCTTAATTTGAAAATTCTGTTAAAACTTTCTTTTATTTATGAAAAATTTATTTGAAAATTTTGGGTGTTACAGACCCAACAGAAATAGATGACATTAAGATGTCTAGGAAGGGTTTGAAGACTAAGTGTAGTGTTTGTGGAACTATAGGCAACAATAAGGCTACTTGTCCTTCCAAACCACCACTAAAGGATCCCAAGACCTAACAATCTTCCAACAACCAAACCACAGCCCCAACTGAGAATGCTGCCACAACCGCAATCAAAAGAAAACATGCTACTACTGCATATTTAAACCCAATCCAACAAAGGCAAAAGTTAAGACCAAGGAGGAAAAACATTTGAAGCACCATTGTAAACGCCCCGCTTCCCCGGATCCGAATCTGAATCCCGATGTAAAAAAAATAATCACTAGAAATACGAATTTTTCACGGTTTAAAGCCTTGCAATATCCCACTTACACCAAGATTCAAATCACGAAAAACCAGAGGCCATATTTTAAAGAATTAAGAAAGAAGTATGTTGAGAAAAAGTCTGGTTAAAAATATAAGTTTTAAGTCCTGTAGGACCAGACCCCATAATTTATAAATTCCTGAATTTGTTTATATTGTTCATTAAGTATTTCGCTAAAAGAATAAAGTCTGAATTGTTCATAACATTCTTTTAGTGCATAAGTAATTTCAGGATACGAAGATTAGACTGTAAAAACAAAGGGGGTGTGTGTTCTAAAAGTCTGGTAGAACAACAAAAGTCTAATAGAAGCATCCTGATTAAAGAACTCTCCTTCAACGTTCAAAAATTCTATTTTGGTGATGCTTCGGGAGAAATGATCAAATCATATTTGTGTGCTTATCATTAAAGAACAAAAAGAACAAAATCAATATAAGCAGCAGCTATCAACGTACCTACCCCTGTGAATTCTGATCACAAGTCAGAGATCTCATCAGGATGTCTCAGAAAAAAACCTTTCGCTCAATCAAGAATTAGTTCACGAATGGTTTTGTGCATGAAAATGCATGAGAAACCATTCTCGTGAAAATACTGAAATATGATTTAGACCTCTCTCAAGCTTGAATTCAACTTCAAGGTCTGATCTCAAGAAGCTTAAGGCAAAATACCTTTAAAGCTTTGGAAATACGTATATGCATTTGGAATATTGATGGTATGCTTTATAGTGACATTGTTGTTTGGCAAATGTTGTGCCTTGAAATATTGAGAATGTATTTGTGTTCACCACAACTATTGAATGATGATTGTTGAGGTTGATTAAGTATGAATATGGGTGTTGAGCATACCTTGAACGTTGATGAATGTTATTGATGATTGTGATGCCATTGTGGTTGATGCGAGTATAGACTCGTACGTATCAGATGAAATTTGTATTGATTACAAATGTTGTGGATGCCACATTAAAAACTTGGAACAATGGCAATAATCAATGATAATAAAATCCACTAAGAATATGTGGTGAAATTGGTGATGATGATGATTAATGAGTGGCATGATAGGGTGTATAATGTGAGAATGCATTTGATTTGCATTTGCATTGCATCCATGGCATATTGCATAACTGCTAGTGAGGAAATATTAGGGGTTCATCCAGTTGGCCCAGTGGGAGGGTGGCTCTGTGCATGAGCATTATTGATATTACCCTAGTGACTCAATGTGTAAGTCACGAAGCTGCCCATGCTTAGCTGTGGGAGTTACATGTGGTTGACCCTATGGAGGTGGCTCTATGAAGAGCAAGTATTCCCAGTAGTCCTATGGATCACAACTGTCATGTATGATTCATGGTTGGCCCACAACACCATATGTTGTTTATGATGTTTATCGTGGTCATGGTGAAAATGACCGGTGTTACAAGATGGGCGATACAGTTTGGTGCCAGTAAAATATGGTGTTATACATACAAATTATGAGATAAGTGTATATATTTTATTACTGCATTAGGGACATGGTTATGTACTCATGCTTGAACCCACAAACTGGTGTTTTATATTCCCACAGTCGGATCCGCAATTGATATTAACTTTGTTGTGCATGTACATTAGCCTAAAAGCATTTGCGTATAACATGGAGATATGACAAAAGAGGATGAGTTATGTAAAAGATTACCTAAAGACAACAAATAAAATGTGAATACAAAGAAAAGACTTTGTGTATGGATGATGATATTTGTGTTAGCCCAACATGGTGAAGGTCGATGATATGTATGTGTATATACTTTGCTATGAGTTTGATTGATGAACATGATATATATGTATGTTATTGAAATGATGAGATAATGGTGATAATTGATGATTTAATGCAAAATATACATGTTATTGTATGCATATACATATAATCACAAACGTATTCATATTCGTCACTTGGAATGTATAACTCACTCTTCCATATTGTCTATTTTTAGCATTGTGATGCAGGATATGCATGGGGTGAGATGTATCTACTTTGAAAGTATATACGTTTGGTGGAGAAGGTAAATTAGTGGTATAAAAATGCCTTGGCCGGTAATTATTTTGTATAGCATATGATGTTGATATATGCTTGATATGTATTTGAATGGATATGATGTATATTTTGATGGGTCATGTGTGAAAATTAGTTCTTATTATTGAAAAGCTAATTTTTGGTTATGACCTTGACCTTGTTGAAAGATTATTGCAGTACATTGGCAGTATGCCACTTTGATGAATGAATGACGTTATTTAAGGATTATGAGCATTTATAATGTATGTTGGATATTCATATGTAATTAAGATGTTGAAATGTGTGGATATTAGGAAGTGGATAGGCCATATTCCCATTTGATGGCTAAGACCATGTGTAAAGGTTCCCTATAGCTCACAATGTATGTTTATGACTTGTATGTATGGGTGGTTGTGGTCAAATAGGCTTATGTTGTAGATTGGCATGCTTAGTTAGGCTAAAAAGTGCTCGAAATGTCATTTATGCATTTGATGAATTAGAATCAAAAATTGAAGTGTGTGACTTGTTGGATCAAGTCTCAAATGCATGTTTAAATGTAGGCTAAGTGTTAGTTTAGGCCAATTATGCATGAATTGAGTTTTGGCATGTCATGTTGCATGAATTTTCTAATTTTCTGTGCATTTACTGATAATCTTGCTCAAGCGAGAATGAGGAGTATCAGATGTGTGGTCTCTGGCCATTTTTCGCTCAAGCAAGCTTAGCTTCACCCAAGCGAGGGCCAGAGGAATGGAGTCTGTCGTAATCTCGCCCAAGCAAGTGGTAGCTCGCTCAAGCGAGTATATGTGAAATGGTTCTAGAAGTTTTTCACTCAAGCGGGGATGGCTCGCTTAAGCGAAATAACTGGGAATTAGCCACTGGACAATTTTCGCTCAAGCGACTAGGGCTCGCTCAAGTGTGAACTTGGGTCTGATGCTCAATGTTTTCTCGCTCAGGCGAGGTTGAGCCCGTTCAAACTTGTAATCATGGCCTCATTTAAGCGAGTGATGCTTCGCTTAAGCGAGATGCCCTGAATTCAATTTTCTCAATTTCTTTGCTATTTTGGGATTTGGCGTTTTACCCTGTATACATATTCTTCTCCACTGTAAACTCAATCATTTTGTATACACATTGGGGGGATTTATTTATCGATCCAGTTTATTAAATTCAAAAATCTTAATCTTTGGTTTTCTGTGCCTCGGATCTTGATGTAATGTCGAAGGCTTCGAATTTCCTTAAACGTGAAAAACTTACTTGCACTTTTATGGTTTTAATTAACTTAATTACATCGGAATTCGGTTCCAGGAAATCAGGGGTTGGAAAACAACTCCTAAGTCACCAATACACATCAAATACTACTTCTACTAATTTCACCAACTTAGTGCCTTCCTTATTCTCTTAATTTCTCAAATTCCTAACATCAATAATTAGTGTCAACCATTCCAAAATTCATTTTCTTATCCAAATTCATTCTTAAGACAAATGAACTCTCAATTCATCAAATTTTTACAAAAGCTTTAATTTCCTCATGTTAGGGTTTTTAACAAAAATTGTCAAACATCAATTCCAATCATTTCTTTACATCACATTGGCATTTCCAAGACAACAACATCATATTCATATCATCAACAACAACAAAAATTCTCAATGGTCATCTATCCTAGGATTTCGGTTCCATATACATTCATTCATCAAAACAACACTTAAACTTCCACTATAATACTTTAACAACCTCAAAACCACCAAGACAAGTCATAGGTATTATGAAACCTCACCTTTTCTCCAAGCATCAAGAAGCACACAAAAATGAGAGGAAAAGAAGAGGAGATGAGTCAAGTTTTGCTTCAATGTTCCATTGGAGCTTCATGAATCATGAGTTTGTGTTTGATTATTGCAAGAAATGGCTATGGTGAGGTGGTGGATGGTTTTGGACTTTGGGAGATGAAGAAGAAGAAGAAAAATGAAGTGTGGAGGGAGAGTGAAGAGAAGCCACCAAAAAACTAGGAGAAAAATGAAAGAGAAATTGCAAAATTGGTCATTAACCAATAGTCCAAAGGGTGCATCATTTTGCTTTTTCCTTTGGTCAATAAATCCCCATTGTTCAATGGGCAAAAGAGAGTAGAAAAAGATAGGCAAGATACTACGGTCAAATGAGGAGAAGAAAAGGGATTTTGCATTTTCTTTTTAATTCCAGATGGCTCGTATTTTCGTCATTTATTATCATACGTTGTGTACATATATATATATATATATATATATATATATATATATATCTTTAACACCAAAAATTATTTTAATAATACCACCATAACCACAATAATTTTCTCATTATTCTAGATCCATCAAATATCCAATTTGACTTAGTGGGTCTCACACCATCTGTTAAATTAACCGGTTTTAATAAATTTTAATTTATTGATAAATCACAATTGGTGTCCAATTAATTTTCTCACGTATATTGGACCATAAATAAATTTATTTTTCTAGGATGGAATAATATTGTGTTTTGTTCTCTTTTGGTAATGTTTAAACATGGTAAACATTTTTTTATTTTTAATGGCGGAGAGTATATTATAATATTATTTTTATTTTCAATTGTGGTCTACATAATAATTTTATCTCAATTTCACAATTCAAATTAACAATTCAATTTCACCTCTCAATTTAACAATTCAAATTGAAGTGCTCAGATTAACAATTCAATTTCAAATCTCAAATAAACAACTCAAATTCACAACTAAAGTTAACATTTGAAATTAATAATTCAAGTTTACAACTCAAACTAACATCTTACAATAAACACTAAAAGTAAGAACTAAAATTAACAACTAGACTCCACAACCTAAATTTAACCAAACTACACTATCTTACTATGACCAACATAGAAATATCACAAACATATTACATAAGGCCAACAACACACAAAAACAATACATCCATTTGTTCCATTTTGTTGACTCCTTATGAGATTTCTACAATGCGATTATTTTTTCCTTTGTCTGATAATCAACAAATCCTTCTCAGCTTCAGCAACATCTGTGATCCATTAGAATAAATTACAACTCTCATCACCAGCTACACCCTACAAAAACACCATTGACAACATATATTACACAGTGAAAACCGCATCAACTTTTCCACAAGTAAAAAAGTAAAGTAATAATCATGAAATAAATTTACCCGATACTTCCTACAACCCCAGAACTGCCTTCCATAGTTGACCGTTGTTCTTGAGGTTTGAAGCACTACTTTATGGTACCCAACACATTCACAATAAGGAGAAACCGCAAGCGTCGAGTTGCTTCCATTGCTGAACACAGAACCACCTGAGTTGGCCATGAGGGAGGACTATAATTTGGAAGTCACATTGTTAAAGTTTTTGACCAATTTCAACGTAAACATACGAACCCCAAAGCTTTAATGAGGGCTTTAATGGAGGATTGAGGAAATCTTCCATAACTATGTGTTAGCAACGTCTCCAAGCCACGTCAGATTAATCTCAAACGGCGTTAGCTCTGACATGACAGAATGACCAAATTGACACCTTTTTAAAAAGTTAAGGGACCTCTTTGAATTAAAAAAAATGATAGGGGACCAATCTAGGAACAACTTAAGAGATAAGAGACCAAAAGGTATATTTAGCCTTAAATTAAATATATTTTAAATATTTTATTAACAATAATTAAATTAAATTAAATATATTTTTAAATAATTTATTAACAATAATTAAATTAAATTAAATATACTTTTAAATATTTTATTAATAATAATTAAATTAAATCTACTTTTAAATATTTTATTAACAATAATTAAATTAAATATACCTTTTAATATTTTATTCACAATAATTAAATTAAATATACTTTTAAAAGACATTAAAAGGTAACCTTTATATATAAGTATTACCAAGTATATCATGAAAGGGACGTGTAGCCTAGTGTTAATGGTTGTGATGTTTCACTCTTAGAGTTTCATTTTCCTTGCATGATGTGGAACACTTCCTAAACTTGAAAGTCTAGTATTATAGTTAGATTGGTTCCTAAGAAAGAGAAGTGGGTCCAGAGTGACTGCTTAAGTACTAAGTCTTTTCTAGCCAGAACTTTTCACTAACCATTAACAACTCTAGAGTTTCAGTTAGGGTTTCAACCATTTTAAAACTCGGTCATCTAACCTGTTTAGCTTGAAACAAATAACTTACGAGCTTTCTTTTCGCTAAAGTCGGAATAATACACAGACAATCACTTGATGCAAGATGAGTTCATTAATCCTAGCTCACGTCTTATGAAAAATAAGTTTTCCAAAAGAAATCATCTAGGTGATTTAAATGCTCCACAAACTCATTCATGCATACTTCATACATGAAAGCATGTGCATCGTATGAAAATATGTCAAAGAAAATGGTAGAATAGTAGTTTATCACCTAGAAAACAAGCAAGATCAGAAGTGACATGAATACCCACCGAATTAACAAATTTATTCCTTAGTCATAATAATCATTTTAGATCCAAAAGTCATATACTTTTGTAGATTATTTTCATACTAGAAGCAACACAAAAATTAAGTCTTCAAATTCTAAACTTGATATGATTTTGCTTTAGTAAAAGGTAAAATATCATTAGTGAACAGTGAATGAAAGATACCGAAGCCACTTATAGATAGGGTTATAGGATCCCATCTTCCTTCTTCAACTATTTGGTGAATTGCTACATAAAGTTTCTCCAATAAAAAGATAAAGGGGGTAAAAGATCACCTTGTATGAAACCTTTTTTAAGAGCAAAAGGTGCCAACTTCAAACCATTCCATAGCAAACTCAATAGGAAGGATGTCACACAGAACATGATAAGCTTGATAGTAGGAAAACCAAAATCCAAAAGAGTTTGGTGTAAAAACTACCAATCCATGGTGTCATAAGTTTTTTTTTTCCAAATCTAACTTGAATTCCAAAATACATTTCTAACAAAGTACCAAACATCATCCCCATCAACACTTCTTAACTTTTCAATAAACCAAAAGATTTATAGAATTTTATAGAATAAAGAGTATGTGATACCTCTACTTCTAAAAGTATTTCAACCACTCAAATGAACCCATTATTTTCTAGACTTCTAATGCCATAACATCTCCTGTCTAGGATCGAGGTGTATTTTACCAAAGGAAACAAAATCAGCTGAATTCTTTATTTCATGCTAATAAAAAGATCCTAAAATATATACAATTAATGGCATTTTCCCTCAACATCTACATTATTTATTTTTCTCATTGGTTCACATTTTAGAAGTAACTCAATTGTGGCGGCAACGGTCTTATCTTAACTACTTCAATTTTTTATTTTTGAAGAGTAGACTTACGGAGTGTTTGGTTTACAGTTTGAGAAACGGAGTTGAAAAAATGGAAAAATCTAAAGGTTGATATTGATCTTTTACGCCATTCGAGATAATCAAAACTCTGTTAGACCGTAAGATGAATTTTTTTGCTTCATCCCACCTCCGTTGCTTGCAACTCAACGGAGGTACCAAACATGCTCTACTTCAATTCAAAAGAAAAGGTATTCTTGTCAATTCAAAAAGATAAAAAAAGAATATAAATCTCCTACTCTTTTTTAAATTTCCATTAATTAACCTAAACACGGATATTTTCCTTCCAATTTTAATTTATTATTATTTTTCCATTCAATTTATTTCCTTCTATTTATTCTTTTTCATCCAAAGCATGACTCTCACAATACTGATTTTGCAGGAGACATATTTGTTGCCATAAGGAATGAGAGAACAATAAATCCAACTCTCTATGAACACTCCAATTCTACTTTCTAACCTTTTATTATTATTATTATTATTATTATTATTATTATTATTATTATTATTATTATTATTGAAAATATTCTCAAGGTGTCACGATTAACGAACAAAGAACCACTTCTAGTCTTGGAAAAAAATCACTTCTAACTCAACTCTGTCCAAAACAAAATAAGATGCATAAAGTAAAATTCATTATGTAAAAAAAAAGTTGATAAAATTTGACGGAAAAAATAGATCGATCATAAAGGAGATAAAACTAAAGACTAAAAATCACGGAAGAAGACATATAAAAATTGTTGAAGAGTATCTACGTATTGGTGAGCAACCAAAGACCTATTTGATTTTCAGGTTTTCAATTAGGTTAATCAAAGGTAATTATGAATAGGCATAAAATAAAATACAAATACAAAATTAAATTATTATTGCCGCCACATTAAAGAAGAGCAATGGAACAGTTTATGTGATGAGCTAGTTTAGCCCCATATCACAAGACATGAATATTCTTGATAACAATGAAGCAAAGCACAAACCCACATACCAAGTTATGATAAGGAAGATTCAAAAAGAGCTCACACCAGGTAATAAAAGTGAACTTGTGCTTTGCACCAGAATCAAAGTAAACCCAAATAGAAGGGAGAATAATGAAAAGTTGTAATAGCTTCAGTGCCACAGTTCCATGCAACTTACACCTACATAAACCATGATGATGCTTCAATTTCTGTCATCCCTCTAGCTTCAACATTTCCAACATTTGAGTTGGTTACAAATTGCAATACCTTTTATCAATTCCTTTTGTGATCTTCTCCAATGGCCACCTTCATCTTAAGGTCTGATAAAGCAGTCCATGCCTTTGGATGGCTGTGCCTCTTACTCATGGTGCATAAGGGTGCTTCCTATGACTTCATAGTTGGTGGCCAAAAGGGTTGGAGTGTTCCAAGTGATTCCAGTTTCAATCCTTTCAATCAATGGGCTGAAAAGAGCCGTTTTCAAGTAGGAGACTCCCTTGGTGAGTTCTGATTCATTTGAATCATCATCATCTATAATTCTTATTCACAGTTTGAGACATTTATAAAGAGATCTAAATTGAATGGCATGTTCGTACTAGAATTACTGGATCTTTCTATTGGTTATAGAAAAAACTTTTCCTCTTTAATTTATCATTCACATGTTATACAAACTAATTCCGAAAAGAAAAAAACCTTTCTTTCTTCCTTTTTTGTTGGTGGATCAAAAACTCTTCTTTCTTGCTTCTAATTCGAAGTTTTTTATAAGAAGTTCTTGGATGCATGTTCTAGAGCAAAGGAACACTTTTTCAAGGAAGATGCAAACTTGTATTGCAGACCTAAAGGAAATGTTTGTGAGTTGAATTTTAGAGGGAAATAGAGGGAAGAACAAGACTTAGCTTTTCCCTCTTTATTGTCAGTATTTTTTCTCTTTTGTATAACTTTTGCTATCTTTTTTTCTTCCACCCCTACTTTTTCCTTTCTCTTCCCTTCCTCTTTTCTCTATACTCCAAACATATTTTTTATCTTCAAAAAGTATAGATGAAAATGAACAAACTTATAGAAACCTACTGACAAGTTCCTCACACTTGTGGGATTTGAATTGTGACTTGGTGACCACAAATTCAACCCTTGTTGATTCCAAACACATTCTTAAGCTTTTAAGAACAGAATATCAAAATATAACTAAAAAGCAACATAAATAGTATAAAGAGTGAATGATTTTCAAACATTGAATTAAGATTTCAAAATTTCCACATTGAAATTGCAGTGTTCAATTACCAATCCGGGCAAGACTCGGTGCTTTATGTGAAGAGCGAAGACTATGCGAGCTGTAACACTGATTCACCATACGCAAAATATTCTGATGGGCACACAGTGATCAAACTAAATAAATCAGGGCCACACTTCTTCATAAGTGGAAACAAAGATAACTGCAACAAAAATGAGAAGATATCAGTGATTGTTCTTGCTGACAGAAGCAACCGCACCAACCAAACAACCAATGGTTCTCCACCCTCACCACAACCATCATCTCCTTCACCAGCACCAACTCAACAACAGGGTCAATCTCCAACTTCAGACACAAACCAAACACCAAGTCCTGTCAGTGAACATCCCCCTCCCAATGCTGCTTCTTCAGCATTTGTCTCCTTTGCGGGCTCTGTTGGAGCATTCATGGCTTCTGCTCTAATTTTATCTCTCTAAAAAGTTTGTTTGAGTGATTATTGAGTATTTAATTTCTTTTTTGTTTACAATTTTTTCTTTCTGTTCTTTAATTTCTTGCCTATACTTTGAGTTCAGTACTATTGAACTGGTCTTTGGTTCAAAGTTGGGATGCTGTTTGATATTTGTTTGTGAAGATTAAATAATAAGCTGACAATAATTTACCCTTTTGTGTGATGTAAAAATGCTGTACATGTTGACTTGAAATAAAAATCATTTTTTATTTGATTCACCGAGTCCATGTAAGAATGCTCAGTAACAAAAGCATATATTTTTAAGATACATAAAATAAATACGTCCACGAAATTAATGAGCTGTGATTTAATTAACTAGATTATCGCTAAACAATAATACATGTAGTTAACAAAACAAAAATACATCGGGACTAATTTTACGATAAGATTGTATAAAACCGATTAAATTACAGTTACTTTGACAAGAAAATCAATATATTCTCTTACGATAAACATAAACACACACTTTAATACATTATAGGCACAGGCATGAAGATGTCATTATTTCTTTTGAGCAAACTTTGTAAAATCAAACTCGGTCATTAAAATTAATAATTCACTAACTCAACCGTGGTTGAACTATAGTTAAAATTATAAAATATTATATATATATATATATATATATATATTTCATAATACATATATTAAAATAATATGCATTATGTAAAAAAAATGATTGACTAGTAATTAGGTATTTATTTACAATCATTTGATTAAAGTTCAAGTCTCATCTCCGTTTAACCAGACGCCTGATTGATTTTCCAATTGAACCAACAAGTTCAACCTACAATTTTATGAATGATGCGGAGTTGTTGCTCGGTAACTTTCTTTTGTGCCTTAACCCAGTTCAATTGCAAAGTTCACCAAAAAAATTACAAAGTTCACCAAAAAAAATTGCAAAAGAAACAAATAGTCCATTAACCATAATGAGCAACCTTGGAAAATGACCTCCTCAGGGTACTCTTCTGTGTTTTTTGACCAAAAACAAAAGCACCCTTCTGTGTTTAACGAAAAATAATAGTACTCTTCTGTGTTGACCAAACAAAAATTCTGTCTTCAACTCCTAAAATTTGCGTCCAAACTTTACTAGATATAAGGTTTAAAAACCCATCCAAGCTTTGGAACTTTAGGTAGAATCATCATCGTCTAAAATCCGAAAGTTTTATTTTAGAGATTTAAAATCTTCGTCAAAATGTTCGGCGAGCCATAGAACACGTTAACATCTGGAAGGAAAAAAAAGTGCAATTTCATGTTTCTTAAAGTGAACACCTCTATCATTTACCAAGTGCAAATGTTTACTAAGGCTCCATTCACTCGATATTTAATTTTCCTTATAGAAACTATTATAAGTAATTAACAAGGACACTCTTATTGCCAAAGAAAGTAAATAAACTAGCACATCTCTTCTATACTATTGCTTTTTCCCTTTTCTCCTTTGGTAGAAAAAGGGGCTGGAACCACACCAGGTGATCATTTTCGTGTTAAGAACACTGCAAATAGCAAATGACTTGAACAAACTGACTCCTTCGATCAAGGCAATTCATTTTAAGAGTGGCCCGTAACATTACTCAACAAAGGAAACTACTTTGTGCTGAAAGGTGAGTTATCATCACCTTCCATGCAAAATTATTCGTCATCAACCTAGTCAATATAAAGTATCAACTATTTTTCCCCTAAACTTCTACCCACTTCCCCTAATAAATCAATAGGCATAGGTATTCTTTCCTCACTCCTTAGACAGAAATGCAAGAACAAGAATTTAGGAGAGGCAAGTATCAGATGAATTATGCCCGTCTGCAATCCTTATCCTTGTAATGATCATTTTACTGAAATAGCTCCAAAATTATTTTTGTACGATCTAGAGCATAGCTAATTTACCTACAGAGAACAAACTTCTAAAGGAAAATGATATAACAAAATCAGAGGCCCTAGGTTACATAAAATTTTCATCAATCTATCAAAAATTTTTGCCAAGCTCAACTTTTTTCATCATTCTCATAGTGTTGTGAAGAATTGAGTCAAAAATTCCAGCTACCTGAAATCACAAAAAGAAGACTTATCAGAAGTATAAATAAAAAGAAAAATAAAATAAAAGCATAAAACAACACTATCTGAAACAATGGCAAATACAAACCGTGAAAACACCCCCGATAATGGCACAGACATTTGTAAGAAAATGTGAAAAAGACTTCCGGTTTTCTGTTATTAAGACCTGCTGACAAAAACATTGTAAATCTTAATTTACTATGAGCAGTGCACAGATTCATCCAAAACTATAACTTCCATATGCAGACCTGCATGGGGGACAGCTCCAGATGAAACTTCGCAACAGGAATGTCTACACTGTGTGCTACACTGCTGTGCGCTGTGTACTCGTACTCCTCAATTAATTTATACCCTTTTCTAGTCATTACCTCCGTTTTAACTATCTGAATATAATGTTCTATCTGCAGAAAAATGAGTGGTAGGACAGTAAGGCATTCAGAAGAAAAGGACAAAAGTTGAGGCAAAAACTTCACATTGCCCTAAACGTCCATGCTATTCAGTAGCATCCCTTTCATTATGCAATCAAACATTCTGACACCAACCAAACTCATAGCAATGTTAATATAAAAATTAGAAATTTTCACATAAAATATTATACTTACAGTAACATTTGCTTGTAAATCACGAGTATTGATGAATGACCGACCATTCAGCCGGTCATGGCTGCTACCTATGTGTGGTATCAAGCGCTGCACATCACTCATTGCCCTAGGTGTCACTTTCCTTCCAAAAGACAGGTTGTTTATGACATGTGACATGTTCATTTGTGATGCATCAAAGGAATGGGTATCTGATCTAGCTGAGATGATCAAGTTTCCAGGAACCTGCAAGGTGGAAAATAGCTTATATTTCTTTTCAACACCTGTATTTTCTTAAAAAAAAGAATATATATATATAGGAGAAAAAACAAGATGCACATTTAATTTTAGTGATTCTAGCATTAACAAGTGAGGCTTCTACTAAAACAAAAAGAAAAACACAAGGAATTAATTGTATTAGTTACTTCCAAACCAATGTATGACTGACCATCTAAATTCATGGTTACATCTGAAAACAAAGTAGAAATAAAATGGATTTTCTATAAAATTACAGTTGAAGGTTAAACCTTAACCTTATGGGAGTTTACCTTTTTCACACGCACGTATCCCTCTATTCTACATCCACCTGTTGGTGGTGCTGGCCTTTTTGCATTCACTGAAGCATTAGATTTATCCTCCAAAGCTAGCTTTTGAGATTGTGACGGGAGAGATTCCACTAAACTCTCCAAGAACTGCAGGCAGAAAAGTGATGTTTAATTTCAATGAAAAAGCATCAATAAGTCTACTTTAGATTAAAATTTGGTTCAAATTATGCCAATTCAAAATAAATATGATGTGAACCTTGACTAGGCTTTCTGTATCACGATCCCCATAATAAGACTCATGTTCATGATGTCCATGGTCACTTCTGAAATAGGAAAAGTATTCAACAGACTAGATTTAATAACAATTCCACAACTTTAGAAATCCAATCAAGGACTAGCAAGGTACAGTATTCAGGACGTGTTGAGTTTCATAAACATATGATATTGACTACTACAATTTGATCCATGGGGAAGTATTCAACAGACTAGATTTAATAACATTATTCCAGAACTTTAGAAATCCAATCAAGGACTAGCAACGTAGGGTATTCAGGACATGTTGAATTCCATAAACATATGCATTGCCTACTACAATTTGATCCTAGTAACTTCCTCAAACTTAGCTTTAATTACCAAAAAAAATGGTCATCCATATGATTTCTCTTTACATGGTCTGCTAATCCTCAGAAAATACAGCTGTGCCACATTACACAAATGGATTTAGTGAATTCCTCTAGGAATACATCCAATTATCTTCTTTCTCGACCAGAATTATCGAAACAGAACTTTAAAATATAATTATAAAAATGTATCTAAGTTTAAACATGTTTAATTTGTGTAGATTTAGGTATTGGGGGAAGAACGGAAAACATTAATGAGATCTGATGTGATGGCATATTATTTGGGTACAAGAGATATGCCAATGTATATGCCTAAAATACACAGATAAAATAAGGAAATAGGAAATTGGGAAATAACAACCAACGCATAACACTGGAAACATGTCAATAACGGGAATATGAAAATATGATAATAACAAAACAAATTAACTTAATGATATCCATTTTCAAAAAGTATTTTGTAATACCCATTTCCCAATGAAATATATAGTACTTTCCTTTTCCACCTATTCAATCCATCAATGTCATCCTCAAGCTCCACTATTGCTGATTCAAATATTGGCTGGCTATCATCACTAATCACATTCTAGATTTGAGTTTAGGTCCCACTCATTCCCATATTTAATTGAAAAATCAACAGAATTAAACTAGTGTGAAAAGTTAATACAATCACAAAATTGATTAAGTATAACACCATAAAAAGGATAAGCAGGAGAGCACATGTTCATTATTACCCATAAAGCTAAGGTAAAAAATACCCAAAATGCATTAGGGGTGAGCAAGTACTGGATTGGATTGGATTTCACGCAAAAAACAATCCGATCCGATCAAATTTCATTGGATTGGATTGGATTGGATTTGTGTAAATTTTTTTTGAAATCCAATCCGATCCGATCCGATCTAAATTGGTTTGGATTGGATTGGATAATTGGATATCCGATTAAAGAAAATTTATTATATTTTCTATGAAACCACAATATAAAAAAACTTCTAACATCTTAAAGTTCATGTCAAACATCACAATATAGTACTTACTAGTGTTTAATAACACACATAATCAATAAAAATATAAATCAAATCCATTTTAGCAATGCATTTAAATTTAAAATAAAATGAGAACAGTAGTTATGCCATATTTTTTTATTAACGTGGGTGTGGATTAAGTATTTCTATTTTTTAACCTTGGATTGGGTATTCCCTTATTTGCTCTAAAGGGAAAAACATGAGTATGTGAGAAAAAATATTAATATTAATATATATATAATAAATAATATAAAAATAGGTTGGGTACTCATCGAGTACTCGGATTTTTAAATGTCAAATCCGATATCCGATCCGATTATAATTGGATCTTGGTTGGATTGGATTGGATTTGATCCGATGACCAAAAAAATCCAATTTAATTGGATTGGATTGGATAATCGGATTAAACGGGTAAATCCGACCCGCTGCTCAGCCCTAAAATGCATGACCTGTATATTATGAGGTTTTTACAAGGATAATTTAAATGGTATAGTATAATAACATTAAATTAATAATCATATATAATGTAAATATAAATAAATATAAATATATAGTACAAATGATTGTTAATTCAAATATTTAATAAGAGGTACGAGTTCATCACCAAACATCTGTCAGGTTCACCAACTGATTTTACATACAGACATTATTACCTGACATCACTTCCCTTACGAAAGATGCGAATAGATGGATAACCTTGTATGTGATTCCTGGACATTGATAATGAGATATAAATAAATGGCAAAAGAAGCATAGATGGAGAATAACAAGTGTTCAATAACAATAACAACAAACAGACAAAGAAAGTAACAAATAAGGCTGAAGAAAAAATAATTTCATGTGCTCAACTTAAGAAGTATTGAGGGAAGTGCTCAATGGCTAAAAATCCTATTCTATGAACTCTGTTTAAGACAATGAAGATTTGTGACATAATTGAATATCCTTCATTTATTTCCTATTTGCAAGAACAGAAGAGATAGCATGCACAAAAGAAATGAAATCCTTAAAGAAGACATCAACATGAAATTTCTTGTATGTACAATATATGGTGTAAGAACAGACTTTTAGTATCAACTGTTTTAATCTATTAGAAAATGGCAGGCCTAACTCAATAAGCTAACAATTGAGTCAAGGGTTGCCTCAAACCTTATAAGTTGGATATTGATCATATTCTAGTCAATCTGGAATTTATCCCAACATCTTAATACACCCCCCCCCCCCTTTCTCTCACGCTCAAGACTGGACATCTAGAACGTGACGTTTTGCAAGACTGAACATCTACTTGTGGCATAACATTTGGAGTGGTTAGGCTTTGATACGATATTAGAAAATAGCGGGCCTAACTCAACCCAAAAACTAGCTCTAATCCAAAATTGTGGGTTAGATCAAGCTTGAGGCAGCCCTTAACTCTTACGCTAATTTTTGGGTTGAGTTAGGCCCACCATTTCCTAATATGGTATCAGATCCTGACAAGTCCAAATGTTAGGCCACCAACAAATGTCCAGTCCTACAAAACATCATGCTTAATATGTCCATCCTAGGTGTAAGGGGTTAAGATGTTGAGATAAGCCCTACATCAACTAGGCATATGGTCAGTATCCAATTTATAAGGCTTGAGACAACCCTTAACTCATGAGTTAGCTCTTGGGTTAAATTAGGCCCGCCTATTTTCTAATATAGTATTAGATACTAATCCGTCTAGAATGTTGGGCCACCCATAGATGTCTAGTCCTAGACATAAGGAGGTGTGTTGAGATAAGTCTCACATAGGTTAGGAATATGGTCAATATCTAGTTTATAAGGCTTTGGGCAACTCTCAACTCAAAAGCTAGTTTTAGGATTGAGTTAGGTCCGTCATTTTCTAATATACAATCGATGCATTTCTCTTCAAAGACAAAATTTATTTGAAGAGTGGTACGTAAGTATATGCCTATACTTGTGTCACATTTAGTGTACTGTTGTACTAACCTAAGTTAGTACATAATTAGTTAGTAACCTATTCTAGCTAGTTAGTTTCCCTTCTACTCACATATATAAACTCATGTACTCTCTCTCATTGAGTCATCAATATACAGCTTTCAATTGCACCAAACTATCCCTGTCTCTCTCTCTCTTTTACCATGAGCTATAAATCTGGTGGTATGATAATCAGAGCTTGATCAACTTGGTATGGTAATCAGTGCTTGATCGGTCCATTTTTCATGGCTGCTCAACCCACTGCAATGCTGTCGTGGTGCCAACTAATGCGCCTTCACCTTCTCTGGGACCATCTCCAATAAACTTGATGATCGCAATTACCTCATATGGAAACAAGTGGAGCCAGTCTTGCAAGGTCATCATCCCATCACTTTGTGATTAATCCACTTACCTCGGTGAAGTACCTCAGAATCCAATCGTGATGCTAATCGCATCAATGAAGCTTTTTTCTTGGGAACAGCAATATCAACTTCTTGCTTGGCTTCAATCATCTCTCTCGAGATCCTTCTTACCAAGGGTCATTGGTTGCACAAATTCTTGGCAACTCTAGGAAAAGATCCATTCCCATTTTATGCGTATGGTGGATGCTAGGAAATGTTGTCATGAACTCCACAACATAAAAAAAGGCACACAAACCATTTCAAAAGATCTTCACATCAAAGCTCTAATTCATGCCTTAATTTCTATCGGTGGTCCAAATTCCTTCATCCATCACTGAGAGAACTCCACAGCCAAGCCGTGGCGCACCTGCTAGGTCATGTAGTTCATCAGGCCTTGTTTTTAATCCACTTTCTAACTATGTTTGAACCAGGTCAAGTTGTGCTTTAATGGGTCAGTATTATGAGGTTGTGGAGACCTAATTTTAGAGAGACACTTGGGTTTTAGAGTAATCCTAGTTTTTGGATGTTAAGAGAGTCATCCATAGAGGACTCTAAAGAATTGCGAAGAGACGGTGATGGTCCATCGCTTATTTCAAGGTACTATTGATTTTATCTTTGTTTTCCTTTTTGCTCCTTCATGATGGTGAGTGGTATAAGTTTATATGTGACCTCCACCATCATGAGTGAGTAGTCTCTTTTTACTTTTAGGGATGTAAGAGTAATCCATCCAATTAGAGAAACTGTGTAATTTTATGATTTATCAATGATGAATTCATGTTTTGATTATCTTGAGTATTTTGTGCTAGATTTAACTAAGTTCTTGTGAGGAATTGTGACACCTTTACAAAATTAGTTAATATCATAGGATGGTAATGAATTCAAAAAATTTAAACCTTACAGAGAAAATAAACCTAAGCAATTTAACATGCATGAATCACTTCATACTTTATAAATTACTAGTTTCGATAATTGGGATGAAACAATACCTAAGAGTGTTTTCTATAATAAAATTTTACATCATTAAAAGTGCTCTGTATTATTCTGTTCTTATTTTAATTCCTAAAATCACAACCATTGTTTGCTCAAATTAAAGTTTTAAAGACCTAACCAATGCTCAGTGACGCAGTCCCTATGGGATCAATATTACGTGATAAAACTTGTGCGATTGCAGGGCCTATCACTAAACATTCCTACTATCACCAAAAATCTCATGTGTTGGTAAATTTGCCAAGGATAACAGTGTCTATTTCAAATTTCACCCTCACTATTGTTGTGTCAAATCTAAAGTCACTCACCAAACCATCCTTGAAGGTACTCTAAATCAATAATGTCTCCATGTCTTTCCCACACTATTGCAACCTACTGAAGTACTTCCATCTACTGCTACATTTTCAACATCTCCTCAACCTTCACTTCACACAGCTACACATGTACCCACACACTCACAGTTTACACTCTGGCACAACAGATTAGGCCATCCTCACTCTACTGTCCAGAATTATGTAATGAAACTCAATTTACCTACACTAAATAAGGAGACTATAGATTTTTGTATTGCATATGGTAAAGGCAATGCACACACCAGATTCAGTTGGATCTATTTCCTCCGTGTGAAATCTGAAACACTTCAAGCATTCAAGGAAGTTCAAACTCTAGTTGAAAGGCAGTTCGTTAAACGTAACAGCTAATAAAACTAACTGGGGTGGGGAGTTTAGACCCTTTTCTAAGTTCCTCACCAACCTTGGTATCGTTCATCATGTTATGTGTCCTCACTCACCACCAAAACGGTGAAGTGGAGAGGAAACATAGGGATATTGTTGATAAAGTCCTTGCCTTATCCATGCTTTTCACACGATTGTTCACCTCCTTAACCGTGTTCCATCTTCTACTATCAACTTCAACATACCCTACACTATCTTATACAACCAACAACCTGACTTTACCTCCCTTTTTTGGCTGCGTCTGTTTCCATTTTCTTCGCCCATACCACTCACAAATTGGATTACCGGTCAAAAGAATATATCTTCTTAGGATATTCAGCAAATCATAGAGGCTATAAATGCCTGGCCTTAGATGGGCGCACATACATCTCCAAGGACATTTTATTCCATGAAACTCACTTCCCAACTCTCCTTTCTGAACCCTCCACTTCATCTAACACCTCTTCTTCTCCTCTCCAACTTGGTGTCTTACCTTCCATTCAGTCAAACCCTACCCCGAATCAGACATCTTCACCCCCATCACCTTTACAACCTTCTCCTCATATATCTCCCTTACCCCCATCTTTTTCAAGTTCAATACCCCAAGCCTTTCCTTCTGTTGGTTATTCCCATGCCTCGCCTATCTCTAGCTCTCTCCTAGGTACTGCCTCCACCACCATTCAGCCTTGCTCCTTTGGCAACTCCTCATCCAACATCTCCCAACCTCACCCACCTAAATCCATTCATCCTATGCAAACCAAATCCAAGTCTGGAATTGTTAAACCTTGCCTCTGCCCCACATTACTTTTCACCACAACCACTCCAACCAATTACAAACAAGCACTCAATTTTACTCACTAGTTTAATGCCATGAAGGATGAATTTTCAGCTCTTCTACACAATCAGACTTGATCCCTTGTTCCTCTTCCCCAAAGAAGACAAGCTATAAGTTGCAAATGAGTTTTTCGGATAAAAGAAAACCCTGATGGAATAGCTGAACGAGCGGGGCGTGCTTTGGAAGAAGCAATTTGCTACCAAGCTCTATTATTGGGAATAACAAAAACATCTCTGAATACTCAAAGTTTCATATCTGAAGCAAGTTTTCAAGAAACTACGAGAGTTTTGGCAAAAGCCGCTCTCCGGGGTCGTATCGATTGGTTGATAGCAAGTACAAAGCCCAGCTTGTTGCTAAGGGCTTTCATCAGCAATATGGATCCACCTATACCAAAACCTTTTCTCCTGTGGTCAAACCGGTCACCATTCACCAAATTCTAACTGTTGCTCTCACCAATGGTTGGCCAATCCATCAAATAGACGTTAACAACACCTTTCTCAATGGCGTTCTCTCTGAAGTGTATATGGTTCAACCACCAGGCTTTGAAACCAGTGACAAATCATTGGTGTGCCGCCTTCAGCATGCTCTCTATGGCCTCAAACAGGCTCCCAGAGCCTGGTTTGAATGTATCACAGCAGCCATGCTTCAGTTTGGCTTTATTGCTAGCAGTTGTGACCCCAGTCTTTTCTCTCTCCACACTTATGTCCATGTCTACATCAATGATATTATCATCATTGGCTCCTCTTGATCACAGATTCAGCTTCTCATCAACAAACGTAACACAGAATATGCTCTCACGGATCTTGGTCCCTTAGACTATTTCCTTGGTCTTGAAGTTAAAAGAGTCTCACATTAAGTCCTTACTTTTGTGTCAAACCAAATACATCAAGGACCTGCTCAACAAGGATGACTTATTTGATGACTACCGCCTTTTAGGGATCTAGTTAGTAGTCACCATATCTTTTCAAGGACCAATCAGACTGTTTACTAAAAGAAATGGAAATTATAGTTATAAAATTGAAACTCCTTTTTAAAATACCATATGAAGTTCTCAACCAAAAATAGTTATAGGTGAATGTGTAAGAAGGGTGTTAAGATGTCCCCCATTAGCTAGAAATGTGACTAGTATACTCCTTATAACGCCTATGACAACCCTTGACTCATGAGTGGCCTTTTGAGATGAGTTAGGCCTATCATTTCTAATAATGACATATAACGAGAAACTTATTTTCTGATTCATTGTGGTACCATCTCGCTAGACCACTAGACAAGTAGAAATGGAAGAAGAACCACATGAGAGAAGATTTATTAAGAAAAAGAGAAGAATGCAACATAACGATCATACAATTACAACCACGTCTCAACACAAACTCCTATATATCAGTCTCTAGCCAAACTCACTGTACTTGTAGCCTAGTAGATCATTGGCCTTTAACTAAATTTGCTTGTTATAACAAAAAGACCAATTAACCCTCATTTATTCACTTCATATACAAAACAACCCCCCTTTAGTCTTTATTACATATCAGAAAGGTTAATTCACAAATAACCCAAGCTCTACCGTTTCAAAGAAGTACAATGTGAATAAATATGAACTCTTGGTGAGAAAAGAAAATAGCAGGAAAGAGAGAGGAAGAAGAATAAAGAGAATACAATTGTTTCCTTGGGACGATCAAGTAGAATAAAACTGAGGTGAAAGAAAGTAAAGATATATTGCCAAAGGTTCTTAATGTAAGAGAAAAAGAATTTAAAAACATATCCCAAATTTTTCTATGCAATAATTTTTCCCCTTTTTTTTAATCAATACATGCATAAAAAAATTATAAAAACAAATAGTTGAATAAAATAAAATAATGGTATGAAGTAATAGTTAGCAATTTCACCATATTCATATCAACTTATTGTTGGTATAATTTGGGTTAATGAAAAATATAAGTTATCTCAACATCTTAAAGAGTTAGAACTTAGAATAGTCCTATTTTCATTATTATTTTATAAAGTACTCCTGCAGTGTTACTAGCATCGTTTATGCATTTTGGAAAATCTACTCCACCCACAACCTTAATTTTCCACAAGTAATACTTAATACTAATAAATGATGGGCATGGCAAATCAATAAAAGGACCATGTTATCTGTTATTATAAGGGTCAACATGACAATTCTATTTCTCAATACCCATCACATGTCATCCTATTGCACTTGCTACCTGTGACAAGAACAGAATCATCCATGCATATTTCTTCTGAGTTTGTCTCTGGTGTTTCTTACAAACCAAGCAGGATATATGGCAGTTAAAGTTGTTTTTCTTTCCAAGAATGTTATTTCCCTTCCTTTTCTACCAAAATAAACAAAATATATCTTCACCATCTTCTCCACTCCAAGTTAATCAGCTACATAGCCTTTTTAGTGCTATAAGCACTTCTTTTCCAGGAACAATTTTGCAACATTGTCAATGTATGATATAAAGGAAACAATTAAAAATGATAGGAAACCAATTCCATGCAATAATGGATATAAAAAATTATGAATAAGGAAAAATAAGTCAATGGTAAGTAAGAAAGAGGAGTTTTGGCAGGGGGGAGTAAATAAACTAGCAATAGTACCTCTTGCATAAATCTCCTTCTTGAGTGCAATCTACCTTTGATACAAGAATACGTCCGTCCATTTCTGGATCATATCTAAATAAAATGTAATCATACACATTGGACACGGAATTAGTGAAGTTATGATAAAATCACTATCAATTCCACAATCCACGAAGGAGATGAAAGAATCAACCTTCTAAAATGTAATTTCAAGAAGTAGGAGAAAAAATGAGTCAATAGTAAATTACCTCTCTTTCATAATTTTAGCTGCCTTCTCCCATGAAGGTTTCTGAAAGGAATGTGTAAAAGATGATATGAGGTAACAAAT
Source organism: Clitoria ternatea (assembly GCA_037962975.1). Classification (NCBI taxonomy): domain Eukaryota; kingdom Viridiplantae; phylum Streptophyta; class Magnoliopsida; order Fabales; family Fabaceae; genus Clitoria; species Clitoria ternatea. Next base: position 11,087,876 of record CM075676.1, read on the forward strand.
TCAGTATCTGTTACACACACTATCATCCAGTAAAGGAAAAAACTTCTACATAATTCATTCATTGTATCAAAGCAACTGGCTGATTTGACAATCTCATATGGGAAGATGTTATGTGGCTATGACTAGCACCTTTGCATAATGTATTATTTATTATTCAGTATCATGACTTCAGACACACTAGGCACTACTAAATTGTATGTGTAACTAATGGTGAAGATGCAATATGAACTAGAAAGAGCCCTTGCTACTACTAGTGGACTTGTACTGAAAGGGAAACTTCTCTTTCATGAAACAAGACTTTCTTGAAAGGAAACCTATGTAGGAGCAACAAAGAAATCAAGTATCAATCTAATTTTCTGAAGTGAGAAGAGGTAAAGAATCATGATTCACGACAAAATAATTACCAAACGTTGACACCAGGAACACCAAGGTGCATAAAAATTTACAACTGTAACTGGAAACCTGCAAAAGGATTATTAAAAATGGTGTAAACAATGCATATTAAAACAACTCGTGAACTCTCATGTAAAACAGAAAAATTGAATGAAATAATCTCAGAAGTCACCACTTACTGCTGAACATGCTTATCAAAATTCTTTTCTGTGAGTGAAAAAGAACCTTCGACAGATTCTTCGTCTACTTCTTCATCATGCTTGACAGCATTTGCAACTGCTCCTGAATAAAACTCAGCGCCAGTGGGTCTTAAATTTGAATCAATAGAAAACTTACGAACTGTTTTTGTTATATTGAGCCTATTCTGAAAAAAAGAGGCAAAATATTAAGTATAAGGACCAAACATCTAGGAATGAGATAAGGTATCATATCATTAGCAAGTATGAAAAAAAGGAGTGATAAAAACTTACTGTTCCTAGCACATCACTCACATCAACCGACGCAAACTCACATGACAGTGCAGGAAAACTACAAAATAAGTTGTAGCCATCAGCCAGTAACGTAAGAGAGAGGAAGATAAAGATTATAAATAACCATTACATTAACTTAACATACTAAGAAAAATAATACAACAATGGTGTCTAAGCTAAATGAGTTGAGAAGGACTAGAAGCTCTAAGAAAAACCGGTAAGCTGTGAGAGAGGAAGACATTGTCATGTAATGCTTTGACTTCATGTCAATTCAGTATTCACAACCCATCATTACATCAAATATTATTGACTCCCAGCTTTTTAATGATCATTTTGTAAGATCTCCATCACGCCCAAATGGTCTTCCTCCCTTCCTTCAATAAGTGAATTTCAAGCATCTAACTGCCTGTTTGTTTCTCCATTTTGCAACCCGCCAACCTCCGTTCACCAGATGGGAAAACAGTTCCTTTGAGCAAACCTCCAATTACCAACCTTGGAGTATGTGCTAACGTGCTACCAAACAAACAAGCCCTAAATGTCATACTTCAAACCATTTTTTTATGAACTAACTAATACTTTAGCAAACAACATATAATACCCTAACAAGCATGTCTTCATAAAATCTCTATTAGACAATTCTGCATTCCTACTACAAGAGCCGTGAGTTGTAAATAGAAGTAGATAGAAGAAGCTTGCATTCCTAGCTATAAGCCACCAACAATTCAAATATAATAATGGTAAGCAATAGTTAAGACATGAGCACCCACGATCTTCAAAGAATCTTATTTAACCAAAGACTGAGCAAATACCAAAGCATGCTTCTACCTGACATTGAAATCGATACGTAGAAAGTCGCCATCAGAACTCTTGTCAACAATCACAGATGTAGAGGTGCTAACAGACAAATAATTACCTAGTTCCTGAAACAAAGTAGCAAGACAAACATTAAAATAAAACCTAAACAACCAATTTAAACTTCGAAATTTGACAAAACTAAATACAAAATGTTCATAATTTAAGGTATAACAGTATAAGCAGAATAGGACCAATATCAATTTACAATAGAAACATTATTTTAAAAAATTCACAAGCTGTAAACAATGATGAGCTTTCAGCCACTGACCATTCCAAATAAAAACATCATGGAGAGAGCTGCCACAATGGATAACCCCGCTCCTGATAACGAAGCCTCAGTCAAATCTCTTGGGATCTTTCTGTTGACACAAGTCAAACATACATCAAAATTATTTAAAAAAAAAATACGAGCATTCACAAATTATTCGTAAAATTGACATCGTGTGTGGTAGTGTCCATAGTTCAGAAAACTATTGATAATATTTACACAAAATCTCTTCAAATCACAACAGAAAACTCAAAAGTTAGGCAATGGACACGCTCGTTCCGCGCATAAAAGCAGAGTAAATAGCAGTAATCGTGTGGGTCATACGCTGTGCGTTTCGATCCACGGAACTAAAAAAGGAACACGAAAAAGCTGAAGGCAGAAAAGAAGTAGCGTGCACATTGGGGAGTAAAATGAAGCGGAAAAGAAGAAGAGGGAGATTCGGACCTGTAAAAATCAACGGATTTGAGTTTCGTAGCGGAAATCATGGTGGCGAAATGTGGGATTGCAGTGAGAGAGAGAGAGAGAGAAAGGTCTCGGAGGCAATAATAGATTTAGATCGAAGGAGCTTCTTGTTCAGCTGTAGCTACTTCGTCTTCCCCTCTCTCTCACTCTCTTCTGCTGTCAGGAAAATATTGAATTTATTAATTCTTAACAATGAATTATTATGAGTTAGATTCTGGAAAAAAAAAATAAGATTTTTTACACGTTTTTTTTTCACACGTATTTGAATATATTTCATTGATAAAAAAAGAGCTCACTCCAACTCCCAAGGGTGTCTAAATATTTCCATTCACACGTATTTGCATTTTTTTTCCGGTTATTTTCACACGTATTTGAATAAAAATTTTACACTACCTTCTTCACTTTAAGCAAATCTATCTAATTTTATTTATATTAAAAATAATGGTTAAAAATAGTTATTTATATTAATATTACTATATACTACCTCTGTCTATAAATATAAAATTCTTTTACCTAATTCACACATATTAACAAAATTATTTAATTTAGTTAAAATCATTAAATATGTTTGAAATCTATATTAGTTTTTCAAAATTACTCTTAAAGTGATTATCACACATCATTAAAATTTTCTTCACTTGTTCTCTCTTCATTTAGTCCCTTCCTATTTACTACTTAATTATCATTAGAGAAATAAATAATCTAATTGATGTATGTCATTTTTATTATATTGATTTCATAAAAAGTTATACGTTAATAGAGATATTTTGGTTAAAAAATAATTAATGGCGTTATTTGATTTAACTTTCTAAATTATCATTTGTATCATTTATTATATAAAGAATTAGTGGCCTTGGAAATATGTATATATAATGAGGATATATTTTATAAATACATTTAATGACACTGTGAAAATATAATTTTACTTATATTAAGGGGCTAAAAATTTCCACTAAAATTTGTTTATATTTGAAAACAAAGTAATAATAAAGTAGGTTTAGAGAAGTAAGTCCTCGTAAATATTGTTTTGTAACATATCAATCGGTATTTTGTAGCTTGCTTAATATTAATAGTTATAAAACTTGTATAGACCAATTTGGTTGGATTGATAATTGATAATTTGATTAGGTTGAATTTGTTACCGGTCTGTTTATGTATATGAATTAGAGAAAACTGGTGGTTTGATCGGTTATATGAATAACCCAACCGATACTAGTTCAATCGATGGTTCATTAGTTTAACTATTGACCACTACTCAGACCAGTTTAGTATACATAATTGTTATTTATGGATATATAATTTATAATACATATATTAAAATATTAAACTGCCAATTTTATTTATTTTATAAATTTAATTTTAGAAAATTATATACTAAAATATGAGTAAAAATTTGACTCATGGTTGGTTTAAAGTGTATATACTTGATTTCTCCAAGATGGGGTGTTGGGTTTGAACCTCATATAAAGATACATGTAGTTTAAAAAAAACTATAGATAAACATCTCATGTATTAAATAGTATATGTAACAAACATTTAATTAATTATTTAAGTATAATTTTTATTACAAAATATGATTTTAAATATATATTTTTAACATTTAAATATATTACATAAATGTATTAAGTAATATAATTAGGGTTTATTAAATATGTACAATCTTGTACTGGAAAGAAAATAAAAGTGAAATTATTTTATTAAAAAATATATAGGAATTATTTAAAAATCACATATATAATAAGTATTAACGAAATTTTTAAGAAATGTTTTTAAAATTATTTTGTTTTATTTGAATCATATTATTACATAAATAAGAAAGCGGTGGTAGTAGAAAAATAACGAATGATGTAATACCCTCTCCTAATAATAGGAAATGCATCAGTTAAGTCAAGAGAGAGGATCCTTACAGGTTTTGTGAGTTTACTAAAAAGAGTGAACTCACATGATATCTCACTTTCAAATGATGACTCAAGAATATATAACAATAGTTGATTGTGAGTTTAGTATTTTGAAAAGAAAAACTAGTTGAAATTATAACTTTTGTCCTTGCATATGTCTAGAGTCAATTAAATTAAAATGTACACACCGAGATAAGATACAGACTTTAAATTTTTGAACTTCAATTAAATTTTTAAATTCAGCCAAATGAAGCCTAATGCGGTTTTTTTTTTTTTGGTATATGTATAATTAAAGTATTCATCATCCATCATTAACTTTTTTTATTGATTTATAAAAATCTTGATGGATGAGACATAGTACACATAATTTTAAAATTATTTCATACCTAATGCTAGAATCAACCCTTAACACTTGATTAAAAGATGGTGTAACTTCTGCTCAACATACCCTCGAGGTTAAAGCCTAAAGCCAACTGAACTTAAAATTCTACAAAAATTTGGGGTTTTGAAGGCTTTAAACCTTTTTCCTAGGCCTATATTGCATTTGAACTTTTTTCAACTTGTCATAATTCATTACTTTCATCAAGATTATCCAATATAGGGATGGCAAAACGGGTTGGCCTCTCGGGCCCTAGCCCGCCCCGCCAAGTTAAACTGGCTAGAAAACCTGGCCGCCTAGTTTAGTGTTTGGCCCACGGGCTAGCCCACCAAGAGTAAAAAATGACCTTTTAAAAAAAACAATACAAATTACTAACTTATTTTATTATTTAATTATTTAATCATGTAATTAATTCAATTAAACAAATACAAAACATGCCTAAAAATGACAAAGCCAATAAAAAGACAATTTCAAAATCAAATACATCATTGCTATAAAAATTAAAATGACAATAGGTGCTTAAAATGACAAAACTGTTAATTAAAATGAAAAAGTCATTAAAGTTTTTTTCATGCTAATAGAAATAATATAATATAGCAATTCGGTCATGCACCAAAAGAACCAGCACGCCTAATGGAAATACAATTTGTATTAATATGTATAAAATAACATCATTACTATAATTTATTAATGACAAATAATGACAAAAAAAATTAGTAAGTATAATCGTATTATCGGATAATTAAAAAATTTTAATTTTTAACTATTAAATTATTAATATTAACTGAAACATGATAATAATAATAATAATAATAATAATAATAATAATAATAATATGTAAATATATATATATAGGTGAGGGCCTGACGAGCTGACCTGCCCCGCCAACTCGTTGGCCTATCAGGCTAGCGGGCCAGACGGGCCAGGCCATGACGGGACAACGGGTTTAAAAATTATGTTCGCCTTGCCTAATTTGGCAAGCTCGGGCCTGACCCGTTTTGTCATCCCTAATCCAATATGAGTTGAGTAACCTATTTTAACTTTTGATAAATCTCAAATCTTCTATAATTTTATTTAGATTATCGATGTAAGATTTTTTTTATGAGTTTGTTTAACCAATGCAACCTTGCATAGGATAAAAGATCAAAAACATAAGTTTTTTTATTGAAAATTATGTAGAAATTGATTAGAAATCTGACTGGATAAATATTATAATGATGCTTTTTAGTGTAAACATTTTTTAAAAAATTTCTTATGACGTGTAATGTTGCATGATACACTCCCAAAATGTAAACTTTTTAGGGCTAGTTTAGTTAATTGTTCTAGAATAAATCTTAGGATATATTTGGTTTTTAGTTAGTTTTCCTTTCTTTTTACATTTATGATCAAAAGAGGGAATCCATCATTAAAAAGTCTGACTTGAGCTTTGCAGCATATCTCAAAATAAGCCTGCCTGGGACAAATACAGCTTGAGTACAAGTCTGACCTAAGAGGAGTCTATTACGAGAATAATGCTCTAGAGGAAGTCTGATTCAGTTATGCCCATCCAGACTCTTAGATTGGCGAGTTATACACCTTCTCAAGGAATCAACACACATATTTGTTTCAACACCAGACCCTAGACTCTTGAAGCTCAAGAACGTTACTTCTATTCCCTCACATTAAACAACATCAAGGCTATTTTGGAAGATGTTATGAATTGAGTTTTGATCAAGAAACACTGTGCCTATCGCTAATCAGGAAAGAGGACAAACTTGTGCAAGAACCAAAGCTAGCATGGGAAGAAACCAATCATTTCAGAAAAGCTAATGAAAATTAGTACCCTATGTCAAAAAGCTTTTAGAAGGTCAACCCTGTATGTTCTACATGTTTTAGTTGAAACAAGAATGCCTACAGAAGGTCTTTTGCTCTGAAGCACTCAAGGAACATCATTTCAGTGCAAGCTCTAAAGCTCCTTGTTCCATACCTTTTGTCCTCATCTTAGCTTTAAGGATCATTACTCACAATGGCTATCTCTCTTCAAAGGATTCATAACGGTCACTTGCTTGGCCTATAAATACGAAGAAAATTCAAACCTTGAAAAAGTTCACGATTCTGAAATCAAAAACAATAAAGCTTTTCTTTACTCTTTCAAGCTCTCTATCTAAGCTTTCTTCTCTAAAGCAAATATTTTCTTTATTGTTCTACTCCTAGTAGACCTTAGTATTTGAATTTTATACTTAGTGTATCAACTCTTTATCTTATATCTTTTATACATTAGGTTCTCAGAAACACAAACTCTCTTTCAAATCTTTATTTGTGTAAAAGTCTAGTGTGTTGACAGCCTTAGTTTCTATGGGAAATAATTGTTTGGCCTGAAAAGGCTTTTAAAAAATACTTGGGTTTAAGTCAGAGTGACTTGTTGAAACAATACTTGGGATTAAGCCAGGAGTGGCTGGAGTCAAAAATATTTGTGGCACAATCTGTGCTGGTGTTGTGTAAAAAGTGTTTTTACATAGTGAAAATCATTCAAGTCTAAAGGTACTTGACGTATCTTTTGCATTGGAAGTGAACCAATATAAATCCTTTATGTTTAATCTCTTTATCCCTGATCTTATAAAGTATGATTCAAAAGTCTGCTTGATTCACGTTCAAAAATTTTTAAGTTCCACGTAAAAAGAGTCTAAGACTTATTCAACCCCCTTTTAAGTTTGATTCTGAATCATCAATTGGTATTAGAGATTGTCCTTTAGGGTTGATTGCAACACCCTCACTTAACAAGGACAATCCTATAACTGATTCATCTTACTTAACTAAGAGGTTACAAGTTTTTAGAAAAGGTGAGGAAATTTTTTTGTACAAATAAAATAAGGGTGGATCAATGGAAACAAGTATTACATAATTTTCAAAGCTATTCGTAAATTGTAAGTAATTGTACTCTTAATAGAACGGGGCACACAGACTCCCTTATATGTACAGTCATCCATTGTCTATTATTTAATCAACTATATATATATATATATATATATATATATATATATATATATCCTACATTATATTTGGACTTTGGGGTTGAGGATTCCTCTTGTCGCTCAGCCGATTGGATCTATCTCACTGCTGGTCTTTAGGATCCAACCCACAAATCTCTTAATCTTCTAATAATATTAAACAAAAGGAGTGAGTATACACTCAAGCCTTTGAGGGTTACCACTAAGGGTTGGTTGTGGTTTGATTGATGGTTATTTTGGTGATGATGGTGGTTGATTTGGTGGGGGTGAGATATGGATGATAAAGGGTGGTGAAAGGTATACCTAGCAATTATGATGAGAGACCCTAAACAGATTGGGCTTTATCGAGTTACAGGCTACATAGGGCCAGACCAAAAAAGGCTTGTATAATTTGGGCCTTAAAATTAGAGGTCCTAGCCTGACCCTCAACGGGTTACGGGCTTGATCGGGCAGCCTATTTTTTTAAAAAAAAGTTAAAAAATTGATTTATAAAAAAATGAATTACAAAAAACTGAACAAACTTAGTAGAATATTTCTAAAACTACATTTGTAAAAAAATGTATGCTATTGAAATTAATTACGTGTTACTAGACAAATAATGTTATAAAATCAATAACTTTTCTTATAAAAAAATGTTTGTTGTTGTACTACAATTAAAAATTAAAATGAATGATACATTAGCTACTAAGTTACTGATAATACTAACACACAAATACTATAAAATCAACAAGATTTCTTGAAAAAACCTGGTTGTAAAAACACAAACTAATAAATAGAACTTCTCATATTGCTAGAATAAATAATAAATTACATAACAATCCTTTCATAACAAAAGTTCAAAACATCAATCCATAACAGTTCATAACTAAAGTCTACAAATTTTAAAAAGAATCATAGTCTATTACACTTCAAAAAATTAGTCCATAAAACAAAAGCCTATAAAATCAATCTACAAAAATCCATAAAGTTGACGTATAAAAGTTCATAAAAACTAAAATAAAAAAAATAATTTTTAAAAAAAAAGGATTCGGGCCACCCGACCCATGCGGACCGGCCGACACTCAACCCATTTTTTCAAGCTTTTTTGTCATCAAATTTTTTTCTAATTATTAACGTTGAATTTATTTTTAAGGCCCACGCATTATGTTTTTTACAATGGGTTTAGGTCGGCTCATGCGGGCGGCCCATTTTGCCAGCTCTAGTGAAAGATAGTGAAACCGTGATGATGGTGATAAAGGATGGGTGGATGGATAATGGTGGATGGGTTATAATGGTTTTGATTTTTTGAAGAAAAGGAACAAATAATAATAGTAAAAGAAATGAAGAACTAACAACAACTAGGAAAAAAACAAGCAAGAAAAAAAAGACAAAAATGAGATTAACAAAAAAAAGAACTTACCTGTTTCTATTTCTCTTATGGTGGTTTGGTCTTCTCCTTGAAATATTAACGGTGACCTGCTCCCTCTTCCCAAAACTCAGAATTCCCCATGCGGTATTTATAGGAAAATTCCATTAGAATCCAATCCACCTATGATTTTATTTTAAAAAATAACCATACCTCTTCCATTTAAAAAGATAACTAACCATTCTTTCATTATTCTAATAAATAAGAGAATCAAAAAGACTAGCAGAAAAAAAGAAAAAGAAGTAAAATAATAAAAATGATAACAAAATAAAATAAAATAATTATAAAACATAATAAATAAATAAATAATAATTATAAAAGTAAAAAAATGATGCCCTCACAAAAACGAATGTCAAACAATTAAAAAAACATATGAAGATGACATACGATCCATCATAAATAACTTGAACTAGAGAGAAAAGTTACTTAAAATTTGATAAAGTAAAGAGTAATAATAAGGAAATATAAGACCCGGACTCTCGGGATCCTAACTCTTTTTGCATGCTTAGCTATTCTTATTCTTGAACAGGGTAGTTAGTTGCAACTTGTTAGGTGATATGATTGGCTCACTAAACGTGACAATTGGACTAGATACAATGTCTATTTGGTTTACAGTTGGAGAAACAAAGTTATGAAAATAGAAAAATCTAAAGACTAATATTGATCTTTCATGTTGTTTGAAATAATTAAAATTTAATTTAATCATAGGATCCTTATTTTGGTTGGTCAAATCGAGACTTGACTAACTCCAACCGGGAACCAAACAACCCCAAAGTAGCCAGGGTAAATGAATTTGCCCTACTTTTCCTGTTATCCTTCTGCAGCAATGACCATAATGATGCTCCTAATTGAAGGTTGAACACTCATTCATGTCCAAGTGCCAAATATTTCTTAAAATCACAGCCAATAAATTGGCATTTGAAACTGTGAAGGTCTGTGACTTTAAAAGTCTAGTATGTTGCTTCTGTAAGGTCTGGACCCTTGGGTCTGTACGCAGACTTATCTTGATTCAATTGTGTTTCTGTTTCTATGTAACTACTTTGTTTTATAGAGGTTGTTAGACATTGTTTCTTATAAATATGGTCCTTGGGTGATTGTGTAAAGGGATTGAAAAATCTCTAAGTTTGAGTATTGGTTAACTTTGTAACTGTCTGTAATCTCTTCATCATAATTCAATTTTGCTGCTTTTCCCGTGGATGTAGGCTTATTTGGCTAAACCACGTAAACTGTTTATGTTAATCTTTTATTCCCTTTTATCTTTTATGTTTAATTGCTAATTCTGCATTGGGTTTTAGAGTACTCTGTTTTACATTCCAGAATTTCTTTCTCTGGTATTTCTTTGTTCTTGTGCTTTCTTTGTATTTCTTGTGATTAGACTATCCTATTAGAACCAACAAAAACATAGGCCCTAGAGCCTTTGAGAAAAGGAAAAGGGTTTGGTTATGTCTACCTTCACTCTAGGTAGCATAAAGTAGCATTAGATATCAAGATTACATTGTTTATACGTCCCATATAACAATCAATTTCTCAATGCAACATTAAAGTTTGGGTGGGATGACTTTCATATAAACTCTTATTAAGTTCCATGTAACAGAGTAAAATATTGTATGAGACATTCTAAAATTATACTAACATTTTACATAAAAAATATTTTTTAAATGTTTTTTCCATTTATAAAATAATATTAAACCAATTAAAATTAAAATTCAATCTACTAAATATACCAACTGACTATAATAAATTCTAATCAAGATTAATCAATTCTAATTAATATAAATACATAATTAATATTTAAAATTTAATTAATTTATGTAAATTACAATTAATACAAATAATAATTAATATAAAATGTAATAAATTATAATTATAAATACAAATATTTAAAACACATAATATAAATACATAATTAATATATAAAATTTAACATTTATCTTTTGTTTCTATCTTATTATAACACTTCTTATTACCGAGTAGTATGATGGTCAAAACGAAAACCACATATATCATATTTCAAACCAACTCTAATTGGTTGAATTCTTCCATATTTGTCTCCCAACTCATGTATTAGACCAATCATATGCACTATTTTTGTTTATTATTTTGGTTCTCATTTTTCCAACTTGTAAGCAAAATCATTCACCTTAATAAGTAAACGGAAGAGAATCTCCTATCTTAGTAAGAAACTTCAATTTAGACATTACCAAATTATAAGTTATCATACACAAAAACTTGCAAAAAAATGGAGAGAGAGACATGACCAAATTATAAGCCATCATATACAAAAAATTACAAACGGAAAATAAAATAAAAAAATGGAGAGAGAGAGAGAAGTCAATTTGATTTGTGTAAATTTACGCATTAAACGGTGAATGTTGTCATTCGTGAGGTTGTGTCCAAATTATAAGTTATCATACACAAAAACTTGCAAAAAACTGGAGAGAGAGAGACATGACCAAATTATAAGCCATCATATACAAAAAATTACAAACGGAAAATAAAATAAAAAATGGAGAGAGAGAGAAGTCAATTTGATTTGTGTAAATTTATGCATTAAACGGTGAATGTTGTCGTTCGTGAGGTTGTGTCCAAATTATAAGCCAAATTATAAGTTATCATACACAAAAACTTGCAAAAAAATGGAGAGAGAGAGAGAGAGACATGACCAAATTATAAGCCATCATATACAAAAAATTACAAATGGAAAATAAAATAAAAAATGGAGAGAGAGAAGTTAATTTGATTTGTGTAAATTTACGCATTAAACGGCGAATGTTGTCGTTCGTGAGGTTGTGTCCAAATTATAAGTTATCATACACAAAAACTTGTAAAAAAATGGAGAGAGAGAGAGAGACATGACCAAATTATAAGCCATCATATACAAAAAATTACAAACGGAAAATAAAATAAAAAATGGAGAGAGAGAAGTCAATTTGATTTGTGTAAATTTACGCATTAAACGGCGAATGTTGTCGTTCGTGAGGTTGTGTCCAAATTATAAGTTATCATACACAAAAACTTGCTAAAAAAATGGGTGGAGAGAGAGAGACATGACCAAATTATAAGCCATCATATACAAAAAATTACAAACGGAAAATAACATAAAAAATGGGGAGAGAGAGAAGTCAATTTAATTTGTGTAAATTTACGCATTAAACGGCGAATGTTGTCGTTCGTGAGGTTGTGAATCATTTTTGACAGAGTATTAGGACTTTCCTTCCTCAAACACAATCACCATTGTTAACCTTACAACCATAACTATAAAATGCAAAAATAATGGTTTTTTAAAAAAGCTTTTTTTGTTTTGTTTGGCCTTGAGCTTGGTCTCCCCCATTGAACCTCGGTTGGATCCCCTTTGAATTCTTTACCAAACAATTCTTTTGTAGGTTCGTTTGATCATTCCAAAGGGGTCCAGCTCCTGGTTGCAGGAAAGGATATTCATATAAGAATCATTACATTAATTTGCTCTTTTTTTTCTTCAAGAAACTTTTGCTAATTTGGGATGTGGAGGGATCCTGGAGCTCCTGCTGATTCTTTCTATGAAACCCGCCCTGAGTGCACTGATGTTCCCAAGTCAAAATTTAGAATCAAGGTACTCTTCACTTTCATATATATACATATACGATGTATCACATAAGAAACATTTTTTTTTATGCGAGAATTAGAGGAGTAAATATATATATATATATATATATATATATATAGAATGTGTATATATTTATGTATATAAAAGGAAATTAATGTTAATCTTTTGTGATAAATGCATTTGATTATTAGTTTGAAATTGGTTCTACGAATGGATTGATCATCTATATTGACTTTTTTTAGTTTATCGTTAATTTCTACAGTGATTATGTTTTTCAATCTTGCTATTGAGTTTGAGAGGTTGATTGACTAGATGAGGTTTTGTTTAAATGGAAGATAAAAAGCCTTGTGAATTTTATTGAATTTTGAAGCTTATATATATGAATATATTTTAAACGAGTTAATCTGAATAAAATGATAAACAGTAGTTTCGATGACGATGTTATTCTAAAAGAAAAATAAATATTTGTATCTATTGTTTTAAGGATATATAGCTCTATTATAATCTTTGGATAATATTATGAATTGCACTTGGTGGTTTATGATGAATCTTGACATTTTTCTAAATTACATTGCCTAATTAGATAGTCTACTTTTATATATAATACAAGAACAATCCCATGCCTTCAGTTGAAAACTTCATATTAGTTTTGATTTTAAGTCTTGTATAATGTTATTTAAAGTTAAAATTTCTTGTTACATGTTTAGGCTGGAAAAACACTAAGTGCAAGAAAGTGGCACGATGCATTCTCTCCAGAAGGGAATTTGGATATAGGCAAGACTCTAGGCCGAATTCATCGTGGGGTAATTGTATTTTTTACATTTAGAATGCTTTCTCATTATGGTTTATAAATTAAAATTTATTTCCTATCGCAGTTCATTTATTACATGGGAACTAGATGCATTAGAAATCTTTATAGTTCCGGTAAAACTTAAGGAAATATGTGTCATGTAACAAAAGATGGATTAGACGAATGCAAAGGAGTTAGAACTTAATAGGTCTTATATTTGGGTTTGTTTTGGTTTTCTTTATAACATTAGCCCTTTTTTATTATCTTAGTAGACATTTCAATGCATATAGATGTTTATGCACACACCCATGTAGCATGTTTAAATCAAGCATGTGATCATTTCTCTCACTTTATTAAATATTTCAAATTAGGGAATTCATCCATCAATTAGAGGAGAAGTTTGGGAATTTCTACTTGGTTGCTATGAGCCCAAGAGTACATTTGAAGAAAGAGATGAGATAAGGCAGCGTCGAAGGTAAACATGTTTTATTCCTTTGTACATTTAAGGTGCACTATAATATCAGAAGGCCCATGTATTCTTTGAAAATAGAAGCAAAATGGCTAATGCAACTAGTGGCTTGATATCAAACCTCCATCATATAGGGATAATGCATAAAATTATTTTATAATTCAAGAAAATGTATTTTAAATTCTAAATTTAGTTTATAATTAGTTGTATATATTTTATGTTTATATTATATCAGGGAACAATATGCTACATGGAAGGAAGAATGTCGTCAATTATTTCCTCTTGTAGGAAGTGGTAGATTTATAACAGCACCTGTAATTACTGAAGATGGTACACCGATTCAAGATCCATTGGTTTTATTAGAAAATAATCCAGATAATGGAGTGATTGTTCCTGAAGAAGCTACCAGTGGTGTCAGTGAAGCTGCAAAGAACCTAGAAAGAGTCACAGACAAGAATGTAATTCAGTGGATGTTAACACTCCATCAAATAGGCATGTGATTGATTTTTGTTCTCTTCGCATCATTCTATGTTTCTCCTATTAAATATTTTCTATAATCTTAGGGTTTTGTTAAATTATATAAGCCCCTAAAAATTATAATATAAAAATTGCATTAAAAAATCAAAATATGTAATACAATTTCTAAATAAAGAGTTACCGCTTTTAGCAGCTTTGGACTGAGCTTAACAAAAAGTCTTAACCTTAGAGCCTATTTATTTTCCATACTGGTGAAAACTAATGAAGAGAATCAGAAAGCATTATACAGAGTTTTATCTAAGGATAGCAAAGTTGCTTATAATCTTGTAAGTTGTTTACATTAGTAATCCTTTTTGAACTTTAAATCCCTTAGTACTACATTTAGTTTCTCATTTAAGTAGAAACACACGTTTGAGGACATGCACACAACCTTAACTATTTTTTTATTGTTGTCTCACTCTACCTATATTATTTTATCACTCACTGTGTTTTGTATAATGATAATAAGTTCTCTGTGACATATTCAAACATATTATCATTGCTCACATTTAAAACACATTCTTCATGCATGCTGCATGGTTTCTTAAAGTAATTTCCAGTTACGTGTTTATGTTCAAATTATACATTAATAAAGATTGTGATTCAAACAGATTTTGGTGTAGAACTCTTTTACTTTCAAATTGATTTCTTGAAATGGGTAAAGATGGGCTAACATTGGTGTTCTTAAAGGTTTTAATATGCAGAAAGATAAAAATATATCCCCATATACTGTGCATGAAAAATAGTCCTAATTCTTGCACATGACACGTATTTCAGGTCTTGATGTAATTCGCACAGATAGGACGCTTGTTTTTTATGAGAAGAAAGAGAACTTGTCAAAACTATGGGATATTCTTGCTGTTTATGCTCGGCTAGATACTGATGTTGGCTATTGTCAAGGTAGGTCTTAAAATAAGCTAATATTTTGCACTTCCTTGTTAAAACATACTAATTGAACAATATTATACTTAGAAAATCCTTACTAATTTCAGTTGGTATTTTGTTAAAGCATGGTTGGTTTTGAAACATAGGATGTACATTTGTTTAAGCTTAGTTTTAAGTGTTTTTTTAGAAAAATGTTTTTTTATAATTATTTTTTTAATAAGCAGATTAAAATTACATTTCAAAATAAGTTAAAATAAGTGTTTTTTAATTTAAAAAACACTTATATCTTAAAATAAGTTTAAACAAACGAGCCCAACAAACCTATCTTCATTTGTAAAAGTTAGGGTCACTTTTTAAAATATATATATATAGTTAATTCTTTCTTATTTGGTTTAAATTATTTTTGTTCAATATAATATAAATAAATAAATGGTTAACCATATCATCATATAGTTTAAACTTTTAGGAGTAGGTCTAAATGAAATAATTATCAGATGAATAAATTTTCAACCCTTGTCAATCTTATGATTCATTATTGAATAGATTAGAGAATATAATAGGTGTTGATGTTATTCAATTTTAAAGAGTAAAATTTCTGCTTGAAATCATATGAGATATAAACTATTCCATGATTTTATAGAATCATATATATATATATATATATATATATATATATATATATATGGTTTTAGCATAATTATAAGGTATACAATAGACAAATTTGAGCTAAAAGAGAAACTATAAAAGAAAACTAGCATGTCTTTTATTGGAAAAATAGAAAATAAAGGTGTAACTTAATTTGGTTTTACGCATAATTTTTTTCAATAAACAAATAAATGCTATGTTTTTTTTTATGAAGAATTATTTTAGTTTCTAATTTGTACAATAACTTACAAAAACTTCATTTTTTTTATTAATTGATTTTAAGGATTCACACGTATAAGATGGCAACAATATTTTACTTCTATTATTTCATACAAATATTTGCAAAAAAAAAAAGAAACATAATGAAATGCAGTAAGATTTTGTGATTATTTGTTAAGAGAATAATCAAATTGAGTAAACCCTAAATATAATAATTGTTTTTAACTAATGGAAGTTTGGTTTGTGATTATAATGTTCATATATAGGAATGAGTGACCTATGCTCTCCAATGATAATGCTTCTTAATGATGAAGCTGATGCATTTTGGTGCTTTGAGCGTCTGATGCGTAGATTGGTAAATTTTATATAACCTTTATTATTGCAAAACCATTATATACCTTCAGTTTCTTATTGCCTATTCAAAACAAATGGATTGAAGCCAAATTTGAAAATCAACTTCCATGTTATAAATTACTTTTTTTCAAATACATTATTCTAACACAATGATAAGAAATAAAAAAGTTTTTATTAGAAATTTGAAAATTATAAGAGATTATGTTAATGTTAAATCTAGCTTAAAACTTTGTCCTTTTTAATGTCTTATTTTATGGAATGTTAGGATTTTTGTTTTAAAAATATGTAATGATTAATTTAAGGAAAGAAAGTGAAAGTGTATGTTTTAAAAAAGGAAGCTAGAAATTTTAAAATAACAATACACAACGAGGTCCTTTCTATAACCCTCATTGTAACTTTTTGACAACACATATCTTTATTAAATATATTTTTCTCTCTATTAATATAAAGACTGTAATACAATATGTCTTATAAAAAACATCAGAAAAAGTAAGTTTCTTACGATTTTGCTTATTTTCTTGAAGCGAGGAAATTTTAGATGCACTGATAGCTCAGTTGGGGTTGAGACTCAACTAACTAATTTGGCTGCAATTACTCAAGTAATTGATCCCAAACTTCACGAACATATAGGTATTCTCCACCAGTTTTGTTTACTTACATTAGGATTATGGTTGATCCAATCAGAAAATAAAGTATTTCTTCTTTTTTACCTTGAATCACAGAACAACTTGGTGGAGGTGACTATTTGTTTGCTTTTCGGATGCTAATGGTTTTGTTTCGTCGAGAATTCTCATTTTGTGATTCGTTGTACCTTTGGGAGGTTAGCTTTCCTCTTTTATATTGATTTCTTCCATATATCTTGAGTAAAATACCTTTAAATGACTTGTTACTTGTAAAAATGTATACCCTTCAGATGAGTATATGAATATGTATATATCTTTTTATCTGAGACATTTTTATCTTATCCCTATAAAAATTTATAGTGTTACAATTCATTAATATATAGTTAATCATACATTTAAGGTTCCTCCCTTGCAAGGTCATAAGTTGTGAATCTTTGTAATTAATAAACAGATGATGTGGGCTCTGGAATATGATCCTGACTTGTTCTGGATGTATGAGGAAGCTGATGAAAAATCTGAGGAATCAAAGGGGAGATTAAAGTCAATTCGTCATTATGGGAAGTTTGAAAGAGAAAACATGAAAAGTGGAGCAAAAACTGGTGAAGAACCTCCTCTTCCCATATCAGTTTTCCTTGTTGCTAGTGTCTTGAAAGAAAAAAGCGCAGTATTACTCCAACAAGCCCGGGGCTTGGATGATGTTGTCAAGGTTTGTCTTATTTTTTGAACAATCTATATATATATTGATAGAGTTAATCTATTTATTTTTATTTCATCAATTCCCTTTAGATATTGAATGATGTAAATGGAAATCTTGATGCCAAAAAAGCTTGCATGGCGGCACTAAAGCTTCACAAGAAATATTTGAAAAAGGTACGTACTACTACCATATATCTCTATGTCTCTCGTTTCTTTTGGCAGAGGGAAAGCAAGCTACTTGTGAGAAAATGATTCATTAAAATTGTTGATCCCTCAAGACCAATTGAATACTATTGTAACCATATTGACAATATGTTGGGTCTATAATGACATATACAATTGGATTCTAATATTAGAAATATGCAATTAATAATAATCAAAGTTGATGGGTAAAATGGTTTTTTGTAAAATGCATAGATTTAGAGCCTAAAAATAAAACCTGAATCAAAATCGGGTTTTTTAAAATCCGGTTCATGAAAGCCCCTAGTTAGTTTGGTTTTTTTGCCGAACTAACCTATAGATGGCTTGTAATGTTTTTTTATTATAGTTTTGTAGACCAACATGAAAAAAAACTATTTTCTATATATTTTTTACTTGAATTAGATTTTGTAATTGATTTAGAATATATAAAATTTGTGTATCTTTTTAGTGGTTGTATTTTTCTATAGTTTTTTTTTACAAAAAAAGTAAAAAAAAACAATGTATGTTTACTAAAAGCCCTAGAAGTCTATCAAGCTTGCTGGGTCTATATGAGTCAGGCTCATACCTTAAAATTAAAGTCCAGATTCAAAGCGAACATTTTTAGTTTAGCCTTAAAAAAACTCAAAGCTTTCATAACCGATCAGAATAGTTTGGTTTCACATAACCATTTTTAAAGGTCATATGCATTTCGATATCTTAATTTTGCCAAAAACAAAATAAAATCTGATGAGCAATGTGCATTAATCATGTTTGTTACAATAATAGTGTTCTTACATGAGTAACTCTTGAGTCCAAAGTCAAGTTAGGAGGTGTTTGGTTTACAGTTTGGGAAACGGAGTTGAGTTGAAGTGAAAAATTTAAAAATTAATATTAATTCTTCACGTCGTTCGAGACAATCAAAACTCCGTTGACCCGT
Organism: Clitoria ternatea; assembly: GCA_037962975.1. Classification (NCBI taxonomy): domain Eukaryota; kingdom Viridiplantae; phylum Streptophyta; class Magnoliopsida; order Fabales; family Fabaceae; genus Clitoria; species Clitoria ternatea. The sequence goes on from CM075676.1 coordinate 11,106,890, forward strand.
AGGATCAAAAATCTCCTACAACTCAACGGAACTGAACGGAGCTTTTTTTCGTTTCCGTCTACCACCAAACGTACTCTTAGCATGAATGATCACATTGGGCTATTTGGTCCTATATAGTGTCCAAATTTTATGTAGCCTGATATTTCTTTCTAAATCCTCCGAATTATTAGGCTAGCTCATTACATAAAAAGAAAACGCAAAAACTTAACTAGGAAATTAACTATGTTGGTATGAAAGGGTGTATAGTAAAGTCAAAATTTGTTTGACTATTTAATATATTTATGCATAGTTTTATATGTAACACGTTACCTTTTTCTTCTCAATTTTATTTCTTTTCTATTTAATATGTTCATGATTATTGCAGGCCAAGAAACCCTAACATCAAACATAGTTCACGGTTCATGCCTTTTTCATTGATCAAGTGATGTATTGCATTGCACTTTGTTCGAGAGACAATATTGGAGCTCCTTGTAACATTTGACTTAGATTTCAAACATAAAATAAAAAATGAGATCGAGAAAGTTTCCACCCATCAAGTCTAAGCCAACAAACAGTTGATATTTGTGAAATTAATTTTATCTTTATGTATGTCTAAATTAACAATGGTTGTGCATGAAAATTGTCAGGCACAATCATTTGTTTATATTTTGTAATATATTTTGAATAGAAAAGGAAAAAAGTAAAATACAATGATATGTTAAAGAAATTAATTCTGACCTTCAGTTTTTACCATTAGTGTTATATATATTTTTTTGTAGTAAAATGATAGATGAATTGGAATGTAAAATTGAATAATACAATATTTCAAATTAAAATATAGTAAAAATGAAATAATTAAAACCACACACAATGTCTCTATGATGTAGCATCCTCAGGAACACTATATAATTATCATAAATAAATTACGTATCTTTCAACTTAATTTTGTGTTTAATTTTGTTAGTGAATTTGTATTTACTGTTTGTTCAAAATTAAGTCAATATGATACTGTATTTTTGGATTCGATAGAAATTGAGAATATATCATGAGCTTGTAACATTTTACACATTGTGCTCGACCAGAAAAACTGGGTAAATCTTTTTAAAAAATAAAATAAAATGAGTTTATTAAATAAAATTAATTTTACGAATCAAATATACCAAGGTAAATTAAATAATAATCATGGGATTAGTTTGATTTACTAATTAGTCACAAAAACAATATTTAAATAGTTAAAATTATAGTTCTACCTTTACTTGTTTAAAAATAATAAATAATTAATATAGAAAGATATTGTAACAATTCACCTTATATTATTGTTTTTCAAATGGTCTTGCAGGAGGGATGATTTCACTTGTTGCACAAGAAATAGGTGTCATGCAAATTAATTTAATAAGAATTTTTTGGAAAATGACATCTTATCTTGTAAATTAATTTAGTAAGAATTTTGTACAAAAATTTCTTAGTGTATATATGTCCATACACTATTAAAAATATACCTGATAGTGATGAATAAAAACCATCATTAAACTAAAAACATCAGTAGTTAAACACCTCGTTGCTAACTAATTAGCTACGACAACAAGTTACTGTCGCCCACACTGTGACGGCATCACTAGCTTGAGTCGTCTCTGAATATGGTTCTGGGAGCAGTCACTTTTTCATTAAGTGGCCACGTTCGCGACGACGACTTGGAGTAGCTTATCAACACATTTAGCGATTGGTGAACATCCCGTTGTTGTGTAGCGATGTGGAAAATCACATTAGTGACCGATCCATATTCCTTCGTTGTACCGTTGCTAGGGTTCTATCGCTACTCCAGTCGCATTTTCGATGATTAGTTATCATACTTAGCTACGAACGATGTAACATCCTAGAAATTTGAGTAAAATTAATTAATTGGAGTAAATAAATAGTACAACTATAGGAAATAATTATTTGAATTCCTATACATATAGAAAAATTAATTATAGACCCCTCGAGTTGATAAGGCGAATGACAATTACTGCCGTCGTTTAATTGGCGAACGACGTACGAGCAAAATACCGAGGCGGGCCTAACGGGCCGAGAAAAATTGGATAATTATCGGGGGTAAATATTTATGTCCCGACAATGAGTTAAAATTAATTTGAGCATTTGTGAAATTTATTGTGAATTATTTAGGATTTATCAGCGCCGTTTAACGTCGAAAAACGACCGATTTAGGCAACGAGCCTCAATTGGGCCTCAAAAATTCACTAACCGAAAAATAATTATTGAGTATTAGAAACCACTCAAATAAATATTTTAAACCTAAAAAATTAACCCAGAAAAATTTATAGGTAATTAATTAGACGTACGGGGGCCCTGGGCGATCAAAACGCTTCGTTTTTTAGCCAAACACGCAACGATTTTTAACGTACACCTTGGGCTGCACGTTTTGGGCATCATGGGCTGTCCTAAATCTGAATCCTTAAGCCCAAATCAGATTTTGCCAAAAATTTGAGCCTTGGAGCCAAAAATTTTAAATGAATGGCAATATGGTCATTTCGCACATAAGACAAAAAACCTTTTCCTCTTCTCCACTTCACTTGCACGCTGGGCAGCCCCCATCTGCAGAGGAAAAAATTTAAAATCCTCTCTCTTCTTCTCCTTGGGCGTGAAAAAGAGGTGGTCATCCATGGTGTTTTTTTTATGCTTCTTGAAGGAAAGACTAGGGTAAGGTGCCTTAAACCCCTAAGCTTTATCTTCCCTTTCTCCTTTCCTCTTTCCCATTCATGTTCTTCTTCTTCTTCACCCATAACAAAACCAAAAATTCATGCTTGGTTCTTCCATGGATTTGGCAAAAATTCTAGGTTCAAGGAGGCTTCCATTACACTTTGGTGAAGCTTGGTGTTGCTTTGGGTACTTGGAACTCTTGGCCTCACTTCCTCTTGCTCTCTTAAATTAGGGATTTAGGATTCCATTGGGGTAAGTATTAGGCTCAATATACTTTAAATTAGTAGTATAATATGTGATGGAATATGAGATTGTTGTTGAAAAAAATTGAGATTATGTATGTGGAACCCTAAACTTTAGGTTAGGAGACCATTGAGTTATTGTTGTTGTTGCTTGAATAATTTTTTCTAGTGGCTTGGTATTGATGTAAATTGGTTGTTAGAATTAGATTAATTATTGTTGGAATGAATGAATTGATTTTAGATGGTATTAGGTGCAAAACTAGAAATTAGTAACTTACTTGATTGATGCATAAATTGCAAATTAGAGTCTAAAATTATTTTGGATAGTTCATAATGATTATGAAGTCTAAATTAGTGTATTGAAATGAATTAGAGATGTTGGATTGAATAATAGGAAAATTGGTTAAGTTAGGAGCCATTATGGATAAAATGGAAATGTCAAAAGGCTTGTATGTGAATTTAAGTGTCTTGGCTTGTTTGAGTACTAATGGAACAATAGGAAAAATAGATTAAGAATTAGAATTAATGTTAGATAATTTAAGTAAGAAAAAGTGTAGTATTGAAGACAAATTAAATTAGGAACTTGATCACTAAAGTGAGATTGATGAATTATAGTTTATGGAGTTTCATTGGAGTACATTAGGCATAAAAAAAAAGATGCTAAATGAAATTAAAAAGTGTGGATGTGTATGGTTGGAAATCTTGGCATAATTGTGAATTAAAAAGAGTTTAGGTCATAGTTAGGACATAAAAGTGATTATTGTAACATCCTAAATTTGAAAATTTTAAAAAATAACTCATTAAGGCTCGGTGGCTTATTATTTTCCTGCGCGCTTTTGGCATTTCGGGTCTAATTTTCTCAAATAATGCTTGATTAGAATAATTTTGGTCTCGTTCACTTTGTTTCGAAGATATCTTCAATCACTATTTCTGGGCTCTATCCCAAATTCTCACTCTGTCATGCTCAAATTCAAGGATTAAGTAAATCCATCTTAGAACCATGTTATTCATATTTTTACTCTGCGCATGGTTCATTCACAAATCATAACTCTCTCATACGGCCTTTGTTTCTTGCAAAATTGGTGTCAAAATCACCGTAACAAAATTATCTACATTTTTTGTGCAGACATCAAGAGCTAGATCTTCCCAGATCAGTACAGTTTTGGAGAACTTTGAGGAACCATGTTCATGATGTCACTATGGTGATAGGTCTTAGAAAAATGGCAATATCTCCCTTGTCCGTTATTCAAATCACTTTGTTCTTTTTTATATAGATTCGTATCAAAAATATCTACAATTGTTATGAAGGACACGAAACCCAATTCTCAAAGGGGAATTTTTGGTGAATTTATTTATGAGCACTTACCTGATTTGAAGACGATTAGAGCATCCTGTAGTATTTTGACCATATCTCAGGCTACGGGTATCAGATCATCACAAATGATATATCAAATCGAAGGGAAAAGAAGATCTACAAGATTAATGTTAAGCATTTTTCGAGATTCAAAACTCACGAATTATTCTATATTTATTTTTATCGCCTTTTGTTTCCTGTTTCTAAAAATCCTGCACATCTAAAATCATTGGGTAACAATTTAATTTTTCAGTCAAATATTTCTAATCACATCACCATCTCTTGCCACATACACAACTAGGTGTCTTCTTCTAACTTCTTCTACCCCTTTCAGTTGTCCCTCTTTCTTGTACAAGCTTATCACATTATAAAATAAAATAAAATTCATTCAACATTTGTCCTACTTCAAGATGTCTTTGTCATGGTGTACCAGCCCACTCAATTCTTTTTGCTCTGAACATTTCTTTTCTTTTTTTTATGGTGCCCATGATGTTATGTATCATACCATGCCATCATAAGTCCATATACTATGCCATAAACATTAATGTTAATAGCTTTCATCATGACATTCCTTTTTCTTTTAAGAACAAAATCAACACTTCCTTATTTCATTCTCCATTCACTTGGGAACTAAACCAGCCAGGTCCCTTAGTCCTTTCCTCCTTCATTTAATCACCAAATATTTTTCTTCTCTTGAGCTTCTAAACCGTGAGCCACTTAGCTCCTCTAAGGTGGGTCTTGACAATTCTTTCTCTTAAATCTTTTCTTGGTTTTCTTAACTTAAAATCATCTTTTATTTTGGAAATTCAATGATTTCTTCCTTGTTGTTTAGAAATCAAATCGTGGCTGTTTCCATTTATTTTAACCATGCATGTCTATTTTTCTAAAGATCCGGGAGCTTAGATGACGATCAGAATACGTTGGGAAACTCTTTGAATTCCTTCTACGAGCAGCAGCAAAATCAAGAGGTACAAGGAGTCCTTCTTTGGTTAATTAAGTCTTAAAATTTTCCCATCATGTTCCTTTAGTATTTGACGATGTTAGTTTTAAGTTTTGACGCGATCCAACGGTCAGATTAAGTTATATAATTTTTGGGTAATTATGAATAATTTTATTATATTAAAAATAATTATTATTAAATTTTAGAATTTATTAGAATTATTGAAATTATGAAGGTTGGTAATTTAAATTTTACAAATATAATTTTTTTAAGTAGCATATAAATTATTAAAATAATTATCATTAATTTAGAAATTTCTGGCTTTGAAAACCAGAAATCGACGATTGACTCGGATCGTTCGGGGAGCGTTCGAGTTTTGAAATCAAGGATTCCAGGTAAGGAAAGCGTTTACATTTTAAATGTATAGTTTATGAATAGTTTCGGGATAGTATTGTTATTATTAGTAAGAAATTTCGAATATATAATATGTGTGACATAATTGTGTTATGATATTTTCCATTCATATATTATTGATATTGAATTGGCATGAGATATATATATTGTATTTGTGAATTTGTTGTGATTCCTATGCATGATATATAGTAGGACATGTGATGATAATATGGGCATATGCATGATATGCAAATTGATATAGCATGGGATGCTTAAATTGATGAATAAATATGAAATATGATTGTGGTTTCAAGGATTCTACAAAAGACCTTGGGTGGGACTCAAGGCAAACCTCTTGAGCGGGGCTCGGGGTTTAGCCCGTGACACTACTGTTATCGTTGAGAGTGATTGTGTCACGTGAGAGGACAAACGGTTTGGTACTAGTAAAACGGCTGGATCAGCTGAGAGCTGAGTTTATGACTGAGAGCCAGTGTTGCAACACAAATTAAAACTTAATAATGGATCCATTTGAATGAGTATGTTTAAGCATTGATTAGTGTTGTTGAGAACAACATGATTGTATGGATATTTGAGAATATGTGAATGTTTAAAAGGTGATTATATTATGTGGTGATGAATATAATATATATATATATATATATATATATATGTGTGTGTGTGTGTGTGTGTGTTAGTGGATTGGATATTTAATCCGATTCAATAACTGTCATTTAATATGTAGTATGTTCACCCTTATTTGTGGATATTTTTACAATGGACTTAGGACGTGACGGAGATTGGTGAGAGGTCACCAAGATCGAGCGTGGAGTACTGTATATATATTGTATATAACGTATATAGTAGTTTTGTAGTAGCCTTGGTTGGCTCCTGTGCATACCTGTTTTGTTGTGTGTACATATATGTGTATATATAAATGCTTAGTTGAATAGGTAGCTGACGGCTTCAGCTGGAAGCCTAGACCTACAACAAGCATATGTTTGTTGTTATGGTGGATGATGATGTTGCATTAGAGAGACCCTGGTTGGTCCCACTATATATATAAATGTGTGTGATATTTGATATATCCATGAAACTGTTGCATTGTATAAATGGGTAGGTTATGTGATGATGAACTGCACATGAGAATGTTGATGTAGTGATGACAGTGTTATTGTACTGTTCCAAAATCCCTCTTCATTTCCTACCACACCTCTCATTTCATCAACTTTCTTCATTTCTCTCAAGCAATGGCCGATGGATGCCGAAGCCAAGAGGAAAGAATGAGGGAAGGAAAACGATGTTTTGTGACTACCATCTTGCTTCTTGTAGCATGGGTAGCAATTTTTCTTTTTTGGATACTTTATTTCTTGCCACATGTGTGATAAATAATTTATGTTTCCATATGAGTAAATGATTACTCATTTGTATTTATTCAAAAAAAATTCAAATTTTTTTTTTAAAAGAGGGCCCAAAGAAGCCCAAAAAAATCTAAAAAAAATGAAAAATGGGCAAAAAAAAAGGTCCAAAAAAATCAGAGAAAATGGACCCAAAAAAAGGGTCAAAAAAAAGAAATGAGCTAAAAAAAAGTCCAAAAAAAAAGAAATGGGCTAAAAAAAGTCCAAAAAAAAAGAAAATCAGAATTTAAAAAAAGGGAAAAAAGTCACGTAGGGAAATTGACATGAAATTTGGACAAATTGGAAAAGTGAGAAAGTGATGTCTTTTATGGAGGATCCAATGCCAATTTTCTTCTATAAATAGAAGGTGATATTGAGGTATTTTGGAGGAAGAAGAGAAAAAAGAGGGGAAAGAGTGTTAAATTTGTGTGAGAATTTTTAGAAGTTTTGGTTTTCAAAAATTATATTGTGTAATCCTAGTTAGGAAAATGAGTGCATCACTCTAGTTTGTCTTAGTATGTGGGTTTTTGTGAGTCAAAATACTGTCCAAGTGTTGTAACCGGTGTCCAAATACCTTCAAATCGAGTCCAAACAAAGCCAAAAGTAAAGGAAATCTACACAAAATTGATTTCCCGACTTCTGTTCTAGTTCCTTTGTAATTATTCTTGTACCAAGGTATTTTTTATTAATACAAGGATGTTTATTTACATTTATTTGTTCGTCTTTATTTAATTGTTATTTATTTTTCTGTACTTTTATTTTTCTTTATTTATATTCAAGCACTTTATTTTCCTGCACTTTATTTTTTTGCAGTTATTTATCTGTTTATTTATTTTTCTGCATCTCCATATTTATTTATTTATTTGTACCTTTATTTTTCTTTATTTATTTTTCTACATTTTTATTTTTCTTTATTTACTTTTCTGCACTTTTATTATTGTTAATTTATTTTTCCGCACATTATTTATCCGCACTTTATATTTCTGCAATTGTTAGTTTATTTATTTATTTTCTGCATGATTATTTTTATTTATTTATTTTTATGCCTTTTTATTTCTATTTATTTATTTTTCTGTCCCTTTGTTTTTATTATTTACCTTTTTGCCCCTTTATTTTCTTGTATTTACTTTCCTGCCCCTTTATTTTTGTTATTTATTTTTCTGCCCTTTATTTCCATGTATCTACTTTCCTGTCCTTTTATTTTTGTTATTTACTTTTCTGCCCTTTTATTTTCATGTATTTACTTTCCTGCCTTTTTATTTTGGTTATTTACTTTTCTGTCCCTTTATTTTCATGTATTTACTTTCTCGCCCCTTTATTTTTATTATTTACTTTTCTGCCCTTTTAATTTTTATTATTTATATTCCTGCCCTTTTATTTTTATGTATTTACTTTTCTGCCCTTTATTTTATGTATTTATTTTTCTACCCCTTTATTTTTATGTATTTACTTTTTTGCATATTTATTTATTTATTTATTTTCTTTGTACTCTTATTGTTATTTATTCAGTATCTTTATTTTTTTAATTATTTATTTTTCTGCACTTTTATTTTTAGTTATTTATCTTTCTGCACTTTATTTTTATTTATTTTTTCTATACTTTCTATTTATTTATTTATGTTTGACCATTTTTTAAATAGTTTATAAATATATATATACATAATTATTCATTTTTATTATGGTCATGATTTCCTATTATTTTCTCTTAGTAACCTTTTGATAATTAAAAAATCATTATCATAAAAAATGATAAAAACCAAGACTGATAAATAATGTGTTATTTATTCATTTATCTTTTTCTTAAATTTAAAATGAGATTAATTTAGATGAGACATCTTATTAATCTTATTTTTTCTAAAAAAAATAATTAAACAAGGTTTATTTGTCAATTTTAATTAGTTAAGTGTATATATATTTCTTTATTTTCATATTGACGTGTTTAATTCTATTTTTTTTCTTTCTTATGTTTTTTTAACTTTTTATTTAGTTATTTATTTGTTTTGAACTTTATATTTCTCAATAAAATCAATAGATTTTTTTTAACTAGAAAATAATTAAGACAAGACGTCTTATTGTTTTTATTTTTTATGGTCTTTTAATTATTTGTTTGTTTATTTTCTTAGAACTAAAAAATAACAAACTTAGGAGATATGTTTTATTATTATTTTTGTTTTATTCTTATTTATATATAATTTTTTATTATTATTAGTATGTATCTTATTTATCATTGTTTTTATGAAGAATAAAATATTTGATAATTATTTTTTTGAAATTATGCATGATCAATTTAGGTAACCGTTTTTTGACGGACAGTGTGGGATGCTAATACCTTCCCCTCCTGTAATTCGACTCCCAGACTAAACAGAATCTCATTTTTTTAAAGAAAAAAAACAGTGCTATTTAAAGGTTTTTTAAATATTTTCCTTAATAAATATCAGTGGCGACTCCTTGAACCCTTTTATGTTCTTTAGGCCTCCCAAGAGCCTCACTTCAATGCAGTTTCAATTTTCTTTTATTTGTCTTTAACCAGTCCGCGTCGTGCGCCGGGACCCCGATCGCGGCATTATTATATAAATATTTTGTGAGATTAAATTTTACTCTTTTAAGTATTTATATTTTCTTCCTATAACATTTTAATTTCAACAAGACAATTTATTTTAATTGCCAAACAAATTTTAACCTTCTATTATTTTTCCCATAAACAAATTTTTTAAAAGTGTTTTAGTTGGCGTCAAGGTTTTTTTTAATTGTATGGACATTTTTTAATTTGTTTTATCTGAAGTCTATATATATATATATATATATATATATATATATATATAATTTGGATGAGGGACTCTTATATCTTAAAATTTGGACATAGGAGGTAAAGTGGATGGAGAGAATGTTGCTTCAAACTACTCAAAAAGCATTTAAAATTTATAACCCTAATAATTTCACTTGTCCAACACCTCCAATTTTTAACATGTAAGAGCAATTGACTTGGGCTCGGAAGAGAGTGAGTCAGAAGGAGTTGGCAAACGCGTTCATCTTATTAACAAACTTGATGCACAGTCACATCACTACCAACACCTTCAAAGTTCAATTCATTTAGATCCAAAAAGATAGGGAAAACAAAGAACGAAAGCTTGATTCCCTAACTGCTAGTATTATTTCCAGATGCAGGCATTGATACTATCAACTGAGAATCTAATTAAGCATCAGCAATTTCAGCAGAATCAGCAGCAGCTAGGACAAGCTCAGGATGGATGTTTCCAACAAAATCCACAGCATTGACAAGTCCCAATGATCTTAGAGCCAGATGTGCTGCTTTCTGCCCTGATATCATCATTGCTCCAAATGTTGGACCCTGCATTTTCAATTGACCAAGAACCATTTAGTTTCTTTATGTCATTCAAACCAAATAAGAAAAAGGGAGGAGCAGTCTCACAAACTAAAATTTTTATACATCTATTTAAGGCTAAACCACATATATTGTTTTCATTAAAATATTTTTTTAATGTTTTCTCATAATCTGTTGACTTACTGTTTCTTTTTTCATATTTTATATTCCTCTCTCTCAATTTCACTTTGTCTTTTCCCATCAAAATAAATAAAAGTTCACATGCCAGTAATTATTCCCATAAATGAAAGTTACTATTACTAAATGTTAGCAGACTGGGTCCATGACCCTTCTGTAGTTGTCTCATTAGGCATGATTTAAATTCCTTTTCAGTCCTAGTTTGGTGTTGGACCCATTAACTTATGAACAAACTATATAAAATTTGACAAGTGGCTAATGAATATTAAGAGGTGAAAATTTACCATTCTTGGAGCACCGTCAATCTCAGCAACTTCCATACCAGTAACAATCATGCCAGGTACAATCTCCCTGGTGAGCCTCACAATAGCGTCCTCAGCTGTGTTCATGTCAAGGGCCTTCATTCCTGGCACACTATCAATCAGCCCAATACTCTTGAGCCTCTTCACCCCAGTGGCTCCAAAAGGCCCATCATGCCCACAAGAGCTTACAACCACTTTAGCCTCCATAACATTCGGGTCCATGCAGGATTGAGTGTCATGGTTCATGGAAACCAACGCCCAATTAGTCACAACACCACCAACTCTCCCATTCTTCACAATCAAATCCTCAGCTGCCACAGCATTGAAAAGCTTCACATTTGGCCTAGCCAAGAGCTTGCTCATGATCGTTGAAGTGAACAAAGCAGCATGCTTTATCACCACATAGTTGTCTTGTTCATCGTCTCAACACCAAGCTCGTCTAGGAACAAATGTGCTGGCTTACGCACTACCTGCATTCACACATTATCATGGCATTAGATTTTTCATAGCAATTTGAATACCTGGGTTTCATCAAAGTACCTTTTTTGATATAAAATCAAAATAAAATGGAAAGACATAAAAATATATAAATGTTGAAAGCATAACTTATAATATCTTAAGGTTACATGTTTAAATGAGATTTTATGATTAAATATTTTTTACTCTTACTTAATATAACTTATTTTAATTCTTCTAAATACTTTAAATCTATAGATCACCTACAATGGTATCAAATCCAACTGCCCCCACTAACTCATAAAAAAAATGAAAAAGAGTTCACATTAAAAAAAAAAAACATAAGATTCCTTGATCAGACCCTAAAAAAACTTTTAAACTTTAACGGTAAAATGTCTTACCTAAAAATCTAGTTGGTCTTAAAAGAAGAATATAAGAAAATCCGACATTAAATAAAACAGAATAACATAAAAAGTATATAAGTATTAAGAATATTATCTATCATTTCTTAAGATTGTATGATGGATCTATAAACGAAACTAAACTAGAAAAGATGTTCGCGAAAATTTGCTACTGCGTATCATTATACTTTTAAAATTTTCATTATTTGTTTCTACTCATTGTTTTGAAACAGATCAGCCGAAATTTTGCTATTATCATTACGCAAGGAGTAAGAACTACAACAAACTTCTTATTCGTGTCAAATCGTGTGACCAAACGAACGATGTCATAAAGATAATCAACTAACAATAAATAATAGCATTGACAAAAAAAAAAAGATAAGTAACAGCAATATGGGTATGGGTATTCTTGTACCCACCAATAAATTTATTTTTCCTATAAAAAAGTAATAGCAAAATTTATAAAACTTATTTACTTCAAGAAAAATAATCACCAATTCAATACGCTTCAGTGTCCGTTTAGTTTTCAGTTGGGGAAACAGGGTTGAAGAAATGGAGAAATTTAAAGGTTGATATTGATCCTTCACGCCGTTCGAAACAATCAAAACTCTGTTTGACCGTAGGATGTATTTTTGGGGTTTGACCAACCAAAGTTTATATCCAAACAGACAATCAATCAGATTTTGACCGATTTCAAAGCATGTTTGGTACATAGTTGTGTTGAAAACAACTCGGGTTGAGGTGAAGTAAAAAATTCATAGTATGATCAAACGGAATTTTGACTATCTTAAAAAATGTAAAAAATCAATATCAACTTTTAAATTTTTTTATTTCCTTGACTCTTTTTCTCCAACTACAAACTAAATATCCCCTTCAACGAGACACATGGGGCAAGAATATTAAAGACAAAGAGTAATAAAAATAAATCTTTTGTTTTATTAAAAAGTATTCTCTTGTTAATAACTTTCAACTAGTATTATTACTAGAATTATTATTCCACTTGCTAAATAAAAATTATACTTCTATTAAGATTTTCAAAAGATCAAATGCATTTATATTTTCAATATCTTTTTTTAAAAAACGATCATTTGATGTCTTTAATAAAACAAAAAACATTAATAAAAATTAAAGTAGCATTATTCAATAAAAATATATATAAATATATTTAATAATCAATTTATAAATAATTCAAAATATCTTCCTGAAATTTTTATCCAATAAATATTTAATTAGAATTGTCGATCATTTATTAAATATTAAATAAATATTAATAATACTTGATTTTCTATAATATCCCATGGCATAACAATTTTCAAACAAAATAAGGAATCCTTTACTTACGGTATACAGCACATGGTATAAAAACAATTACTACTAAAATAAATCATATTATCTAGTGTAGTAAAATACAAAACTGTTCAATTTTTTATATATTCGAGGTAAGTAATTATTGCTTTATATGTACACATACATAAATCATAGACTTACAATACAAAAAAAAATGCATAAAATAAAATGAAACGGTGTATCTCTTCTCAAATACCGTAGATTAAAGGAATATTTCAATTTTAAAATTATTGTCATAATAATAATAATATATTTAAAAGTAAATCTATAATTATTTATATTTCAAGTAATTTTTGATCTTTAATTTGTATTTTTTAATCCTAATAATCCACCATTGAATTAGGAAGTTAAAAAATTGTGAGAATAACAAGCATAAATTTTCTATCAAAATCCAACCATCAAAAGTTTCAATTCAATCTAATCCGACAATTCGATATTAAAACCTAACGTTGTTAACAACTTTAACAAATATATATATATATATATATATATATATATATATGTATATATATATATATATATATATATATATATATATATATATAGATTTTGAAACATTTCAAAATTTAAAAACTATTTTTTTTGGTTAAAAAAACTAAATTAATAAAATAAATAAATAAACTCAAAAGACTAAATAAGGAAGTTAGGCCCACTATTTCTTCCGCAAATCTCCGGTCCATCAAACAAATCCATAACAACTTTTGAGCGAAATTCATAACAACTTTTTAGTTAAATTTTGAATTGAGTTAAACTTAGCATTTTTTTAATATTTTATCCTTAACATTAATTTTATATTTAAGCTAATTTATAAGTCTATTTTTTAATTAAGTTAAGGATAACATTTTCTAATTTTTTCTCCTTATCATTAATTTTACATTCGTGACACATTTAATTTTGCTCTCATTAAAAGTAATGTTTTTTTTAACGTAAACACACATTGAAATAAAAATCCAAAAACACATTAAAATTAATAATATTACATTATCATTTTCAAGACTGGACAGTTACTCTTAACATGGGATCTGAAACATAAATTAAAAAAATCATAAAACTAATTAAGTTTAAATATCATGTGCATAAAAATCATCTGTATCAACAATTATTTTCCAGTAATCAAATTTTAAAACAAATCCTTGTAAAAAGAAAATACTTAATGCATGTTAATTTAGTTTATTTTAAAGATATAATTACATTTTTCCATGTCAACCTATCATAAAACTTTAGAAAAGTAAATTATTATATTCTAATAGTCATCCTCTTTCCTCCTTTCTTTTTGTATTTTTAAAAATATCATCCATATTAATAATTTTTTATAAATTTTATTATATCAAAAGAGAATATATAAATTAATTTAAAGAATATAATCAATTCATTGTTTTTCTTTCATTTAGAATCAAAGTTTTATTTCCATGAAGCGCACCAACTTCTAATAGCACTTTCAAACCAGCGTAAAAATATGCAACTAAATTCCATCCTTAGGAGAGAAAAGAACAAACCGGTGTTTAATAGGAATTTTCTTTCCCTTGCAAATTTGAAACGAAAAAACAATAATGAAATTAAAAAGTTAAGAACAGAGAAGATTTGTTAGAAAAAGTAATAGAGGAGTTACCATAGCAGAGAAGAGTTGGCCACCGAGCCAAGCGCCACCACCGGGACTAACGGATTGTTCAACGATAGCGACCTGAACGGAAGGGTTCCTGCTGAGTTCGTAGGCACACGAAAGCCCCGCTGAACCGGCACCTACGATGACAACGTCGGTGTCGGCGTGCGTCACCATGTCGGTCATGTACCTGCGAGTCATTTCGCGTGACACTATCGACTCCTTTATGGGCTCGAATTTGAAGGATCCAAGGTCGTAAGGTAACAGTTTGGGTGAGGGTGAGGGTGTAGGTGACGCTGACATGGACACGCGTGTTGCGCGTGGTTGGAGGCTGCCATGGAAGAGAGAGGAAGGGGTTAAGATTTTGGTTGTGGAGGTGATGGTGGAAGCCATGCTTGCTTATGAATTGGCTGTGTTTAGTCGGTGGAGTGAGTGAGATATTTATGGTTGGGATTGTGGGAACATATTGAGAATGGGAAATTGCATTCATTTTATATAATTTCTTTTTTAATAAAAATAAAGTACCTCTCCCACTTTCTAACAATAGGTTTCGCTAATCTTAATAGTAATATTTAACTAATTAAGAACTTTTGTTCACCTAAATCTATTGCCAACAAATAAGATGAAAATCAAATCCAGTACCTATAAAAATTACTCGTGACGGTAGGATATATAATCATTTTAATATGTACAAAGAGGGGTTTAAAGAATTACTAACAAAAACTTGCAAAAATATATACGGGCATAAGTACTATAATATCTACTTTGCCTAGCAGTCTTTTAATAATTTAAATAATATGTGCTTGAAATAGATATTTTATTATGTTTATCATTTTATAATTTAATTGCTAAATCATCAAGCAAGGACAAAACCTATTTTTACGAATTTTAGGAAATTAAAAAAATATTAAAATGAATAAAATTAAAGTTAAAAAAGTTTAAGAATATTTTGAAAAAACAAATAGTAGTAACATTATAGGATTTATTAAACAGTCCAAATCCTGGAATGATGGATCATTGTGGAATATAGGTGGTAAATAAAGCAAGTGGAATAAGATAGGCAGAAGAAAAGGGTCTCTACGGTCAAAAAGTCATAAGCAGTTAAGTTTAATTCATGTGAATGTGTGGTGCGTGTTCTACTTTTGTTGGGGCAAGTGGTTTGCTCCATGATTTGCCATCTTTTATAAGCCTTTTGTGAAAAAAGCTGCATATTTTGTCACGAAATACGCACTGTGTAAGAGACGATCAAAATCAAACTGTGTCGTTTCTCGTTGTTGAAACTTGGAAATCAGAAGGTGGCTTTCAAAAAGTAAACATATATGTTTGGAGGCAAAGAATTAAATAATTTACACATAATTTTTATATATTATACTTAGGTATATATATATATATATGGGGTTAATTTTAAAATATTAAAAAATTAGATTAAGTATATTTAAATTAATGTAAAACCTTTAATTAAAAATCTAATCTCAAATAATAATTAATTTCAAATATATCATAACTCCTTCTTTGGTCTGAAACCTATATTTTTATCCTTTTTCCTTATCTGAAGTTTCTACATCTCATTCTTTATTGGTATCCTCTTCCTTGGCTCAAGTTCATACCTGTGTTCTCCTGTTTGGTTAACATTTGCAATTTCGTCATTTTGAAACCCTAA
Source organism: Clitoria ternatea (assembly GCA_037962975.1). Taxonomy (NCBI): domain Eukaryota; kingdom Viridiplantae; phylum Streptophyta; class Magnoliopsida; order Fabales; family Fabaceae; genus Clitoria; species Clitoria ternatea. The sequence goes on from CM075676.1 coordinate 11,123,175, forward strand.
ATCTTACACATAACCTCTAGAAAATTCCATTGAGGTGCAAGATGAAAATTCCATTGAGGAGCAGTTTAAAGATTCTATAGAGATGCAAGATGAAATTTCAAAGAAGTGTGACAAAAATCAGGGCACCGTCCGTGTTTTCCCTTTGAAGGACCCAACAGTAGCAAAAGAACATAGCGCTGGGAGGAATGAAGTTGAAGTGTTCCCCCAACACTTTTAGGCTCCTCACTAGACCCCACCCATTTGGATAAAGTTGAGTGGGGGCACAGTGTAGGAAACGAAGGACTCTCATCTCAAACTTTGTTAAAGGGAAGCATACCCCAAGGTGGGTAAATAGCATCTCGTACATGAAAATTGTCCTTTCTCCCAGGGCGTGGCAAATGCAGTTTGACATCTGTAATGCCAGAACAGTGTACCGTTGCTTGTATTTCTCTCGAGAATAGACTAGGCATCTCAATTCCATTCCTCCTTCATTTACTTGAGCATGAAGGGAGGTGATTTCTAGAATCTCCCTTTGGACCCACACATAGGGGTTCTTAGCTAACAGCTGCTCCTAATCGATGCGGTGGGTGATCACATTTGAGCACCTCAGTATTGTCTTTACAACGTTCATTTTCCCTCCTTCAATAGTCATCTTATTGATTACGTGTCTCAGCCCACCTACATTGTTGTAAAATTTTGCATCGTTAGAAATATACCTTTCAGCATTATCCTCTCCGTCAAAGGCCTCGACAACCCAAGAAGACATTCTCTGTCTCTGTCCCCTCACTCTTCTCCTTAGAACCTACGACCTAGGCCTAACAGAGATTCGTCTCCCACGATCCTCTCTTTATCCTCCCCTGGTCCTTATTTTTCACTCACACAAACTGGTAAATACAAATAAGTGAAAAAAGAAAAAGAAGGGTGGAGATGACTACCTGAGTTGGTTGAAGAATCTTAAAGGTCTCTAAAGGCAAGAACTTCAAAGACGATGGTGTGGGAAAAAAGTTTGAGTCTGGTAATAAATTCTTAGGGTCTCCCGAAAGCTCTCTAGAGATTTTAACAGAGTTTCAGTATGCAAACGTTCAAGTAGTGTTTCAAAGCCTTTCCAGATACCTATTTATAAGCGTAGCTGGGGCAAATATGGCAATGTTTCAATTCAATTTTTTTGGGTCGCGTCGTTTCAATTTTCAAGGCCCATGTCCAAAAAGTAATTGCCACGTGATGATTGAAATGAAATTGTCACATTGATCGAAAAGTAAGTGTCATGGTGATTGATGTGACTTGTATTACGTGCAACGTCGTGTTTTGGCATAAGGGAAATAAATGTGTGACAATTGGGGAGAGGAATCAAAGTCATAAAATGACGCAAATTAAAAAAAAAAATTCAAGTTAAGAAGCCCTCTTCTCTTACCCACGCCTACTAAAGGTTACCAAAACAAACGGTATAGCTCATTTGAGCAACCAGTATGGTCCTTCAAACAAGTTAGGGGTAGGGCTGAGCAGCGGGTCGGATTTACCCGTTTAATCCGATTATCCAATCCAATCCAATTAAATTGGATTGGATTTTTTTGGTCATCAGATCAAATCCAATCCAATCCAACCAAGATCCAATTATAATCGGATCAGATATCGGATTTGACGTTTAAAAATCCGAGTACTCGATGAGTACCCAACCTATTTTTATATTATTTATTATATATATTAATATTAATATTTTTTCTCACATACTCATGTTTTTCCCTTTAGAGCAAATAAGGGAATACCCAATCCAAGGTTAAAAAATAGAAATACTCAATCCATACCCACATTAATAAAAAAAAATATGGCATAGCTACTGTTCTTATTTTATTTTAAATTTAAATGCATTGTTAAAATGGATTTGATTTATATTTTTATTGATTATGTGTGTTATTAAACACTAGTAAGTATTATGTTGTGATATTTGACATGGACTTTAAGATGTTAGAAGTTTTTTTATATTGTGGTTTCATAAAAATATAATAAATTTTCTTTAGTCGGATATCCAATTATCCAATCCAATCCAAACCAATTTAGATCGGATCAGATTGGATTGGATTTCAAAAAAAATTTACACAAATCCAATCCAACCCAATCTAATGAAATTTGATCGGATCGGATTGTTTTTTGCGCGAAATCCAATCCAATCCAATACTTGCTCACCCCTAGTTAGGGGGAAATGATTTGGTCTCGATATCGGCCTATGGGCAAAAAGGTCATTAGACCTAAAGCCATCATGAGAGACTGGCGTTGCATGTATTAGTGAAATCTAATATCCGTTTCCAACACCGGTATGAGTTATGCTCTTAATACTAGAATGTCAAAGTTGACTTAAGTAATCACATGTTGAGAAAGTAACCTACAAAGTAACTGATGGAAAGGTACAATCGATAGGTAGCGTCATTGTTGCGTGTCAGCCTTTCTGCAATGATCAGAATCACGCTGTCACTCGTACGGTAAACTCACTTACTCAGAACGACTCTTTCACAGCTCTAAGGTATAAAAGCTTACTAATCAATGAAAGAAAGGGAGAACATTCTTACTACAAACTTACGCTTAAACTCTCTTATTCTATTGAATATCTCACTGACTTGAGCGTCGGAGTGTCCTTACAGGTAGCACCTCCTTTCGCCCCACAACATGTAAGGTTGGTGGAATTGCACTATTGGAAACGCTCCAAGACTTTTATCTCCCCATTGGAATAAGAGATATAATACTGAATCCCCATTGGATTGATGTAAAACGCACACAGTTAAGCATCATTTGAGGGCTGGTAGCCACGTCGGATCTTGTACCCCGACATAGACCAATTCATATTTAGCATAATATTGAAAATCCTAAACTGATTTTATAATTTTAACAAATAATAACAATTTAAAATTATCATTTATATTTTAAATTTATAAAATATTGAAATCAAGTTATTCACAAAGATAACAAAAATTACAACTATAGAAAAAATCAAAACAAAAAATTATATAAACTCTAAACCCTAAACTTTAAATTTTAAACTTTAAAGAACAAAATAAATAGGAAATCACCTAAAGAGAGTGGGTGCTTGTATGCTATCAATACTCGTACTCGTGAGTAAGAAATAGGCACTTATGGGGTAAATGAACAAGTATGTAGAAGTAATTACCAATGTTTAATATTTTTAAAAAAATAATAATAAGGAATAACTAAATATAATTACTTTAGTATGATATAATATAAATTACAATTGTATAATAAATTACAACTATACATTATAAAAATATTATTATGAAAAAAATATGAAAAAGCTTTATCTCATCATAAAAAAATAAAATCTCATTTTTAAAATTATTTAATTAAAAATAACTATTAATAATCATATGACTACCCGCTTGACGGGTAATACAATAGACATACTCATTCGTTTATGAATATGTGTGTATCCATTGCAAGAATCCCCATTAGTGTGAATTTATTTTACCACCCTTAGCTTTAAAATAGGAACGCATCTAGATGTTAAGGACAAAGTGGTGCGGGTGTTATGCTACCTGTATTCGTACCTGGCTAAAAGAATAAGTAGTTAATGTACTTATTTATGCATAATATTTTTAAAAATAATAATATAATAAAAATATCACATAATATCCTAAATAATATTATTTAAATATGATATAATATAAATTAGTATTGCTTATTATAATTACAATGTTATATATTAGAGATATCATCATAAAACATAGATATTCACATTATACTTATAGAACGGAAGATATAATATTCGTACGTATCAATTTATTAAATATAAAAGTATCTATTATGGATATAGCCGTAAATTACACGAGAGATGAGTAATTTTCTGTCACGTTACACGTATATATACTACCACCACTAGCAATATAAATATATATTATTATTGAGTGTGAAGTTAAACCAGGGTCATTTTGTGAAACTAGCATACAGGCACCACCTCCATCTGCATTTTTTTTTAAAAATAGTTTTATATACATTTCTACAATACATCAACTTTTCTATTATTCCCTGGTCAAAAAAAAAACTTTTCTATCATTCCTTCTAATTCTTGACACATTATGAAGTTTTTTTTTTTTTCATTTTCATTATACAATCAATTTAATATTTTAAAATTTAAAAAATCATTTTTTTTGAATTTCCTTGTTTTTCTAATTTTATTCAATTTTAGGGACTTATGAAAAAATAATAAATTAACACAATGAAATTTTAAAATTAAAATGAAGAGAAAATATAATGTTTATAAATAAAATTTAATCTAGTTAAAAAATGAGTGTAGATTTTTTACTATCAGTAATATAGCGTCTAATAATTTTAAATATAAAATATAATTAACAATCAACATATTAAGTTAATACATTTTATGATAAACCTCGTTATTCACAATAAAAAATAGAAGGATGTGAACCCTTAGCAACTGAAAACATAAAAAAAATAAAATTGTTAATTTCAGAAAGAAAAAAAAAACCTTTATGAAAAAAACTCCCGAGAATCACTAACATTTGTAAAGTTTATTAATCAACAAAAATATATTTATATCAAATAAGAATAACAGAAATAAAAAAAAGGTAATTAAAACCAAAAAATGTAAAATTTTAATTTAAAGAGAATTTGAAATTTTGAAAATGCTTTAAAAAAATTTTAACCTCTGGAAATTTATAAACATATCTTCCTGTATCTCTTTATTAATATTTTTCTCGCAACAATGTGCTTTTGTCTGCATACGTTTATTAGAATTACTTCCCTAGTATGTCTCCTATAATTACCATGCTCATTTCTTCATTATCTTATCTAAATTAAATTTAGTTTGAAAAATAACATATATTTAGTAATGAATAAAGTTAATGAATTAAAACAACTTAAAACTTTAAAATGTATATATGCATTTTACTATCTCTTTCAAAAAAATATTGTTTTTAACTTCTACTTCTCTAATCTATATTTCATGATGATGACATTTTGGGACTTCACTACTTTCACGGTCTGATTATTTTTCAGTATCACCACCTAAGCTGTCAGGCAGTGATGCAAATATCCATCAAAACTTTTATGAATGAGATCAGACAGCAAAATTACCCTTTGATTGTTGGCTTTGGTTTGCGGATACACATTTGTTCCATAGCATAACAATTATGCGCGGACTATGAAATATGAATCGGCCACGTGCCCTCAATTTGGCTATGCTCGAAGAATTCGCGAGAAATTCTTCCAAAAAGTAAATTTTGAAGTGATAACGAGAGTGCCATTACTGGAACCTTAAAAGCTACTTATTTTAATTATATATTATCCATTAAACTGCTTTCATATATGTCTTCAAAGCAAATAGCACACAACGTTTTAAAATCCATACTCCAACATCACATGGTAAAACACTAGAGAAGACGACAAATACCACAATCACATAGAACTCAGATAATCTACGCCCTACTTACTAGTTAGGGCAGGTAAGACTTTAACAACTAAGATTCCAGCAGCTTAGAAACCATGAATCTTGATATGCTCCTTCTTCACGATTCCAGCCTGTACACAATCATAAGTGAAAACAACAAATAATTAGACAAAATTGGTGCAACAACTTGTTAAAATTCTTCAAAGAAATAATTAGATATTTTTGTGACAACATCGCTGGAGGTATGAATCAAGGATTAACTGTCAGCATGTGACCGAACAACATAGTGGGAAGATACAACTATGACTTGCCCGATAAGGTGTTACTCAATTTACAACCATGATATACCCCAAATTAGCTTCTACTTTAGTTTCTTTTTCTCTTACATAACCATAAAACATGACATAAATGACAACTAAAATTTTGAATTTAATTACGACAACATATGAAACGTGTAACACAAAGATGAGGTTATAGTAATATAATTGAGTTACCTGTACTAGGAAGGTAGAAACATTCTTCCTCTGATCACCTTGAAGTTGAATAACCTACAAAACCACAAGCATCTTTAGTGGAAGCTACAAATGACAAATCATTGTTTAACAGGAGGGTAGCAACACAGACCTGTCCTAGTTCTGGGTCCTGAACAACTGTACCATTGCAACAGAAATCTTTCTTAAGATCTTTAAGGATCTTGTTGTAGCTGAAATCTTTTTTCAATCCCTGAACAGTTGTCAGGCTTTTCCTGCCGTTTCGCTGCTGTATACGGATATGCACATACTCCTTTGACCCAGCACCCGAGTCATCAGCATTCGCCTCAGCAAAAGGATCTACAAATTGTGGGCATATAAAGGAAACATATTCTTCATTAGATTTCAATCATTAAACCTAATTTCCATAATAACAGTAACCAAATAGAACAACAAAGCTTTAACCCAATAGAAGTTGTAGGTTCATCAGACAGAGACAATGCATTCTCGATAATGTAGGAAAAGTTGAACTGAATATTCACAACATACCAACATTCAGGAGACTCATCTAATATAATAATTTCCTAATAATTCTGATAGTAATATATTTGATAACAAAAGTGAAGAGTAAGTGCCAAATTCCAAACCCCAGGGAGTAAGGGAATGTTTGGTTTGGAGTTGAGAAACGAAATTGGGAAAATGGAAATTTTATATTGATACTTTACGTTCTCGAGACAGTTAAAACTCTATTGGAGTTTAGAATCATTTTTTTCCTTTCGGGATCCGTTCAACCCACTGTGCCCCCAAACATCCTCTAAAACTGAATGTACCATAATTAACAATTTTTTTCCTAATCTGCAGAAAATACATAATGTAAAGATTTCAACAGAAAGGTGTGTATATATATATATATATATATATATATATATATATATATATATATCATATCTAGCTAAATAATACATAAATTGAAAACCGACAATTATCAGATAAAAATTACTTCGAGTCTTTGACTGAAGGACAATTAGACTAGTTAGACATGGAAATTACTAAGTTCTACAATCGGTGCTCAACTTTCAAATGCAGACAGCACGGTAGAGCTCTGGGTGATGAAACATTAAAGGAAAAGACACGTGCTAGATTAACCATACATACATATATAAGGATATGCATATAACGAACAAAATAAATCCAGACTAAAATCTTGTCAATAAACCACAACATACCGAAGGCAGTAGGAATCTGAGCGTCTAATTCAGACATAAAACTTGACTCTCCAAGACAGAAGGTTCTACCAACCAGATTGCTCAGGCCTGATTTTACAATCAACGTTAGCTGAATTAAAATGATAATACGCTTCACAAAAAATAAACAAAGCAAAACTACCGTCATTAATCATTCAATCAATCACAATAATCTTCCTTAAAATAAAATAAGGAAAATATCGATGACTATCCCATGATTAAACAAATTCGGGTTTAAATTAAATTTCTCAACAATTTGAAACATAACTTTAAGGTAAATCCAAAGATCTTAAAAGCAGGAAACATAAGACTTTTCGAGATTATACCGTGTGCAAATATAAAAATTCATACAGAATTAAACTCGAAACAGGTCATAGCGACAATCTAGCAACCATACCGTAAAAAAGAATTCAGAGAAAACATCGTATCTTGTGCCAAAAAAAATCACCGTATAACAAAACTAACGTGAAAAATTGAATCGAAAAGAAAATGACATCTCTCACTTACAACTAGAAACACGATTTCTACGAGAAAGATCCGATCAAGGCAATATCAAACCCAAAAAGATAGTAAGGTATCGGGGTAGAAAAATAACTCAGAGGAGAGAGAGGCGATTCAAACTTCAGATTGGCAAAATATCTCTGCAATAAATCGAAGCGAAACCCTAGAATTGACGAGGGAGAAAAATAAGCGTCTCAAAACAGATGATAATTTATACCTGATCCTAACTTTAGGGTTTCGATAGGAGAGAATTGGGGCTAAGAACAGAAACCCTAAATTGGATAAGGCTGAAGGGAAACCTTTCTCTCTCTGCGACTCGGCGAGGTGTGGTTCTGTTCGGCAGAGAAGAAACTTATGGAGAAGTGAGGTCGGTGTCAAGTACTCGTCACGTGCGAGGTAAATTATATAGTCTCGATAATCTCACATTTTTTATAATCTCACATGGGGTGGTGATGGGCCGGGTTCGGCCCAATAAAACCACATCCAAACTTTTACTATTACATTTAAATTCTGTGCCTTTTCCGTCCGATTTGGGCTTTGGGTTTTAACGGGTGGTTAGGTTACGTTAGGCCCGGCCCGAAAATATTTTTTCCATAAAAACTTAACTTAAGCCTATTTAAAAAAATTCTTATTTTTTATTATTTTAATATCCCATAAGTATAAAAAAAAGCCTTAGTTTAAATTTTTTGGGTGAAAATGAAAATTTGATCATTTTTTTCCTTAATGAAAATCAAATTAATAGCCTTCTACTTATCTGATTTTTTATCATATGTAAATTTAGTTGTGTGATTGGAATTTTTTTTTTCAAAATGGCATCTTTTTTTCCAAGTTAAATTTATCCAATCTAAATTCTAGCATGCTATTTGTGCTCATCAAATTAAAAATATGTAAAAATTCAAAAAATAAAAACATTAATAAATGATGTTAAACACACTATACACATAAGTGATCACATTGATAAAATTCAGTAATTAAAATACAAAAATGGTAGTATTAGATCTAATAAACTTGTAGGACTTATCTATCTATAGAAAAATAAAAGTAAAAGTAAATAAGTACAAAAGGAAAATAATTGGGAGCTATTCCTAATACATATAAGTGATCACATTGATAAAATTCAATAATTTATAAAATTAAAATGCAAAATGGTAGTATTAGATCTGATAAACTTATAGGAGTTATGTACCTATAGAAAAATAAAATTAAAAGTAAATTAGTACAAAAGGGAAATAATTAGTAGCAATTCCTAATGAGACAGAAACATTGAAAAATAGAAATAATCATTTACTTAATTACTTTATTCTCAAGTCATGGTGGTGATATCAAGTCAGCATTAAGATTTCTATGATTTCAACTTCCCCATAAATCTAACATATACATATAAGAGTTATTATAATTATACTTTGGATACAATTTATTTAAAATTATTATACAAGATAACCAATTATTTAAATAACAAATGTACTTAAAGAAAGATAGAATAAGAAACAAAAGTATATATAAGTGTACAAACACAATACCTATAAGCTAAAAAATGAAGTTGACACCTACAATATATTTCTGAGATGCAGAAAGTCTAGCCCTTGGACCAAATACTTGTTAGAGAAACACTGGTGGATAGAAAACGAAAATACAAAGATTCTCATTGGTCTTGCAAAAGTATTTCAAAGCAATAACAGATAATTAAATTGTGTTAAAGAAATGTCTTTTCAGCGCATAACAAAAAAGTCACAAAGCAATAGTAGTGTCGCCCTTAAGGAGTTTATGTGAGCATGCTCACCAAAATCCATACTTTTGAATACTAGTTTGTCAAACATGGCCTCCACAACAGTTCATGAAAGTTTTGTGTATTAAGAATGTGATCGATGAACATCTTATGCTCTACTTATTAGCAATACATTGTTATCTAAATATAAATATCAAAATAATCTATAAGTGATAAACTTTATATCTTTGGTCCTTTTGTCGTGATATCTAATTGGGTCCAAGGCGTGGTTGTCAGCATCCTTGTATAGCCCAATTCATTTTGTTTGATATCATAGTAGACTTTACTTGATTAAATATCTAATATTTATTCTCCTTAGTATGGTCATGCATTTGCTTAGTCTCACTCTATCAGGTGGTCCATAAATATTACTCTCATTACATAGGAGAGACAAATCTCATCTACATCACTTGCATCCCTTTACATAATTTATTTATTACCTAATTACAATATTTATAATCACTTTGTTACAAATGAAGATCATCCCGATATTAGGATTCATGATGATCCTCATCATAGGTAGGGATCTTCAAATAGGATAAAATGGTGGACATCTTGTGGTAAGATGTTGTTGGACGAGGTCTTATTAGGGAAGCTTAACGCTAAACAGCCACGTGCTACTTTGGCTGCCCGTGCTCTTCTCTCAATTCCGCCAGCTCTGCCCTAAGCTAACGAATGATCTCATACCAAGGGTCCAATTGAGCTACAACTACGGTGTGTCTTAAGCTCTAGTTGGCAAATGTCAGGGTGTTAGCAAAACTAATGTCATATGTTAGATACCTAGGCTCTAAGTGCATGCCATTGTGCACTTGGCCTTCTAGGGTTAGGGATTATAGATGGGTAACGTCCATAATTATGAATGCGGTTTGTGGGAATACCTCTAATGAGTCCCACCAAGCATGCCAATGATCTATTTAGTATGAGGGAACAAAACGTCTGGTATGGATACCAAGTAATTTTCTCTCTATCTATTACACTGATCTAGTAGGGATTTAGTATTATGCCTCTCAGTCTAGTGGGGAACAAAAAGTCTTGTAACTAATCCTTGCAATTAATACACTGGTATCTCGCGTTGAGGGTACACTGGTATCTCGCGTTGAAAGATGAAACAGGGTGTCACCTACAAAGCACTCTAATGCTTAAATCAATACCAGATAAGTTAATATTGGAGCTAAGACGAGGGTTGGTGAATGTACCTTAATGAGGAATAAATATGTGGTATTTATATACTTAAAATGTGAGAACTCATGCGTGATATATGTTATAACGTTCTTAATTTTTAAATAAAATTTCTATAATCAAATAATTTTTTCACAAATAATTCCAATATTAAAACAGAATTTGAATTAAATAATAATATTGTCACTTTTACAATAGCCGACCGGCCCATTTAATATACAAAGAAAATATAACAAGTTGGTATACACAAGAGCCGGCCAAGGCTTCTACAAAATAACTATGTACACTATGTATTATACATGCTAATACATAATGCTCCAGTCGGATGAGTGACTTCACACGCCATCACTGTGCCCTATATCCACTGTGAAAATAATAAGAAGTAGGGGGTGAGCATAAACATATCAAATAATAGTTATTGAATTGGATTAAAAGTCTAATTCATAACTGTATATAAATCATAACCGAATCAAACCACTCATTATATAATAGCATGTTATTCTCAATAACATATATATATCAGTGCACACATACATATGATCAATCGAATAAATCTATTATTAAGTCTTTTAATTGTGTTGCAACACTGGCTCCCCGAGCCATAACTCAGCTCTCAGTTGATCCGGCCGTTTTACTGGTACCAAACCTGAACTGATTTGAACCGGGGTCTAAGATCTGGTGTGGGACCAGCCACAAAAGTATAGATGTTTTAGGGTTTGTACACCGGTACAGTGGGTATTCGATATTGTAATCCGGCCTCTCAGTGGGAGAAACCGGTCTTGTTGTCCTGGAGATCCTTCACACCAAAGCTTCGCATTGAAGGGGGGCGAAAGGTGGTGCCACCTGCGAAGATTCTCTGACGCTCAAGTTAGAAGAGTGTATGAAACTCAATGAATACTTAAGCAATGCAATAGTAAATATGTGAGACAGAACAACGTAACCTTGCATGTGTATTGGAATATGTTATTTATAATTGAATGTAGGAAATGAATCGTTGGATACAAGTGGGCCCCTTGGTTCTGATAGCGTGTAGAGTGTGTCAATCAAAATGGCTCAGTATTCAGAGTGTGTCAGGGGGGGTAGGTCAATTATCAAAGTACGATTCTGAGACAGGGATGGAGGATAATCACCTTTCCATATATTTCACTGATGATTGTACTTACTCTCTGCGATAATTGACATAGACACATTCCGCTATGCAGGGTATCTTCGCTGATAAGTTATAATGAACTCTTATCTCATAGTGATTCTTAGGCAAACGGTTATACACGACGTGGAAATGAGAACGGATGAAGCATCCATCGTGGCGAGGACGGATGAAGCATTCAATGAAGTGAGAACGGATGAGGCAACAACGGATAACCGGTATGGCACTGTCTTCCAGTAACACCGGTTGCTCCTCTAAGAGGTCATTCTGACATCATAACTTTAGGGACCGGTATCCAGACCGAATCAAAACCGTTTGCACCCTCATGTGACACCATCACTCTCAGTGACAACGGTTAGTGCCACGGGCTAAAACCCTGAGCCCTGCTCAAAAGGTTGCCTTGAGTCCCACCCAAGGTCTTTTGTGGAAACCACATCATATTTCATATTCAATCATCACACATGCATCTCATGCACATATATATATATATATATATATATCATGAAAAATTCATGAATCATCATCAGTCAAGTATATTCTATAGCATCTCATGCATAGAATTTATCACAACACATACATCTCATATGAACTCAATATTATTAATATGAATGGAAGATATAAATATCATTCGATCGGGTTTCAATAATAATTCATACACATATCATATATATAACAATAATAATAACACCCCAAATCCATTCATAAACCATTCATTTGAAATGTAACGCTCCCCCTACCTGGAATAAAGAGTTTCAACTATTCTTCAATCGATATCAAGTCACAACTTCAAGAATTCCGACTGGAATTACAGTCCTGAATTAGTCCAAAGCTTTCTTACTTATGAAATCCAAGCGTTCACATGAAAGAGAAGAAAGGAAGATTAATTTCTTCTTCGTTGATGGTTTTCAGTAGAGATTGGAGAGAAAAGGATTATAGATGGTGTTTCCACTTTCAAAAGTTTCTAAACTCATTCAACAGTAGAAATTGTTATTTATATCATTCATGCATAAGAGAGACGTGAACGATAGGAGATTGTCTGCTGTACGTTTCTTCAAATGACAAGTAAGGAATAAGCATTTAATGAAAATGGACAACACATCAGAGAGGGTCCCATACTTAGAAAAATATCAGAAAAAGAATCTGCTGGAAGGTAGAAGAACAGAGTGACATGGAAAGCATTCATAATTAAAATAATCATTAATTCTAACTCGGTTTCAGCATTCTAGATATATTTTTCGAGAAGATTCATTACAGCCTTTGTCCGTTCAGAATTCCTTCTTTCAGAGGAAATTTACTCGGAAAGGTTTCATCCCATGAAACACTCAGCTTTCCTTCCTCGGAAATGTCCCATACGGTAATATCTCATTCGGTCATTTCACTCAGATATATTTCTGTTCAAGTCAAGCCTTCACTTACGCCACTCAGAAATCTTCTAACCGAAAGATCACTCGGGTTGAAGATTGTCTCAAAGATAAACCCGAGCACAAACTCAGCAACTTTGACTGAATATGAATTGAATGAATTTATCACTTGGTCATTTACTTCCTTTGAAATTGCTCACTCAGAGTATACTCATTCGGAGTTGGAGTCTTTCTCCATCCAGAAGTAGTCTCCTTGTAAAGACTTACTCGGCCTATTCTCAATCGGTGCCATCTCTCTCGGAAGTATCATACTCAAAAACACTTCATTCAGAAATCACACAACTCGGAGATACTCCACTCGGTCACTTTTCAAAATATTCCAGCCTGAGAAGTACTTAGTCAATTTCAAAGCTTCTCTTATTCGGAAGTACTTCTCTCGGATCATCCATTCGGAAACGTTCCACTTGGAGACGTTTTACTCGGATTGGCCTCACTCGAAAGCGTCTCATTCGGATAGTGTTTTTCTTAACTCAGAATGATTTTCTTAATAAAGTTCCACTCGGAATCATCTTAAATTCACTTAATAGTCTTCTCAGTTTTATTTCACTCGGTATCATATGTATTCTCACTCGGAATTATATCCATTTTCACTCGGAATTTCATTCAGAAATTTTCCATTAATCCTTAATGAATGAATTTTCTAAAAATTACAAATTTTGGGATGTTACATTTCTTCCCTCCTACAAAAATTTCATCCTCAAAATTTAAATAAACAATCATACATTAATGAAATAATTCGGGATATTGTTGCCTCATAACATCTTTACGTTCCCAAGTATGCATGGTATACTGATCCTGCTGCCATGCAACCTTGACCAATTGAACATTCTTGCTTCTTAATCGTTTTACCGATCGGTCCACTATTCCAGTGGGCTCGGCTATAGTGGTCAAGTTTTCTCAGATTTCAACATCATCATCTAGCATTTCATGAGTAGGATCCGGCAAATACTTTCTCAATTGAGAAACGTGAAATACACTATGCAGATTTGACAAATGAGGAGGCAACGCAATTTGATAGGCTACAGGTCCGACTCTCTTCAATATTTCATACGGACCAATATACCTCGGGCTCAGTTTCTTGGTCTGCTGCATAATCTCTGGTCCTAACATTAAACTCTCACCCTATTCCGACCAGCAAAGAGGGGTTCGACATTTCCTGCCATATAAAGCTTCGTATGGAGCCATATCGATGCTACTGTGATAGCTATTATTATAAGTAAATTCGATCAGTGGAAGGTATTGCTCCCATCTACCACTATGCTCTAGCACACAAGACCTCAACAAGTCTTCTAAACTCTGGATAGTCCGCTCGGATTGCCCATCTATTTAAGGATGATAGGCCGAACTCAATCAGAGCTTCGATCCTAACTCCTGATGTAGACTTCCCCAAAATCGGGAAGTAAACCTTGGATCTCTATCCGACACAATTGAAGATGGAACGCCATGCAGTCAGACTATCTCGTTAATATACAACTGGCTAGTTTTTACAAAGGGTAACTCATGTTGATCGGTAAGAAGTGTGCAGACTTTGTTAGTCGATCCACAATAACCCAGATGGCATCGTGCCCACTCCGAGTTCTGGGTAATCCCATTACAAAATCCATGGCAATAGCATCCCGTTTTCACACGGGAATCTCCAAAGGTTACAAACCACTGGACGATTTTTGATGTTCAACCTTTGCTTTCTGACAAATTATGCAGTGAGCCACGAAGTCGACCACATCCCTCTTCATTCCGGGCCACTAAAAATGCAATTTCAAATCATGGTACATCTTAGTAGTACCCGGATGAATACTCAGCATACTTCTATGTGCTTCATCGAGTACCGATCGTCGTAAATCACACGAATCAGGTACATATATCCGACCTTTCACTCGGTAAATACCATCAGGACCCTCGGTTAAAAATAGATCCTTGCCTTTAGCCTGAGTTTCTTTCATCTCGGCTAAATAAGAATCCGACAACTACTGTACATAAACAATCTTCAAAAATTCATTAGCTATTCTCAATGTACCGAGAGTTACTTTCCGAGACGAAGAGACATCCACTTGCAGGTTCATGTCTCGGAATTGTTCAAGCAACTCTATCTCTTTAACCATCATTATTGCCATGTGAATGGACTTCCGACTCAAGGCATTGGCTACAACATTTGCCTTTCTCGGGTGGTATTTTAAGTCAAAATCATAGTCCTTCAAAAATTCTATCTACCTTCTTTGTCTCATATTCAACTCCTTTTGGTCGAACAAATATTTAAGGCTTTTATGATCACTATACACTTTGAACTTAGAGCCATAAAGATAATGCCTCCAAATTTTCAGTGCAAAGACCACTGCTGCCAACTCCAAATCATAAGTAGGGTAATTTTGTTTGTGTGGTCGTAATTAACGTGAAGCATAAGCAATCACCCGACCATTCTGCATCAATACACATCCTAGACCGAGTCCAGATGCATCACAGTAGACTACAAAACTTTCCTGCAGATTTGGCAAGGCCAATACAGGAGTAGAAGTTAGTCGAGTCTTCAATTCTTGAAAACTCTGTTCACACTTGGAAGACCACACAAAAGGAGCATTCTTCCGGATTAGCTTGGTCAATGGCAAGGCAATTTTGGAGAATCCCTCAATGAATCTCCGATAGTAACCGGCTAAACCCATAAAACTCCTAACCTCAGTGACCGACTTAGGTCTCTCCCAAGTCATCACAGCCTTGATCTTTGAAGGATCTACCGAGACACCTTCCCTGGAAATGACATGACCCAGGAATTGAATCTTCTCCATCCAGAATTCACACTTAGACAATTTGGCAAATAGTTGCTTCTCCTTCAACACTTGAAGTACCGATCGGAGATGCTCTTCATGCTCCACATAAGACTTAGAATAAATCAATATATCATCAATAAATACCACCACAAACTGATCCAAGTAAGAATGAAAAATGTTGTTCATATAATTCATGAACACAGCCGGAGCATTAGTAACTCCGGACGACATTACCACGTATTCATAATGACCATGCCGGGTCCTGAATGCCATCTTAGGAATATCGGTAACTTTCACTCAGATCTGGTGGTATCCCGATCGTAAGTCAATTTTGGAAAAGACCTATGCACCACGTAACTGATCAATTAAGTCGTCAATTCTAGGCAATGGGTATTTATTCTTGATGGTCAGCTTATTCAATTGGCGGTAATCAACACATAACCGCATGCTACCATCCTTTTTCTTGACGAGTAATACCGGAGCACCCCATGGTGATACACTCGGTCGGATAAATTGTTTTTCAAGTAATTCGTCAACTTGCTTCTTTAACTCGGCTAATTCAATTGGAGACATTCTATAAGGAGCTCTAGAGACTGGCTCGGCTCCAGGGATTAAATCAATAGAGAACTCAATTTCTCTATCAGGAGGAACACCAGGTACGTCCTCCGGGAACAACTCGGGAAAGTCACAAACAACAGGAATGTCTCGGATCCTAGACTTACTATTTCCTTCCACCATACAAAATAACATAAATAACTGAGAGATACCTTGAACTTCATAGTCATCGGCTTTCTGATTAGGAAAAATCACTTGCCGATTCTGACAGTCAACTAGGACTCTATTGGCTGATAGCCAATCCATACCGAGAACAATGTCAAGACCTCTCAAAGGTAGACATATTAAATCAGCAGTAAAATTCCTATCACCCAGAGTGAAGGATACGTTCTCACACATCATGGAAGTCCCCAATTTGGCACCGGTCGGATTAGATACATTTAATGGCCGATTCATAGTAACAACAGGTAATCTCATACGCATGACACAATCATTGGAAATAAATGAGTGAGTTGCACCCGAGTCAAACACCACATCAATAATAGTATTTCCGAGTAAGTACTTACTTTGAACCAGGTCGTTGGCTTGAGCAACCTCCTCAACAGTGGTAGCATACACTCGGCTTACAGCCGGTGAACTGGAACTCCCAGCCCGATCATTCCTCAGCATCACAGAATTATTGCCGCGTCCACCATTGCTTCTACCTCCTCTGTTACCGTTTCCACGGCCTCGTCCTCGGAAGCCTCCACGGTTTACACTGACATTCGATTCAGTCGGTTGGAGAAGAGGACAGTTAGGACGAACGTGTCCTTTCTCGTTGCAATGGTAACAAATAACTTCTTCATCTTTGTCACAATTCTGAGCATAGTGATTTCCACCACATCTAAAGCATTTAATATCCCTTGGACGATTCACCGATTGGCCACCAAGATTCACTCGGCCTCAGGATTTAGAGGATGATTCTCCTTTAATAGACTTCCCTTGCTTCTTAAAATTAATCGGTGGTAGTTTTGAAGAACTGTCCGACCCACTGCTCGACCCGGTTGAAGCTTTATCATCCTTCTCATATATTCAGCATTTATTGACAAGGATCGGAAAGCTTCTAATCTCCTAGTGTCGGAAAGCTTTCTTAATTTTTGGGTTTAAACCGCTCTCAAATTTGATGCATTTTGAGCCTTCAGTGCCCGGCATCTGGAAAGGAGGATAAAACAAGCACAGATCCTTGAATTTCGCTGCATATTCTTCAACACTCATATTGCCTTGTCGGAGTTCCATGAATTCCAATTCCTTTTGACTCCTGACAGTGTTTGGGAAATATTTTTCAAGGAAATATTCCTTGAAATTCTCCCAGTTCAGCTTGGTCCCTACAGCTACCAGTCGGGCTTTAGTCATTCTCCACCAGTTTTCAGCTTCTTTCCGAAGCATGAAAACAGCATACTTGACCTTCTGTGCCTCAGTGCACTGCAGACTGCCAAAGATCCGTTCAAGATTCTGGATCCAGGCATAAGCTTGGTCAGGCTGAAATCCTCCATGGAATTCAGTCGGTTTTTGCTTCAAGAAACAATCAATGCTATGATTGTCACTCGGCTGAGGTTGGTTCTGCCTTTCTAAGATATTAGCCACACGCTGGAAGGCAGCAGCCATTGCGTCTATACCATGAAGGTCCATTTCTTATCCTGAAATAATCATCATACTTTAGTACCTCTCATGGATACGAAAACAATTATTTATAGTTGATTTCCTCAACTATAATACGTAACAACAGTGATATATTTTCACTCAATTCATAGCATTTAGTAGCCTAACCTTGGCCTTGGACTTTTCAAGTCTGCTCTGATACCAAAATATAACGTTCTTAATTTTTAAATAAAATTTCTATAATCAAATAAATTTAAAATAGAGTTTGAATTAAATAATAATATTGTCACTTTTACAATAGCCGACCGACCCATTTAATATACAAAGAAAATATAACAAGTCGGTATACACAAGAGCCGGTCAAGGCTTCTACAAAATAACTATGTACACTATGTATTATACATGCTAATACATAATGCTCCAGTCGGATGAGTGACTTCACACACCATCACTGTGCCTTCTATCCACTGTGAAAATAATAAGAAGTAGGGGGTGAGCATAAACATATCAAATAATAGTTATTAAATTGGATTAAAAGTCCAATTCATAATTGTATATAAATCATAACCGAATCAAACCACTCATCATATAATAGCATGTTATTCTCAATAACATATATATATCAGTGCACACACACACATGATCAATCAAATAAATCTATTATTAAGTCTTTTAATTGTGTTGCAACACTGGCTCCCCGAGCCATAACTCAGCTCTTAGTTGATCCGGCCGTTTTACTGATACTAAACCGTTTGCACCCACATGTGACACCATCACTGTCAGTGACAACGGTTAGTGCCACAGGCTAAAACCCCGATCCCCGCTCAAGAGGTTGCCTTGAGTCCCACCCAAGGTCTTTTGTCTTTTGCCTTGAGTCCCACCCAATGTCTTTTGTGGAAACCACATCATATTTCATATTCAATCACCACACATGCATCTCATACATATATATATATATATATATATATATCATGAAAAATTCATGAATCATCATCAGTCAAGTATATTCTATAGCATCTCATGCATAGAATTTATCACAACACATACATCTCATATGAACTCAATATTATTAACATGAATGGAAGATATAAATATCATTCAATCGGGTTTCAATAATAATTCATACACATATCATATATATATCAATAATAATAACACCTCAAATCCATTCATAAACCATTCATTTGAAATGTAACGCTCCCCCTACCTGGAATAAAGAGTTTCAACTATTCTTCAATCGATATCAAGTCACAACTTTAAGAATTCTGACTGGAATTACAGTCCTGAATTAGTCCAAAGCTTTCTTACTTATGAAATCCAAGCGTTCACGTGAAAGAGAAGAAAGGAAGATTAATTTCTTCTTTGTTGATGGTTTTCAGTAGAGATTGGAGAGAAAAGGATTATAGATGGTGTTTCCACGTTAAAAAGTTTCTAAACTCATTCAACAGTAAAAATTGGTATTTATATCGTTCATGCATAAGAGAGACGTGAATGATAGGAGATTGTCTGCTGTACATTTCTTCAAATGACAAGTAAGGAATAAGCATTTAATGAAAAGGGACAACACATTAGATAGGGTCCTATACTTAGAAAAATATCAGAAAAAGAATCTGCTGGAAGGTAGAAGAACAGAGTGACGTGGAAAGCATTCATAATTCAAATAATCATTAATTCTGACTCGGTTTCAGCATTCTGGATATATTTTTCTGAGAAGATTCATTACAGCCTTTGTCCATTCAGAATTCCTTCTTTTGGAGGAAATTTACTCGGAAAGGTTTTATCCCATGAAACACTCAGCTTTCCTTCCTCGAAAATGTCCCACACGGTAATATCTCATTCGGTCATTTCACTCAGATATATTTCTGTCCAAGTCAAGCCTTTACTTACGTCACTCGAAAATCTTCCAATCGAAAGATCACTCGGGTTGAAGACTGTCTCAAAGATAAACCCGAGCATAAACTCAGCAACTTTGACTGAATATGAATTGAATGAATTTATCACTTGGTCATTTACTTCCTTTAAAATTGCTCACTCAGAATATACTCATTCGGAGTTGGAGTCTTTCTCCGTCCAGAAGTAGTCTCCTTGTAAAGACTTACTCGGCCTATTCTCAATCGGTGCCATCTCTCTCGGAAGTATCATACTCAAAAACACTTCACTCGAAAATCACACAACTCGGAGATACTCCACTCGGTCACTTTTCAAAATATTCCAGCCTGAGAAGTACTTATTTAATTTTAAAGTTTCTCTTATTCGGAAGTACTTCTCTCGGATCATCCATTCGAAAATGTTCCACTCGGAGACGTTTTACTCAGATTGGCCTCACTCGAAAGCGTCTCATTCGGATAGTGTTTTTCTTAACTCAGAATGATTTTCTTAATAATATTCCACTCGGAATCATCTTAAATTCACTTAATAGTTTTCTCAGTTTTATTTTACTCGATATTATATGTATTCTCACTCGGAATTATATCCATTTTCACTCAGAATTTCATTTGGAAATTTTCCATTAATCCTTAATGAATGAATTTTCTAAAAATTACAAATTTTGGGATATTACATATGTCACTATAGAATTGATAGCACTCGCAATAAAAAAAATTTCGGTGACATATGTCAGTATAGAAAAATCAATATAATTTCGATGAAGTATGACTTATCAACTTGTTGCTATGCCTTCCGATTCTACTCCGATAACCTCCGATGCTTCGAAACTGAATCAGAACAACTTCAAACGTTACTCCTAGTTGCTCCCCAGCCAATAGAAAGCCAAAAGAACAAAAATCAAAACCATGGAGAATGGCCCAACCATGGCCGAATAGAAAAAAAAAAAGGGGAAGTTATGATTTCTTACCTTTTAAGCACAAATTGGCACACCCAAGCTCAACAAACTTCAAGAATGGCCATGGGTATTCACAGTTTTGCCCTAGAAGAAGAAAGAGACGTTATTCCTTCACATGCACCGAGAAAAATAAAAAGGGAACACAAAAATTGAACACCCATTAGCTTACCTTAGCTACTAATTCGATAATGGCATGCAAGGATGGTGGAGACTCAAAGCAAAAAGGAAGAAAATGGAGAGGATGGTGCTCGAGGATGATCAGCTTGCGTGAAGTGGAAAATAAGAGATACACACGAGAGAAAGAGAGGTTGGACCAACAGAAGAAAGAATATTAGTTTCTAAGATATTGAAAAATAACTTTTAAGAATTATAATTAAAATTTTTGAGTTAATTGTTTTAGTTTAATTAATTTGAGTAAGTAACTTTGTTTTAGTTTGTCAAATTTAATTTAACTAACCCATCTTAAATTGGTTATTAAATATATTCCAATATTATTTTCTATTATTTCACTCAACCCGAATTTATTAATTTTATTTATTAAATTATCAAATTTAAAAAAAAATAGGATGTTACATACTTTGTTGTTAAATCATAATAATCCTTTTGATGCTTATTGAGCCTTCTTATTCTTAACTATAATTTTAGAATTATTGAGGTATGAATTAAAACACAAGGATGAATTTTAACACTAAAAAATAATAAAGTGTTGAAATACATATGAAAGAAGATGAAGTGCCTGTTTGGATGCAAGCCGAAACGGAGTGGAGTTAACGGAACGGCAAAAATTCTCCGTTAACACAACGGCGTGGTGTTTGGTTTGTTGTACGTCTCCGTTCCCTCAACTTTTCCCCAGAATCTCCGTTGAGTGGACTCCGTTTGGCCAGAGGTACTTTCTGCTCCCTTCTGCAAACCAGTTTGAAGGAAATGGCCACAATGCCCCCAGCTTTAGGTTAAAACAACGAGCAACTGTAACATCCTAAAAATTTTATTCTCATGTATAATCATTTTGATTTAGACCATCAATGATATTATCTATTTTATCTCAACTTTCTACATAAATTTTTGGTTAGGACAACATCTTCAATTTAACCTTTTACCATGGTAAATAATTTTAACTTTATACCTTAGGTAAAAGTTAATCAAGTAACTTATTACCTATTTCCTTAGTTATTAATTCCTTTGGTTTTTCCAATTACTCTCATCAAATTGCCACATACTCCACTCAAAATGCGTCATCTTGTACACATTTTAATTGTTAGTTAGAGTCCGAATTTAGAAATGTGGTTAACTACAAAGTTGTTCCTATTTTTCTTATCTTTCCAACAAGACCAAATTTGTTAAATTCCATTAAGATATGAGAGAGATATGCCCAAAATACCGAAACAGTGTCAGAATTGATATTTTACTTCAATCATATCATCTTGTACATATTTTAATACCTTGTTGGAGTCTGAATTTGAAAAAGTGGTAAACTACAAAGTTGTTCCTCGTTGTCTTAGCTTTCCAAAAAGACCAAATTTGTTAAAATCCATTAAGATATGAGAGAGATATGCCTAAAATACCAAAATAGGGTCAGAATTGATATTTACTTCAATCAAACAAACTACATTATGTAGGCTGCGGAAATGGTCAACAATCCAGCTCATTTTTCTCACCTAAAACCTCCATTATCACCATAATTCATGCACCTAACATCCCACTACAATCCCATTATGAAAATCTTGTCCCCCACTTGTCATTTGCATCATTAAATCAACACTACATCTTGTTCCCAAGTCTGAATTCTTAGAACAAGCTAAAGTTAGTGAAGTCTCTCTCTTATTTTCTTTCATTTTCTCTATCAAAGTCACCCTTGATCTGAAGCTAGGACAATAAGAGAACATTTTCAACCACTCTAGGATCCTCCATCAAGGTAAGAGGGGACAGGGTTGTGAATAATTATGAAATGGGTAGAATTGTATGTTGTTCTAGGATTCCAGTTTTAATTTCGTATCTTGTTGCTCAGTTTTGAGATTGAAAACGTGTGAATTTGATTCTAACTTATTCATGAAAGTTGTAGATCTTTTTGTTATCTGAATTTTGAGACCTGAATCAATTAATTTGAATATGTATAGCAAAAGTTATAGCCAAAATACTACAGCATGTCTGAGTGGAATATTTGTTCTATGTTCTGTGTATATATTGATATTCTGGGAATTTTACATGCATAATCAACCTTTGATGTCTTCACAAAAGTTGTAGATAATTGTGTTATGGATCTATAGAAAGTGGTTTCAAGTCAAAATGATTTTTGTTGCTTGAGTTATGCCTAAAATACTGAAGTATGTTTAAGCTGTAAATCTGTTGACTTGAGATACGTATTTTATTTTTTAAATTGGGAATTTTGTGGTGAGAATTAGTGATTGGTGTCTTCATCAAAGTTGTAGATCTTTTTGTTATGTGAATTTTAAGACCTTAATTGACTGATTTGGATATGTATAGCATGAGTTATAGCCAAAATACTATAGCATGTCCGATTGAAATACTTGTCTTATGTTTTGTGTATATATTAATATTCTGAGAATTATACATATGTTTTTAGACTTTGATGTTTTCATGAAAGTTGTAGATATTTATGTTATGGATCTATAGAAAGTGGTTTCAAGTTAAAAGGATGTTTGTAGATCTAGTTATGCCTAAAATACTGAAGTATGCTCAAACTAAAAATTTGTTTGAAATGATATGTGTAGCATGAGTTATAGCCAAAATACTATAGCATGTCCGATTAAAATACTTGTCTTATGTTTTGTGCATATATTAATATTCTGGGAATTATACATATGTTTTTAGACTATGATGTCTTCATGAAAGTTGTAGATATTTATGTTATGGATCTATAGAAAGTGGTTTCAAGTTAAAAGGATGTCTGTAGCTTTCGTTATACCTAAAATACTGAAGTATGCTCAAACTGAAAATCTGTTAACAATGAAATACGAATATTATTTTTTAAAACTGGGAATTTTGTGATGAGAATTAATGTTCAGTGTCTTCATGAAAGTTATAGATATTTGTGTTAGGAGTAATTTAAAACTGGTCCCATGCCAAAATTATTTTTGTAGCTCCAGAAACGTTGAAAATACTAACATATGTACGTTTTGAAAACTCTCTTTGAGGCAGTTCTGTATTCTATGAATAAGAGGTGTTTCTGCTTGGAATATGAAATTATGGTCTTCATGAAAGTTGTAGATAATTCTATTATTGAGCTATAGAAAGTGGAATCACATAAAAAGGATTTGATTTTCTCATGTTATGGCTGTTTTACTAACGTATGTCGCTGTTGGAAATGCTGAAATTTACTTACAATGGTTATTGTGGATGAAAAAGATATTTTCTCTATGAGTAACAATTTATTATTGAATTCTTGAGATATTATGAAGTATTATGGATGTTGATGAGTGTCTAATGAGTATTATACAGTTTGTGTATTTTGGTGGTGAATAATTATGAATGACTAAATTAAGATATATATATGAATGCCTTGCGGTTATTGATACATGTGGTTGAAACAGTAAATCCATGATTTTGAAAATTATTATATATGATGTGTCCCTTTGAGGACTTGTGGTTTTTCCAAGAGGTTTTGGAAATGTTGATATCATGGTATATTAAATGGTAAAAAGAATTAAAGGCATTCATGCATCATAAGCATTTGGACGCACCATGGAATTTAGGGGTTCCATGATTGCCTACCCTGGTGGGGGGTTACTCTATGATGAGTTTAAGCCCTATTTTCGCAGGAGCCATGGAGTGTAGGGATTCATGGTTATGCTAATTCCTACTTGTGCACTTATTTTCGCAGGAGCCATGAAGGTGTAGGGATTCATGGTTATGCTAATTCCTACTGGTGTCTCTATGAGACTTTTTACTGCAGTATTCCCACCAAACCTAATGGATCCAGCATGACATCATTTAACTAATTTAAGATTTATTAATTATAAATGAACTTGTTTGGCATATTCATCATATCATTACACCTTGTTGGTTGTGTTTGTGCAATTTTATTTATTTTATATTTATTCTATATTCTGTCTCACTCTTACATTAATTTTTACAGTGAATGCTACACAGAATGAAGAGTGATGCCATGAATGGAGTTTACGTGAATTATTGCTTGGAATTTGACTTTATTTTTAATTTGATGGGTTGTAATAATATAATGTTTCATGTACTATATTTTTCTAAATCGTTTCCGCTATATAAATATTTCATGACTTTTATTATTCGCGACTAGTATGATAATAATCCGCGTTTATCAACTTTTACATGACTTATTACAAATTTCAAAAATGATTTTTAAAACGCGAAAAATTTATTCGAAAAATTACACGGGACGTCACATTGGTGGTATCAGAGCATTTTCAAAAATTCAGGACCAATTGCTATGACATGTATTGATTCTTGATATACTATGTGAATTATTTGATTATTTGTTTGAAAATATGATAAGTATGTGCTATATGACTTGTGCCTAACTGATAAAATGATTTGTTTGATTACTGCTTGATAATATGATAAATGTGTTATACAATTTATTGCTTAACTGATAAACTGTAGAATGCTTATAGTTATGTTATAATACAATATATTTTCCCTTAGAATTAGTATAAACCAAACTACGAATGTAGGATGGCAAGAAACAACAACAACAACAACAACGATATGGCAGCTGCTTTTAATCGCTTGGCTGAAGCAATAGAAAGACAAAATCAACCAAAAAGTACAGGAGGACTTCACGGGTTAGATCACTTCCTAAAAAGGAAGCCATCACAATTCAAAGGAGGTTATAATCCGGAGGTAGCATACCTATGGGTTAAGGAAATGGAGCACATCTTCCGAGCCTTGCCCTGCACAGAATTCGAAAAGGTGGAGTATGCCACTTATATGATGGTTGAGGAAGCAGAAAACTGGTGGATACATGCCAGAACTCGTATGATTGAAACCGATAGACCTTTGGACTGGATCAACTTCAAATATTGTTTTCTGGAGAAATATTTTCCAGCGAGTGTGAAAAGCCGAAAAGAGCTGGAATTTATGGAGCTGAAACAAGGCTCAATGTCCGTTGGAGAATATGCTGCAAAGTTTGAAGAACTATCTCTCTTTTACCCTCCTTTTCAACAGGCTGGTGCCGAAGAATCAAAATATGTCAAATTCGAGAATGGGCTGAATCTTGAAATCAAAGAGGCGATAGGATATCAAGAAATTCGGAGTTTTCCTATTCTGATCAATAAATGCCGAATTTTCGAAGAAAATCACCAAGCCAGACTGGCACATGAAAAGGCCAATAGACAACTGAAACCTTAGTCAGTTGATTTCAAAAGGAAAGGGACATTCTACCCAAATCGTTTCAAGGGAGGATCATCATCTTCTCAAAGACGCAGCAATCATACGAATATCAGGTGCCATAATTGCGGAGGTAATCACCATATACACGATTGCACCCGACACCTAGGAGATGTTACCTGCTATCGTTGTAATCAGAAAGGACACATCAGTCCAAATTGCCCACAGAACCGACAAAACAACGACAGCAACACTATGAATAATCAAAGAGGCTCTAACTATCAGGGAGGTCGTGGAGGAAACACGCGAGTTGTTCAACCTCCAAGACAGAACAGGGAGTCAACAGACCAGAGGTTACAACCAACAACTGGAAGAGTCTTTACCATCAGCGGTTCAGAGGCAGACCAAGCTGATGACCTCGTGCAAAGTAAGTGTGAGATCAATGGTACTATCTTATCTGTGTTATTTGATTCTGGTGCTACACATTCTTTTATTTCTGATGAGTATGTTAGACGTCTTCAATTACCTGTGAAGCCCATGATATATGATCTGATTGTTTCCACTCCCACCGGTACACAACTTAGGACTACTAAGGTGTGTAACGAATGTTCTGTACTCATAGAGGGTAAAACATTTCTAGTAGATCTTGTTTGTTTACCTTTGAAGGATCTGGAAGTAATCCTAGGGATGGACTGGTTATCGGCAAATCGAGTCTTGGTGGACTGTCATAACAAAACTGTGATATTTCCATCAGAAGAAAATCTTACTTCCGACAATCTCAAACTCTTTGCCTTACAATGTGAAAGCCAATTATTTGCCTTGTTTACTTTTCCACAAGGAGATGGAGAATCTAAAGAGATCGAGATACCAGTTGTTTCTGAATTTCTTGAAGTATTTCCTGAGGATGTCTCAAGTTTACCACCAGAACGTGAGATAGAATTCTCAATTGATTTAATTCCAGGAGCAGAACCAGTATCTAAGGCTCCATATCGCATGTCACCTATTGAACTGGCAGAACTAAAGAAGCAAATTGAAGGGTTATTAGAGAAGCATTTCATCAGACCCAGTGTGTCGCCATGGGGAGCGCCAGTATTACTTGTCAAGAAGAAAGATGGAAGCATGAGATTATGTGTAGATTATCGTCAGTTGAATAAATTGACGGTGAAGAATAAATATCCTTTGCCCAGAATTGATGATCTGATAGATCAATTGAGGGGTGCTACAGTATTTTCCAAGATTGATCTGCGATCGGGTTATCATCAGATTCGTGTCAAGTCTGAGGATATTCCAAAAACAGCTTTCAGAACACGCTATGGTCATTACGAGTATCTTGTGATGCCCTTCGGAGTAACCAATGCCCCAGCTGTATTCATGGATTACATGAATCGAGTGTTCCATTCATACTTAGATCAGTTTGTTATTATCTTCATTGATGACATCCTGATTTATTCTAAGACGTGGGAGGAACATGAAAAGCATCTTCGAGTGGTATTACAAATTCTGAAAGAGAAGCAGTTATATGCCAAGTTGTCTAAATGTGAATTCTGGTTGAAGGAAGTAAAGTTTCTAGGCCATGTAATCTCAAGCGAAGGAGTGTCCGTGGACCCTTCCAAAATTGAAGCTGTAACAAACTGGGAGAGACCTACTTCAGTCACTGAGATACGAAGCTTCCTGGGATTAGCTGGTTATTATCGAAGATTCATTAAGGGGTTTTCTCAAATTGCCCTACCAATGACTCGTCCAACCCGGAAGAATCAACCTTTTGATTGGACGCCAGAATGTGAGAGAAGTTTCCAGGAACTAAAAATGAAGCTTACATCTGCTCCAGTCTTAACCTTGCCTAATCCACAGGAAGACTTTGTGGTTTATTGCGATGCTTCTAAAATGGGCTTAGGTTGTGTTTTGATGCAGCAACGGAAGGTGGTTGCCTATGCTTCTAGACAGTTGAGACCACATGAAATGAACTACCCGACACATGATCTAGAATTGGCAGCGGTGGTATTTGCTTTGAAAATCTGGAGACACCATTTGTATGGAGTCAAGTTTGAAGTGTTCAGTGACCACAAGAGCTTGAAGTATTTGTTCGATCAAAAGGAATTGAACATGAGGCAGCGAAGATGGATGGAGTTTCTTAAAGATTATGATTTTGATTTGAAGTACCATCCAGGAAAAGCAAATGTGGTGGCAGATGCACTTAGCCGGAAGTCCATTCACATGTCATCTTTGATGGTAAAAGAAATAGAGATGATAGAACAGTTCAGAGACATGAACTTGGGTGTGGAGATGAAATCTTTAAAGAATATGATCTTGGGAACCTTGAAGATAACCAATGATTTTCTAAAGCTGATAAGTGAAAGACAGAAAGAAGATTTGCCATTACAAGAGTTGAGAGAATTACAGGCGAATGGAAAAGATATGGGATTACAAGAAGGATCAGATGGAATTTGGAGAATCAGAAGCAGAATTTGTGTACCAGATGAGATTGGTCTGAGAAGGACAATCCTAGAAGAAGCGCATAAAAGTATGTTGAGCATTCATCCTGGATCAACCAAGATGTATCAAGACCTGAAGAAAAGCTTTTGGTGGCCAAGGATGAAGAAGGAAATAGCCGAATATGTGTCTTCATGTCTAGTATGTCAAAAAGCCAAGGTGGAACATCAGAAGCCATCTGGTGAACTGCAATCATTGGAGATTCCTGTCTGGAAATGGGATGACATTTCTATGGACTTTGTGTTAGGATTACCAAGAACACGTTCAGGGAATGATGCAATCTGGGTTATTGTAGACAGATTGACAAAGTCTGCTCATCTTCTCCCAATGAATATGAAAAACTCTCTGCAAAAATTGGCACAATTATATGTGAAGGAGATCGTGAGACTTCATGGTGTACCTTATAGTATTGTGTTAGATAGAGATCCAAGGTTCACCTCCCGATTCTGGGGAAGTTTGCATCAGGAATTGGGTTCGAAGCTTCGATTAAGCTCAGCTTATCATCCCCAAACAGATGGATAGTCAGAGCGTACCATACAAAGTTTGGAAGACCTACTGCGATCTTCTGTACTTGAACATGGTGGTAGTTGGGAGCAGTTTCTTCCACTGGTTGAATTCACGTATAACAATAGCTACCATAGCAGTATTGGTATGGCTCCATTCGAAGCATTGTATGGTAGAAAATGTCGAACGCCCCTTTGTTGGTTAGAAACTGGTGAAAGTTTGGCATTAGGACCTGAAATTGTGCAGCAGACTACTGAACAAATAGAAGTAATCAGAGAGAAGATGAAGGCATCCCAAGATAGACAGAAGCACTATTATGATAAAAGGAGGAAACCATTTGAATTCCAAGTTGGTGATCATGTATTTTTGAAGGTTTCACCTCACAAGGGGATTGGCCGAGCATTGAAGAGTAAGAAGTTGAGTCCAAGGTTTATTGGACCATATGAAATTCTAAAGAGGATTGGTACAGTGGCGTATCAGATTGCACTTCCTCCTCATCTTGCAAATTTACACAATGTGTTTCATGTATCACAATTGAGGAAGTATATACAAGACCCCACTCATGTGATTGCTAATGATGATGTTGAAGTTAGAGAAAATTTGACCATCCCTACAGAACCCACACAGATCATAGAAAGGTCGATTAAACACCTGAGAAACAAGAACGTACCATTAGTGAAGGTTGCATGGAAACAAGGGAATGATGTAACTCTGACTTGGGAGCGTGAGGATGCTATGAAGACGCAATACCCAGAATTGTTTCACTGAGGAGTGCGTTATGTTAAATTTCGAGGACGAAATTTTTATTAGGGTGGGAGAATTGTAACATCCTAAAAATTTTATTCTCATGTATAATCATTTTGATTTAGACCATCAATGATATTATCTATTTTATCTCAACTTTCTACATAAATTTTTGGTTAGGACAACATCTTCAATTTAACCTTTTACCATGGTAAATAATTTTAACTTTATACCTTAGGTAAAAGTTAATCAAGTAACTTATTACCTATTTCCTTAGTTATTAATTCCTTTGGTTTTTCCAATTACTCTCATCAAATTGCCACATACTCCACTCAAAATGCGTCATCTTGTACACATTTTAATTGTTAGTTAGAGTCCGAATTTGGAAATGTGGTTAACTACAAAGTTGTTCCTATTTTTCTTATCTTTCTAACAAGACCAAATTTGTTAAATTCCATTAAGATATGGGAGAGATATGCCTAAAATACCGAAACAGTGTCAGAATTGATATTTTACTTCAATCATATCATCTTGTACATATTTTAATACCTTGTTGGAGTCTGAATTTGAAAACGTGGTAAACTACAAAGTTGTTCCTCGTTGTCTTAGCTTTCCAACAAGACCAAATTTGTTAAAATCCATTAAGATATGAGAGAGATATGCCTAAAATACCAAAATAGGGTCAGAATTGATATTTACTTCAATCAAACAAACTACATTATGTAGGCTGCGGAAATGGTCAACAATCCAGCTCATTTTTCTCACCTAAAACCTCCATTATCACTATAATTCATGCACCTAACATCCCACTACAATCCCATTATGAAAATCTTGTCCCCCACTTGTCATTTGCATCATTAAATCAACACTATATCTTGTTCCCAAGTCTGAATTCTTAGAACAAGCTAAAGTTAGTGAAGTCTCTCTCTTATTTTCTTTCATTTTCTCTATCAAAGTCACCCTTGATCTGAAGCTAGGACAATAAGAGAACATTTTCAACCACTCTAGGATCCTCCATCAAGGTAAGAGGGGACAGGGTTGTGAATAATTATGAAATGGGTAGAATTGTATGTTGTTCTAGGATTCCAGTTTTAATTTCGTATCTTATTGCTCAGTTTTAAGATTGAAAACGTGTGAATTTGATTCTAACTTCTTCATGAAAGTTGTAGATCTTTTTGTTATCTGAATTTTGAGACCTGAATCAATTAATTTGAATATGTATAGCAAAAGTTATAGCCAAAATACTACAGCATGTCTGAGTGGAATATTTGTTCTATGTTCTGTGTATATATTGATATTCTGGGAATTTTACATGAATAATCAACCTTTGATGTCTTCACAAAAGTTGTAGATAATTGTGTTATGGATCTATAGAAAGTGGTTTCAAGTCAAAATGATTTTTGTTGCTTGAGTTATGCCTAAAATACTGAAGTATGTTCAAGCTGTAAATCTGTTGACTTGAGATACGTATTTTATTTTTTAAATTGGGAATTTTGTGGTGAGAATTAGTGATTGGTGTCTTCATCAAAGTTGTAGATCTTTTTGTTATGTGAATTTTAAGACCTTAATTGACTGATTTGGATATGTATAGCATGAGTTATAGCCAAAATACTATAGCATGTCCGATTGAAATACTTGTCTTATGTTTTGTGTATATATTAATATTCTGAGAATTATACATATGTTTTTAGACTTTGATGTTTTCATGAAAGTTGTAGATATTTATGTTATGGATCTATAGAAAGTGGTTTCAAGTTAAAAGGATGTTTGTAGATCTAGTTATGCCTAAAATACTGAAGTATGCTCAAACTAAAAATTTGTTTGAAATGATATGTGTAGCATGAGTTATAGCCAAAATACTATAGGATGTCCGATTAAAATACTTGTCTTATGTTTTGTGTATATATTAATATTCTGGGAATTATATATATGTTTTTAGACTATGATGTCTTCATGAAAGTTGTAGATATTTATGTTATGGATCTATAGAAAGTGGTTTCAAGTTAAAAGGATGTCTGTAGCTTTCGTTATACCTAAAATACTGAAGTATGCTCAAACTGAAAATCTGTTAACAATGAAATACGAATATTATTTTTTAAAACTGGGAATTTTGTGATGAGAATTAATGTTCAGTGTCTTCATGAAAGTTATAGATATTTGTGTTAGGAGTAATTTAAAACTGGTCCCATGCCAAAATTATTTTTGTAGCTCCAGAAACGTTGAAAATACTAACATATGTACGTTTTGAAAACTCTCTTTGAGGCAGTTCTGTATTCTGTGAATAAGAGGTGTTTCTGCTTGGAATATGAAATTATGGTCTTCATGAAAGTTGTAGATAATTCTATTATTGAGCTATAGAAAGTGGAATCACATAAAAAGGATTTGATTTTCTCATGTTATGGCTGTTTTACTAACGTATGTCGCTGTTGGAAATGCTGAAATTTACTTACAATGGTTATTGTGGATGAAAAAGATATTTTCTCTATGAGTAACAATTTATTATTGAATTCTTGAGATATTATGAAGTATTATGGATGTTGATGAGTGTCTAATGAGTATTATACAGTTTGTGTATTTTGGTGGTGAATAATTATGAATGACTAAATTAAGATATATATATGAATGCCTTGCGGTTATTGATACATGTGGTTGAAACAGTAAATCCATGATTTTGAAAATTATTATATATGATGTGTCCCTTTGAGGACTTGTGGTTTTTCCAAGAGGTTTTGGAAATGTTGATATCATGGTATGTTAAATGGTAAAAAGAATTAAAGGCATTCATGCATCATAAGCATTTGGACGCACCATGGAATTTAGGGGTTCCATGATTGCCTACCCTGGTGGGGGGTTACTCTATGATGAGTTTAAGCCCTATTTTCGCAGGAGCCATGGAGTGTAGGGATTCATGGTTATGCTAATTCCTACTTGTGCACTTATTTTCGTAGGAGCCATGAAGGTGTAGGGATTCATGGTTATGCTAATTCCTACTGGTGTCTCTATGAGACTTTTTACTGCAGTATTCCCACCAAACCTAATGGATCCAGCATGACATCATTTAACTAATTTAAGATTTATTAATTATAAATGAACTTGTTTGGCATATTCATCATATCATTACACCTTGTTGGTTGTGTTTGTGCAATTTTATTTATTTTATATTTATTCTATATTCTGTCTCACTCTTACATTAATTTTTACAGTGAATGCTACACAGAATGAAGAGTGATGCCATGAATGGAGTTTACGTGAATTATTGCTTGGAATTTGACTTTATTTTTAATTTGATGGGTTGTAATAATATAATGTTTCATGTACTATATTTTTCTAAATCGTTTCCGCTATATAAATATTTCATGACTTTTATTATTCGCGACTAGTATGATAATAATCCGCGTTTATCAACTTTTACATGACTTATTACAAATTTCAAAAATGATTTTTAAAACGCAAAAAATTTATTCGAAAAATTACACGGGACGTCACAGCAACGCAGAGCACCCCACACTTGGTGGAGCACCGATTTTTGGAGAAGGAAGTCGTGCGATTTTTGTGGAAAGGAGGAAGCTTTGTTTGGCGTTGTGTACTCTGTCGCTGACAATTGAAGGGTAAGCCTCGATCCCTTCCTCTTTCCCTTCCTCTTTTCCTTCCTCTCCCTTCCTCTTTCCCTTCGTGTTTTACTGGTTTCTCTGTTACTGGTTTCTGTATTGTCTCTGTTGTGGGTTCTGATTGGGTATGGGATCGGGGTTGGGTTGAGGGATTTGGGGTTGGGTTGAGGGGGTTTCTGGTTGGGATCGGGTTGAGGGTGGTTCCGTGGTGGGTCTGCGCGGGTATGGGGTTGTTTAGGCTCAGGGGAGGGGTTACGTGGTGGGGGTTTGGTTAGGGGAGGGGGTTTGGTCGGAGTTTGGTCATGGGAAACGGTGGGGGGTTACGGGTTGGTATTGAGTGTGTGGGGATGGTGGGTGTGGAGATGGGTATGGGCCGGGGTTGGTGTTAGTGGCCGTGAGGGGTAGGTGGATGTATGGCGGTGAGTGGTGTGTGGCTGTGATGGTGGGTGGTGGAGGTGAGGGGTGGGTGGTGGGTGGTGGAGTGTAGTGGGTGGGGGTGTGTGGCCGTGAGTGGTGGGTGGGTCTGTGGGTATGGGCGGTGAGTGGTGTGGGGGTTTGTGGGTGTGTGGCCGTGGGTGATGGGTGGGTCTGTGGGTATGGGCGGTGAGTGATGTGTGGGTTTATAGGTGTGTGGCCGTGAGGGGTGGGTGGTGGAGGTGGTTTGGGTTGTGCTGGTGGGATGGCAGGGGAGTGGGAAAGGATGGGTGGGTTATTTTGATTGGTAATTTTGGTTTAAAATTTTGATTGGTAATTGGTAGTGTTGATCATTGGTAATTTGGATGGGTGTGTGTGGGTGAATTTTTCATTTATGTATTGCTGAAAGTGAGTTAGTTTAATGACAAATTATTAATGTATTTTTGTTGTTGTATAGTTTAGTTTGATAAGGCTAATTTGTTATTGTATAGTAATGTGTTCAATGTTCTTATTATGATGTATTTGTTAAAATTTGTTATTGTATAGTAATGTGTTCAATGTGGGAAACAAAGAAGATTTGACGATGTCCATTGCAACCACACTTAGTGTAACATCCCTGGTAATTTAATATTGAGAAAGGTAAATTAAATATTTAATTGAGTTAAAACTAAAGGAAATAGGATTCTTAAGTGAATATATGATTTTAAATGGCATTCTAGAGGGTTAAGGTACATTAAAATGAATATTTTGAGGAATGGGTATCAGGGACCCTGACGCATAGCGTGGCTGTGGCGCGTAGCGTCAGGTGCGAATTAGTGAGCTGACGCGTAGCGTAAGTGTGACGCGTAGCTTCAACATCGCGAGTCAGAATTAAAAGCTGAAATAGAGACAGACCCGAGACATGCACAACCCTTCTTCTTCTTTCTTTCCCTTTTCTCTTAAACCCTAGGAGCTCAATTGAAGCTAATTGATGATGGATTCTTGGACGAAAATACATTTATGGCGTCGAGGCAGTGGGGTAAGCATCCTAGAACCTTTAATTTCATGGTTCTCTTTCTCCCATTCTTATTTTCTCTCCCTACCTGAGACTAGTATGTGTTAGGAGAGCTAAGTCCTTGGATGGAACAAGTGCTTGAGGTGTAAATGAAAACCTTAAAGCGGTAGGTATTCAAAAGATGTTGTTAAATCAAGGATCGAAGTCGTTCGAAGTTATGGAGCTTGGAAACGGAGACCGGAAATGAAAATGAGTTTTGATGGACTTCGGAGGAACCCGACAATTGGCTGGAGGCTTTAGAAAGCTCAGAATAAAGGTAAGGGGGGTGTGCTGGTTAAGGTTAATTTAGAAATTTATCTGCATCATTGGCGACTAAAAAAAATGATATACTATAGCTATTGTAAATGTGTTAATTGAGTTTAGAAAATACCTATATGAAAGGTTGGAGAACAAAAAAAAGATAAGGACGCATATTATAATCATTGTGAGTGGAGAATAAGTGGATAAGTGAATATATAAAGTGAATGTGTCGATGTGAAATGATTAAGGGAGTTTTAGAATATACTAACTTACATGGAATAAGAAAGTGAATGAAATGAAATAATATGATATGATATAAGATGTATGAATATCTGGGGTAAGTATGTGAGAATTAAATAATATGAAATATGACAAATGGGGAATTGAGAATTGATGTTGAGAGCTATGATAGGAATGATGATTAAATAAAAGAAATTGGTAATGGTGATAAACAGTAAGATTGTATAGATATGACATGTTGAATGAAATGGGATTCTATAATGCCCGTGAGTTAAGATGTCTGCTGTGAATGGTATAACATTTATGTTGATTGTATCATTGTTATATTTGTCGGTTGGGAATTATGACTATTTTATGATGAATTATGGATAAGATGAGTATATAGGTATTAACGTGATTTAGGAAGGTTCGATTGGGTGACCGTCCCGTGAGGTGAGTATATGTCAACTTTTGATATTATACCTGAGATTAAATATGTTTAACTGTATTGAGATAAGTTATGTTAGTATGTTGATCATGTGATGTGTATTGTATTGAGGGGTTTGGCAAGAAGGCCGCCCGAGTAGTAAACACATGTCAGTTTCTGACATTTGTGTATGTGATTGATGATAATGGTTTATATTTAGCTACATATTAAGGATGAGGTACCCTAGACACTGTTGAGGGCGGGGAGTGATCGCCGGTGCATGGGCACGGACAAGGAGCGGCTCCTGACAGGCTTCCAGTAAAGGGATTGTATGTTTATACTATATGATTGATTATGCGAGGTGACATTATATTGATGGGCTTGACAAGTCGGTCGCCCTATGTTGTGAGCACATGTTAGTTTCTAACAGTTGCATATGATGCTTGTAATAGTATGCCATGATGTATGATATATGATATGTGATTATGTGGTAGAGGACGACCGACGGTATGTGTTACCCTCGTTTTTGGCTTCGGTGGTCAAGTCGGACCCAGTTGAGCTACCTAGAGGTCTATGACCCAGTGGTTGAGGGGGAGCCAAGTCGGGCTCAGTGAACCAAGTCGGGTTCACGGGATGTCAAGTCGGACTCCCAGCTGAAGGTCGATCCTTTTAGTATCCGGATACTAGGAGTCTGCTTATATGAGAGTCAGTTGTGTTTTACACTCCTTGACCTATATGTGTATATTTACGATGAAGCTTGTATAACATAATGTAAGATGCCAGTTTGAGTTGGTGATGGAAGTCATGGTCTTGATCATTGGTTAATGTGTTGCGTTTGTGTGTAATGTACTTGGATAACGAATTGCAAGATAAATGATGGAGTAGGCGAAAGGTAAATCATAATAATTGACCTACTTATATACATCTATATATATATATATATGTATATATATAATTGGAGTGTAACCAGAGTACTCTTTCCATTCTTGCTGGTTATTTTTATATAACATTTAAATCTAGTCACTCACCCCCTGTATTTGTGGTTTTAGTGACTGCTTGCAGATATGGGTGCACACCACGGAGACGAGAGCTAAATGAGGCCAGGGCGATGTGGAATTTAGAAGAGATGTATATATATATATATATATATATATATATATAATTGCTTGTTGATTTATAAAATGTAGGATTATATTACTTGTTGGTGTGAAAATATATTGATGTAGTACGATAATACTTTAGTGTGTCTGTGTGTTATGTGGCACGGAGCCAATGATGTGTGAATGATGAATGCAATGGGCAGGTGTCATATTGATGCTTAATTGATAGTTAGGATTGATTTAGGAAGTTATGCATATAGTTGATTTTATGAATTTAAAGGAACTGGATATGTGAATTAGAAATCTGATGGGTTTTGGGACCTTTGGAATGCATGAATAGGTTCCTTAGAATATTTAGAATTTGTGTGTATTGGTCTTAGGTCATTTGGAACCCATTTAGGGTGTTTGGTGTCAAGGTGTTGCACCTATGTGAATTAAATTACGTTTCGTACATAACTTGCGCATATGTTGGAATTTTGGCAAACGGATAGCGCCAACAGTTCCGAAATGAGGAAAACAGGTGGCCCGTGAAGTTTCGTAGCAATCGGATCTAAAACGGGCCAATTGGGTAGATTAGAAGTTAGTAAAATGGTTTAAATGTGTAACAGCATCAGGTGCTGCTAGTGTCATGCCCACGCTACGCGTGAGGCTGGCGCGTAGCGTGAGGTACGCAGCAGAGGGATGACGCTACGCGTGGGACTGGCGCGCAGCGTCAGACCCCTGTTTCATATTTTTGGTTCTTTTCTAAATTAAGGGAACTCTAAGGTTTTGTTAAACTATATAATTATTATTTTGAGTATGTTTAGTGAAAATAAATATTATTTTGAAATGAAAAATAATTAAATTTTATTAAATGCGAAAAATTAGCTGTGTAAATTAATTAAATGGATATAAATAAGGTAAATTGACGTAGGATGTCACACTTTGAATATTAAAACAAATTCTTGAATGTCAACAAGATGCGGCCTTCAAAGCAAAATGTTTGCACATACTTCAAAATGATGACAAACGGAGGATGTTCAACATGCTGGATGACCTACAAGAACAACTAGCATTTCTTAAACTCGAAATTGCCATAGTGGGGCTTTAGGGTCTAGATTTGCTAGCAAATGTAATGTTTATGATTATGTATTTTTAACTATATTGTATTTGATGGCTAGGCCAATATGAAACATGTATGCAAAGAAGTTTAATTTTGTATAATATGGCTAATTGTGTTTATGTGTTTTTAAGAGCAGTTTTATAAAGACATTAATGATTAACATATTTTAACATTTACAGATACCAAACATGACATCGTCTCACGGTCAACGTTCCTCAACACAAAGTACACCTGTTGAGTTGCAAGTTATTGGGATGGGAGGGGTGACAAGGGTAATTGGGGAATGGGTCCTCAACCATGTATGCAAAGAAGAATGTAGAACGAGTGCACTTGGGGGAGCAGAATGGCTCCAAGAGATACTTAATGGCAACGACACAAGATGCCATGAAATGTTTAGAATGAGTAAACACGTCTTTTTAGGATTGTGCCATAAATTAGTGGAGCATGGACTGACTCCTACGTCTCGCATGGGAGTACATGAAATGGTCGCAATGTTTTTACACACAGTCGGACATGGTGTAGGGAACAGGGTCATCCAAGAAAGATTTCAGCATTCCGGTGAAATAGTTAGCCGTCAATTTCACCGTGTATTAGAGGCGTGTGTGTCGTTGTCAATGGAGCTGGTCAGGCCTTTGGATCCAACTTTTAGCCATGTATCTCCAAAAATACGTGATAGTAGGAGATATTGGCCATTCTTCAAAGATTGTATTGGGGCTATTGACGGCACTTATATACCGTGCGTCATTCCATCTAGGGAATCTACACGGTTCATTGGCAGGAAAGGTTACACATCACAAAATGTGATGGCCGTTTGTGATATGGACATATGCTTTATTTTTTCACTACCCGGATGGGAGGGATCCACCCACGACGCCTGGGTGTTTAACGATGCAGTGACCAACGACTATTATGGATTTCCACACCCGCCACCAGGTATGGTATTGTTGTCTACTCATGTGTACATTTAATATCATCAAATTTGGTAAATATGAATATATTGATGAAATACTTTCTTTCATGTAACAGGTAAATACTATTTGGTAGACAGTGGCTATCCAACGCCAATGGGATATCTGGGTCCTTACCGTTGTGGAAGGTACCATCTTCCAAACTTTAGACGAGCACCAGATTTTCAGAACAACAATGAAGTCTTCAACTATTTACATTCAAGTCTACGGAGCACGATTGAACGGACCTTCGGTGTTTGGAAGAATTTACTGTGCTTCGGAATATGCCCGCCTATAGTTATAAGACCCAAGTGCATGTGGTTTGTGCGACAATGAGAATCCATAACTTTATTCGGAGATGCAACCTTCCAGACCCTGAATTTGACAATGAAAATCCACATGACAATGACTCAATGGCAGCGCAACATGGGACATATCTAGTAGTTGAGGATGAAGTTTACACAACTTCATCGCCGGGCATGAATGTTGTTCGCGATTCCATTAGAGACCAAATTGTAGCTGCTAGAGTTGTGTAAAAAAAATTTAATTTTTTATTATGTGTACATAAAAAATATTTTCACTTTCTTTCCATATTGTATATAAAATCGTTTACTTTCTGAATGAAAATACATAAATATATGTATAAACGTCAATTAATCTATTTTATTAATAAAGGAACGTAACATGTTAAAGGAAATAATCTAATTTGTTAAAAACTACATTCTAATTATACATAATATCATCTAATTTGAATAATAATAATATATTTTGTTAAAGAAATACCCTATTTGGTTATAATATCATCTAATTAGTAACAAAAAAATATACTTTATTAAAGAAATAAAATATTTACTTTAAAAAATAATCTATTTTCATATATTATCATCTAACTTGTCCAAAAATAAATTTATTTGTTTAAAAAATAATAGGGTATTTTTAAAAAATTTCTATTTTGTTAAAAATAAATGAACTGGTCTGGACCGGGGTCTAGGATCCGGTGTGGGACCAGCCACAAGATTATAGGTGTTTTTAGGGTTTGCACACCGGAACAGTGTGTATCCGATGTATTAATCCGGTCTCTCAGTGGGAGAGGCCGGCCTTGTTGTCCTGGAGATCCTTCACACCAACGTTTCGCGTTGCAGGGGGGCGAAAGGTGGTGCCACCTGCGAAGATTCTCCGACGCTCAAGTTAGAAGAGTGTAAGAACTCAGTGAATACTCAAGCGAAGTAACAGTAAAAATGTGAGATAGAACAACGATACCTTGCATGTGTATTGAAATGAGTTATTTATAGTTGTACGTGAGAAAATGAGTCGTTGGATACAGGTGGGTCCCCTAGCTCTGATAGCGTGTACATTATGTCAATCAGGGTGGCTCAGCACTCAGAATGTGTCAGGAGGGTAGGTCAATTATCAGAGTATGATCCTCTAGGAAGAGGAGAGGATAATCACCTTTTCCGCATAATCTGCTGACACATCCATTTGCTTCCTGAGGCCATTGACGTGACATATTTTGCTACATACAGTATCTTCGCTGATAAGTTATTAGGGGCTCTTATCTTGCTGTGACTGAAAAGCCAAGAGTTATGTAAATGTTCTGTGAAAATGAACAAAGATCCGTTATAGAGAAAATAAGTGGGGCAGTCGTGAGATGAGGACGGACGGCCAGACATCGGATATCCGGTGTGGTAAAGTTGAACCAGGACACCGGTTTTCCTTATATGAGGTCATTCTGACGTCCCAAGATTGGGGGCCGGTATCCAGACTGGATCATCTGTCCCCTAGCTTGTATGAGGGACTGTTAAGTTGCTCATATGAGCTACACAACTCTAGAGAAGTCTGGATGCCGGTGGTACATTCTGGGAGGTCTCTGGAAGCTCTGTAGCGTCTGCTCTAATAAACGAGTGACCGCTCTTCTCGCGTTGCGTACGACGGATTCAGACAGCATAAAATAAATGATTGAAATCCCAAGGGTCTTTGAGAATCGAAACCCTTGGTATTCGAAAAGTGGTTGAAGGCATTAAATGCGCATGGCATGATTGGAGAGTAAATACGTTTTGTACGCACGAGCCATCATTACCCAAGAGTGTAACCGTCGATTGGGCTTATTGGACCTGGATTCAAACTGAAAAAGGGGGCCCCATTTTGCCAAAATGTTTACTGAAACGTTACCATTTTCGCGCTCATACATGACAAAACGACGGAGTCGTTTCAATTTGAAAGAGGTTGCGTTTTGATGCAAGCCTTGTGACCTTCGACGAAACACTATGCCTCTTCGTTACCTATAAAAGGGACTCTTAGCAGATTTTGGAATCCACTCTTGTTTTCAAGCTTAGTGAACCTCTGCTCAAATTTCTTGGAAATTTCTCTGTCGTCTTCAAACTTCTCAAAGATCTTCTTCCTTTAGGTAACCTCCCTTTCCTTCAACTCCTTGCAATTTTTGTTCATTCTATTTCCACCATGCGCCCTAGAGCAGGCCACGCTGGTCCTTCAAACAGGGGGAGTTTTGGCTCTCGTGCCCCCCTTAGCCACCGTGGTGGGAGGATTCTAGCGAATCCTCCTGTGGCTGGGCCTCGTCGCTCAGAGAGAGCTGAAGCTTCTTCCTCACGAGTGTCCTCTTCCCAACGTCGCTCTGAGGTTCCC
The DNA here is from genome assembly GCA_037962975.1 of Clitoria ternatea. Taxonomy (NCBI): domain Eukaryota; kingdom Viridiplantae; phylum Streptophyta; class Magnoliopsida; order Fabales; family Fabaceae; genus Clitoria; species Clitoria ternatea. Next base: position 11,164,890 of record CM075676.1, read on the forward strand.
CTTGACTCGAGGGCTACCAGCCGCTCTGATGAAGGGTCAAGTGCTGAAGGTTACCTCTCTGACGATGTTGCTTTTTACCACAGTACGTACGCGTTCCACCGTGCCTACACAACTATGGACCTTCCAGGACGTGGAAAAACACCAGTTCTCCGCTCTGCTGAGGGGTGTGTCAACGTTGTGGCACACCGGCTTGACTGGGAAAAGCTTAACAGGGAGAAACCCTACTGCTGGGTGGAGGAGGAATTCCTAGAGATCCCTTCGCACCATGCGAGTGAGGAGGAATGCACGGTCTCTTTTCGCTGTAAAATATATTCAGATAAAAAGTACAAGGCGCGATACGCTGTTCTCGCACCACGTCCCTCTGAGAGAGTATGCCACAGCGTCCCTGATGAGAGGTCGGTCTACATGTACGACTTCATCTTCTTAAAGTTGGGAGTACGCTTCCCCATGACGGAATTCCAGATGGCCGTCCTGCGTTTCCTAGACTGCGCCCCCACACAACTGCATCCCAACGGTTGGGGTCTAGTCCGGGCTCTGGAGGTTCTGGGGGAGCATTTCAACTTCTCCGCCACTGTGGCCAAACTGTTTCACTATTGCCAAGTGGTCCGCCGTGCTAATAAGAAGGGCGGCCTTGGGTTTATTACTCTCCGTAGCGACTCAAGGGTGATAAATTTCAAATCTTATATGGAGTTCGCTAAGGTGGATGGACGCTCCTTCAAGCACTACTACACACGGGTCCGTATTCAACCAAATAAGCCGGTCTTCTGGCAAAACAAGGAGGGATTTACCAAGTTCCCTCTTAGCTGGACGCACGAGCATTTTCTCCTCATGAGCCGTGCTTATTACACAGATGAGAGTGAACTCTCCTCTCATTCTGTTGAGGTCTTGAGCGCCATGCAGACGGCCTCGAAAACCCTCAAAGGATTTTCCAGCAGGCTCCTCTTGGCCGAGGACGACATCCGAAACACTTACCTCCGTAATATCTGCTCTTACTCTATCTGTGTTATATAATTATTCCGCTCTGATTATTTTTCTTCTTATGTGCTAATTCAACCTTTCTTGTTTTGCAGAACAAATCGAAAGAGCCTGCCCAGAGATGTTGTCATTAAGGACCATGATGGCTGACGATGATTCCTCCTCTGAGGAGAATGAGATCCAGGCGAAGAGGAACGCCACCATAACTCCCCTCATTCCCCTAACCTCTGTAGTAGGTGATGAGGTTCCTCTCTTTGATGAGGAGGAAACAGAAGAACCAGCTGAGGCCACTGGAGCGGGCGACGAGGAGGCTGTCCCAGAGAAGAAGAGGAAAAAGAGGCACCTTGTAAAAAAGGCAGATCAAGAAAAGCCCTCCTCTGATGACCCTGTGAAGAAGCGTCAGAAGACGGTCGAAGAAACTGAATTGAAGAAGGACAAGGGAAAGAAGCCCATTCCTGAATCCTCTGCCCCTTCTTCACAGAATGCTTCAGAACCGGACTCTGGGAATGGTCCTTCTCCAGCGTTTGATCCTCCGCATGACTCCTTCCTTTCTCCTTATTTATGGTTTCAGGGGTCCATGCCTCCCACTCTTCCAAAGGCAAGGTATTGCCTTCGCCCCTCCCTCGACGCTGCTGGGGTCCGAGGTGCTTGTAAAGCCGGGCGTTGGCAGCTGGATGAACTGTCCGGCCTCCTCGATTCCCTGAGCGAGAAGGCAGATTACATGGACCAGGTTGAAAAACTTGAAGCCGAACTCGCGGTGAAGGAGACATGGCGACCAAGCAAGCTGAAGTTCATAGGGGCGTGGAGTCAGAATTGAAGAAAATCAAGGAGACGCTCCAGAGGAAAACTGAGGAGGTAAGCCAAGTTCATTTTGGGAACAAGGCTCTAGAGCGGGAAGTTACCGACCTCTAGAAACAGAACAAAACCATACCCCTCCTTGAAGAAGAATTACAACTGGAGAAAAAGAGATCGACTAAGCTTGCTGACGATCTCAAAATTATGGAGGACGGTCGCAACAAAGACCTTGGGGAGTGGGAAAGCCTTCGGAAGGAGATGCAAGCCCAAATTGAGGAACTCAAGAAGGGTGGTGCGAGTGCTGTGCCTTCAGAAGAGGATTTTGCCAAGGTTCAAAGAAGATTAGCTGCTGCGAAGGCCAAGGCTGCCAAAGCCTTGGAGATATGCAAAAATGTGGCGTATGAATCCTTCGGCCTGGCCCTTCGTCAAGTTTATTATCGTAACCCCGGAGTGCAGCTGAATTTGTACGGATTGGATCCGTTCTTCGAATTCCATGGGGGAAAACTTGTCGAAGTGCATAAGGACGGCTCGCATCATGAACCCCGTGCATCTCTGTATGAACTGCCTCCCCTTCCAGAAGGTCAAAGTATGGAGCCGACAACGTCCACCGCTGCCTCTGGAGCTGAAACGCAGGAAGGTGCCCGAACTGGAGCAGAGGATGAGATGGAGAAGACAGAAGTGCCCTCTGCGGAGGATCAGGCACCGGCCCCTTAATTTAAGCTTTATTCATAGCTGTGTACTGGGATCAGCTCCAGCTTTAACTATTTTGTAACCTGGATAATTTCTTATTTTGGAAATAAAATTCACTGTTGCTTCTCTTCAACTGCTTGCGTCGAATGTATGATTGTTGGATAACTTAGTGCTATACAAAACACTTTATTGTTTTCAATGCTTTGTGAATCCGTTCTGTGTGGTTACCTAGCTGCTTAAAGCGCACTTATCACATCGGATTAAGATAACAAATTGTAACAAAGGAGCGACAATTAAGTTAAAGCATGCCCTGTCCCCAAGTATAAGTACATTGGGAAGGGAAACTTTATCTCAAGAATTACCTTTTAACTTCTTAAAAAGATAGAAATGCTCATCTGTCCTCGAAGATGCGGAGCGGGTATGTTAGCGTTCAACCGCTCTGGGGTGGATATTCCACAATTGAGGACAGACATTGCCTTTTGAATTTTGGTATAACTTTGACAAGGGTAAGCTTCACGCCTTTCTCTTGAGGTTCGGTTTGGTCCTACACCTCAAGTCTTCACACGGTGTTCGGTTCGATCCTACTAACCGTACTTGGAGTTCGGTGCAATCCTACAATCCAAGCCTTCAACACGGGGTTCAGATCAGGGCTAATCCTGAACCTACTACGCCCGTTACTCGGGGTTCAGTGTGGTTTTCTGTATGAACCGGCCTACTGCGCCCAAGCCTTCGCATGGGGTTCGGTTTGTGGCCTTGAGGAAGGACCAGCCCTACAACCCATGTTGTCTTCGAATGGGGTTCGGTTTGTGGCCTTGAAAAAGGACCAGCCCTACAACCCATGTTGTCTTTGAATGGGGTTCAGTTTGTGGCCTTGAAAAAGGACCAGCCCTACAACCCATTCCACCTCAAGGAGTTACATCGTCAAAACACACGATGTGTGATTGAGATCATCCATCCTGAGGGGTCTTCATCAGTCCCTCGAGGAGTTACATCATCAACTACAGAGTTGGTAGTTGAGTTCATCCGTCCTGAGGTGTATGCGTATTAAACTACGACTATAGATCACAACACATAAGAAAAGTGAGAATGATAGGGCGGTTAAAATGTATTCTCATTAAAATTGAAAGTACATTACATGAAGAGCGTAGTTGGGGTCATGCCTCGTTAAAACCTTCTTGAGAAAACCCAAAGGGAAATAACTCAAGTAAGGAAAAAGAGTACACGCCGTCTTACCAACTAGCTGTAATAAACATGTAAGTTCTGAGTGTTCCATTTGTTGCGGATTGGAGTTCCATCAAGTTCTTCCAACCGGTATGACCCCTTTCCAGTTACTTCAGAAACTCTATAAGGACCTTCCCACGTCGGTGCTAGCTTTCCTTGGTGAGCGAATTTATTCCCCACACTTGCCTTTCTCAAAACAAGATCTCCGGTGTTGAAAGCTCTGTACTGGACACGTTTATTATACCGGAGTGCTGCCTTTGCTTTTATAGCCTGATCTCTGACGAAAGCCTTTTCCCTTAACTCCTGGAGGACATCCAGTTCTGATGCCAAATTGGCGTTGTTATCTTCAACTGAAAAATACTCCACACGAGCCGATCTTGTTTGTAGCTCCACCGGGATCATGGCCTCAACCCCGTACATCAACCGGTATGGGGATTCGTTAGTTGAAGAATGAGGCGTGGTGCGGTATGCCCATAAAACATGACATAGCTGGTCGGTCCATCCTCCCTTTCCTTCTCCCAGACGCTTCTTCAACCCCTTTAGCACTTCTCGATTGGCTACCTCCACTTGTCCATTGGTTTGGGGGTGTTCAACAGACAAAAATATCTGGATTATCCCCAGTCCTTCCAGCAAATCTGCGAACTTTTTGTCTGTAAACTGGGTGCCGTTGTTAGTCACAATCCGCCCTGGCACCCCGAATCGAGCTATGATATTTTCATACACGAAACGTCTTGTTCGCGCAGAAGTAATGTGCACTACGGGCTCAGCTTCGATCCATTTGGTGAAGTAGTCTACCCCCACGATCAAATATTTGATACCTCCTGGCGCAGTGGGGAATGGACCCAAAATATCAAGGCCCCACTGGTAGAACGGCCAAGGTACAACAGATGAGGACAGCTCTTGGGCCGGTGTATGGTGGAGGTTGGAGAATTTTTGACAAGCATCACACTTCCTAACAAAATCTGCAGAATCCTGCTTCACAGTGGGCCACCAATATCCAGCCCTGAGGACCTTCCTCATTAAGCTTCGGCCCCCAGCATGGTGCCCACATTGCCCCTCGTGCACTTCCTCCAAAACCGCTTGAACCTGATCCTCTCTCAGACACAAAAGATATGGGACAGAGAATCCCCTTTTGTAGAGAACACCATCAACCATAGTAAAATATGGCAGCTCCCTCTTCACTCGTCTCCTCTGCTTCTCATCAGTGGGCAGTTGACCATCAGCCAGATAGCGAATATAGGGGATGACCCAGGAATCCTCATATGGATAGCTCACCATGATAGCATTCAGAGAAGGGTACAGAGGTATGCTAGGTGACGTCAAAGTGCTTTGAACCACCGTTGTTGTGCTGCCGGGCTGCTTTGTACTTGAAAGTCTTGACAAGATGTCCGCTCTGGTGTTTTCCTCTCTGGGCACATGTTTGAACTCTAAAACTTCAAATCTTCCCTTCAATTTATTAACACAATTCAAGTACAATTAAAGTTGCGGCTCCTTCGCTTGGTACTCCCCCTGGATCTGCGAAATCACCAATTGAGAATCACTGCACAGTGTGACTGCTGATGCTCCGATGTCAATCGCCGCACGGAGACCGGCCAAGCATGCTTTGTATTCAGCCTGGTTGTTGGAGGTTTTGAAATTGAATCGGAGGGAAATTTCTAGGTGCACACCATCATCACTTTCTACCACCATACCTGCTCCACAACCTTTGCTGTTCGACGATCCATCAACGTAAATGGTCCAATGCGCTCGAGGGGTGGCAGGGTCCGCCCCAGTCATCTCCACAACAAAATCAGCCAACACTTGTGCCTTGATGGCTCCTCGAGGCTCATACGAAATTTTGAATTCAGACAGCTCGACAGACCATTTTATCATCCTCCCGGCGAGGTCGGGCTTGCTAAGTACTGAACGGAGAGGCAAATCCGTTCTCACCAGCACTGGGTGCGCGTGGAAATAGGGCCTCAACCGTCGTGATGCCCATACGACTGCAAGAGCAGATTTCTCAATCTTCTGGTACCTTCCTTCCGCCCCCTGAAACGTCTTACTGGTAAAGTATACCGGTCTCTGCCCTTCAGGGGTTTCTTTAACCAAAGCCACGCCTAGGGCTTCATCAGAGATTGCTAAATACAAGATCAAAATCTCACCAGGGTCTGGCTTAACCAGTATTGGTGGACTCGAGAGAACGGCCTTGAGTTGCTGGAAGGCTTGTTCTTGCTCCTCTCCCCATTCAAAACTCTTGTGTTTCTTCAACGCCTTATACAAGGGGAGAGACCTGTGCGCCATCTTGGGCATGAAGCGAGCTAGAGCGGCCACTTTCCCATTCAACGATTGGACCTCCCTCAGGCTCTTAGGGCTCTGCATGTCCAGGATTGCTTAGTATTTCCCAGGGTTAGCCTCGATGCCTCGTTGGGTCAACATGAATCCCAAGAATTTCCCAGCTGGAACGGCAAAGGTGCATTTTAAGGGGTTTAACCTCATGTTGTACTGTTGAAGCCTAGTGAAAACTTGGCGCAGATCTTCAATGTGGTCTCCTCCAGCGGGCGTTTTGGCTATAATATCATCGATATAAACTTCGACCAGCCTGGTGTGCATTCCTTCAAAGACTTTGTTAATCATGCGCTGATAGGTAGCGCCGGCGTTCTTTAATCCAAAAGGCATGACGGTGTAGCAGAAAACACTGTGGTCATTGATAAAGGCAGTTTTCTCTTGGTCTCCCTCCCACATCGGAATCTGGTTATACCCCGAATAAGCATCCATGAAACTGAGGTACTGGTAACCAGATGAATCATCCACCATGCGATCAATGTTGGGCAGGGGATATGGATCCTTGGGGCAGCAACGGTTAAGATCCACATAATCTGTGCACATTCTCCATTTGCCATTAGCCTTCTGCACCATGACCACATTAGAAAGCCAAGATGAGTAGCGTATTTCCCTTATAAAGCCTGCTTTCAACAACTCCTCTGTCTACTCACAAGCCGCCCTCTGCTTCTCCGGTCCCAACCTCCTCTTCTTCTGGGCCACCGGTCTTGTTTCAGGATACACAGCAAGCTTGTGGCAATAGAAATCAGGGTCCATCCCAGGCATGTCTGCTGCTGTCCATGCGAAAAGATCTTTGAACTCCTGCAGAAGGGCTAATAAGCGTTGCTCCATAGCAAACTCCAACTTATCATTGATGTGCGTGACCTTCTCTGGGGAATCTCCTAAGACAACATCCCTGGAACCACCATCCGGTGTGGGCTTAGAGGGATTGAGTGGATCAATCTTCAATTCTGCTCTGGGGTCCAGATCAATTAGACTGACAGACCCTGCCGCTGTTCCTCTGTCGTTCAGCTTCCTCTTCTTGTTGAATGCCTCCAACTTGACCATGTTGAGGCTCAGGTTATAACAATATCAAGCCATCTCCTGATCACCACGGAGAGAGGACACACCGTTGTCCTTGTCAATGAATTTGATCAAGAGGTGAGGAGTGGACACGATTGCTTCCATCGCATTCAATGTTGGACGGCCTATGATACCGTTGTATGGGGATTCCACGTCAATCACCAGGATTCTTGACTTGACTGTTCTCGCACCAGGCTCTCCTTCAAAAGAAATCAGGGTGTCAAGATACCCCTTGGTGGGTTGCTTGGCTCCATTAAACGCTGTGAGTTCTTGCGTGTAGGGTTGTAAATCTGCATCATTGAAACCCATTCGTTTGAAACAATTATAAAAGATAACGTCACAAGAACTTCCCTGATCGACGAGGATCCTCTTGACATCCTTGTTGGCTATGACTGCCACGATAACTACTGCATCATCACCTCCTGGAATTGTTGGGCCAAAGTCATCATCAGTAAATAACACCGTCGGAGCTGCCATACCGTCCCTGAAAGGACGATTATCCCTTGGTTTGCCCTGGACAGATAGAATCATCCTGTGGTGATTCTTTCGTGCTGTGATTGATGCTCCTCCTCCTGCAAATCCTCCAGCTATCATCTCAATCACTTCTCGTCTGCCCTGCCTCTGCTGCTGGGGCATGTTATTTTGCTGGGCATCTCCAACAATCACTACTCCCTTCTGCTTTTCGGTTGCAGTGAACTTCCTTGCTGGATTACGTGCATTGTCATCTTCGTCATCAGGATCTCTACTCCTTTTTTCCATCCTCTGAGGCTCGTCTACAGATTTCTCCTTGAACAAATACTGCTTCAGCTTTCCTTCTCGGATGAGAGTTTCCACCGTATTCTTTAATGCCTTGTACTCATCAGTATTGTGTCCTGTCTGTTCATGGAAAGTGCAATACTTACGTGGGTTACCACCCCTCTTGACTGGGGCTGGCTTCCTTATACCAAAGACGTTCAACGTTGGCCAACCAACCTCCCTCATGATTTGTGAATGCCTGGTGTTCAACGGAGCATAGTTGTCGAACGATGATACACGCCTATCTCGTGGATGCGGGTGAGCGTTTACAAAGTCTTCTCTAAAGACATGTTTCTCAGGCCTCACTCTCTCCTTTTCTCTCCGTGGTTGCTGAGTGGGTGCTGAAGGCTTCATTCTTGTTGCAGTTGCTTCTAGATGCATCTCTATGCCCACGTACTTGGAAGCTTTCCTTCGAAACTCCTCGAAGGTTGTTGGGGGGCTCTTTGCCAAAGATAGGGCAAAGGCTGAACCAGGCTGAAGAGCTTCCACCACAATATGAAGTTGTATGGCCTCCGTGAGGTTGGGGACCAAAGCTGCCTCCTTATAAAACCTTTTCAAGAACTCCTTAAGAGTTTCAGTTTCTCCTTGCCTTATCTGGGCCAGGGTGTGAGAAGTTCTTGGGATATCCCTAGAGATGACGAAATGGCTTTCAAATGCAGCAGCCATTTCCTCCCAAGAGTCTATAGATCCTGAGGGTAAGCTCTTAAACCAGCCGAGAGCCTCCTCGGTTAGTGTTCTTGGGAACATCCTGCACATAACATCTTCATCTGCTCCCAAATACATAGCTTCATACACATAAGCATCCAAATGCTTAGTGGGATCAGTTTCTCCATTATACTTCCCTATCGACAGTGGCTGAGTTGTTTGCAAATGTTTCGGGATGGCAATGTTCATCAACCTTCTTGAGAAAGGGACATTGAGCTTATACGTCCCTGAAGTCACCACCGCCTGCTCCCTTCTCCTGGTACTGACTCTATCGCCAGAGTCTTGAGTCTGCTCTCTCTTTTCATATGTGGGGATCTTCGAATACTGAAGGGCTGTAGACCTGCCCCTCTCTGATGCGTGATGAGTCTCTTCTGCATGGGCGTTGCCCTGTCCCCAGCTCCTCCTCTCTCCCGCTTCAACTCCATCAGCTCCTCCCTGAGTTGCCTGATAACCTCATCGCGAGGGTCAGGCGTTTGTACTTGCACCATCCTCCGGGTTTGAGTTACAGGGGACTCGAAAACGAGTCTCCTGCCAGTCTGTTGATGTGTCACATCCTCCACATGACCATCAACGAAATCTCTCCCATCACCTTCCATCGTGACAACCAAACTTCTGTGAAAATGGGAATAACTCTAACGAGTCCCACTGGGCGTGCCAATGAACTGGTCTGGACCGGGGTCTAGGATCCGGTGTGGGACCAGCCACAAGATTATAGGTGTTTTTAGGGTTTGCACATCGGAACAGTGTGTATCCGATGTATTAATCCGGTCTCTCAGTGGGAGAGGCCGGCCTTGTTGTCCTGGAGATCCTTCACACCAACGTTTCGCGTTGCAGGGGGGCGAAAGGTGGTGCCACCTGCGAAGATTCTCCAACGCTCAAGTTAGAAGAGTGTAAGAACTCAGTGAATACTCAAGCGAAGTAACAGTAAAAATGTGAGATAGAACAACGATACCTTGCATGTGTATTGAAATGAGCTATTTATAGTTGTACATGAGAAAATGAGTCGTTGGATACAGGTGGGTCCCCTAGCTCTGATAGCGTGTACATTATGTCAATCAGGGTGGCTCAGCACTCAGAATGTGTCAGGAGGGTAGGTCAATTATCAGAGTACGATCCTCTAGGAAGAGGAGAGGATAATCACCTTTTCCGCATAATCTGCTGACACATCCACTTGCTTCCTGAGGCCATTGACGTGACATATTTTGCTACATACAGTATCTTCGCTGATAAGTTATTAGGGGCTCTTATCTTGCTGTGACTGAAAAGCCAAGAGTTATGTAAATGTTTTGCGAAAATGAACAAAGATCCGTTATAGAGAAAATAAGTGGGGCAGTCGTGAGATGAGGACGGACGGCCAGACATCGGATATCCGGTATGGTAAAGTTGAACCAGGACACCAGTTTTCCTTATATGAGGTCATTCTGACGTCCCAAGATTGGGGGCCGGTATCCAGACCGGATCAATAATCCAATTATAAATAATATTATATATATATATATATATTGATATAATATCTATTTATATTATTAATATATATACATATTCAATATATTTTTCATTAATACCCTTTTTGGTAATTTTCCATCAAACCACCATTTACCCAACCTAACTTTTTCTCCAACCAAACACAATCACTACTTCTCAATCCACTTTTACCTAACTCAACTTTTATACAACCAAACACAATTCCGTTTACAAAACCCCAGTTTTCTCAACCCCAGTTTACAAAACCCCAGTTTTCTCAACCAGGTTATCTCAACGGGTAACCAAACGGACCCGAAATGCAATATGAACTCAACATATTGAAGGGTAAGACAAAACTTTATATAGAAGGAAAAAAAGTTTTAACAGATTAAGAAAATAAAAAAAGAAAAAAATTAACGATGTTAAAATATTTTGAAAAAATATTGTTAGAAAAATTAGATATAGAAGTAGTTTTTTTTAAAAAAAAAACCCTACTAAAAATTTAAACAAACATTAAAATTATATTTTTGCCATAAAAATTCTTTTTTTTGTCAACCCATAAAATTTCTTATAAGATGTTTTTTTAGTGTAGTGATGGTTAAATGGCAAAGGCCCCCTATGCCTGAAATTTTCATTAATCCTAAAACCAAAGTCGTTTTATTTTTGTTGACAAAAAGAAAAAAAATCGTTTCTTTGTTTCTCGCTACTCAGATCGCAGCAAAGCAAAGCAGAGTAAGCAAAATCAACTCCGTCCATGGCTCCCGTCGCTCCTCGATCGGGCGATGCGATTTTCGCTAACGTTGAACGCGTTGTAAGCAAAATCAAAGCCCCTCCTTTTCCTATGTTTAGTTTCCGATTTTATATATTCACTGAAATTTTCATTTCCGCTTGAATTTTACTTACCTATAATTATAATTTCTAGCGAAAATTTTACGATGTTTGTTTTCGCTTCGCGTGCAGCTTACGGAGTTTCACTGTAAATTTCATGGAACCGTTATTCCGAGTTCGTAGTGTCTTAATTACTTTGTGTTTTGCAGAATGCGGAGCTTTTTACTTTGACGTATGGAGCGATTGTGCGTCAATTGCTCACGGATCTGGAAGAGGTTGAGGAGGTTAACAAGCAGCTAGATCAAATGTACAAATTTGAATCTCCTTTTCTATTTTTTATTTTTTTTTGGGGTTCAATATATTTTCTTTGTTACTTGAATCTTCTGGTGTTGTGAAGTTTGGTTTTTAATGTGTAATTTGGTGTTTCTAGTTCCTTTGTTTAGTGTATATTCGTATTTAGGTTACTTGTATTTACTGATATGTGTTTCGGTGTCTTGTTGGATTTTTTTAACAGGGGTTATAATATTGGAATCCGTTTGGTTGATGAGTTTTTGGCCAAGTCTAATGTGTCAAGGTGCGTTGATTTCCGAGAGACTACTGATGTAATTGCAAAGGTATTGTATTGTCTTTTTCTGGTTTCTAAACCTGCTAGGGTGAGAATGTCTGAAAATTTATGATTGTTCTGGTGAAACCTATATACAAGTTCTGCACTTGTTCCTTTTTGTTTGATCTGGGTTGTTTAATATGCAGCTCACTAAAGTAATTTGCAATTTAATGTCGTTGTTAAGATCTAAATGAAGCTAGAACTAAGGTGGACAAGTTCCACAGATTTGTTTTCATTTTCTCGTGTCACTGAAAAGGTATCTCTTTTATTATTTAATTTTCTCCCATGCTTTCAGTCGTACCTTTATAGATTTGTTATATATTACATCCTTATAAAGTGGAGTCCTATGAAGTGTGTTAATTGGTCATTATTTTATTGAAATGAATATTTATTTTCATGTGATTATATTTGATTTTAACACATTAAAATGGATGTAGGTGAGGCACACCTACCCCATAAAATATTTATTATTTAACTCTGTAGTTGGAGACTTTGAGTTTGGTAGGGCCAGAGTGTAAACAGTTAAAATAGACATGTTTAGGAGGTTGAGGTATTAGGGATTAATTTAAATATGATGAGAGGATTTCAACCTCAAGGACAAGGTTGAACTTCAAGGGGATGATATTGATAGGTCCTGAGTAGTTAGTTATGTTTGAGCAGTTTAAGTATTTGAGTTAAGAAATGAGCCCAAACAGGAGGAAAGGTAGAACAGGGGGCATATTCTGAAATTTTAGCATTTGGGATTTGAGCAACTGTTCAGGGAAATCCTTGGAGGTGAGGGCTACCTCCTTGTTCTGTTCAATTTTATTCTACCAATAAAAGCATGGAGCATTCTTGTCCTTTTCCATTTCCATCATTGATTGCTTAGTTCCTAACAGATTTGTGCTCAAATATTAACAACACATTTGTGACTTGGAGGGGGTGGGTATTTAACTGTTTTTTAACACAGATAAAATACAGGTCTTTTTTAGAGAATGTCTTTAGTGAGTTTGAATATTGAGTTAAGGACCTTAAATTATTCTGGCCTGTCGCAACATAATGCATGTTGAAAATGAACTGCTATGATCACAGGGTGCATCATGTACAGATTAGAAGTGCCATGTTAGCATTTTGAAGAATTATAGCTTTAGAGCATTGCATATGATGACACGTTCCTTTCTTTGTGAATGGTTCAACTTGGTCAGGCTCATGCTTTTGTTAAGTGTGTTTTTGGATTAGCTTATTTTGGGAAAGCAGTCTCTCTCTCTTGTGCACAATCATCCAGGAGCATTGGGGGAAAAGTCAATTACTCCCTCTGTTTCTTTTTAGGTGTCTTTATGATTTTTCTACATTAACGAAGGATAGCAATATATTTTTTGATGAAATTGTTTATCATTCTTCTTATAGTATTTTTTTTGTCTCCTCAGTCTATCGGGAGTTATACACAACAATTTTTTTCTCTTTCTACAATAAAGTGTCTGTTAAGTGGGAGTAAGTGTGACACTGACAAAATGATAGCTAGTGTGGTCGTGACCTTCAAAAACAACAGATAAGTTGGAAGAAAATTTTTCTAGAAAATCAACACTTAATGATGGTATCATTTTTCCAAAAACAATTGATTCAAACTTGCTTTACAAATGTTGACCGACTATTTTCTGATCAAACCACTTTTCAACCTAGGTTTGTTATTAATTATGACTAACAATTTAATCAATTTTTACTCACTTTAGCTAAGTTTTACAGAGGACATGATATATGGAGTTCCTTTGCCCTTGGCTTTTGTCGCATATTATGGTTAGCTTGTGTTTTTGATGTTTAATTTCAGTATGAAATAGTTGGATGACTGTCACATATTTTGATTGGTATGTCATATACCAGAGCCCAACACTGTTTTTTTGTTGTGTGATCAGTATTTTTTGTTTGTTTATTAACTATATTACTAGTGAAACATAAGTTTTAATTTTATCAAACTTCAATTTTTCTTTCATTCAGGTTGGTTTTAAAATGTTCCTCGGTGTTACTGCATCTGTGACCAATTGGGATGCTGATGGTACGTGTTGTAGTATTGTTTTGGAGGATAATCCTTTGGTAGATTTTGTCGAGCTTCCAGACACTTGCCAAGGTCTATACTATTGCAACATCTTAAGTGGAGTCATTAGAGGAGCCTTGGATATGGTAAATATCTTTTGCTGTTTGTTATCTCATTTGACATATTCAACTTTAGAGAGCTTCAATTTATCAAATATCTTGTTTTTGTTTTTATCACTTGAGAAACTAAGATTGGTCAACATGATTCCTGTACATCCATAAACAGGTCTCAATGAAGACTGAGGTGACTTGGATCCGTGATGTGCTTCGGGGTGATGATGTGTTTGAGTTGCAGGTAAAACTTCTCAAGCAAGTTCCAGAGGAATATCCATACAAGGATGATGAGTGACATTTTTTTTTGTAGTATTGTATACTTGAGGTTTTTGTCACCTCAGCTTTTCCGAAGTTTTAGATTATAATCCTTCCTTACTTGTACTGTGTGTATTTTGATGAAACGCTAAACACAAGAAAATATTTGATTAGATCATTACGATATTGGCTCTGACAACAGGATGCGATCAAATCATGATTTCTCAGAGCCCTCTAGATTTTTGGAGTTGTTTTCATTAACTTCCTCGTTATATGTTATTATGGGCTTTATACAGATGTTTCACGTAGTAGATCATAATTAGCAAATTTATTTCATAATTCAAGCTGTAATAAATTTGATATCGTTACTACAATCAATTGTCATTTGATATTCGAATCACCTGCTCCGTTTGAATGGTAACTGTTACAGGGGATTTTGAATCACTTGTTCTTAGAGTAAACTGGTACTTTGGGATTCAACTTTGACAAAATCGTGAACTTGAATTCTTGTCAGAAGCCTCGTACTTGAATTCTTTGGCATCTAATTTTTTTTCCTTGGTATTAGAGAGATGTTTGTTGTGTACTGGTTTTGCTTAAGTGAAATTAATGATGATTGCAAACAATTAGAGACTCGTTAGGATATGTTTGGATTAGTGGTAGACAATGAAATGAATTTACTGTCTGAAGCCTCAGTCATGTACTTAATCCTTTCAGCATCTGATTCTTTTTTCCCTTGGTGTTAGAGAGATGTTTGTCATCTACTGGCTTTGCGTAAGTAAAATTAATGATGATGTAAATAATTAGAGATTTAAAATTATTTACGGTATCTTTGAATTAGTGGTATACCATGAAATGATAATGGATAGAGGAAGATGAGAAGTTTTACCATTGTTTGGGGCGAAAATTGTGTACAAGTTCCCAAGTTTTTAAAATAGGCACATAAATTCATATCTGAAGCCTGGTCATGTACATCTGATTTTTTTTCATTGGTGTTAGAGAGGTTTGTTTGTTGTGCATTAACTTTGCTTAAGTAAAATAACGATGTAAATAATTAGAGGTACACAATGAAATGAAGGTGGATAAAGGGAGATGGGAAGTCTTATCATTGTTTAGGTTGTTAAAAATATGGATAGAATCCAATAGATGATAATTAAGTTATTAATTTACCCTTTCTTATATCTAATTGAGTTAAACAAGGGTTAGATGAGAATTAAAAAATCCAGATATATTTCATTCTATTATTTTTTAAACAATAAGATGTATTTATATTTAATTCCATTTTAAAATATCTATATAATAGAATAATATTTTTATTCTAATCATCTCATATCTTTCTCATCTATTATATACTACTAGTAATCTATTTCGTTCTATTATGTATCACAAGCATCATTTTTCAAAACATTTATCTTCTTTTTTCCCCTTCATTTTCCATCAAAACCTTCCCTTGTACTCATCCCTAAACTCCCGAACATATTCTTATAAAACAATAATTATATGCATACTCTTAGAATTAGCTACTATTTGAAATTTTCAATTAGCTGCTGCCTTTTTTCTTCATTGGTGAAGACACAGTATTTGACAGTATAAAGAAGAAACAGAATTGATTTCCCGAGCATACCTACTGTGGCTAATATATTAATGATGAAAATTTTAGTTATTTGCAAATCTGTTTGATACCAATAAGAACCTATCCGTTTGTACCCAAAAAAAATAAAACAGACCCTATCTGATGGACCGTTGTATCTTGCCCTCTAAACAAAAAAACACTTTCCATACCAAAATTAAAAAACTTAGAAAGCATAAAAATATTAAATGGTGAGAAAGTTGATGTTAAGGGAACCTCCTGATGCAAATTGGCCTTATACTGAACCCGAAACTGTACAATATACAAATAAGCGAGGAAAAACATAGAGAATGATATGCAACAAAGTTTGACTCATGTATCTCCTTGCTGTGTAAGGTCGGCAGCATATTTTATTTTACTACTAAAAGGGTCACATTACAAATGGCAACAAAAACTATAGATTGTCGTAGCTACTTAGAACAAAGTGTGCCTTTCTATCATTGTTTAAACTAAGGGCATTTTTTATATATATCATTTGATTGAAATATAAATAATCTCTAGTAATTTTTTGCTAGAATGATATGAGTGGAGGCAAATACATCCCGATTGATAAAAAATACCAAAAAAGAATGGAAAATTTATACCCCTTAAATGTGACACTGGCCCTACACAACAATGCAAAGGCAGGGAGACACTTCCAATAAACGTGCCTTGGAAATATCGAATCATTGCCTTATTAAGTTGGCAACAATACATGAATTGGTCCAACTAGAAACACATCATTATCCTCGATAATAACAGGGGAGTGATTCTTTGCAGGTATCTAGAACTGCAAGAAGACAAGTTAACAGTGACCCTTATGGAATTATGTGCCGGGCTAATTAACTAGGTGGAATCACAATAACTAACAAACACTGTATATCAATTTACACAAAAGATGTTCAAGTTTGAATAATGTAATGGCCCGGCCAAATCCAATCTTGCATGCTGTATCAATACCGGTTTTGTTTGTAAAAAGACAACAGTAAGGTCCACTTGTTGGCTGTGGAGTGTTTGCTTAGCTAAGAAAATCTGACTAAGTATATATTAGTCTTTCTATGCGTTTTCACTGAGATTGGTGGTGATAAAGCTTATTGAGTCTTGAAAAAATAAAAGGGTATCTCTCTCCATAGGGAGGGTCAAGGGGAAATGGGAAGCAATAGTATGTTTCGTTATGCAGATGGAGTAGACAAGTTGTTGATGTTGTTTGGAGCCTTAGGAAGCCTTGGAGATGGGCTGCAGAACCCTCTCATGATGTACATTCTTAGTGATGTCATCAATGCCTATGGTCTTAAGGATGGCAACTTAACACAGCATGATGTGAACAAGGTGAGCTTGTTCTTATAAGAGCAATTTATGTGACACAATACCTAATCATGTTTCGAAAGTTTTCATTAAAAATTGTTCATTAATGCAGTCTCAGCATGATTTTTAATAAAAAACTTGATACTTTTATTTTTTAACCAGTGCTCCAAGGGCACGGGTTAATAGAACCAACAACAAAATACACTGCATACTCGTCGCTTTGCGGAAAATACTGATTTTATGTTACACCTAAGAAATAAGAGACTGGAAAATGTCCAGCCTCGGCGTCTAGTAGTGACACAGCATCTTTATTTTCTTTTCCTATGTTGGCATGAAATATATCTAATTCCACTTCTTTCCACTATTTAATTTTCTGGACATGATTAGTTAGTAGTTTTTGAATTTGTTCTTGACTTGCCCTTTTTTTCAGTATGCTTTAAGGCTTTTCTATGTCGCAATTGGAGTTGGATTTTCGGCTTTTGTTGGTAAGCTGAAGACTTTATAGCTCAGTTACTTCTTTGCTGAATTCACATAAACTTGGAAGTTATGCAAATAGCATGGTTAGCATTAGAAAATATAGTTCTAACTACATTTCATGCTTTGTACCAATTCATGTACCACTACAGAAGGAATGTGTTGGACTAGAACTGCTGAGAGACAGGCTTCCAGAATGAGAATGGAATACCTAAAATCAGTCCTAAGACAAGAAGTTGGCTACTTTGACACCCAAACTGATGGTTCTTCAACAACCTACCAAGTTGTCTCACTCATCTCCTCAGATGCAAATACAATCCAAGTTGCTTTGTGTGAGAAGGTTTGTCTAGTATTATGTTTTCCCCTCAAACTTGCTTGAAATGCAGTCATGATCATAGATATATCTCATTAAGTAGGCTTTAATATTTCTTTCAACTTTATATGGTTGAGAATTATAAAACATTGATAATGAATTGACTAGATGCTAATGTCCAAATTATAAGTCTTCAGTGACTGCAGCAATTCTCATAGAAAGAAGAACCCTTTTGGTGATGTATCTCCAAAAATTAGCACATAATCAGTTTAAGTGCATCAGTGACACATTACTAATCAATCTTCCTATCAAAAAAGCTTGTTGATCTATAAGTAAACCAATATTTATAAGGAAACCAAGGAATCTGACAAATACATGAATATGAAATCTAATTCATTTGTAACCTTTTTAGAATATGGATTTCAAAATCTTATTACAAGTAAACAATCTAATTAGTCCTCAAAAAATTAGGTGGTCACCAATTAGTCCCTATAAAATGATACCACCAAATAAGTCTCTTACAGATTAAATTGGTCACTAAGTTAGTCCTTTTGAGTGATGTAATTGGTGGTCATCTTATCTCTTGCTGACCAATATTTTCTCAACACAGTTGCCAAATTTATTTTGAAGGACTTATATGGTGGTCATTATTCTTGAGGATAGTTAGTGGTCATCCTATCTTTCGACTGTCACTTTAGGGTTTACTCATAAAATTCTTTAGAGTTTAGGGTTTACTTATAAAATTCTTTATCATTATGCTTTATTGATTTATACTCTTTTGAGTGTAGATACCTGACTGCTTGACTTACATGTCGACATTCTTATTCTGCCACATCTTTGCATTTGTACTTTCATGGAGACTTACATTGGCGGCCATACCACTCTCTGTCATGTTCATTGTTCCAGCACTTGTATTTGGGAAGATCATGCTGGATCTTGCAATGAAAATGATTGAGTCTTATGGGGTTGCTGGTGGGATTGCAGAACAAGCAATATCCTCAATAAGAACTGTTTATTCATACGTTGGGGAGAATCAAACACTAAGCAGATTTAGCAGTGCACTTCAGAAAACCATGGAGTTTGGAATAAAGCAAGGTTTTGCAAAAGGGTTGATGTTGGGAAGTATGGGAATTATTTATATAAGTTGGGGTTTTCAGGCTTGGGTTGGAACTTATCTGATCACTAAAAAAGGAGAACAGGGTGGCCATGTATTTGTAGCTGGCTTCAACGTCCTCATGGGAGGGCTGTAAGTGATTTTTTCATCATTTATAATTCTAGCTTTATGTCACATAGTTCACATTTTCAAAAGATGTTTATGCTGACTATCAATCAGAATACCCTAAAGATATGATTTTTAATGTAGAGATCACAAAAGTCAATCAATTTCAATGATTATGTCAAGCCATGATTGGTTTATGGTGTAAAAATACTTTGAATTTAATTGATTGACTTTTGGGATATCTACATTAAAAGTTAATGGGATCTAGCTCAATTGGTTAAGCAGGATGTTTAAATTATCGTAAAACTTAACTTTTTTGATTCTTATCAAAATAAAAAATAAAATCAAAGATTGTTATTTAATTTTTTTTGTTAATTTATATAATAATTACTTTAGAAGTCATACGTGTAATTGGTTAACAATATAAAACTCTTTACACTAGCGGCTTAAGAACTTTTCAAAGCCATGGCATTTGAATTAATTTCTTTTTCAACATGACATGTTAATAGTAATATTAATATGTTTAATTTCATGAATTAATTACAGGAGCATTTTGAGTGCCCTTCCAAATTTAACAGCTATCACAGAAGCAACAGCTGCTGTGACTCGTCTTTTTGAAATTATAGATAGGGTGCCAACTATAGATTCTGAAGATAAGAAAGGAAAGGCTTTATCATATGTGAGAGGAGAAATTGTATTCCAAGACATCTACTTCTGCTATCCATCTAGGCCAGATACACCAGTCTTGCAAGGACTCAATCTCACCATTCCAGCAGGCAAGAGGGTAGGCCTTGTGGGAGGTAGTGGTTCAGGCAAATCCACTATAATTGCACTTCTTGAAAGGTTTTATGACCCTTCTGAAGGAGAGATACTCTTGGATGGTCACAAGACTAATAGACTTCAATTGAAATGGTTGAGATCTCAACTTGGTCTGGTAAATCAAGAGCCTGTTCTTTTTGCCACTTCCATAAAAGAGAATATATTGTTTGGGAAAGAAGGAGCGTCAATGGATAGTGTGATAACCACGGCTAAAGCAGCAAATGCACATGACTTCATTGTCAAGTTACCAGATGGATATGAAACTCAAGTAAGCTTACTTCACTCGTTTGATCAGAAAAATTAGGAAAACAAACCAACAGTCTAACACTATACAATGAGAAGAAAGGAAGGAAACAGAACAGTTAACTTTTTAAGTTTGGGTCAAAATTTTTAGTAGCTTTGTGTATTTTTTTTTTTAAAATTTCATTATCATATTTAAAGGTTTTGTACAATCTAACTATCACTTAATAGAACATGAGAACATGAAAATAATTTGATCTTTAAAGGAACAAGACTTTACACCCTTTGCTTTTGTGTCTACATCAGAACACTCTACACTCTGATCCTTATGTGAAAAAACGTTTACAAACTGATTCCTACTGTTTCCCAAAGTTATTACAATGTTAGATTTTGCAGAGTTGATTAATATCTTATACTATGTGGCATCATAGGCAAATGGAAAACTAAGCAAAATCTTTTACCGTCATAACTTTTTATTCAAGGACTGAAATATAAGATTTTTTCATGTAGGGATTATAACAAATTATGGTGTAAGATGTAGAGACCAATTTTTTAAATTAAAACTTTGTTATGTAAGCTGCTTTGATTAAAGCCCTGTTATTGCATTCCGCTATGGTTTTCCTAGGTTGGACAGTTTGGATTTCAATTGTCTGGTGGGCAGAAGCAGCGCATTGCCATAGCAAGAGCTTTACTAAGGGATCCAAAGGTTCTCTTGCTTGATGAAGCCACCAGTGCACTGGACGCTCAATCAGAAAGATTGGTACAGGAAGCAATTGATCAAGCATCAAAAGGAAGGACAACAATCATCATTGCTCACCGCCTTTCCACGATTCGAACAGCTCACATGATTGCAGTCCTTCAAGCAGGCAGAGTGATTGAATCAGGCACTCACAATGAGCTCATGGAATTGAATGATGGAGAGTATGCGCGAATGGTAGAGCTGCAGCAAGTAACAACACAGAATGATGAATCCAAAAGCTCCAATCTTCAAATAGAAGGAAAGAGCTCACACAGAATGAGCATTTCACAAAGTCCTGCTGTAAGCTTCAGATCAAGCCCTGCAGGCACTCCAATGCTGTATCCCTTTAGTCAAGGATTCTCCATGGGAACACCTTACTCATACTCTATCCAATATGACCCTGATGATGATAGTTTTGAAGATAACTTGAAGAGAAAAAATTATCCAGCTCCTTCACAATGGCGTTTGCTGAAAATGAATGCACCTGAGTGGGGAAGAGCAGTGCTAGGAGTGTTAGGAGCAATAGGGTCAGGAGCAGTACAACCTGTGAATGCATACTGTGTAGGAACACTTATATCAATTTATTTTGAACCTGATAGTTCTAAGATGAAGTCCAAAACTAAAGTCCTGGCCCTTGCTTTCTTAGGAGTTGGTGTTTTTAACTTCTTCACTAGCATCCTCCAACATTACAATTTTGCAGTCATGGGAGAAAGATTGACCAAGAGAATAAGAGAGAAGATACTAGAGAAGTTGATGACTTTTGAGATAGGGTGGTTTGATAATGAAGAGAACACAAGTGCATCCATCTGTGCAAGATTATCCTCAGAAGCCAACTTGGTTCGCTCCCTTGTTGGTGACCGGATGTCCTTGTTGGCCCAAGCAATTTTTGGTTCTGTCTTTGCCTATGCTCTAGGCCTTGTGCTCACATGGAGGCTTTCCCTTGTGATGATTGCAGTGCAGCCATTAGTCATTGGAAGCTTTTACTCAAGAAGTGTCCTGATGAAGAGTATGGCAGAAAAAGCTCGAAAAGCGCAAAGGGAAGGCAGCCAGCTTGCAAGTGAAGCTGTCATAAACCACAGAACCATAACAGCCTTCAGCTCTCAGAAAAGAATGTTGGCACTATTCAAATCCACAATGGTAGGGCCAAAACAGGAGAGCATTAGGCAGTCATGGATTTCAGGCTTTGGTCTTTTCACCTCTCAGTTTTTCAACACATCATCAACAGCATTGGCTTATTGGTATGGTGGGAGGCTCCTGATAGATAACCAAATAGAACCAAAGCACCTCTTCCAAGCATTTCTAATACTTCTCTTCACTGCATACATTATAGCAGAAGCTGGAAGCATGACCTCTGACATATCAAAAGGAAGCAGTGCAGTTGGATCAGTTTTTGCAATCCTAGACAGGAAAAGTGAGATTGATCCTGGGATTTCATGGGGGGCTGAGAAGAAGAGGAAAATACGGGGCAGGGTTGAGCTTAAAAGTGTGTTCTTTGCATACCCAAGTAGGCCTGATCAAATGATATTCAAGGGTCTGTGTCTTAAAGTTGAAGCAGGGAGAACAATAGCACTGGTTGGGCACAGTGGTTGTGGTAAATCAACTGTTATTGGTCTTATTGAAAGGTTTTATGATCCTGTGAAGGGAACTGTGTGCATAGATGAGAATGACATTAAGTCTTATAATTTGAGAATGCTGAGGTCACAAATTGCATTGGTAAGTCAGGAGCCAGCCCTCTTTGCTGGAACCATTCGGGAAAATATTGCCTATGGGAAAGAAAACACCACTGAATCTGAAGTTAGAAGAGCCGCAGCTCTGGCCAATGCTCATGAATTCGTAAGGTATGAGAACTGCAGAGATTAGGAAAATAAGAAACTCCTTCATAATCACTTTCTCCTTTTTACTATTCTTCATTTTGCTGCTAAAGTGTCTTCACTCATTTGCCTAAACACAAGATTAAGAAACAAATTAAACATTACAAATTCATAGTCCATAAGCTCAGCTTAATTGACATGCAAAGGTTGCTAGATAGAGTAAACAACTAAACACTAGGTAGCATTTAGCATGACTTTTTTGGGCCTTGAAAGTAAAATCTCCTCCAACTAGCTCCTACTCAAGCTCTATTTGCTGCCATTTTCTTCATGAAACAAAAAGGTTACAATTTTTTCTCTCCAGAAATTCTCTAACACTGTGTTTGGATCAGCTTACCCCTTTAAGAGGAATAGAAATTCCCCCTGTCTCCCGAAAAAACATTGTCCAGGACCATTTCCCTAACTAATCTAAGAAACACATGTTAATAATTACAATATTATATCATTTTTCTTTCTTGAATCTCTTTTCGCTTCACTACTAGTGAAATGGATATTGGTTGAGACCACAAATGATCGGTAGTCTCCCAATACACTCTCTACCCCTCCCAATAAATTAGTCCAAACATCATCTAAACATTATTCCCCTTGTGTAATTTAATTTGTCACTTTTAAAATATTAATTTGTTTCAAATTGTTTCCCACTTTTTATTCAAGACAATGTCAATTATTTTTTAACAACTATACCCTTGCTGATATTACAACCAACTTGCTTAGTCGATTGAGGTTAGCATAGTTGGTGCATAGTATGGATATGTTAAGATAAATTTCATATTGGTTAGAAATATGGTTAATATACACCTTATAAAGTTTGTGGCAATCCTTAACTTTTGAGCTATTTTTTGGGTTGAGTTAAGCTCAACATTTTCTAATATGGTATCAGAGTCTGATCAATCGAATGTTGAGTCATCCACAAGAGATAAGTTTCACATTGGTTAAAAATATGGTCAATATACACTTTATAAAGTTTGAGCCATTTTCTAATATGATATAGGATATAAAGAGTAGGGTCTAACCACTATTAATATTTAAAATAGGGTTATTTTAGTAAAACAAATATTTTTATCAATGAAATTAAAATCTCTATAATTTTAAGGCACTTGAATAACCGTTTTTCCTACTTACCAACAAGAAAGACACATGCATAACCTTAGATGACATATAAAAAGTGACTGAGGAAGTAGTTATGTGTTGCCGAAAGATTTTACCTAGTTAAACTACAGAGAGAAACTAACTAGACCTTGAAACCTTCTTCTTGGCACCAATAATGTATTCTTGTCTTTGTGTTTGTTTGTGATGGCAGTGGAATGAATGATGGGTATGAGACATACTGTGGGGAAAGAGGAGTTCAGCTATCAGGAGGTCAGAAACAGAGAATAGCCTTAGCAAGGGCCATACTGAAGAATCCAGCAATACTACTTCTTGATGAAGCTACAAGTGCACTTGATAGTGTGTCAGAGATCTTGGTCCAAGAAGCTCTAGAGAAGATAATGGTTGGAAGAACATGCATAGTAGTGGCACACAGGCTATCTACAATACAGAAATCAAACTCCATTGCTGTGATTAAGAATGGCAAGGTTGTGGAACAGGGCTCACATAATGAATTGATTTCCTTTGGACGTGATGGTGCATACTATTCCCTTGTTAAAGTTCAAAGTGGTAGCTCCCCGAGGTGAACTGAGTAGTTGTAACTTGTAATATATGCTAGACTTTTTAGTTTTTTTTTTTTTTCCAATCTTTTTCCTTTTTGTCTAATTTGTGGGAGAGCATAACGTACATGTTATCATAGAATCTGGGGTTGCCCTTCATGAAATTTAAGCATACATATTTCCATCCATATATGAATACAAGGTGAAAAGAAAAGTTAGAATTGTTTTCCATTTTTTTTAAAAAACAGACGGGCTTAATTACGACCCTTTTTTTGCTTTGGCTTAAGAAAAGCTATAGGATTCTATACATATTTCTATTTGATTCTCACATTTCTCTATTATTTTCTTTACCATTACTCAAAGGTCCAAAAAAAAAGTATGATGGTAATATGATCCCTTTTCCTCATGGTTTTGGAGTATTTCTTAACGTTGGGAATTCAAGTGTTAGTCCCACATTAAATATACATATGTTAGTGAAGTAGTTTATAAGTATAAGGACCCATGAACCTAATATCTTAAGATTTTGGGTTGTTGGTAGTATTATAGAAGATGTTCTGGTCAAGAGTTTTTGTTTATGTTAGATCCAAGTTCAAAATATTTCATATATATTTATGTTATATTATATAGTCTTATTTAAGTGCAGGCAACAAATTGATATCTAAAGAAGTTTGGGGATGGGAATGGTAGAGATATAAATAAAGGTGTTGCCAATTATAGTTTGTATTATTATGATTTATATTAAGATTTAAAAGAAAACTGTTCTTTTTGTTTTCAGTTAGCCAGTAAAATTATGTTTGCTTAGAAATTATAAACAAACATATATTTTGGTTACTCTTTATCTTTGGTATAGTTGGAGATTATAATTTATGATTTTTGGAAATAATTACTTAAATCTAGGGGTGCCAAATGGATGGTTTAGATAAAATTTGAGTTAAATTTTATTGAATGGATAAAATCCAATGGATAAAATCCATCCATTAATCTATTTATGATTTATTTAAAAACTTTTGAGATATTCATCCAATCTATAGCCTTAATTAATTAAATCTACCCAATCCATCCATTAACATCTTTTTTTTGAATGGATATCCAACCACTCATTTAAAAGATAATGTTTTTTTCTTAATTTCTTTTTTTTATTTTCTCATTTTATATTTTATATTTTTACACTTTAATTTTTTTTCTCTAAACTTTTTCTTTTAATTTCTCTCCATATTTTTTTATTTTTTCCTCCAATTTTTTTCTTTTAATTTTTTTATTTTTTCCCTTCATATTTTTACATTTAAATTTCTCTTTTTTTACTCTCCATTTTTATTTTAATTCTTTTTTATTTTCTCACTTTATATTCTTACATTTAAATTTCTCTTTTTCTTCTCTCTATATTTTTTATTTAATTTCCTTTTTACCCTCCAAATGTTTTCTAATAAATTTTATGATCAAATTTATAACATATAATTTTAAAATAATCTATTACAGTATCTCTTAATTAAAATGCGTATTTAAACGCATCCTAAAACATTTTAGGTTCAATAAATATTAAAAGTAACTTCTTGCCACATAATAAATGTGGTTAAAATTTAAATTTATCACCGTGACATGATATTAAAGATAAAATCCCGGTTATTAATTTGTTTATCATATTAATTAAAAAAGCATTTATATGCCTAAATTAACTTTATTTTATTAACAACAATAAATGTTATTAAAGAATAATAAAATAACAAAGAATGCTATTCCAGAAGAAAAGTTGTAGTCTTATTACAAAAATTGATAACGATTAAAAAATAAAAAATTATATTTGTTGATAGATGTATCTTTATGGTTATTTGAAATGAAATGATATTATGATGGATTTTTTTGGCGTGTGGTGTGAACGAAAGGTTACTGTAAGTTTCGATTAAAAAACTTAATGGACTTTTTTAAATTTAAAAATCCAATGAATTTTAATAGAAAACACAAAAATAAAAGAATTGTGATGAATCTACCTATATTCATATCCATCTAATAAATAAATGATATTAAATCCATTATATTTTTAATTTTATAAATGGATGGATTGAATGGATTATATATAAATAGATTGGATACTTAATGGATAAATCGATGAAATTTTTGTGATTGTTGCAGCGATAAAAGTTTTTACGCTGAGTAATCTATTTACTCTATATTAAAAGAAGGTACTTCTATTCCACGTGTCACCTTATCTTTTATTTTAGTCTATTATATTTTCTTCCACTTTTATTTTAGTCTATTATTCTCTTCCACGTGTCGCTCAAAGTACAAGACTTTTCTTCTCAGTTACTACATACTTCTTTTTGCTGACAATGTCAGCTCAGAACCTATTAAAATAATTAAAAAAGTACAACAGTTGGGCCTCCGTTGCTATACACCACTTTTTCCTAACAATGTCACCTCACCTGTTATTTTTTGTGTATTTCTCAGACACAAGCTCTGTTTCTCATACTCTTCTTTTGGTTCTTCTTCTTGCATAGTTGCTTTACCTTCTTCTTCTTATTCTTCTTCTCTAATAGTAAAAAGTACATGCAGAAGCCTCATTTCTTATGTTCTTCTTTTTGTTCTTCTTCTTGCATAGTTGCTCACGAAAGCTTACTAAGAATTTCCATGGTCATCAGCGTTTGTGTTTTATTCATCTGAATTGAAAAGGAGAAATTTAAATACCGCATACAGTTATAGTGAATGAAATGACAATAGAGAAGTAGTCGTGAGAAGTCAGAGATATTCCGAGGTAATTCTGAGTGGGTGACTTCGAAAGAAGTAATTCCGAGCAAAGAAATGCTCATTTCCGAGTGGGTGACTTCCAGCGAAGTCATTCCGATGGAAGTAATTCAATTCCACGTGTCAGCTTATCTTTTATTTCGAGTGGGTCACTTTGAGGGAAGAAATTCCAAGCGAAGAAATGCTCATTTCCGAGTGGGTGACTTCAACCGAAGTTATTCCGAGGGAAGTAATTTAATTCCACGTGTCAGCTTATCTTTTGTTCCGAGTGGGTGACTTCGACGGAAAAAATTCCAAGCGAAGAAATGCTCATTTCCGAGTGGGTGACTTCCAGCGAAGTGATTATAAGGGAAGTAATTCAATTCCACGTGTCAGCTTATCTTTTGTTCTGGGTGGGTGACTTCGAGGGAAGTCATTTCGAGCGAAGAAATGCTCATTTCTGAGTGGGTGACTTCGACCGAAGTAGTTCCGAGGGAAGTAATTCAATTCCACGTGTCAGCTTATCTTTTATTCCGAGTGGGTGACTTCGAGGGAAGAAATTCCGAGCAAATAAATGCTCATTTCCGAGTAGGTGACTTCCAGCGAAGTGATTCCGATGGAAGTAATTCAATTCCACGTGTCAGCTTATCTTTTGTTCCGAGTGGGTGACAGAAGAAATTCCAAGCGAAGAAATGCTCATTTCCGAGTGGGTGACTTTTAATTCCACGTGTCAGCTTATCATTTATTCCGAGTGGGTGACTTCGAGGGAAGTAATTCCGAGCGAAGAAATGCTCATTCCCGAGTGGGTGACGTCGACCAAAGTAATTCCGAGGGAAGTAATTCAATTCCACATGTCAGCTTATCTTTTGTTCCGAGTGGGTGACTTCGACGGAAGAAATTTCGAGCGAAGAAATGCTCATTTTCGAGTGGGTGACTTTCAATTCCACGTGTCAGCTTATCATTTATTCCGAGTGGATGACTTCGAGGGAAGTAATTCCGAGTGAATTAATGCTCATTTCCGAGTAGGTGACTTCGACCGAAGTAATTCCGAGGGAAGTAATTCAATTCCACGTGTCAGCTTATCTTTTGTTCCGAGTGGGTGACTTCGATGGAAGAAATTTCAAGCGAAGAAATGCTTATTTCCGAGTGGGTAACTTCGAGCGAAGTAATTCCGAGGGAGTAATACAATTCCACGTGTCAGCTTATCTTTTGTTCCGAGTGGGTGACTTCGACGAAAGAAATTCTGAGCGAAGAAATGCTCATTTCCGAGTGGGTGACTTTCAATTCCACGTGTTAGCTTATCATTTATTCCGAGTGGAGGAAGATGTTGAAACAGCCTTTGACCCCCGGGATAATAGATAATTTGAGCAGTCGTAACTAATTGAATGCCTATAGCTGGACCAAGTTAGGTCCAATCTGAGCCAATGTACTTCTATATATATTTATTATATATTAGAATATATTTAATATATATTTAATAAATATAAACTTAAGAGTGTTGGGTCAAGAATTAATATACACATAAGTGTGTTATCTTTTTGTACAAAAAAGGATCAACTTATTCCAGAGAACTCGTGAAAGTTATTCCCCTCGATGACTTCTTATAAACATTGAATTTCATTAGTTCAAACCATAAGAATTAAAGTTCCTTCTTGTGGTGAGTCAACAAAAAAGTCAAACCCGTTACGACGAAATACAGAAAACGAAGAGTGAACGACAAATTGAGGAATTTGAGAAATGCGAAGAGGTGAGAGAATCGGACAGACAGAGACCTTAAGAGTTCATTCAGAGAGTCAGAAGCGAATGAGGTGTGTGATGGTGACGCATGGATGAGAGAGTGATAGATTTGGTTAGAGGCTTCGTTAAGAAGAAAGCGTGCGAGCCTAGAAGTATCCTTCGTTGCCAAGCATCGCTCTATATATATAATATAGCATTTGCCAACTACCAGTCCAATTTAAAATCAATCAAGTACTTCGTTCCAAAGTGACCCACTCGGAAATGTCTCACTCTGGAGACGATAGCCAGATAATGATCCGTGTTTTGCCCAGTTATAGAAAATAAATATGTTATAATATGATGATATCAAATAAAAATCTTGAAATTTTAATTATAATATGATGTGTTAGGTAAAAAAATCTTTAATCTACTAAATTCACATTTAAATGGTAGTTATATTTAATTATTAATTAGTAAATCCATATAAATCATATGTAAGGTACATGATTATTTATAATAAAGCAATTTTAAATACTCGAGTTGAACAACTATGAATGAATATGTTTGTTGATAACGGTTCCTTTTTTCACTCATCTCTCCCTCTCGGTCTTTCACGCCATCTGTCTTTCTCCCTCAGTCGGTCTCTTTTGCCCTCAGTCAGTCTTTGACTCCATCTCTACAGTCTTTTTTTCCCTCAGTCGATTTCTTTCACCCTCAGTCAGTCTCTGACTCCCTCTCTGCAGTCTTTTTTTCACTCACTCGGTATCTCACTCCATCACTCGGCCCTTCATTCACTCGGTCACTCTTTCACTCTTCCACTCGTCGCCGATTGTTTATTTGAGTGTAGTTTCATAGGTTAATCTTTTATTACTTGATAATTATTCATTTTAGAGTAGAGGAAAATGATAAAACAGGGTTTCACCCTGGGATAATAGACAATTCAAACATTCGTAACAAATTGAATCCCTATAGCTGGTCCAAGTTAAGTCCAATCTGAGCCAATGTACTTCTATCAATGCCGTGCTAGACCCGAGCCTAGAAGTATGCTTGGTTGCTAAGCGTCACTTTATAGATATAACATAGCATTTGCCAACTACCAGTCCAATTTAAAATCAATCAAGTACTTCATTCCAAAGTGACCCACTCGGAAATGTCTCACTCTGGAGACGATAGCCAGATAATGATCCGTGTTTTGCCCAGTTATAGAAAATAAATATGTTATAATATGATGATATCAAATAGAAATCTTGAAATTTTAATTATAATTAGAATATTTATTAATTTTTATATTCAGATATAGTCAGAATGATGTGTTAGGTAAAAAAATCTTTAATCTACTAAATTCACATTTAAATGGTAGTTATATTTAATTATTAATTAGTAAATCCATATAAATCATATGTAAGGTACATGATTATTTATAATAAAGCAATTTTAAATACTCGAGTTGAACAACTATGAATGAATATGTTTGTTGATAATCTCCCTCACTCGGTTCCTTTTTTCACTCGTCTCTCCCTCTCGATCTTTCACTCCATCTGTCTTTCTCCCTCAGTCGATCTCTTTCGCCCTCAGTTAGTCTCTGACTCCCTCTCTGTAGTCTTTTTTTCCCACAGTCAATCTCTTTCACCCTTAGTCAGTCTCTGACTCCCTCTCTGTAGTCTCTTTTTCCCTCACTCGGTCTCTCACTCCATCACTCAGCCCTTTATTCACTCGGTCACTCTTTCACTCTTCCACTCGTCGCCGATTGTTTATTTAAGTGTAGTTTCATAGGCTAATCTTTTATTACTTGATAATTATTCATTTTAGAGTAGAGGAAAATGATAAAACAGGGTTTCACCCCTGGGATAATAGACAATTCGAGCATTCATAACTAATTGAATCCCTATAGCTGGTCCAAGTTAAGTCCAATCCGAGCCAATGTACTTCTATCAATGCCGTGCTAGACTTGAGCCTAGAAGTATGCTTGGTTGCCAAGCGTCGCTCTATATATATAATATAGCATTTGCCAACTACCAGTCTAATTTAAAACCAATCAAGTACTTCATTCCAGAGTGACCCACTCAGAAATGTCTCACTCGGAGACAACCCACTGGGAAGAATGGAAAGCCACTCAGAA
Source organism: Clitoria ternatea (assembly GCA_037962975.1). NCBI lineage: Eukaryota > Viridiplantae > Streptophyta > Magnoliopsida > Fabales > Fabaceae > Clitoria > Clitoria ternatea. Next base: position 11,195,503 of record CM075676.1, read on the forward strand.
ACATGTCATCTTTGGCTCTGGAGACGATAGCCAGCCAGTTATGCTGAAGTACCTGGTCGTTGACTTCCCTGCCTCATACAATGTCATCTCAACCTTGTACTTGACGATGGAATTTCCCTTCTGAGATAGGTGTATCAGAGTTATCTGGGTCAACCCTGAGATAGCCTAAAATTGCTATCATGAGAGCTTCCGTCTAAAGGAAACATTTACAGGAGAGGAAGATGTTGAAACAGGGTTTGACCCCCAGGATAATAGACAATTACGACTACTTCTCTATTGTCATTTCATTCACTATAACTGTATGCGGTATTTAAATTTCTCCTTTTCAATTCAGATGAATAAAACACAAACACTGATGACCATCGAAATTTTTAGCAAGCTTTCGTGACCTTTCATGAGCAACTATGCAAGAAGAAGAACAAAAAGAAGTACATCAGAAATGAGGCTTCTGCATGTACTTTTTACTATTAGAGAAGAAGAATAAGAAGAAGAAGGTAAAGCAATTATGCAAGAACAAGAAGCAAAAGAAGAGTATGATAAACATAGCTTGTGTCTGAGAAATACAGAAAAAATAACAGGTGAGGTGACATTGCTAGGAAGAAGAAGTGTATAGTAACGGAGACCCAACTCTTGTACTTTTTTAAATATTTTAACAAGTTCTGAGGTGACATTGTCAGCAAAAAGAAGTTGTAGTAACTGAGAAAAAAGTCTTGTACTTTGATGAATGATTATTAATAAGATATATATATATATATAGGCACTCTGCACTGCAGACTCTACACTACAAATTCTACTTCAACTCTACAACATTTACAGCTTACAAAAGAACAAAAACCAAGAATGTAAAATGTAAAATAATAATAATTTTAAATGTTCTACAACCCTTTTTTTTTCTCTCTGTTTGATTACATTTAATTAGTCACCAGAAGCTTCTTCTTCCTCCATTTCTCCCCTTTGTTTTCTGCAACTCTTTTCTTTCCTCCAGAAGCTTCTTCTTCCTCCATTTCTCCCCTTTGTTTTTTCACATTTTCAAATTCAAGGTAAGAAGAAGCCATTTTACTGTTATTTTAGATTTAGAAGATTTTTTTATCTTCTATCTATATCATTTTTCTTTACATTTTTAGATCTAACGTAAGAATTTTCTTCTAAAGTCATTTTTATCTCAAAACCTCTTAAGTCATTTTATATTCTATTTATAATGACAATTTTTTTAAAAAGCAGATAGAATTCTGCTTCTTTTCTTTAGAATGGTTGAGAATATCATTGTTGTTGCTATAGTATCTTTATAATAGGGATAAAACAAGTATGAGACTTCCTATACACTTGCTATAGGGATAAAACAAGTATGGGACTTTCACATATACACTACCGAGAAAGGACAAAATATGGTGTTCACAGTGGAGCTTAAGCGCAATTGCCTTATCACCTCACCTTGCTCAAGCGTCATATTGTTACTGTGCAGAATTGCCAAATGACATGCATGCCTTCCATTACATATAAGTGGTTAAACAAGTCATCCTTCATCATCTGACCGATTTGTTATATCAACGGCCTGAAACCATTTCTTAAAGTCCCCCCTTCGGTCCAACATCAAAGTTTGGGGGGATGTTAGAATTTTCCTTAAACTACCCGTGCAAATGCACGGGTCCACTACTAGTGTTAGTATTAAAGGGATGATTTTTGAAAGTCACACATGTAAACCTAAGCCTCCTGGGAGCATAAGACCCCATGTAATCTCATTTTATATTTAATATAGTATATAATAATATTAAAACGTCCCCTACAATATTAATAAAAATTTTATTTTTTTTGGTGATAATAAAAATTTTATAAAACCCCTCATTAATCGTATAAACTTATTAACATCGTAGCCCAAAAGGTTATAGACCCAATAGTGCAATGCTCACTCAATATTGTAGCTTGTTACACTATGAGAGCATTGCTACTTTTAATTTTACTTTTCTTAGTTCATTCTACTTCAATTCCTTCTTATTCTTTTAACTAGTATTACTAAACTCATATTGGTAATTGACTCATGATATTGGGTCAATAAATCACTAGTTAAACTATTGGGTCATTGGTTGAAACAGTTTAAATTAATATATATAAATTAATTAAATAGGTAATAAAATCAATTGACATTGAAGCATCTTAGTGGTTAGAAGTTGTTATGTTAACTAAAGTTCTTGGCCATATGTTCAATTTTCATAATTTCTTTTTTTTAGATTTTTTAACAAATTTTTTAACCATTATTATAGTTCTCCCTGCCAACATTCGTTAGAACTTCCATTCTAACTACAGTTATTACACATCTAAATTATAATAAACACTCATCTCTTTCATAAATCACACTCTTTGATGTTGAAATTCGGTAGGGTCCTATCTCATTTAGGATGAATTTGTAATCCTCCATAACCTATCAACTTGTTTGCATGAAAATTGTATTTTGTAGTTCATTGAGGCATGAGTCTCCTAATATACGAACATCAGTATAGTACCAAACACCGCACCTAAAGACAATAAGAGATGCTAAAAACTAAATTTCCAATTGAATAACAAAATACAAGTTTCTTTCAAATAAGTCTAACAAGTTACACCAAGTGATTGCAAATTCATCTCAAACTATCTAGCCAGGACGATTCAAAACCCAATACAACATAGTTAGCCTTCATCTTTATCGAATCTTGAACAGAAAACTACTAGTTACACATACATACTTAAACTACATACTAATTAATTCTTTTAGCTTCATCAGCTGAAGTTCAAACAACCAAAAAGCATAAGTCTATAGCATAGCTCGAATAATGAAAACACAAGTCAATAACATATTATGGGAAAATTAAAAATTTCATAAATTTTAATAGAATTTCCTTTGTAAATAAGATAAAAAAAAATTAAAATCCCTTCAAAATAACCAGAAAAGTTTCAAGTATAATTCATATGCATATAGTTATCATATTAAAAGCCTAAAATCATAATACATATAACTTTGAAATGGAAATGGAAGCAAGATACAAACTACCACTTATCACACGCACAACATGCTTTGACATGGACATTGGTGTAGCAAAAATAGGAAATGTAGCACACTACTTAACTACTTATCATAATTGATAAAGGTTTAAATATAGTTTTAGTGCTTATAGTTTATATAACTTATTTGTTTTAGTCCCTATATTAACTTTTTTATTCTTATAATTTAAATTATGGTCCTTATAACTTTGTTTAATTTTCACAACTAATTTTGGAGGTCTTAATAATCAAGGTTAGCAATTTACAATAACAAGAACCAAGAAAAGCATTATTGGCTTTAATTAATACTCATTAGTAGTACATAAAAGTGTTAAGTCTTGAAAGAACATATGAGATTCTAAGGGCCCCTTAAAAGTTCTGATTATGATCAAAGCATTACATTATTTATTATATTAATGTTTCAAGACTATCTAAGTTTATTTTGATGTACATACAAGCCATAAGTCAAGAACTAAGAAATTCTTAGAAGCTGTCTAAAAGTTTGAAGAATTCAGACACCTTTGAGACTTTTCTCAGACACCCTACAAGAAAGATAGTAAATATAAGCTACAAGCTAAAGCTTATGCTTTAATGGTGATTTATAACCATTCTGATCAAAAAAATGAGTATCTATTTACTCAAAGCTTCAAAAGGACTACCTAAGTAAGATAAGCGTCCTACTTATGCACCAAAAAGAAAAGTCAGATTACAAAGTTGATAGAAAGACTGACATAGGGCAAAAATATGCTTTCTATACTTTTTAGAAGTTTGCCCAGCTATCACAATGCCCTTGGATAAAATCTCTCTTTGCTCTTAATGACTTTCTTTATGAAGCCTATATAAAGAAGCTCATTCAAAGAGTGAATAACAATAACTCTTTTTGTCTACAAATTACACAAGTTGTAGTATTTATAGCTTTATTCTGTTTAATATCCTGAGCAATTAATAGTTTAGGTTTATAAGCTCAGACACACCTAAGGTCTTGTAAAGACTTAGGAACTTGCTCTTCTGTATTGAAGTTGGTTGAGACTGAAAAAGCTTGTTTAAGAAAAAATTCTTAGGTAAGTATCCCAAAGAGGCTAAGTGGTTGAAGAATATTTGAGATCGTTGTAAGTAAGTGTGAGTTACACTTAGCTTCCTAATCAGTAACACAAAATCTTAGTGTACTTGAACACAAATTAAACATAGCCTTGTGTGTTGCCCTTTTTACTATTTAAGTTGTCATACTATTCTTGTGTTTTCTACTTTGTCTTTGAGAAAATTAATGAGGATATGACTTAGGACCTTTTGTTAGGGCCTTTTTAGGCCATTTGAGTTATATTGTTTCACGGGATTTCATTGTTAGGGTTTGAGAGTCATTATTAGGCCTAAAAACTATTTTTCATTATAATTTTAGTTAGGCCAGCATAAGCTTTAAGGTTTTAGGATTTATATGGTCTTACTTTTATGTTTGGGCCACTTTTGAGCCTTAGAAACCTAGACTCTTTTCCTTGTGTGAAAATCCACCCTACATTACTTAAGAGTTAGGTTAGTTTAGCTTAACAAGGGTTAGGTTTTGTTAGCTTGTTAGGTAAGTTAGTGGTTTATCTTTAAATAGAACTAAGGTTTTATTTGTAGAGAACTTGACTTATTTGAATGAATTTAGTGATTCTTAGTTAGAAGTTCTCTCTCTAGAATTTAAGAGTCTTGTAACACTCTAGCATATTTTTATCTTCAGAACACTTCCAACCTGGTGAACACTCATTTGGCTTATCCTTTTAAGGTGGCTATATTTCTCTCGTCAAATTCTTTTCCATTTTTATTTTTCTTCTCTTAGTTTCAATTAGGTTTTCTACTTTTCCACACCATGAACAATTTGATCAAGATAATGCTTCATGAGGAAATATTATTTTTGATGGAGAATGAAGCTTAAAGATCAAGGAACCTCTCCAAGAAAGATTTATCTCTTAAAGTACTAGAAGAGACTACATCAAAAACTTATACAAGTGTCTAAATATCTATTTTACAAAAATAATTTGCCAAAAATTTTAAACACATTATTCAAGCCCCTTCTATTATATATTTGTCTTACCTTCAAAAAGAAAATCGAGAAAAACATGAATTGGAAACCTGTAACCTAATTTAAACTCTTAATTCTCCAAAAATCATAATTCATAATCCTTGTAAGTTGAAAGAGATAAATTCTACTAGAGCAAGATGTGTCACTTCTAAAGTGAGTTCAAAATCTACCAACCAGGCTAAGACTATCAAAAAAGGTCGGGCTTACCAGGACAACTCAAATTTACTTATAAAATGGATTGGTTTGGTCATTAAAGGACCGTTCTCTTCCATAAGAATCAAATACCCTTACTATTCTTTTAGCTCCAATCATTGCTCCCACACCTCTGTTGCTTATAGGTTCTGTCTATAACTCTCTCTTTTAATCCTCCAAACTCATCTCTTGCTTCTACTATTTCCTATTTGCATTGCCTACAAATGAGCTTCCACTTGCTTTACATGAAGGTATTTTATTCGATATACTCATAATCCTAATCCTTATTATGCCCGTGTTTTCAATTTTTCTTGGCTATCTCTGTCCTATTTTGTTTGTAAGGCCATGCTTGATCTAGGTTAGCGGAGGGTAATGGAAAAAGAGATGGTTGCATGGCACAAGAGTGGTACTTGGGACCTGCTTCCATTACCTTAGGGAAAGTCCACAGTTAGTTGTCGATGGATATACACTAAAGGTGGGTCTTGATGGCAAGATTGATCAATTGAAGATCTTATGGCCATAGTGATAGGGAATCCTATTAGGGTCAGGCAACAGAAACACAAAGGATTCCCAAGAAAAGAATTGCAAACACGTATGTCTCAAAGCATTATGCTAAATTAAAATTTTAATTAGGGTTTACCTCTTGTAGACGCAGAACAAGATCCTCGTTCGAAGCAATTGTAGCTTCGCCCTTAGGAGTCCACACGAGCACTCCCACCAGAAAACTAACGATCCGAATGCTAGTACGGAATTTTAGTGTAATCTAATTTCTGAGCACCAGCCTATGAGCATCTCATGCTCTATATATAGGCTTAGGTCTTGACCTGAGCTCTCATTAAACATTGGGCTCCTGACTCATTCTAAATGAGTTAGGCCCAAATAATTTTATTTGCAGTCCAACTAAAATAAAACTATCCTCTGGTGGGCTTACTCTATGTGTGTGACCCTATAGGTAAAATATTCGGTTATATTAATAATAAACTATTTTATTATTAATATAAAATAAGAGCGGTATCTAGCAATACATCATTATGTCCGAATATTATTTATCATCGACATGACCTATAAGTGATAATTATTTTATATATCTATTCCTTTTGTCACGATATCTAATTGGGCCCAAGGCATGGTCGTCGTCATCCTTGTATGGCCCAATTCATTTTACTTGATACCAGAGTAGACTTTATAGAATAAATGTCTAATATTTATTCGTCCTAGCATGGCCATGCATTTCATTAGTCTCACTCCATCAAGTGGCCCATAGATATCACTCCTGTCACATAGGAGAGGCAAATTCCATCTACATCACTCACATCCCTCTGCATAATTTATTTATTGCCTAATCACAATCTTTATGGTCATCTTATTACAGATAATGTTTGATTGTATTAAAATAATAAACTCCTTATGTAGGAATCGTAGTGACTTCAGGTCGAAGGACTACATACCATTATCACATTGAGAATCGTTTATGACACTCATGTAACGATCCATGCAACGTTCTCATGGTGGGTCTGTCCAGTACAACATTACTCTTAATGTGTACCTGTGTAAAGACTTGATATCATATATCCATGATTTGTGAGATCAAATCATCAGTACATTCACACACTAATCTTAATGTATTTACATGTCCCCATGTAAATACTTGATTAGGGACGTTTTAGGAATAATTCTCATATGACCTATTATTCCAGGATAAATAGCATTTGTCTAAAACTGAAAATACTAATTTTATTAATAAGTTAAAATTGATACATTAATAGCTCGTAGTGCATACACCAACACATAGGCTACACACAAATCTTCTGCCTTGACTATAGTTATCATTGTCATTCATAATTAGTCCTTAAACAGTTAGACATCAAAAAAGCTTTTTAATATTGTAAATTATAAGAGGAAGTCTGTATGAATCAACCACCATAGTTTACCATTAGTGCCAGCCCTGGTTTAGTTTACCTTCTGTGTCACTCTATGTATGGTCTAAGACAACCCTCTCGTGTGTGGTTTGGTTGTTTTAATGCTGCTCTTCTCTAGAATGGCATGAATAGATACGAAGTTGATCATTCAATCTTCTCTTTGTTTTCCTTAGGTTGTCATATTTACCTAGTCATGTATATTGATGATATTATTGGTGATGTTGATTCTGAAACTCAACATATTAAGGAGTGTTTCTCTCATCAGTTCCATAACAAAGACTTAGGTCCACTCATATACTTCTAGGCATAGAGGTTGCTTAATCCTATTTTGGTGTCGTAATTACTTAAAGGAAATATGTTATATTTTGGCTGTAATTGGGATGATTGACTACCGACCTAGGGATACTTCTAGGGAGTTCAATGTCAAACTCTTTCCAGGTCAAAGAAAGCCATTAAAAGACTTAGAAATATACTACCACCTAGTAGCAAGATTGAACTGCATCATAATGACACGACCTAATATTTCCTTTGCTATCAGTGTCGTGAGCTAGTTCATGTATGCTCCTGGTGATAGTCATTAGGATGTTGTGACTTGTTTCCTTTAATACATCAAGAAAGCACCTGCTCGTGGTTTGTTATATAAAGATATAGATAAGCGATCCACCACCGGGTATTGTGTTCCTATTGGCAAAAATTTGATCTCATGGCGAAGCAAGAGGCAACATATAGTTTCTGTAACATCCCAAAATTTGTAATTTTGAAAATTCATTCATTAAGGATTAATGAAGAAATTCTGAATGAAATTCCGAGTGAATACCATTTGAAATATGATATTTCGAGTGAAATTAGTGTGATACCGGGTGAAGTAAAGCCGAGGAAGCCATTTTCAAAAGAAGTTAAGATGTTTCCAAGTGAAACATCATTAAGCGAATTATTTTTAAGTTAAGTAAACGATGTCTGAATAAGACACTTTTGAATAAGGAAAATACGAGTGAAACCGCTCCAAGTGAGATGTTTCCGAATAGAACGCTTCCGAGAGAAGTATTCTGAGTAGGGAAAATTTTGAAATTGAATAAGTAATTCTCAGGGTGGAATATTTTAAGAAATGATCGAATGGAATATTTTTAAGTTATGTGAATTTCTGAGTGAAATGTCTCCAAGCACGACATTTTTGAGTGGAATGATACTGAGTGAGACTATTCTAACTGGACAGGTAAGTGAGAGATTATTAATTACCGAATGACGTAAACCGAATAGGATATACCGATGGTGTGTTCTCAATGAATAGTTTCTAGTGAACAATTTTTGAGGAAAGTAAATATCCAAGTGGTGAGTTATCGATTGGTAGAGTTCGTTAAATTTATGCTCGGGTCGATATTTAATAATGACCAAAAGCTTTTACTCGGGTTTGTCTTCGGAATTATCCTTAACTCGAGTGATTCGTTCAAGTGGAAAGACTTCCGAGAGAGAGAGTTGACTTCAAATTCCTAGTGACTTTTAGATGGAAGACTTCCAAGTGACATAAGTAAAAAATTGACTCAGACATAAACATACTTGGGTATGTTTGAATAAGATGTTACCATATGAGACATTTTCGAGGAAAGAAAACCGAGTGTTCCATGGGATAGAACCTTTCCTCCGAATGAAGGAATTCTGAATGAGCAGAGGCTTACTCGAAAAAGATGTGCCCAAGACGAAACCGAGTTAGAATTATTGATTTTAATTAAGAATGCTTTCCACGTCACTATGTTCTTCTACCTTCCAACAGATTCTTTTTTGATAATTCTCTAAGTATGGGACCCTCTCAATTGTGCTGTCTATTTTCATTAAATGCTTATTCCTTAGTCATCATTTGAGGAAATGTACAGCAGATAACTTTTTATTGTTCACGTCTCTTTTGCATGAACAATATAAATATGAACTACTGTTGGATTAATTAAAGACTTTGGAAAAAGTGAAGAACAATACTTACAATCCTTCTCTTCCAACTCTTGCTGAAAGCTATTCACGAAGAACAAGTTAATCTTTCTTCTTCTTCTCTTTCAAGTAAACGTTTGGATTTCATAAGTAAGAGGCTTCTGAAACTGTAATTCCAGTCGGAATTCTCAGAGCTGTGACTGATAACGATCAAAGAACAACTGAATCCCTTTATTTCAGGTAGGGGGAACGTTACATTTCAAATAAATAGTTTATGAATTGATGTGGGGTAATATTATTATGATATTCATGTTGTATGCATATTTGTTATTAAGACCCCGATTATATGACACTTTATGTTTTCATATATTCCATTCATATTATTGATATGAGATTGGTGATGCATATATGATAATTGAATATGAGATATGATGTGATATTCATAAAAGACCTTGGGTGGGACTCAAGGCAACCTCTTGAGCGGGGCTCGGAGTTTTGGCACGTGACACCGACTGTTGTCACTGAGAGTGATGGTGTCACATTGGGTGTAAACGGTTTGGTACCTATAAAACGGCCGGATCAGTTATGAGCTGAGTTATGGCTCGGGGAGCCAGTGTTGCAACACAAATTAAAAGACTTAATAATGGATCCATTCGAATGAGTACGTGTAGCTTATATATATATGATGTTGAGAATACCATACTGATCATGTTTCTCTTTATAACTCGATATGTGCTATTTGTATAGTTATGGATTGGACTTGTAATCCAATTCAATAACTATTATTTGATATGTTTATGCTCACCCCCTACTTATTATTTTTACAGTGGATAGGAGACACAGTGAAGGTACTTGAAGTCACTCAACCGGCTGGAGCATTATGTATTTGTAGACACAATACATAGTGTACATAGTTATCTTGGTAGAAGCCTTGGCCGACTCCTATGATTACCGAATGAAAATTCTTTTATGTACTAAATGGCTGGTCGGCTCCTTTTGTAATAAGACAATGATATTATGTATTTCAAATTCTGTTTTAAATCTTGAAATTATTTGTGGAACGTTTGTTTGTATTCGGTTATATTTTAAAAAGGGTTGGTCAGATTGTTGTATAGTCGGTATTGTCAATGCTGAATCCGACTCCTATTTTAGAAATTTAAATTATTTACAAAAAAATTTATTTGATTTATTAAAATTTTATTTTAAAAATTAAGGATGTTATATTTTGGTTCGGAGAGACTTTCAAAAAGACTCTATCACTGACCTGAAATTCAATCGGCTTTGTTCGTTTGTCATAATAACTCTTTTGACGGTCCTGGGATGCTTTCATTTTATTTTTTATTATTTGGATTTGCTCGGATGTCTGCTGCATAATCTCTGGTCCTAACATTAAATTTTCACCCAATTCTGACCAGCAAAGAGGAGTTCAGCATTTCCTCCCATATAAAGCCTCGTATGGAGTCATACCAATACTACTATGATAGCTATTATTATAAATGAATTCAACCAGTGGAAGGTATTGCTCCCAGCTTCCACCATACTCTAGCACACAGGACCTTAACAAGTCCTCCAAACTTTGGATAGTCAGCTCGGATTGCCCATCGGTCTGAGGGTGATAGGCTGAACTCAGTTGGAGCTTTGAGCCTAACTCCTGATGCAGACTTCCCCTAAATTGGGAAGTAAACCTTGGATCCATGCTGTAGAAGATCGTTCCTTGCTTGGTTGATCAACCTCGAGAATGGTCATGTGATTGTCTAACAAACTCAAATGATTTCTGTAACGCCCCGGCCGCTTTTCAGGAATGAACGACTCGCCCCACAGACCAACACGAGACCTTTCCAATGTGCTTTTGTCCTCACTCACACATTTCCTGAGAACTTCCCAGGAGGTCACCTATCCTAGAATTACTCCAAGTTAAATACGCTTAACTTTGGAGTTCTTAAGTGATAGGCTACTGAAAAGGCTAATACATTTGTTAGTATAGGTAGTACGAATTCATTTCTTTAAGCTATCCTCGACTGTATAGTCTCATACCTATACAGTCTTTGGATCCCTCTCATTCTGCTATGTAATCGGTTCGTTCATGTGTCCCTCCCACTGGAAGCCTGTCAGGAGCCGCTCCTTGTCCGTGCCTATGCACCAGCGATCACTCCCCGCCCTCAACAGCGCTGGGATGTCACATGCCCATCAGCTTCCGCCTGGTTCGTCCTCGAACCATACCATACTAGGAGAGGCTAGGCTTTGATACCACTGTAACGCCCCGCCCACTTTTCAGCTTCCACCATACTCTAGCACACAGGACCTTAACAAGTCCTCCAAACTTTAGATAGTCAGCTCGGATTGCCCATCGGTCTGAGGGTGATAGGCTGAACTCAGTCAGAGCTTTGAGCCTAACTCCTGATGCAGACTTCCCCTAAATTAGGAAGTAAACCTACTTTGGAGTTCTTAAGTGATAGGCTACTGAAAAGGCTAATGCATTTGTTAGTATAGGTAGTACAAATTCATTTCTTTAAGCTATCCTCGACTGTATAGTCTCATACCTATACAGTCTTTGGATCCCTCTCATTCTGCTATGTATTCGGTTCGTTCATGTGTCCCTCCCACTGGAAGCCTGTCAGGAGCCGCTCCTTGTCCGTGCCTATGCACCAGCGATCACTCCCCGCCCTCAACAGCGCTGGGATGTTATGTAACACCCTCGGTTAGATAAGACAAATCCTTCTGTAGGTTCATCCCATTTAACTGAGAGTGTTAACAGTTCTTAGAAAAAATGAATTTTTTTTTTTTAAATAAATACGTGGCAGATCAGCGGAAGTAATATTGTATATATCACATAGTCATTCATAAACTGTAAATAATTGTACTCTTAACAGAATGGGGCACGCAGGCACCCTTAAATATTATACAGTCATCCGGTGTCTAATTATAAATATTCTATCCTTAATGATTGTTCTCAATGGGTTCAGCGTATTGCTGATCTTCACACTCAGGTTCTTGAGTTTCTAATTCCTCTGAAAAATGTTCAACAGTAAGGGTGAGTATAACCCAAGACCCTGAAGGTTACCCGGTGCGGACATAATCCAGTTAACAGATAATATCACATAATCATACAATTAACATGTTCAAAATTATAACAATCAAATATGTTGTCATGGAATGCATGAGTTGAATTTATTATGATTTATCTTTGGTTAAGTCTCATGATGCATGTAGGCCCAATAAATCATTTCTTCTTCTCATTCTTTGGAATATCTCCATTCCATTTTCTAGAGCGATCAGGGTCCGCCCAAGCTCCCATAGGGTACGAATGAACTCATTGGTTCTCATTATTGATTTATATATTTTTGGAGCTTGGATCCCTACGATCATAGTTACACTCCGTCATTTAGTCAAAGTACACTAGAATTGCATCGTCTCACCCGGCTATCAGGCGCGACTCTGATGCCATTGGGTTGCCGTTCCAGTTGTACTCCCAAGATCTTCATGGAGATCGAACGTGAATGTCCTCCAGCGTACCAGGTGTATGCTCTAGATAATTTTTCTCCTTCAAAAATATTTTCATGATGCAAAGTGCATTATTTAAGTTTTATCATTACTTTGATCCCTAGGTATCTATGTGATTCCAGCCTCGTGATATTCATGTTGTTAGGTCCACCATTTTTTAAGACGTTGTAAATTATTTTTATTATTTTATTTATTATTATTCAAGAAAATATATCAGTTATATCTTGGCTAAAATAATGTTTCGTTTAAAGAATAAGTAGTTTATTCCTTATTTCATTATTCATAACTTAAACAATAATATTAGTTACAAGAATAATAATAATAATAATAATAATAATAATAATAAGGCATCGTCTGTTATAAAAAAAATGAAATAAAAGGAAAAATAAATAGAGAGAATAAGGCGGCAGGGCCGTCTATTATAATATAGATAAGCGGAAATAAAAAGAAAGATAAATGCAAAGAATAAGGTGGCAGAGCCAGCCAATATATTCAATAAAATAAATGACATAAATTAAATAAAAATAAAATGTTAAGAATAAAGCGGCAGAGCCGTCCATTATAATATAGATAGGCGGAAATAAAAGGAAAGATAAATGCAGAGAATAAGGCGGCAGAGCCAGCCAATATATTCAATAAAATAAATGACATAAATTAAATAAAAATAAAATGTTAAGAATAAGGCGGCAGAGCCGTCCATTATAATATAGATATGCGGAAATAAAAGGAAAGATAAATGCAAAGAATAAGGCGGCAGAGCCGTCCATTAAGCTTAATAGTAAATAATAATAATAATAATAATAATAATAACAATAAATATAATAATAATAATAATAATAATAATAATAATAATAATCATATTCATAATCATAATTATAATCTTAATCATAATAATAGTAACAATGATATAAATGGTGATCATCCATCCTTATTTCCTTGTTTATCTTATCTTTCAAAACTTCCTTACTGGAATCCACATAGGCACCCATGGTTCTTAATATTTTCACAATCCAATACAGATCATATCATTTCACAATTTAACACCGATCATATTATTCAATCATCATGATTAATAATAATTAACACAGACAATTAATCATATACATAAAATATATATAACAAATATATAACAATTAAGGCATTTGATTTACAACAAAACCGAATCTGTCCTGGAAAGGTGAGGACCCAAGGTACCTTAACCCTTTCCTTTCACTCAGATTTCCCCAGAATACGCGAGAATATACCCCCCTTACCTCAGATGTCGTATTTTTTTTGATACTAGATGAGAGGGAGAGAATCCAACTTTCAAACCGTAGCTCCAATCGATGATCTATCTCCGTAGTTAGACTTTACGTGATTTTGGTGAAGAACAGAGGTGGTTTAGTGTCAATAGAGGAGAGAGAGGGAGAGAGAGAGAGAGAAGGGCTGCATGAAGTGGGAGAGAAAGAGTGGTGCAGCTTTTGAAGAGGGGTGATGCCATATTTATAGAAAAATCTGGCCACCGGGTCTAAATTTAATTGGTACCGGTTTTGAATAGTTAATTTTAAAAGAAAATAAAAAGTTACTTATAGTTGCGGTTAGAATCTGAAAAAATTTCCAACATGAAAGTTGTAGATCGGCTCTTTCTCTTCGAAACGATATATGGTATCCAAAAATCTGACACCCGGAGCAAAAGTTACGCCAAAAACAGAGAAAAATGGGAGTTGGTGTAATAGTTCTTTTTTGAAAGATAATTCTGCCGCGCAAAATCTGTTGGGAATTAGCCTTTCATTTCTTCACGAAAGTTGTAGGATTTTTCGATACGAAACCATGAAAAAAAGAACGAAGTCATTTCGACATCGTATGAGAGAGATATTCGCGTTTTTCTATAGGAGTTACTATTCCTGCGAAAATCACTATTTCTCTAAAAATTTTCGCTTTTCGGGGATGATCGAGCAAGAACTAGCTTTCAGGTTCTTCACGAGAATTGTAGAGGGATTTAATACGAGAACATAAAAATTACAACGAACTGATTCTGAGCTCGTATGATTTTTCTAAGAATTTAACAAGATTAAATAACGTTTTTTTTCAAGTTTGGTAATGATAGATCACGAAATAGAGTTTGAGGCTAGAAATAGAGTTTGTCAGGTTTTTCATAACAATGAAACCGAGATTAAAATTTCTTAATTTCGACCTCATATGGAAAAGTTATGCCCAAAACAGGAAAGATATTTTAGTTGAATACAGAGGTTCCTATTTAACTAGATAAGTTTTTCCAAGAAACGAGGTTGATGAGGTCTGAATTAAAGTTTTGGCTCTTCAGGAAAAGTGTTTGATTTGTCAAAACAGTTCATTAGGGACTGTCTATACTGAAATCGGAAATCCCCAAAGTGTAGAAATAGACAATTGTGGATCTCTTTTCGGTATAAATCGAATTTCTAGGAATTGACTTGATGAATGATGGTACAAGTCTAATTAGTTTACTAAATTAGTGTTAGATATAGGATTAGATCATCAATTCTTGACTATATGTAGAGTCCCTTATTTACTTATTATCACTTACAAAACTTCCATACTTCAAAAATTACAAGGGTAAAACTGTTTCTAAAAACAGGGATGTTACATTCTCCTCCCCTTTTAGGAATTTCGTCCCGAAATTCAAAGTTAAAACAATTGAGGGTACAATTCTCTCATTTTCTCCTCAATTTCCCAAGTAGCATCCCCATCATCTGTCTGACTCCAAACTACCTTGACCAAAGGGATTTCCTTGCCTCTTAACTGTTTGAGACGTCGATCAACAATCTTCACTGGCGACACTTCATAAGTGAGATTTTCCTTTAGAATAAACTGATCCGGTCTCAGGACATGATCAGGGCTTGGCACATATTTGCGGAGCTGGGAGACATGAAAGACATTGTGAAGGTTTGTTAGCTCGGGTGGCAGAGCAATACGGTAGGCATGAGTTCCTATCTTTTGCAGAATCTGATAGGGTCCTACGTATCTGGGGCTTAACTTCTTGGCCTTCAAAGCTCTTCCTACTCCAGTGGTAGGGGTAACTTTAAGAAAAACATGATCTCCCTCCTCAAACTCCAATGGCTTCCGACGTTTGTCGTAGTAACTCTTTTGTCTATCTTGCGAAGCCTTCATTGCCATTTGAATCCTCTGAACTTGTTCTGTTGTCTTCTGAACAATCTCTGGTCCAATTATTGTTTTCTCACCAGTTTCATACCAACATAAAGGTGTACGACATTTTCTTCCATACAAAGCCTCATAAGGGGCCATTCCGATGCTAGCATGATAGCTGTTGTTGTAAGTGAACTCAATAAGTGGGAGATATTCTTGCCAACTTCCCCCATGTTCTAAGACACAAAGACGTAACAAATCTTCAAGAGTTTTGATCGTCCTTTCTGATTGTCCGTCTGTCTGTGGGTGATATGCGGAACTTAACTTCAGACGAGTTCCCAGAGCTTGTTGCAGGCTCTTCCAAAATTGTGATGTGAAACGAGGATCTCGATCAGACACAATTGCAGTGGGTGTTCCATGTAATCGTACGATTTCCTTGATATAGATCTGAGTGAGTTTCTCTAGGGAATATTTCATATTGACAGGAATGAAGTGAGCGGTCTTTGTTAATCGATCCACGATTACCCAAATGGCATCATATCCAACTGATGTTCTGGGAAATCCAGTCACGAAGTCCATAGCAATCTCATCCCATTTCCATTCTGGAATATCCAAAGGACGAAGGGTTCCACTTGGTCGTTGTTGTTCTGCCTTTACCTTCTGACACATCAGACAAGCTGTCACATGCTCAGCGATATCCTTTTTCATTCCTTGCCACCAGAATAATTTCTTCAAGTCCTGGTACATCTTGGTTGATCCTGGGTGGATGCTGTATTTACTTTTGTGTGCTTCATCCAGGATGGATCTTTTAAGATCTGTGTTGACTGGAATACAGAGTCTCTGTTGATACCTGATCACCCCATGTTCATCTTTGCTAAACTCTGAGACTCCTTCTTTTGTCTTTTCTGCTAGATCTTGTAATTCCTGATCATTGGTTTGAGCTTCTTTGATTTGTTCCAAGAAATCATTGGAAATCCTTAGCATTCCAACCATAAGGCTTCCTCTTTTTGGTGTTACTGCTAGGTTCAAATCTCGAAACTGTTCAATCAGTTCTAACTCCTTTGTCATCATATATGATAGACGTAAAGCCTTTCTGCTGAGTGCATCAGCCACAACATTTGCTTTTCCTGGATGATATCGGAGTTCAAAATCATAATCTTTGATAAATTCCATCCATCTACGTTGTCGCATATTTAACTCCTTCTGGTCGAATAGATACTTCAAGCTTTTGTGATCACTGAAGACTTCAAAGTATGTACCATACAAGTAGTGTCTCCAGATTTTCAAGGCAAACACAACTGCAGCTAATTCCAAGTCATGTGTGGGATAATTAACTTCATGCGTTCTTAGCTGTCTTGAAGCATAAGCAACAACCTTTCTTTCTTGCATTAGGACACATCCTAGTCCTTGTCTTGACGCATCACAATACACTTCATATGGCTTGGCAGGATCTGGCAAAATTAAGACAGGTGCACTAGTGAGTCGTTGGCGTAACTCCGTAAAACTGCTTTCGCATCTGTCAGTCCATTCGAATGGTTGATCTTTACGAGTCAGCTTAGTTAAAGGTGCTGCAATTCGAGAGAAATTCTCGATGAATCGACGATAATATCCAGCCAGTCCAAGGAAACTGCGGATTTCCGTCACATTCTTGGGTTGTTCCCAATTTAGTACAGCTTCTACCTTTGTAGGATCCACAGCAATTCCTTCCTTAGAGATGACATGTCCTAAGAATTTCACTTCTGTCAACCAGAATTCACATTTTGAAAACTTAGCGTACAATTGCCTTGCACGCAAAGTGTTTAGAACAATTCGAAGATGCTCCTCGTGTTCCTCATGACTCTTGGAGTAGACGAGAATATCGTCAATGAATACAACCACGAATTTGTCCAAGTACTCATGGAAGATTCGATTCATGTATCCCATAAATACTGCAGGTGCATTTGTAACTCCAAAGGGCATAACAAGATACTCATAGTGCCCATATCGTGTTCTGAATGCCGTTTTGGGTACATCGTCTTTCTTTACCCTGATTTGATGATAGCCTGATCGCAGATCAATCTTTGAGAAGATAGTGGCTCCTCGTAATTGGTCCATTAAATCATCAATTCTTGGGAGAGGGTATCGGTTCTTGATCGTAGCTTTATTCAACTGACGATAGTCAACACATAACCGCATACTACCATCCTTCTTTTTGACTAGAAGAACTGGTGCTCCCCAAGGTGAGACACTGGGTCTGATCATTCCTTTTTCTAAAAGTTCTTCTATTTGCTCCTTAAGTTCACTGAGTTCCTTGGGTGACATTCGGTAAGGAGCAATAGAGATCGGTCCCGCGCCCGGTATAATATCAATACTGAACTCAATTTCTCGTTCTGGAGGTAGCTCACGTATATCATCAGGAAAAACTTCTGGGAATTCTTGAACAACAGGAATTTGATCAATTTGAGGAGTGACCTTACTTTCAATTTCAGTAAGGATCATGTATAGTTGGACTTCCTTTGCTGGAATTACCTTTTCTGAGTCAACAGGACAAGAATCAATGTCTTGATCACAGTGTGATGTAGTAGACCCGAGAGAAATGGATCTATTATGACAGTCAATTAGAATATGGTTGGCAGCAAGCCAATTCATTCCTAGAACAATATCTAGATCAATCAAAGGCAAACATATCAGATCTACTTGATAAGCTTTCCCTTCGATGTTGAGTGGGCATTTCGAACATATATAAGAAGGGCAAATGGGCTTATTGGCGGCGGTTGTGACAATCATTTGATAGGGCAGAGAGGTTGTAGGAAGCTTTAAATGTTTTACACAATTCTCAGATATGAAAGAGTGAGTGGCTCCTGAATCATATAATACATTCAATAGAGTGCTTCCTATAAAACATGTACCTTGCACAAGGTCGTTCCCTTGTGATATTTCCGCACCATTCATAGTAAAAACTCTGGCATTTCCTCCTTGTCTTCCTGTCGAGCCATTCCCAGGCCTTCTAGGATTATTGTTCTGATTGGAATTATTGCCGCGGTGAACATTCTGCATCCTTGAGGCATTGTTTGTAGAGGTGTTTGTAGCAAATCCTCCACTTCCTTGACCCGTAGGTCGTACTTCCTGCTTTTGAGTCACTTGTTGTTGGTTGTTATTATTTCTGTACCAACAGTCAGCATCACGATGTCCAATCCGTCCACAAATTGTGCAGTTTCTACTGCTTTGGGTCTCCTGACCTCTAGGAGGAATTCGGTTGGCTGAGTTGAAAGGTCGGAAATATGGCCGATCTGTTCGGAAATCCCTCCTTTGCTGTCGATCTGGCATACGTCGTTCTGGCCCATGATTAGACGTTCCAGGTCGTCGAAGATTAGAGGTGTTCTCAAATATGCGGCATCTGTCAACCAAAGTAGTGAATTGTGTAATTTGTTGGCAACATATGGTTTGACGAATCTCTTGCCGTAATCCAGCTTCAAACTTCGCGCACCTTGACGCTTCTCCCATGTGGGTGTAGTAGGGACAACATTTTGCCAATTCATCAAATTTAGCAGCGTACTCCCCAACAGTCATATTACCTTGTTTCAGATTGAAGAATTCCTGCTCCTTCTGTCTCCTTATGTCTTCAGGGAAATATTTGGCGAGGAACTCTGTCTTGAATCGTCCCCAAGTAATGATATGCCCATCAGTAGCTAGTCTGATTCTAGCATGAGTCCACCAGTGTTCTGCTTCTCCAACCAGCATAAAGACAGCAAAGGTTACACAATCCTCATCAGAACATCGCATAGCGGCAAAAATCTTTTCAAGGTGTTCAATCCATAGTTGTGCTCCTTCTGGATTGAAGCCTCCTTTGAACTGCGTAGGATTATTCCTTTGAAAATCAGCTAATCCCTGTCTGGCAGAAGCATGAGGTAACTCTTGTCGTTCTATTACCTCCACAATTCTGGTAAGAAGATTCTCCATCACATGATTGTTATTTTGGCGTGCCATGAGGAATTTGCTGAAAGAATATCAACAAATAGATTCAGGGTATGCGTTATGTGGAGCATTCCACATAGGATATTTAGTCTTAGGAGTGTTATAGACTGTTCGATATTTCTATCAGAGTACGTGGAAACCTAATGGTCCACTCCACAAGCTTAATGAATCGACTATGCTCTGATACCACCAATGTAACACCCTCGGTTAGATAAGACAAATCCTTCTGTAGGTTCATCCCATTTAACTGAGAGTGTTAACAGTTCTTAGAAAAAATGAAATTTTTTTTTTTAAATAAATACATGGCAGATCAGCGGAAGTAATATTGTATATATCACATAGTCATTCATAAACTGTAAATAATTGTACTCTTAACAGAATGGGGCACGCAGGCACCCTTAAATATTATACAGTCATCCGGTGTCTAATTATAAATATTCTATCCTTAATGATTGTTCTCAATGGGTTCAGCGTATTGCTGATCTTCACACTCAGGTTCTTGAGTTTCTAATTCCTCTGAAAAATGTTCAACAGTAAGGGTGAGTATAACCCAAGACCCTGAAGGTTACCCGGTGCGGACATAATCCAGTTAACAGATAATATCACATAATCATACAATTAACATGTTCAAAATTATAACAATCAAATATGTTGTCATGGAATGCATGAGTTGAATTTATTATGATTTATCTTTGGTTAAGTCTCATGATGCATGTAGGCCCAATAAATCATTTCTTCTTCTCATTCTTTGGAATATCTCCATTCCATTTTCTAGAGCGATCAGGGTCCGCCCAAGCTCCCATAGGGTACGAATGAACTCATTGGTTCTCATTATTGATTTATATATTTTTGGAGCTTGGATCCCTACGATCATAGTTACACTCCGTCATTTAGTCAAAGTACACTAGAATTGTATCGTCTCACCCGGCTATCAGGCGCGACTCTGATGCCATTGGGTTGCCGTTCCAGTTGTACTCCCAAGATCTTCATGGAGATCGAACGTGAATGTCCTCCAGCGTACCAGGTGTATGCTCTAGATAATTTTTCTCCTTCAAAAATATTTTCATGATGCAAAGTGCATTATTTAAGTTTTATCATTACTTTGATCCCTAGGTATCTATGTGATTCCAGCCTCGTGATATTCATGTTGTTAGGTCCACCATTTTTTAAGACGTTGTAAATTATTTTTATTATTTTATTTATTATTATTCAAGAAAATATATCAGTTATATCTTGGCTAAAATAATGTTTCGTTTAAAGAATAAGTAGTTTATTCCTTATTTCATTATTCATAACTTAAACAATAATATTAGTTACAAGAATAATAATAATAATAATAATAATAATAATAATAATAATAATAAGGCATCGTCTGTTATAAAAAAAAATAAAATAAAAGGAAAAATAAATAGAGAGAATAAGGCGGCAGGGCCGTCTATTATAATATAGATAAGCGGAAATAAAAAGAAAGATAAATGCAAAGAATAAGGTGGCAGAGCCAGCCAATATATTCAATAAAATAAATGACATAAATTAAATAAAAATAAAATGTTAAGAATAAAGCGGCAGAGCCGTCCATTATAATATAGATAGGCGGAAATAAAAGGAAAGATAAATGCAGAGAATAAGGCGGCAGAGCCAGCCAATATATTCAATAAAATAAATGACATAAATTAAATAAAAATAAAATGTTAAGAATAAGGCGGCAGAGCCGTCCATTATAATATAGATATGCGGAAATAAAAGGAAAGATAAATGCAAAGAATAAGGCGGCAGAGCCGTCCATTAAGCTTAATAGTAAATAATAATAATAATAATAATAATAATAATAACAATAAATATAATAATAATAATAATAATAATAATAATAATCATATTCATAATCATAATTATAATCTTAATCATAATAATAGTAACAATGATATAAATGGTGATCATCCATCCTTATTTCCTTGTTTATCTTATCTTTCAAAACTTCCTTACTGGAATCCACATAGGCACCCATGGTTCTTAATATTTTCACAATCCAATACAGATCATATCATTTCACAATTTAACACCGATCATATTATTCAATCATCATGATTAATAATAATTAACACAGACAATTAATCATATACATAAAATATATATAACAAATATATAACAATTAAGGCATTTGATTTACAACAAAACCGAATCTGTCCTGGAAAGGTGAGGACCCAAGGTACCTTAACCCTTTCCTTTCACTCAGATTTCCCCAGAATACGCGAGAATATACCCCCCTTACCTCAGATGTCGTATTTTTTTTGATACTAGATGAGAGGGAGAGAATCCAACTTTCAAACCGTAGCTCCAATCGATGATCTATCTCCGTAGTTAGACTTTACGTGATTTTGGTGAAGAACAGAGGTGGTTTAGTGTCAATAGAGGAGAGAGAGGGAGAGAGAGAGAGAGAAGGGCTGCATGAAGTGGGAGAGAAAGAGTGGTGCAGCTTTTGAAGAGGGGTGATGCCATATTTATAGAAAAATCTGGCCACCGGGTCTAAATTTAATTGGTACCGGTTTTGAATAGTTAATTTTAAAAGAAAATAAAAAGTTACTTATAGTTGCGGTTAGAATCTGAAAAAATTTCCAACATGAAAGTTGTAGATCGGCTCTTTCTCTTCGAAACGATATATGGTATCCAAAAATCTGACACCCGGAGCAAAAGTTACGCCAAAAACAGAGAAAAATGGGAGTTGGTGTAATAGTTCTTTTTTGAAAGATAATTCTGCCGCGCAAAATCTGTTGGGAATTAGCCTTTCATTTCTTCACGAAAGTTGTAGGATTTTTCGATACGAAACCATGAAAAAAAGAACGAAGTCATTTCGACATCGTATGAGAGAGATATTCGCGTTTTTCTATAGGAGTTACTATTCCTGCAAAAATCACTATTTCTCTAAAAATTTTCGCTTTTCGGGGATGATCGAGCAAGAACTAGCTTTCAGGTTCTTCACGAGAATTGTAGAGGGATTTAATACGAGAACATAAAAATTACAACGAACTGATTCTGAGCTCGTATGATTTTTCTAAGAATTTAACAAGATTAAATAACGTTTTTTTTCAAGTTTGGTAATGATAGATCACGAAATAGAGTTTGAGGCTAGAAATAGAGTTTGTCAGGTTTTTCATAACAATGAAACCGAGATTAAAATTTCTTAATTTCGACCTCATATGGAAAAGTTATGCCCAAAACAGGAAAGATATTTTAGTTGAATACAGAGGTTCCTATTTAACTAGATAAGTTTTTCCAAGAAACGAGGTTGATGAGGTCTGAATTAAAGTTTTGGCTCTTCAGGAAAAGTGTTTGATTTGTCAAAACAGTTCATTAGGGACTGTCTATACTGAAATCGGAAATCCCCAAAGTGTAGAAATAGACAATTGTGGATCTCTTTTCGGTATAAATCGAATTTCTAGGAATTGACTTGATGAATGATGGTACAAGTCTAATTAGTTTACTAAATTAGTGTTAGATATAGGATTAGATCATCAATTCTTGACTATATGTAGAGTCCCTTATTTACTTATTATCACTTACAAAACTTCCATACTTCAAAAATTACAAGGGTAAAACTGTTTCTAAAAACAGGGATGTTACATGTTACATGCCCATCAACTTCCGCCTGGTTCGTCCTCGAACCATACCATACTAGGAGAGGCTAGGCTTTGATACCACTGTAACGCCCCGACCACTTTTCAGAAATGAACGACTCACCCCACAGACCAACACGAGACCTTTTTAATGTGCTTTTGACCTCACTCACACATTTCCTAAGAACTTCCCAGGAGGTCACCCATCCCAGAATTACTCCAAGTTAAGCACGCTTAACTTTCGAGTTCTTAAGTGATAGGCTACCGAAAAGGCTAATGCATTTGTTGGTATAGGTAGTACGAATTCATTTCTTTAAGCTATCCTCGACTTTATAGTGTAACACCCCTATTTTTATTTTTATATTGAAATTTTGAAGGAATTAAATTATGGTTCTTTAGAACTTTTTAATCTACGTATTATTTATGATTTTTTGGAATTTTTTAGAATTTTGGAATTTTTTTTAATAAAATAATATTTTTTTAAATAATTTTAAATTCATATAAGTGAATTAAATTAAAAATATTTATAATAAAGTGAATTGAAAGTATAAGAAAATTTTCTAAAATCCGTTTCAAGTAGACTTATCTAAAAATTATCGGTTTGAGAAAAATCTTGATTTTTTCTAATCGTTAAAAAATTAGAAACGTATCAATAAATTTTTATTAACAGAAAATTTTAGATTTTTAAAATTTCAACTTTATATTACTTATTATAAAATTAGTGAGGACTGATATAATATCGCTAAATTTCAAAAAGGACTCATTTTGAATATTTAAAATATACCGAGTGAAAGGTTACTATTTGGCTTAATAATTCTGCCGACAGTTACTATGCAAAACACTGTGCATGTACGAAATTTTCAAAGAATGCATAGTAACCTGGAATAAAAAATTCAAAAATGCATAGTACTTTTATATTAAAATAATGGAATGCATAGTAAATTTTTTTCCTATAAATACCGAAGGATTTCTTCTTTAGAATTCACAATTTCAGATTAAATTTTCTTAATACAGTAGTGCTAGTGAGATAGTGGTGGAAGTGAGAGAGAGAAGAAAAGTTTTTGGAGAGAAGGTTCTGCCAAAATCCTAAGGTAAGAATACTTCTCTTTTATATTTTTTAGGGTTATTTTTATATCGTTTTTAGAAATCTGTTATTATACTAGAAATAATATTATTTTAAGTTACTATTTTGCATAGTAAAATACTATTTCAACAGTAAATTACTATTTCAATAGTAAATTACTATTCAAATAGTAAATTACTATTTACTATTACTATTTACTGTTACTATTCACGATTTACTATTTACCGTTACTATTCACGATTTACTATTTACTGTTACTATTCACGTTTTACTATTTACCGTTACTATTCATGTTTTACTATTTACTGTTACTATTCACGATTTACTATTCACTATTCACTATTTAAAATTTATCATTTCTGTTTTAAGTAGTAATCTTAATCTTCGTCTTATGCTTATACTGAAATAAGATTGATATTAATATTTCTAGAAATCGGAGGCGCAAAGCAAATCTCTTTTTGGTAACGACTCAAGGTAAGGGGGAGTGAGATAAGAGTATAATATGAAAAGACATAAGAATAATGGGAGGAGTCCCCTACTCCTTTTAAATTTAATAATATTATTATTTTGAAATATTAACTTTTTAACTTAACATTTTTAATAAATTTTAAATTAAATATCCGGTTTAACTAACTCTAACATACCTATGCAAGGACTTGGACCATTATGACCTATATGGACTGGACTATACCTATGCAAGGATTTGGACCATTATGACCCATATGGACTGAACAATACCTATGCAAGGACTGGATTATATGGACTTACATATACCTATGCGAGGAATTGACCAAAAGGACTTAAATTAACTATATTAATAATCATTAAATTATGATATGTATTAATGATATTTAATTTAATTGATTCGATTATGATTGATTATATTTGTGATTGATGATGTTTAACTGTGATTGATTATATCTGATTGTTGATATTGTAATGTGGAGTTTGAGCATATAGCGAGCATGACGAAAAGCTAATACTCAGTAAGAATTTCTTACCTTATTCTTTAAATTTTTATTATTTTATTTCTTTTTAGAAATTATTTTTATAAAACATTAGTATTTATCTTAGACAGTAGACATTTTATGAAAATTAATTTATATCTTTAATTAAAATTTTTCAAAAGAAAATTAGTTTATTTTTCCAACTTAATAAATAAAGAATATTTGAAAATAATTGAGATTTCTAAATTTGATTTTATTAAGATTTAATTTGAGAAAGATTATGTAAAGTTTTATATGAGAAAGTTTTTGAGATATTTAAGGCTTAGAAACTCAAATTTCAGTGAGATTTGAAAACTGTACCAAATTTATTTCTGTGGGACAGAAATTCAGAGAATTGAGAAAATGTACAGTTTATTGAAATGATATTGTAAACCTTTAAGGGATTTAATAATTGAGTTTCTAAAAGCCTTAACCAACTAAATACGCGAGTAGTTCATGCATCATGAATCATTAAAGTGAAATAAAATGATATTGTCTGGGGACGGATTATAAAAACCGAGGATACATTAGAGGAGGCTTAATTACGAGCCTTGGGATGAGAGGGTGTGAAAGGGTGCTTCAGGGGACCTGGGGTAGCTCCCTAGTGTCGGGTACTTTCACAATAAAAACTTTCTCAATCTGACTAGTCTCTAAGTGTTTCCATACCAGTTGAGCTGTTCATATTATCATTATCCGGACTTATGGAACAGTGTAAACTCCTGGTTGGCCCAGTGCAAATTAAAATTTAAGGGCCCACATATATAGGTAAGTTATGATGAAGATATTGCATAACATTCATGCATTCATAATTGATTGTGTATGTGATTGTGATTGATATTATTATGTATTGGTTTGTGAAAACCCTTTGTTGCTTATGTCTTATTCGGGAATATTATATTCTGTTTCTCACTCCTTTCTCCGTGTTTTTGTTTCATATATTCTAAATTGATGGTTCAGAGGGAAGGATCGAAGAATATCAGCAGTAACTATAGCACGTTCTAGAAAGGGAGCTCGGTATGAATACCGTGGTCCAATGAATAAATAATGTTAATAAGTAACTGCTTCTGGGCCATGGAGTTTCCTCTCTTTCTTATAATGTTTAATATTTATTTCCGTTGGATGAATGTAAAATTACTTTATAAAGTTTTAATAATATTTATAAGGTATTTCAGAAATAATGTACATAATTTATTCCGATAGTTTCTTTTTAACAATCATATCTTTAAAAAAAAAATTACGAATTTTTCTAGAATTTATTAAGGTGTAACAGAGGGTGTTACAGTATAGTCCCATACCTATACAGTCTTTGGATCCCTCTCATTCTGGTATGTATTCGGTTCGTTCATGTGTCCCTCACACTGGAAGCCTGCCAGGAGTCGCTCCTTGTCCGTGCCTATACACCGGCGATCACTCCCCGCCCTCAACAGCACCGGGATGTCACAGTTTCCAGATCTAGTGCTAAATCAAATATAAAATGATGGTGGTAGCTACTTAAAAACTCATTGCTTCGGTAACTTCTAAGGTTGTTACTCTTTTAGAGACCTTCATAATACAAAGCTTTTATGTGATAATCATGCATCCCTTCATATAACATCAAACCCGATCTTCAATGAATATAAAGCATACAGAAGTTGTTTTAGCAATTTTTAAAGGGAAAAAATGCTTTTCGGACAACTCCATTCAAGACACATCATGTTCAGTTAGGGGTGGGAATAGACTAGGCTGAACTAGGCTTTATAGAGCTAGAACTTGCTTGGTATTTAATTTTGAGGCTTAATGAGCCTGGCATGTAGCCTAATATAAGCTATATTTTTAGACTTAATATGACTTATTTAAAAGTCTGGTTTACCCCGATAAGCTATATAAAAGCTTGATTTAAATTATTGTCAATGAAAAAATAAATAAGCATGTATTAAATAGATCAATAAGTCTATCTAAAACAAATCAATATGTCTCTAAAAAGCTAACAACCTATATTTAATTTTCTAAAATATAATTCATATTATGTGTATTTATAAATTATAATATATTACAAATTATATTTATTTATAAAATTATATATAAGAGCTTAAAAAACCTACCTAAAAATTAGAAAGACTTTTTCAAAAGCCTAAACCTGACTTAATTAAGTAGGTTTTTTGAAACGTCTTAGCCTATTTTTTATATTAAATAGGTTAGGTCAAACTAGTTTTTATATAGACTAGGCCATAGGCTCCCAACAGGTGACCTGATCTACTCTCATCTCTCAATAACTAGTTAATTGACATGCCCACTAAATATCTTTATGGGTCTCATTTGAATTATATTCATGTATGTTTCAGCTCGAGTAGAAATGTTGGAATGTAAATATATAATTGAATCAATTTTATGATTATGTAATTATTAGTAAGATTAGTCCTTGATTGTATTCTTATTGTAATTGATTTCTCATTAATGTACACATACCATATCTCTAATATAATTACATATAAGGTGGTCATTATAGACACAATTAATATAAACTTTATATATATATATATATATATATATATATATATATATATATATATATAATCATTGAGACTAATCGAGCCTTCACAACAGTTAACAAATAAGGTAATGGTTGTAATTGTAATATTTTCTATTAGCAAGGATTAATTTCATTATGGTGGGAGGGTTAAAAGGAATTGAAAGAATTCTTAGTCTGCAAATTAGTTTTGATAAAATTTTAAAAAAACTAAAATGAATAATAAACAGATTACTGTTTCTACTTGCCCAAAATATGTTTCTTAGACTATGTTAAGGCTAGCGATGATGTGCAGAGAAGGGTTAAAGTGTCCTATAAAGGCTCTGGGAGCACTCGTCTTGTTATAATTTTCCTAAATCTCTTCCTTTTCCTTTTTTTCCTCTCTTAAACACGGCTCTTACAACCAATTGGATACCCACAATATGAGGATGAGTAGAAAGAGAGCCTTACCTTGTCTAAGCCACAACAATGCACAACGAGCCTTTCATATGATGAGGATGAAGGCAACACTTCCAATACTTCATGCATATTCTTGACTTTTGTGATGATATCCTCATCCTTCCTCATTACCAAATAACACCCATGAGAAAACACAAAAAAGAGAATGCCAATTTTTTCTTAACATACAACTTCCCAAGGTCAATGTTATTCGAAATAACACAAAAATAAAATGAAATGAAAAACACTTCTGGATGTCTCTTAACTTATGTGGCCAAACTTTCAGAAAACCATGCACTTTTGTAATATATAAGCACAATGGTTTAAACCCCATGGCAAATTGGCAATAAAGATGGATTAAGTAGTTCCTACTCAAAACAAGACAACTAGTAACAAAGCTTGAGAAACTTCGAAAGAAACATGTGTCACAAACCACTTTGAAGAACCTTAGGCCATTAGTGACAAAAGCTTAATACACAAAATACCTTAAAGTATATGTGACTAAACTTCTAAATGTAATGAACCGTATGTACTAAAAAGACCAAGAACCTTAACAATCAGAAAGCATAAAACATTAAAACTGATTTGTCTTCTTTTTTCTTCAATCTATCTTCATCGCTGTAAGGGATTTGAAGCTTCTAATTAAAAAACCCTATCATTACTCACTCAATTTTGGAGTGTATGAGTGTGCACGCACGCATGTAAGTATTGTTTTTTATATTTCTAAGCCTATCAAGTTTTTAAAACTTAATAACTTATCATTCACGAAAAATAAAAGGGTTGAATATATTAGATGTGAAATATTAAAAGATAAATTTCAAAAAAAAGTGAAAATCAATAATTAATATTTTTGTAAGTAGGATTGTTATACATATAGCAACTAACATATTAGGATTAATTAGAGAGATCAAAATTGTAGTTAAGCTAAAAAAAATTAAATGATGAGATTAAATAAAAATAATTTAAAAAATTTGGTGTGTATGTGTATCACAGAGGGATTTCTGCTTTCAAAAATAGCAAAGTTTAATTCTCAAATGATACAAAACTGAATGAATCCTTCTACCCATCTTCCACTATTTATTTCTAATAAACCCCACTAATTAACTAGCTACCTGACTTACTATTAACTAATATTCCAAACTCCCCTTTTACTTATATTCTATTTCTAATGCAAACACAAGTTAACATATAAAGAGGAAAAACATTAAAATTGTATATACAAATCTTCTTTTTGGAAAAAAAATCAAGTTTATCACCTCTAATAGCATTTGCAAAGATGCTTAGAAAATAAAAAAAAGATAGTAATCATATCGTGAGCTCGCAAATCCAGTAGTAGATCATCCACAACAGATTCCAGTTTTAGCCTGCCTAATGATTAGAATATTTTTGCAAATGATTCTTTAGATGAAAGCTTTGTGATGCTACATTCTTCAGCACATCCAAAATTAGCATCTTTTGGTCACTTTCACAAAGAGCCATCAAGTAACTTTCTGCAACAAGAATTGAATTCAGCTGAGTTTCAAGTACCATATGAAACCAAGTGCAACTGCAAGTAGACATCAAAGTACACAGCTAGGCGAAATATGTTCCTAATCATATTAAATACCAGATGTACTGATGATCATGAAATAACTAAGCTAGGGACAACCACTTCTATTATTAGGATACTATAATGTACCTAGAATTAGCATGATTTCAGTTTTCTTTCGTGTTTCTAACATGGCTAAGGTATGAAATAAGAAAAAAATGTTAATTGCAATACAAGGGCATAAAACACCCACTTCCAAAGCAGCTACCCATTTGGACCATGTGACTTAGTAACAGTATTTCCATTTCATGTCAAATGGTAGCAAATCATATGATGAAGAATGTATCATGAAAGGTATCATCCTTCCCCCTATTTCAAAAATAAAGTAAGACTATAAGGAACTAAACTTATGAATAACTTGAACTGGTATGGACCGAGATAGAGAATCCAGTTCGGGGACTAGTCTTGAACTTGTGCTAAAATGCTACTTGTATTAAATTGGTTCAGCGGGGATCGGTATTGTACCTTCTATTCTAATAGGGAGATAAAAGTCTTAAAGTGCTCCTTGACCAATCCTACGCGTTGTGGGATGAATAAGGGTATCACTTATAAAGACACCTCGAAGCTCAAGTCAATAGAATATTCATAGAGAATACCAAAGCTCGAGTGTAAGTTTTAACAAAAAATGTTCTACATTTTCCTTGTTGACTCATGAATATTTATATCAGAGAGTAATGAAAGGGTCTTTTTTCCCTGGGGAACATTCCGTATGTACGACACTGATTTCTGTACACGATGCAAGGCCCCTAAATAGGCCGGTATAGAGACTAGAACATAATCGAACAACAAATTCAAGATATGAAAGAAAGGAAACATTTTAGATTACTATTTACAATAGAATATCAGAGTATACCAACAACTTGTGAAATTGGTTATAATTACAATAACTTTAGTTTCTTGTAGATTTCTTAGTTTCAGTAGCATGAATCAGAGGGCAACTTCTTTTTAAATAGGGTGTTAAATCCAAGTTTGGATGAAAGACTAAAAAGTTTGAACCCCTGGGGTTTGTCAATAACACCCATCAAAACTCTTAGTTAAATAAAGTCTACTTACGTGTTTACTAACATGGTTCAACGAGTGTTTCAGGAAAAGTATGAACACCTGTTGAAAGAAAGAGGGGGATCCATCAAACGGAACTTGTTTCAAAGACAAGTCTGGTAATCTATTAAAGAAGCCTATCAAAGCATCTTAGAAGAAAAGTCTGAATGCATAATTAGACCTTGGAGTATCATCCTTCTTAAAGAATGTTCTTTGAAAAGTAATTATCCCTTCCCATGAAAGGGCTAACAACAGTGTGCTTGTCTCAAACCTGCACCATTCATTATAAAGGAAGAAAGACAAAAAGCTAAGGATCATATGCGCAGTAACCCAGGAAGATGCCTCGCATATCTTAAAGTATCAAAAAAAGCTGAAACTGTGGCAAAATAAAAGCCTAAGACCAACCTCTACAAGAGTGTACCTGTCAGCTTGAAATAACTAAGCAAATAGGTATCTTTTGATATGGATTGTAACATCCCGGATAATTATAGAAAAATTTTGTGAAGTGGAAATATTAAAAATTATTTTTAAGGATTTATTTGATATTTTTATGAATTATTGGTTAATTATAAAAGGTGTGATTAGAAGAAGAGAGGTTTAATTTAAATCTTTAAAGAAATTGTAAAAGAGTTGGAGAAATGACCGGTTGAAGAGGTTACTGGTTGGAAGTGACCGGTTGAGAAGGTAACCGGTTGCCATGAGTTTAAATAATGGTTTCCTTCTCTTTCTTCAATCATTTGCGTAATCATTCACTCAATCATTCACTAGAATTCTTCTTCCTCATCTGTTACTTTTCTTCTTCTTCTTCTTCCATTGTTGAGAGCTTTAAGCTTCAAAAGAAGGTCCATCTTTGCATCAAACCTTGAAATAATTACATAGCTGTGACAATGGTTTCAAGGTAAGTTCTTTGAACCATTTAAAATTGATACCTCACATCTTTCCTTTTTTTTCTGGACCGAATGGTCATGTGTATGGAGGGGGTACTGTTTTGATCCCCACTCCTCCTGGCTGTGAGCCTAAAAATGGTTCTTTTAACTGTGTAGATGGTGGTATGATGTTAACAAACTTCACGTTCCAAACCCGTAGGTAGTGGAACAAACATCAGTGGGACATTTAAGGAAACTGGTACTGAACGAAGGGGGTACGGTGAACTCATAAATCGTTGAAGCGTGGAACAGAGGTAAGGGGGTGTTCAGGCTATAATTAATTAGAATAGGACATACGTCCTAGTTGCTGAACTAATTGTGAATATGGTAAGAAATGATGCTGGATGAATGAATTGCATATGTATGCATGTGTGAATATGGACACCGATCGGTTTAGGATCGTGTATGACTTATGATGATTGAGTTTGAAATACTTGTTGTGTTAATAAAAGTTATGCCAATATGTTGATGAGTTAGCAAGTCGGCTATTCTGTGTGGTAATGAGATA
The DNA here is from genome assembly GCA_037962975.1 of Clitoria ternatea. NCBI lineage: Eukaryota > Viridiplantae > Streptophyta > Magnoliopsida > Fabales > Fabaceae > Clitoria > Clitoria ternatea. The sequence goes on from CM075676.1 coordinate 11,227,844, forward strand.
TCCTGTATACTATTGAGGGCGGGGAGTGATCGCCAGTGCGTTGCACGGTCAAGGAGCGGCTCCTGACAGGCTTCCAGTAAAGGAATTGAATGTTTATGCTATATACTTGATTATGTGATAGATGGGCTTGACAAGTCGGTCGCCCTGTATTGTGAGCATATGCCAGTTTCTGGTAGTTGCATCTGTTGTTTGTTGATGATTGTAATGATATGCGTACGTTTATATAATTGAATATGTGATTATGTGGTAGAGAACGACAGACGGTATATATTACCCTGTTTTTGGCTTCAGTGGTCAAGTCGGACCCAGTTGAGCTACCTAGAGATCTTTGACCCAGTGGTTGAGGGGGAGTCAAGTCGGGCTCGGTGAACCAAGTTGGGTTCACGGGATGTCAAGTCGGACCCCCAGCTGAAGGTCGATCCTTTTGGTATCTGGATACTAGGCGTCAATTTTATCTGAGTGTCAGTTATGACAATTGATGAATTATTAGTATTATGATGATGTGTATGTACGTGGTTATATTTACCGAGTGTGGATTGGCTATATTTGCCGAATATGATTGGCTATATTTGCCGAGTATGATTTGCTGTATTTGCTGAGTGTGAAATGCTATAATTTGCCAAGTATGAATTGTTATAATTGCCGACTGCAATTTGTTATATTTGCCGAGTGAAATTTAATGTATTTGAGGAGTATGGTTTGATGTAATTACCAAGTGCAAGTTGGTATATATATGCCGAGTGCAATTTGATATATTTGCCGAGTATGATTTGTTATATTTGTCGAGTGCAATTTGTTATAATTACCGAGTAAAATTTAATATATTTGAGGAGTGTGAATTAATATATTTGCCAAGTATGATTGGCTATAATTGCCGAGTGTGATATGCTATAAATGCCGAGTGTAAATTGATAAATTTGCCGAGTATGATTTGCAATTGTGGATAAAGTAATCGGACGGAGTTTATATACATGTAAATTGTTAATTTCCGTTCTAGATTAATTATGATGCTAAACACTCACCCTTGCTGTGGTTTTCAATTTTAGTAACCAGTGACAGGGAAAAGGTCAGAGCCATGGAGGTGCGCCAAGCGGAGGATTGATGCCAAGACACTGAGTGATTTGAATGAATTGTGTAATATATATATATATATATATATATATATATATATATATATATAATGAGTTTCCCGAGTGAGTGATGCTACATGTTGAATGTATGTTGAATTAAATTTAAATCGCTATGCTGATTGACGTGAGTATGAATTCTTGATGTTATGTGATCGGTGTTTATTTTATGAGTGAATCTGTATTACTGTAGCAGAGTCGATCACCAGGTGAATATAGCCTAGTGGATTTATTTTATCCGAGCGAGGGCCGATTGATTTGGTGCCTGAGTATCCTTCATTTCTTTTCGAGTGAAGAATAACCGAGTGACCCACTTTCCTGTGAAAGGTTAGGGTGTCTCCGAGTGAGCAATGGCTGAGAGAATCACTTCCGAGTAAAGAAATATTATAATACTTCCAAGTGAAGATCAGTGTTTCCGAGTAAGGTATATCCGAGTGAATCTTTTCTGAGTGAAGTAAAGTTAAGCTGTTTCCGAGTGGACCTATTTCCGAGTGAAACCCAACTGGTTGACTTTCCTTGTAAGTCTTGTTCGCCCAGGTTTAAAGTGTAGTATTCGCCAAAGCGAGTCGGAACTAGGAATGACAAAAAAACTCGTACCCGCGGATATCCATGGATATTACCCGCAATGGGACGGATATGGGTGGCTAAATGGGTACCCGCGGTAAATTAAACGGGTATTTTAAAAACCCGTTAATAAACGGGGCGGGTAGCGGTATAAACGGGTACCCGTTAAATGTGAAATCACATTTATACCCTTATATATATATATTTTTAAAGTGTGAAACCCTAAATGTGCCTTTGCCCTCAGAGACCTTGAACGTGAGTTAGAGAGTAAATCTCAGCAAGCTTCAAAAGGGTAAGCTTTTAATCTTTATCATTTGTCATTATTATTTTTTCACGTTTGTATTTGCTTCCATGAATCGCCATTATTGTGATGCCAAATTATTGGGTGAAGCAAAACAAGGAACAAGTCACTTGCGTAGTCACTTTAAAGGATGCTTGCTTCGAACTACAAGAGATATTAGGCAATCTTTTTTAAAAAATAAGACAGTTGAAGGTGAAAATGTGGTTGTTGGTTCCTATTCTTTTAATCAAGATATTTCAAGGCGTGCACTTGCAAGAATGTTTGCTCTCCATGAGTATCCACTATCCATGGTTGATCATTTTGGTTTCAAAGATTTCTGTTTTTCCATGCAACCATTATTTAAGGTATGTTGTCGGAACACTCTCAAGAGTGACCTCTTCAAAATGTATTCTGTTGAGAAAGAAAAGATGATGAAATTATTGTCAAACAACCCAAGTCGGTTTGCAATCACAACTGATATGTGGATAGTTATCCATCAAAATAGAGGCTACATGGCTATAACAGTTCACTTCACTGATGATTCTTGGATCCTTCAAAGTCGAATAATAAGGTAATAAAATTTATCTATAATATTATTATTGATTACTATTTTTATGTTGTTTGTAGAATGCTTCTAATATTAGCAATACTTGTACTAAATCTTAGGTTTATATATGTGCTTGCTCCTCATACTAGCAAAGTTCTTGCTGAAGTGTTGGTTGGTTGTTTGATGGATTGGAATCTAGATAGGAAGTTGTCCACTTTAACTGTTGATAATTGTAGTACAAATGATGTCATGATTGAACGTATTTTAGAAAAGCTTAAACCAAGGGATCTTCTTTTGGGTGGTCAAATATTTCACATGCGTGGTTGTGCTCATATCTTAAATATAATTATAAAGGATGGATTGTCTTTAATTTCTGGTGCTCTTGATAAAGTTAGAGAAAGTGTTGTTTTTTGGTCGGCAACCCCTAAAAGGGAAGAGAAATTTAGAGAGACATGTGAACAATTGAGCATACCTTATGAGAAGAAACTTGCTTTGGATTGTAAAACTAGATGGAATTCTACATTTTTAATGCTTCAAGTTGCAACAAAATACAAAGATGTCTTTGATCGATTGTCAAAGCGGGGAAGTCAATATAGGGACATACATGATGAAAATGATTGGATGATGGCAATAGAGATTTGTGACAAGTTGGAATTATTTTATGACGTGACTTTATTGTTTTCTGGATCTTTGTTTCCAACTGCAAATGTTCTTTTTCCAAAAATTTATGAAATTAAGTTGGCTTTGGATAATTGGCTTAGTTGTTCTAATAGTGTGGTCTTTCAAATGGCTACTTCCATGGTTACCAAATTTGAAAAATATTGGGGTGTGATTAATATGGTGATGGCTATAGGGACCATATTAGATCCAAGATACAAGTTGGAGATGCTAGTTTGTTTTTTTCCTCTTATTTAAGGAGAGAGATATGAGGCTGAAATGGACAAAGTGAAAAATACTTGTCAAGATTTAGTGAGAGAGTATGATTTGAAAAATAAGGAAATAGAGGGTAACAAAAGTTCAAGTGGGTTTCCAACTTATGATTATACACATGTTGTGGGAAAAAAAGAGGCTTAGAGGAGTATTTGGGAAAAACATATGAGTGGAAGAAACATTATTTCTGCTCTTTGTAAGACAAAATTAGACCGATATTTAGAAGAGACGGTGTTGCCTATGGGTGAAGACTCATTTGATATCTTAGGTTGGTGGAAGGTAAATGGGTTGAAGTACCCAACTTTGTAAAGGATTGCAAGAGATTTGTTTATAATTCCTATCTCTACCGTTGCTTCAGAGTCTTCATTTAGTACTGGTGGTAGATTGATCACTCCTCATCGTGGTAAATTACTTCGAGAGACTGTGGAGAAATTGATGTGTGTCCAAAACTGGTTATGGAGTATTGTGAAAGGTAATAAAATTAATTACTTTTACATATCAATTTAAGTGATTCAATTTAGGTGATTATTAACATAATATTATTCCTTTACAGGTGATAGAAAAATTCAAGTGATGGAAGCTTTCAAAGTAATGGATGAAATTGAAGAAGTTAGTGGTTTTTTTTATAAAATTTAATTATTCTTAATACAATTTATAACATTATCATAATGTTTGGATTTGGATACTAATTTTAGTTATTTGTTTTTTATAGGATGAAGATGTTGATGATCCAACACATGCCTAGGATTAAAGATTGGTTATGTTATTATATATTATAATTTGGATGTAAAAGGATATGAATTATATGTATGATTTGACATGGATTTTGTTAATGGATTGTTCTTATATTGCCTTTTGTGTGACAATTTACGATTAAGATTTTATTATTATGTGACATTTGACATTTTGCATATTAAGATTTAGACACTTTATTTTATATCATAATTGTGCTTTTAATTCTGTTTTTTTTAAAGTTATATTTTTCTGTAAATTTTATTAAATAATAAATAATTATGGATACCCATAATATCTGCGGGCACCCGTCAAACCCGTTCAAACCCGTTTAAATGGGTACCCAGCGGGTAGTGGGGCGGGTACGGGTACAGATTACCTATCACGGGGCGGGTAGCGGGTAAGCACTATCCGTACCCGCCCCGCCCCGTTGCCATGCCTAGTCGGAACTCGCCTAAGCGACCTTCTCGGTTTCGCCCGAGCGAATCAGGGTTTCGCTCAGGCGAATGACTCCTGACTCTGTTTTCTTTCTTCTGGTGTTTCTAAATTATTTTATTAATGGATTTATTTCTGATCAGTTTCAGTCGGTTATTGTTATTTTAAGTATGATTTTATTATTTTGAATGTATTTAAGAAAAGTAAATATTATTTTATATTAAGACCGAGTGAATTTTTATTAGACGTGAAAAATTATTTTGGAAAAATGATTAAATTGACGCGGGTCGTCACATGGATTATCAAGGATAACCATTTTAGTATAAGCTCTGAAGCACGTCTGATTTAGACCTTGCCACTGCGTACTTCTTTAAAGTAAAAATGATCAACGATTATATCTTTCAAACGGCTGATCAACGATTATTTCAATAGCACTATATATATAAGAAGATTAGAAACTTTGAAAAGGTTGATTCCAAGAACGTGAACAAAATCAAAAGTGCTAGCTTGCATACTCTTAAGCTTTCTTTGTTCTTGTCTTATAAGCAAAAGTCTTCCTTATTGTTCCGCTCCTAGCAGACCTTGGATTCTTGTTTATCATAACTTAGCGTATTTTCTGTTTCAATCATAAATATCTTTGTACGCTAAGTTATTTTTGTAACACAAACTTTATTCTATCACTCATATTTTGTGTAACAAGTCTGGTGTGTTCACCTTCCCATAGATTAAGTGGGAAACACTTTTTGGTCCCAAGAAGCTTTTAAAAGAATATTTGGGACTAAGCCAAGAGTAACTTTATTGAAAAAAAAATACTTGGGTTAAGTCAGAAGTGGTTGAAGTCAACAATACTTGAAGCACATACTATACTTGCTATGTAAAAGGTGTTTTTACATAGTGAAAATCCTTCAAGTCTAAAGGTACTAGACATAACTTCTGCTTTGGAAGTGAACCAGTATAATTTGTTATGTTATCTTCTCTTTACCCTTCTCTTTCAAAGTTTGTTCCATCACAAGTCTGAAACACTTATTAAGAACTTCATTTAAAAGTCTGTGTGAAAAAAAGTTAAGACCTATTCACCTCCTTTCTAAGTCCGACTCTAAACCATCATAGAGCTTTAAAAGAGTCGTTGAGATTAAGAGAGAAAAAAGTTGATTTGCTTGAAGACAATGTAGGGCCACTTGGGACGATTTGAACCAAGTAGTGGCAGGTGCACACAGGTGATCGTTTAAAGTTTTAATACTTCTACGCTTTTTCATTTTGGTGAAAACAAACAATAGGAGGTCTCAGCCTTAACCAACTTTCTTGAAAGAACACTCTCTTCATAGACACGTTTTTGCAACGACTAGAAACTTCATTTGAAACTTTAGAACCTTGGCCTGTAAAGACTTGATGTAATATCCTATTTTCATCACAAATAGGAAATAGATATTAATATATATTTCTTGAGAAATACTTACTATAAGTTAGTTTATTATTATCATTTTTTTAAAATTTTGGTATTTATATTTTTATTATTTGTTTTTTTAAAATAATAATAATAAAAAAATGAAAATATTTCTGAATGAGAATTTTAAAGTGACTTAATTAGTATTCACTAATTAAAAAAATTATATTAAGAATTTTTAATATCTTTATTATTCACCATTTTTATTTTATGTTGTTATATTTTTGTTTTTTTACATATTTAAGATTTAACTCTTATTAGAATTTTAAAATAAAATTTTGAAGGAATTAGACTATGGTTCTTTTCAACTTTTTGATCTACATAATATTTATGATTTTCTGGAACTTTTTGAAATTTTTGAATTATTTTAATAAAATAATATATTTTAAATAATTTTAAATTCATATAAAGTTGCTTAAAATTAAAAATATTTACAAGAATGTAAAGTTAAATTATAAGAAATTTTTCTAAAATCCATTTCAAGTAGACTTATCTAAAAATTATCGGTTTGAGAAAAATCTTGATTTTTTCTAATCGTTAAAAAATTAGAAACGTATCAATAAATTTTTATTAACAGAAAATTTTAGATTTTTAAAATTTCAGCTTTATATTACTTATTATAAAATTAGTGAGGACTGATATAATATCGCTAAATTTCAAAAAGGACTCATTTTGAATATTTAAAATATACCGAGTGAAGGGTTACTATTTGACTTAATAATTTTGCCGACAGTTACTATGCAAAACACTGTGCATGTATGAAATTTTCAAAAGATGCACAGTAACCAGGAATAAAAAATTTAAAAATGCATAGTACTTTTATATTAAAATAATAGAATGCATAGTAAATTTTTTTCCTATAAATACCGAAGGATTTCTTCTTTAGAATTCACAATTTCAGATTAAGTTTTCTTAATATAGTAGTGCTAGTGAGATAGTGGTGGAAGCGAGAGAGAGAAATAATTTTTTTTGGAAGAAGGTTCTGCTAAAATTCTAAGGTACAAATACCTCACTTTTATATTTTTTGGGTTATTTTCATATCGTTTTTAGAAATCTGTTATTATACTAGAAATAATATTATTTTAAGTTACTATTCTGCATAGTAACACTATTTCAATAGTAAATTACTATTTCAATAGTAAATTACTATTCAAATAGTAAATTACTATTTACTGTTACTATTTACCTTTACTGCTACTATTTACCTTTACTATTCACATTTTACTATTTACCGTTACTATTCATGATTTACTATTTACCGTTAGTATTTACAATTTACAATTTACTATTACTATTTACATTTTACTATTTACTATTACTATTTACTGTTACTATTTACTATTCACTATTCACTATTCACTATTCAAAATTTACCATTTTTTATTTTAAGTTGTAATCTTAATTTTCATCTTGTAATTATATTAAAATGAAATTGGTATGTTTTAGAACTCGGAGACGAGGCGCGCATGGATTTTCAATAACGAATCGGTATACAAGAGGTAAGGGGGAGTGAGATAAGAATATAATATGAAAGACATAAGAATAAAAGGAGGAGTCCCCTACTCCTTTTAAATTTAATAATATTATTATTTTAAAGTAATAACTTCTCAACTTAAAATTTATAATAAATTTAATATATTGTGTAACTTATTCTGAAATATCTATACATGGATCTGAATTATTATAACTTATACGGACTAGACTAAACCTATACAAGGACTTGGATTTTTATATCCTATATGGATCGAACTAAACCTATGCAAGGACTTGGATTATTATGACCTGTCTAGACTGAACTATACCTATGCGAAGACTGGATATATGGACTTATATAGACCTGTGCGAGGAATGGACTATAAGGACTCAAAATCAAATCTACTAATTTAAATAACCATTAAAAATTTGAATTATATTTATAAGCGATATTTAGTTGATTTGACTTGATTATAATTAATTATATTTGATTTTGATTAATGATATTGTGATTTATAATATTAGACTGTGATTAATAATATGCAATTATGATTGATGATATTTGATTGTGATTGATGAGATTACTATACTTGATTGTGGTTGATGAATGATTGATGACCTTGTGATATGAAGTTTGAGCATATAGCAAGCATGACGGAGAGTTAAAACTCAGTAAGAATTTTCTTACCTTACTCTTTAAATTTTTATTCTAAGAGAAAGTATTTTATAATTATTTTAGTCTTTTATTTCTTCTTAGAAATAATTTTTATTAACTTTATTTTTAATCTCTATAAATCTAGTATTAGAAAGAAGCTATTTTATGAAAATCAGAGGTTGAGATAATTAATTCTTGAATTAAAGAAAATTTTTATAGTTTTAAGTATTCTTAGTTAATGATTTTAAATTATTTTCTTTAGAAATTAGAAGTTTAAAGTAAATTATTTTGGTTTTCCCCAACGAAATAACTAAAAAATATTTTGTGGAGATTTCAAAAACTCAATCTAGTTAAGATTCAAATTGAGAAAGATTATGTAAATATGTGAAGATTTTTAAGAGAAAGCTTTGAGATATTTAAGGCTTGGAAACTCAATTTTGGTAAGATCTGAATTTGAAGACTGTACTAAATTATTTCAGTATAACAGAAGTTCAAAGAAGAACTTATGGAAATGTACAGTTTATTGTGATGATTTTGTGAACCTTTATGGTATTTAATAATTGAGTTTCTAAAAGCCTTAACCAACTAAATATGCGAGTAGTTCATGCATCATGAATCATTAAAGAGAAATGAGATGTGATATTGCCTGGGGATGGATTATAGAAACCGATGATACATTAGAGGAGGCTTAATTGCGAGCCTTGGGATGAGAGAGTGTGAAAGGGTGCTTCAGGTGACCTGGGGTCGCTCCCTAGTGTCGGGTACTTTCACAATAAAAACTTTCTCAATCTGACTAGTCTCTAAGTGTTTCCACACCAGTTGAGCTGTTCATATGCCATGAAGGCATTTATGTTATTATTATCCAGAATTTATGAAACAGTATAAACTCCTGGTTGGCCCAGTGCAAACTAAAACTTTAAGGGCCCACATGCATAAACTGAATGAGATAGTAGCATAAGCATTACATAACATTCATGTGATTATGACATTCTATATGGATGGTTATGAATGAAAATATAAGTGTTTGTATGTGGAAACCCTATATTCATAATTGATTGTATATGAGATTATGACTGATATTACTATATTAGTTTATGAAAACCCTTATGCTTATGTCTTATCTGTAATATATTATATTTTGTTTCTCACTCCTTCTTGTTTGAATTTTTGTGTCCAAAATATATGTTATATGATATATAGCTAGCAGTCCAAGATGGAAGAATATATAATTACAAGAGGATAAAGTGGTCTCATCCTCAATCGATTAGATGAAGAGATATGACAAGAGTAAGATTCAAAAACTCGATGGTTCAAGGACTAGGAAATGATTGTTCACCTTTGTAGTAGATGTATAGTTTAGTTTTATTTTGTCTTATTACAATATCAAGTAGATAATTGTAACAAGGTAAAGATTAAACTTTGATAAACTCTTTCATTCGGATATAATATTGTAATGATTTATCACTTATGATTTTTATAAATTATTTTGTCATTATGGACAAATATTGAAAGAATTTTTTTTTTACTTTTAATATTCAAAGGAAATCAGATGTATATACGTTCTTGTATACACGAGATAAAGAGTGATAAATATGTATATCTTTCTAAAAGTTTTTTTTTAAAAGTAAGAAGAATACATATATATCTCGTGTATATAAGGGGGTGTTACACTTGAGATGATTCTTCTTCCTTTTGATCTTATGCACATGAGAGAACAACTTCTTTAGATGATCATTAGTCTTCAAATAGTTATCAATCGTCTTGCTTCTTTGGCTAGCCATGAAACATTAGAACTTCAAATAATTTAATGTTTATATCATAAATCAAAACAATTGAGGGGTTTATAAAACCAAATATGTTCTTTCATGGACTTAACAAATCCTTGATGAAGTTTGATGAGTTTTTTAGGTTTAGGTGGTGGATGAGTTATTACAACAATGTCATTTTGTGTTAGGGAAATTCACCTGTCACTTAACGTGACACTATGCAAACACTAACACCCTTAAAGGGAAAGTTAATGATTTGAATATAAATATAAGACGTTTTTTCTAGGGTTGAGAGTGTATTTACATTACTTTTAAGTTGGGGGATCAAAATGTAAATTCATATATGGGTCTAAGAAGTGAATGTTAGTTTCTTGATAAGGAATTAAAAATAAAATAGTATTAAATACTATATATATAGTCTATATCAACAAAAGATTAATTTAAGTGATATATTCTTGATTTCTCCTAAGCGTCTCAGGTTTAAGCCATGTGAATGAAAAAAACACCATTGGGAAAACTAACCTTAATAAATTAACTCTAAAGGAGATATGTGTGGTTAAACAAATAAAAAAAAAATAATAATCTACCTATATATATTATATTAAACGTGGAGTTACTAACGCTAATCCGCGCGTTTGATATGTGGTTCTTCACAATGTTCACATTCATTCTTCATTTGTTTTGCGTACTAGTTGAACACTCTAACGTCCTCCCACTTCCACTCTGCAAAACAAACCCAAAAACCAAAAGGATCTTAACAACTCGGCAGCAAAAGAAGATTCATTTTCTGTGTTTCTCTTTGACCTTGTTGAGTTAGGTTAGATGCGCGCCCCCACCGTAAGAAACCTATGCACCCTCAGCTCCCTTTTCCGCAAACGGGTAATCCGCAACAGCACCATTGCCCCTTTCGAAAACTCTTCTTCTGAGTCCCAACACGATTCTGAACTTCACCTCTCACAACTCGATCTCGCTCGTCACTCTTCCTCAGGTGCTCAAAACTACCCACTCATAGAAAACACACTCTGTTGCGTTAATGGGTTTTGATTTTTGGAGCTGAAAAATAACTGTTTGTGTTGTGAAATGCGTTGGTTTTGGTTATTTTTGTTAACTTGGTGGGTTGTTTTTTTTTTGTTGTTGGGGGTATTTAGGTGTGTAATGATCTCGTTTTTGCAACGTTTTGCTGCAGGGGATTCAGTTGGTGAAGATGCGGATGCTTCTCAGCTTTCTACCATATTGTGCCGTAAGTGTCTGTGAAATTTACTGTGAGAGCATAAGTGTTGCATTTGTTTTTTTCCCCCTCTAGTTCTCTTATATCTGTGCTGGGTATGTGCTGTTTCTTTTTTGCAGCAGCCCAGGAAAAGGGGCATGGTTTAAAGGAAATTGATGATGAAGAAATAGGGAAAGGTAAAGTAGAGATACCATGGATACCTGACCTGTCTCATGGTAAGATATTTCTGAAGCGGAAGGAGGTAGCTCGTGATAGGAAACAAAAGTGGATTTTTAAGTACACAAGTGATGACCGATTTGACAGGTTAATTAAATTGTGTGCTGATAGACTCGGAACAGGAAGAACTGTTAATATGTTTGGTCACTTGGGTCGAGAAACAGGTTTAAAAGAGTACAATGCACTGATAAATATGTGCATAAAGAAGGCCAGGGAAACTGGTGATGAATTCATTGCTGTTAGAGAAATGAGTAAGGCTTTTCACCTTTTCAAGTCGATGAGAGATTATGGTTATCCGATGGAAGAGAAAACGTTTGGTCCACTTCTTCGGTATATAATTGATATGGGTTTGGTTCAAGAATTTCTACTTTTCTCTGATGTTATCAAAGCCGAGAATCCCAGTTCAGCTTCACGATTAGGTTACTATGAAATGTTGCTGTGGTTAAGAGTTAACGATAAAGAAATGATCCGTGATATTTGTGAATACATTACAGTTGAAGATAGTGAAGACACATTTGCTTTACGAGGTTGGTGAATCTGTTGTTCTTGTGCTTTCTAATTTTCATAAATTGTTTCTTCCAACTTTGAACATCCAGTGTTGGGTTCTAACTTCTAACAATGACATACAATAAATTTATGAGTTGCTTTATTTTTGAAATAGGGGGAAGGATGTTATCTTTCTTGGTACATTCTTCTTCATATGATTTGCTACCATTTGACGTGAAGTGGAAATACTATTACTACATGACATGGTCCAAATGGATAGCTGCTTTGGAAGTGGGTGTTTTATGCCTTTGTATTGCAATTAACATTTTTTTCTTATTTCATACCTTAGCCATGTTAGAAACACGCAAGAAAACTGAAATCATGCTAATTTTAGGTACATTATAGCATCCTAATAATAGAAGTGGTTGTCCCTAGCTTAGTTATTTCATGATCATCAGTACATCTGCTATTTAATATGATTAGTAACACATTGTGCCTAGCTGTGTACTTTGATGTCTACTTGCAGTTGCACTTGGTTTCATATGGTACTTGAAACTCAGCTGAATTCAATTCTTGTTGCAGAAAGTTACTTAATGGCTCTTTGTGAAAGTGATCAGAAGATGCTAATTTTGGATGTGCTGAAGAATGTAGACATCACAAAGCTTTCATCTGAAGAATCATTTGTAAGAATATTCCAATCATTAGGCAGGCTAAAACTGGAATCTGTTGTGGATGATCTACTACTGGATTTGCGAGCTCACAGTATGATTACTATCTTATTTTATTTTCTAAGCATCTTTGCAAATGCTATTAGGGGTGGTACGCTTGATTTCTTTTTCCAAAAAGAAGACTTATATATACAATTTTAATGTTTTCCTCTTTATATGTTAACTTGTGTTTGCATTAGAAATAGAATATAAGTAAAAGGGGAGTTTGGAATATTAGTTAATAGTAAGTCAGATAGCTAGTTAATTAGTGGGGTTTATTAGAAATAAATAGTGGGAGATGGGTAGAAGGATTCATTCAGTTTTGTATCATTTGAGAATTGAACTTTGCTATTTTTGAAAGCAGAAATCCTCTGTGTAGGAGAAACACTTGCAGAAGAGATCCATCTCCTATTTTCTGTTCTTTTGCAATCAAGTGATAAAATCCTTCTCTTCAATTTTTTAATTTGGATTCCTATCAATTTACCTTGTGATACACATACACATGCACCAAATTTTTTAACTTCTTTATATTTAATCACATCATTTAATTTTTTTAGCTTAACTACACTCTTGTTCTGTCTAAATAATCCTAATATGCCGGTTGCTATATTATAACAATCCTAATTACAAAAACTGAAATATATATTGATAAAATACAATATGTATTAATTATTAATTTTCACTTTTTTGAAATTTATCTTTTAATATTTCACATCTAATATCTTCAACCCTTTTATTTTTCATGTTATAAAAAATGATAATTTTTTAAGTTTCAAAAAATTGATAGGCTTAGAAATATGAAAAGACAATATTTACATGCATGCAATTCTAATGTATGAGCTACATAGTAAGAGTTAAAACTCTACTACAGTTAAGTTTATGATCGATTTTCTGTTTTTATGTTATAGAATCTTTTGAAGAATATTCCTTTAATTTTCATTATTCAAAATGCATAATTTCTGTTGATGATATTGAGTGAGTAATGGCAGTTTTTTTTTTTTTTAATTAGAAGCTTCAAATCGCTTACAGCGATGAAGATAGATAGAAAAGAAAGACAAACTAGTTTTAATGTTTTATGCTTTCTGATTGTTAAATTTCGGGAATTTTGTGGGATTTAACTCAAGTTATTTTATAATTCCTGGGAATTGTCATGTGGAATTAATTAGAATTCTATTTCTAAATGGAATGCGAGGCTTAGTATGTTGAACTATAAGCTCAATGCCACCAAAATAGGTTCTGACATAAATTAAGGCACCGATAATCTATTTCTTAGTCAGAAAGAATAAGTAGATGGTGAATGTCTTGTATCTTATTTCAAAGCTTTGTTGCAGTTGCAAAAGGCACTAATTGATGGTGAAATCAATGCTTTACCTATATTTATCTGGAATAGTAATGGATGGTGAAATCCTGCTACCCTCCAGAACTTCCTCTGTAAACTTGTACCCTTTAAGTATCTTAATTAGGGATTCTTGTATAATGCAGATCATGATGCAGATAATATTTCAAACTTCATTTCTAATTATGCTGTCAGCATTCCAAATTTAGCGGTGAGGAACTTCTCATGAATGCTGCTGGTAAATGTCCTTGATGCTAAGTTATACTGGGAGACACTTCTGCTTGTCTACAGTTTACTTCATCCTAGAGCTATACTTCTAAATATGTAGTATTCAAACTTACCATTATGTTGAGCTATGCTTTAATTTTAAATGAATAAAGTTGACTCATAAAGCTGTGAATTTTTCCATAAGATTGCTTCCTTTTTTGTTTATTATTGTTATATGTTTTCTTATATCATTTTAAGTTTGGTGATTGTTAGAATATATGAAATTATATAATCATATATGATAATATCTTACAATATCTTAGATTATTCTCTAGGATTAGCTTCCTTATTTTTACAATATCCCTTAGGATTAATTATCAACTTTTTATTTATTATTATGATTTATTCTCTAATTTACATAAGATTGTAAATTAGTGTAAATACGGGATAGGGCTCTAGGTTTTATGAAGACATCAACATAACTCTTTCAATATTAGCTATCATTTCACCTTCTTTCTTCTCTTTATTTCCCTCTACACCTAAAAATCCATAAATTCAACATGGTAATAGAGAGGTACCATCCTCCACGACTTGTCACGTCACTATTTTGCTATTGATTTCCCTCAAGCATGAAACTACTTTATTGTCACGATTCTTCTTTTTAATCCGTTATCCTTTTTTTTTTTTCTCTTCTGACGTTTGTGCTCCCCTTTACTGTGTTATTCCTTCCAGTGAATTCAATCATCCTTAGTTGTGTTCTACATTCTCATCACTTTCTTCTTCAACCTAGATTCCACGATACATCTTTACAGTGTGTTTTAGTCTGTAGTCTTTAGTCTTCAATATTTTTTCCAAGGAAATCAATTTGACCCTGTGACCTTACCAAAAATACTGTGGCTTTCCGAGAGTCGTCATTTTGGCTTTGTGGCTTTCCCAGAGATGACTCTGGCCATTGCATTCTCAGAGAAATTAGTTTGATCTCGTGAATATACCAAAAGTATTGACTATCCCCACAATAGTCCAAAATAATTTTCTTGATCTCAATTTATATTTTTATATTATATTATTTTGAGGGTTTATTTTTAACAAATTTTAGCTTGAAGGGAAGTGTTAGAATATATGAAATTATATTATCATATTTGGCAATATCCTTGAGTATCTTCGATTACTTTCTAGGGTTAATTTCCTTATTTCTACAATATGCCTTCCGATATGTTATCATCTTTTCATTTATTATTATAATTTACTTTCCTAATTATATAAGATCATAATTACTATAAATAGGGGATGGTCTTCCAGGTTTCATTACTATAGCAATATATTATAATTCTTTTCACATCAACTATCATTTCACGCTCTTTCTTCTCTCTATCTTCCTTTATTCCTAAAACTTCATAATTTCAACAGCTATTAAGTTTATATTTATTTCGTAAAATAGGAACACATGTCAAAATGATTTCTTTCGTGCTTCTTGTTCTTCTTAGGACATACGGTTCATTACATTCAGAAGTTTAGTCACATATACTTTAAGGTATTTTGTGTATTAAGCTTTTGTCACTAATGGCCTAAGGTTCTTCAAAGTGGTTTGTGATTGTGATACATGTTTCTTTTGAAGTTTCTCAAAGCATTGCTGATTACTAGTTGTCTTGTTTTGAGTAGGAACTACTTAATCCATCTTTATTGCCAATTTGCCTTGGGGTTTAAACCATTGTGCTTGTATATTACAAAAGGGCATAGTTTTCTGAAAGTTTGGCCGAAGTTAAGAGACATCCAGAAGTGTTTTTCATTTTATTTTATTTTTGTGTTATTTCGAATAACATTGACCTTGGGAAGTTGTATGTTAAGAAAAAATGGCACTCTCTTTTTTGTGTTTTCTCATGGGTGTTATTTGGTAATGAGGAAGGTTGAGGATATCATCACAAAAGTCAAGAATATGCATGAAGTATTGGAAGTGTTACCTTCATCCTCATCATATGAAAGGCTCATTGTGCATTGTTGTGGCTTAGACAAGGTAAGGCTCTCTTTCTACTCATCCTCATATTGTGGGCATCCACTTGGTTGTAAGAGCCGTGTTTATGAGAGGAAAAAAAGGAAAAAGGAAGAAATTTAGGCAAATTATAACAAGACGAGAGCTCCCTTTAGAGCCTTTATAGGACACTTTAACCCTTCTCTGCACATTATCACTTGCCTTAACATAGTCTAAGAAACATATTTTGGGCAAGCAGAAACAGTAATCTGTTTATTATTCATTTTAATTTTTTTAAAATTTAATCAAAATTTATTTGCAGACTAAAAATTCTTTCAATTCCTTTTAACTCTCCCACCATAATGAAATTAATCCTTGCCAATAGAAAATATTACAATTACAACCATTGCCTTATCTGTTAATTGTTGTGAAGGCTTGACTAGTCTCAATGATTTTATATATATAAAAAGTTTATATTAATTGTGTCTAAGTTGATCACCTTATATGTATTTATATTAGAGATATAGTATGTGTACATCAAGGAGAAATCAATTACAATAAGAATACAATTAGGGCCTTATCTTACTAATAATTACATAATCACAAAATTGATTCAATTAGATATTTACATTCCAACATTCCTACTCAAGCTGAAACATACATGTCTTATGTGCCTGACTTGTATCAAATGTAATCCAAACGAGGCCCACAAAGATATTTAGTGAGCATGCCAATTAACTGGTCACTGAGGGATGGGAGTAGGCCAGGTCACCTGTTGGGGGCCTATGTCCTAGTCTATATAAGAACTAGTTTGGCCTAACCTATTTAATATAAAAACTAGGCTAAGAGGTTTTGAAAAACCTACTCAATTAGCTAGGCCAGGTTTAGGCTTTTGAAGAAGTCTTTCTAATTTTCAGGTAGGTTTTCTAAGCTCTTATATATAATTTTATAAATAAATATAATTTGTAATATATTATAATTTATAAATACACATAATATGAATTATAGTTTATTAAATTAAATTTGTTAAAATCACATTTAATATTCAAAGTTGATAATTAAATGTAGGTTGTTAGTTTTTTAGAGACATTGATTTGTTTCAGATAGACTTATTGATCTATTTAGTACATGCTTGTTTGGCTTTTCATTGACGATAATTTAAATCAAGCTTTTGTATAAGCTATCAGGGTAAATCAGACTTTTAAATAGGTTAGATTAGGTCTAAAAATATAGCCGATATTAGGCTACATGCCAGGCTCAAGCCTCAAAATTAAATACCAAGCAAGTTCTGGCTCTTTAAAGCCTAGTTTAGCCCAGCCTATTCCCACCCCTAACTGGACATGATGTGTTCTGTATAGATTTCTCCGGAAAGCATCTTTTCCCTTTAAAAGTTGCAAAAACAACTTCTATATGCTTCATATTCATTGAAGATCAGGTTTGACGCTATATGAGGGGATGCATGATTATCACATAAAAGCCCTGTATTATGAAGGTCTCCTAAAGAGTAACAACCTTAGAAGTTGCCGAAACCATGAGTTTTTAAGTAGCTACTACCATTGTTTTATATTTTGATTCGTTGCTTCTTGCTTTGCCATGAGATTAAATTTCCGCCAATAGGAACACAATACCCAGTGGTAGATCGCTTATCTATATCTTTATAAAACTAGCTGCGAGCAGGTGCTTTCCTGATGTATTGAAGGATACAAGTAACAACATCCCCATGACTATCACAAGGAGCATTCATGAACTAGGTCACCACACTAATAGCAGAGGAAATATTAGGTCGTGTCATTGTGATGTAGTTCAATCTCGCTACCAGGCGGTAGTATATTTCTAGGTCTTTCAATGGCTTCGCTTGACCTGGAAAGAGTTTGACATTGGACTCCCTAGAAGTATCCCTAGGTCGATAGTCAATCATCCTAGTTACAACCAAAATATCAATAGCATATTTCCTTTGAGTAATTATGTCACTAGAATAGGATTGGGCAACCTCTATGCCAAGAAGTATATAAGTGGACCCGAGTCTTTGTTGTGGAACTGATGAGAGAAATACTCCTTAATATGTCGAATGCCAGAATCATCATCACCAGTAATGACAATATCATCCACATACACGGCTAGGTAGATATGATGATCAAAGGAAAAAAGAGAGAAGATTATATGATCAACTTCGCATCTGGTCATGCCATATTAGAGAAGAGTATTGAAACAAGCAAAGCAAACCACACACGGGAGGATTGTCTTAGACCATACAAGGGTGACACATGAGCAAACTAGACCAAGGCCACCATTATATAGACTTCCTCTTGTGATTTGCCATGTTAAAAAGCTTATTTGATGTCTAACTGGTTAAGCACCAATTATGAATGATAATGATGACTAGAAAGAGGTGTACAAAAGTCATCTTAGCAACACGAGAAAATGTATCACCATAGTCAAGGCCGAAGATTTGTGTGTATCCTTTGGCCACAAGCCGGTCTTCAATTGATCAATCTTGCCATTAGGACTCACCTTCAATGTATAGCCATTGACAACCAATTGTGGAATTTCCCTAATGTAATGGAAGCAGGTCCCAAGTACCACTCTTGTGCAATGCAACCATCTCTTTTTCCATTGCCCTCCGCCAACTTGGATCAAGCATCGCCTCATAAGCAAAATAGGACGGAGATAACCGAGAAAAATTGAAAACACATGAAGGATTAGGATTTTGAGTAGATCAAATCAAATACCTTTTCGTAAAGCAAGCGTAAGCTCATTTGTAGGCAATGCAAGCGGGGAATAGTGGAAGCAAGAGATGAGTCTGAAGGATTAGGAGAGGGAGTTATTGCCAGAATCTGTGAGCAACAGAGGTGTGGGAGCAATGATTGGAGCTGAAAGAATTGTAGGGGTATTTGATTGTTATGGAAGAGAACGGTCCTCAACAAAGTCAAAGGCAGCATCAGACATTGAAGGAGAGTAGAAGGGATATGTCTCATGGAAAGTCACATCAACTAAGATATGATATCGTTGAAGAGGAGGGGAAAATCAATTATAGCCTTTCTAAAGACGGGAGTAACCAAGAAAGATGTATTTTGACTAATTTTACAGAGAGCTTATCTTTCCTTAGACTGAGATTATGTACAAAACACATACTATTGAAGACTCTAGGAGGGAGAAACTAGAGATCCTTATGGGTCTATAAGAGAGAGTAGGTAGGGAACCTGATTTTGTTGCACTGAAGAGGACATGCAATTAATGTGGTAGCATGCTGTTAGAAGAGCGACTCCCTGTGGGGCATGGCAATGCACTAGAAGAGTGCAAGCAGTCTCCACCAAGTGCCGGATTTTGCATTCGGCATTTTGCTTAGGAGTATGAGCACAAGAAGTTTGATGACCAATGCCTTTAGTGATGAGAAATGACTAAAACTCATTGAGAAATGACTAAAACTGAGATGACAAATTTTCTTTAGTATTGTCAATTTGAATAGTTTTAATACTAGTATCATAATGCATTGTACGATTCACGATATGATTGTCACTGTTTAATATGATCCAAGGGGTCAACAAGACCTATGGATGGCGTCTTGTTTTTTGGGTAGGAATCGTGCCTTGTTTCACAATAGAGTGAGTATCATAGAGAATCGCAAGCAAAACAAAGTATTGTTTGATACTGAAACATGCATGACCCTTTTTTGGAAACCCTTTTTTTAAAAAAGAAAACAAAGGCAGAAAGGGACAAAGAACCGTTTCAGTGAAACCATCATTATATTGCAAGAAAAGCACTGCTTTGAGGGGTTTCTTCTTGAATAGAAGTGTTTTAAAGGTGTCAAAGTCTTGAAGCTCGGAACTATGAGATGTGTTGCGATAAAACTATGCGAAGCTTCTGGAGGTGTCAGAACTGTCCGGAGCTGCGGGTAGTGTTGGTCGAAACTGCCTGAAGGAGTTGCCGTGTCAGAACTAAATTTAAGTTTATATTGGTGAGGCCTCTTTATTGTGGTTTGACTGATTCAACCAATTAAACGTATGATTTAACTTGGTCATATTTGTAGAAAGTCCTACTTTGACTAGAGATATGACTAAATCAAAGTATATAAGGTGCATACAATCTAAGTCTATGAGTTACCATTTGGGATGAGTAAGGCCCAAGGCAAAATTCTAACATGGTTTTAGAGTCTATCCTAGATTTGTTATTGAGTCACCCATGCATATTCGTCCATGTTCCAGATGCCTAGTCTTGATTGTGAAAAGATGTATTGAAAGTCTCATTGGCTAAAGATATTAGTAAATTGAAATATATAAGGTGCAAGCAATCCCCACTCTACGAACTAACTTTCAGGGTTGAGTTAGACACAAGTCCAAATTCTAAGAATATTCAAACAAGATATTCAAACTTTAGAAAGAATTTGTACATGTTCTGGTTGTGTCATGGGGTTAGTTAGTTTCCCATGATTCTTTAATTGCAGAGGTTGTTCTTTGCCTAGAAAGTAATTTTGCATCCTTCTTTTATCATTCACCAAGAACGTATCTTATCTTTAACTAGATAGTAAAGCAGGAGAAAACAATGTAAAAAGGGTAATCATCGGTCTGGGGAATTATGTTATCCTAAGTCTCTTTGATCTAATGGACATGTCCTAGTATTTGGGAGCTGCCTTTAAGTGGGCACTAAATATTCATTCATTTGAGTTTCCCTTATTGGCACTAGTGCACTACAACTCTGATTCAGTAAGGCTTGTGCGTTCCTCAAATATTTTGTAGGTAGCTTGTTGAGTGCAAATAGGCCTAACATTATTGCCAATTTAAAAACTATTTTGAATTTGTTTTCATTATGTTCCACCAGCCCTTCTCGCTGCAGGAATGGTTAGTATAATAGTAGTCACTAGTTAGTGTTCAACCAACCCCCGTTACAACATGGTTGGTAAAACTCGTACTATCAAACTGCGTAGAGTTGTGGGTGGGTAGCCATGGATTAGCGAGAGGAGAGAGAAAATAACAGGCAGCTACACGAAAAGTGTTAAACACTGAAGAAATAAGTGGCCAATTGGAAAACTGTGACCAGATCCGTGTAGAAGAGGGAGAGGTGGGTAAAACCCAACAAGCGGTGGTCGGAATGGTTGCCGGGTGCGCTGCCATGCGCGGTTGGAATGAGGGGCGTGTAGGAAAAACCCTCCAGAGAGGTGGTGCGTGAGAGCGCATGGAGACTCCAATTGGGACGGGGCTGGTGGGGATCGATTGGTCTTGAGACGACTCATCGAATGGTGTGGTCATTTGGTCGGAAAGGACCGGCGGCGGGCAGCAGTGATGAGGGCCAGAGAAAAACCATCCTGAGCGGTTCAAAACCTAGAGAAGACTAGGGTTTCGAATTTTTTTTACATGGTGAGCACTGGGCTTACGGAGAGTCATGAAAAAAAATGTCTCTCGTCAGACTCTAGATACCATGTTGAAAGAGTGAAAAAACGAGAGAACACATAAATTTCGTGTGTTGTGATCACATCGGAGCTTTTGCATTTATAGAGAATTGTACATAATTACAAGATATATTACATAAAGATAGAATCAATCTAATTAATCCTAATATATACGGTTACTATATTTACATAGCTCTAACATATTGAAAGGGATTATTTTGTGATAGTTGATTAACAATTTTCTTAGTGCATATACTAAACTATATTATGTAAGTTGAATCAGTTTTGGCTCCCTCCCTCCTTTACTTACTGACTGTCCTTGATCCATTGCTTCCCCTTAAAGTGGAAACACCTTTCAAACCTTAGAAAATCCACTTGATTCTGGTGTTCATTCACCCTCAGATCCCTCAACGCTGAATTTAGCTCTTGTAACATTCCCACGCACAATCACTGTGTGTTCGGATGATAAAAAAATTTCTTTATATGGAGGAAACAAGTCAAAGCAGTAATTGGAGGCCATAGATTTCAAAATTTCACCCAGCAATTAGCAACAACCATCTGTGTTACAGTCCTCTTTACTTGAACTAACTTTTGAGGTTGAGTTGGGCCAATCTATATTCAATTCTAATAGATCTCAATGAGTTTTATTTATTATTTGTTATACCATTCATAGTTTATGAAATAAACCTTTTATTCATATACCTCTGGCTAACATGGAGACTGCTTTTGAATTAAATTATTTACTTTTTATTTTTCAATGCAGGTGGATGTAGCTCTTGATATTGTTGAGAACATGTGTGAAGCTGGCTTTATCTTGTCAACTGAGGTGTTACAATCCATACTACATATCTGTGAGGATTCATATGAATATATTTTGGTATAATGCATCTTCCTCGGAGCAGATCCCCTGTTTCATTTGTGTTTAACTTATAATTTACAATGCAAAAAATTTAAAAAAGTCATTCAACACTTTTATTACATATATCATTAAAATTTTCCCTTAAACTATTCAACTTCAAGCAGTCAATGTTGAATTGCACACATGAGCTGTTTTGTTAAAGACTCAAGGCCTGTGGTTTTTGCAGCAGTCTTTTTTTTTTATTTCCAATTTAAAAAACTAATTGAAAAAACCTGTCATATAAATGATGTCAATAAGAATTACAGAATGAAATTTATGTTTCCTTTGCCATTTCTGTATTTCTGTAGTTCGGAGTTCAATTTTTATTTGATTTGTAGTATTTCTTAAGAGCTTCATTATTTTATGCTGAAACGAACTATGATGATCTTTAATTATATTTAGCCTCCTTTCTGATTTGCCATATTTTACTGATATTTATTTTTTCTTTTCTTTCATGCTTGACTATAAATTGAGGTCCATCGAATCTATTCCATAATATGTCGCTACCATTTGAAGTTGAATGGTGAAATATGCAGGTGTTTGGTACACTTTTGTGTGAGGATGAAAGATGTAAGTTTTATCTATTTTGCTTGTAAGTGTATTCTTTAACTCCTCCCAGATGGTCATACTTTTTGTTCTATTTCTTATTTCCACGAAACTGTATCTAACATTTGGGAAGGGTTTTATTTCCAGCTATTAGAATATCTGAAAATGTCCAATAATTTCTTAATCACATCTTTGAGTATTTTAGAATTATTTGGAGTATCTAATATTATCTAGATTGTATCTTTGAATATTTAAGGATATCTCAAAGATTATCTTAGTATTAGTTTTTCTGTATTCTTATTTTCAATATTTCCTACTATCTCAATATAAGCTATCCTTATTTAGTCACATGTTACGATATGATTTTTATAAATAAGGGTTAGTGGTATTATGAACAATACATTATATCTTTCTTCTTACATTTTCCTCCTTCTACACCAAAACCGTATAATTTCTACATCAATAGTTGACCAATAACTTCATGTAACTTCTTGTTCCAGCCAAGAGGGAAATCAAACACTCTTTCTGAAGCATAATTATTATACTTCAAGCTGCTTTGACCTGATGCTACTATCTCATAAAACGAACCCATGTCCTACCTTAGTCAGTGTATTGAAATATTCTGTAGGAAAAATGGTTAGCTAGTATTTTTCAGGGCCTATTTGATTTCAAAACACCAATTTGAGCTTTCCTGGTAATGATATATTCAATATTTCTTCTGCTGCCGGTAGGATAGATAGGTTCAGGTCCATTGAATAATGCCACAGTGCCACTACCATGCAGATTTTTGATTCCCGGATGGATACTTCCTTTGTTGCTTTGGTCATCTTAGGAGATAGCACACCTTCCTTTTGCCTCATCACAAGAGTATAAGCTTTGGACCTCTTAAAATTAAAGATAGAGTTATCTCTAATTAATTAGATTAGATTAGTTTGTTTTTTATCTTGTTAGATGTTTGTATTATCTTATTTGTAATCATGTACAATCTCCTATAAATCATAGTAGTCAATCGCAAATAGCGGAGCATCGCGGCCAACCCCAAAACTGGGATCGCGGACGCTATTTGCTACTATCGCGGGGATACAACACAAAAGCAAATAAACACATATATATGTAAAAAAGCATTTAAAAAACACAAAATACTAATTGAAAACCATTCTAAATGCATATATTGACAATCAAAAGTGATGCATATAATGAAAAACTACATCTCAAGTGTCATATCATATAAAAATATAATTAAAAACTACAATTCAAGTGTCAAATCACATTATCAAGTATCAATGCATATCATAAAGAACTCTAAAAATCATATTCTTCATCTTCATCTCCAAGTTCCATTGGTTCTTCCCCTCCAGATGAACTTTCATAATCACTCCTATATGTTTCTCCTTCATCTTCTTCTTCCGTTTCTTCATCATCATTACACTCTTCTTCCTCTTCTTGTTGAACAACTTGCTTCCCTTTTCTTTTTCTAGCCAACTCAGCAGCAGATGTGTTGGCTTTTTTCTATCCGGTTCCTACATTCTTCCTTCTAGTGTAATGCTTTGGCTCCCCGGCTCCAGCAGCTTGTGCCACTTGCTTCCAAGTCAAGCCATCATTCTCTTCATCACCAAACACTAGGTCATCCTCCTCCTCACCATCCTCATCACCACCCAATTGTCCTAACATCCACTCATTAGTACGGTCATCATCAACTTCCTTTAGGACAATTGGATCAATGATGTCCTTTGCATCAAAGCGGTCCTTCAAAGTCTGGTTGTACTTGATGCATACCAAGTCCTCCAACTTTTGATGCTGAAGCCGACTTTTCTTAGAATGAATCTGTTTTATTGTGGTAAAAAATGTTAAAAAACTAAACAAATACTAAAAGATACTAATAATGTAGAAAATTTAAGATGGAATGAATCCTACGTGCTCAAATATGCTCCAGTTCCTTTCACATCCTGATGAACTACACGTCAATGACAACACTTTAATGGCAATGTTCTGCAAATGTGGAGTAAGTGTTCCATAGGTCTTCCATCATTCGGCTGCAATTGGATTAATTAATATTAGTTGCTAATTTTCATGAAAAATAAACAACTATTATTAGGGAAAAAAACACTTAACAGGGGCCAAAAGAGTCCTTTGTCTTATAGCCCCGGCTGAACCAAACAATCCATCAGCCATTCTATAACTTCCCAATTCCAATGTAGCCATGTCCTCATCTTGGGTAGTCTCAGACAACCTCTCAATAACAGTTATGAGGCCACGTTTCACCTCCCCATCCCTCTCAATGGATGCATTTGAAAAGTAGAATTGGGGATTGAGTTAGTATCCTGCAACATGCAAAGGATGGTGCAACTGACAATCCCATCTCCTATCAGTTATCTCAAAGATATCCTTATATTTGCTCTCATCTCCTTTGAAAGCATTTTGAATGCTTTCCTTGGCCCTCTCCATGGCTTCATAAATGTAACCCAATACGGGTTTCTTCTCATTATCAACTAATCTCAATGCAAACACAATTGGCCCCATAGCCTTGAGGCTATAAACTACATCAGCCCAAAAGGTAGGAAGTAGGATAGTATCCATTGCTCTCTTGGCCTTGGTTTCCTTTGCAGCCTTGCTATGCAACCACTCATCCGAAGTGAACATCTTACGAAGATTGGTCTTTAAATTGTACAACCTTTGTAATGTCAAGAAGGTTGTTGCAAACCTTGTAACGCCATGTCTCACCAATTCAGCACCATTGGTGAAGTTTCTCAGCAGATTCAACGCCAAGGAATGGTTGTATATGTAGCCAACAAGCTTAATTCCTCTGTTTATGGCTCTCTTGATCCTTGGAAGCTTGCTAATGTCTTCCAACATCAAATCTAGGCAATGTGCAGCATAAGGTGTCCAGAATAAATGTGGCCTCTTGGCCATCAGGATTTTACCTAAAAAAATATATTAGTTAATCAATTATGCCTAAATTAAATTTTCAAAAAATGAAATGAAATCAAATCAAATTACCGCTAATTTATAATTACTTCCGTTGTCCGTGATTACTTGGACGACTTTGGATTCTCTAATTTGCTCCACAAACTTGTCTAGCAATTCATGCACCTTCTCCCCGGTCTTCATATAAGAAGAGGCATCAACACTCTTCACAAACATGGTTCTGATGGGCGTATTCACCAAGAAATTAATTAATGTTCTCCCTTTCCTATCTGTCCAACCATCGGACATGATAGAACATCCATGGTTATCTCTCCAAACCTCATGGTTCTTCATCAAATCTTTGGTGTACTCCAACTCCTTCTTAAGGAGAGGAACTCTACACTCATGGTAGCTTGGCGGCTTCAAATTAGGACCATATTGTCCCACAGCTTCCAACATTTGCTTGAAGCTCTTTGTACGCACCACGTTGAAAGCAATTCCATTTCTAACAAGGAATCGTTCTATATATTGCAGAGTTATCGCCCTTGCCTCCTTAGCACAATGGTCCTTAATATTCGATTGTTTAGTATTTTTTCCCAATTTTGCTGCTATTGTTGCATCCTTCATCATCCACACATCCATTGGCCCTTTAAAATTTTTTGAGTTCTTTGGAAAAGTGTTTGAAGCTTCACTGGAATCTGCAACAAGCTTCCCTTTTTTAACCGCCCTTATTTGTTGAATCTCTTCATTGTCCTCATCTTCCTCCTCAACTTCATTCATGTAAACAATTCTATCGGCAACCTTTTTGGCAGCCGCTTCCCGCAGCTTTTCCTTCACATCTTCCGGGGTCTTCAAACACTTCCCAACATTTCCAATTGTGCCCAACTGATGTTGCTTTGCTCTAGTGATACCACCATTGGTGGTTTTCCCACAAAATACACAAGTAACTGCCTTTGTATTTTTTTTATCCTTCAAATAGTTCCAAGTCCAAGCAAGGTCAGTATTTTTCCCTGTTGGCCTATACATTCCAGGTTCTACAACTGCTTGAGGGGTCCCGGAGGGGTTTAAGGCTGCCATTCTCTGGCAGTGGTTGCCTGAGGTGTTTAAGGGTGTTGAGGGCTGCTAGAAAACAGAAAAAGAAGAGGGAGGAACAACTTTGGACCTGTTGCAGTGGTTGCCGGAGTTGCAGAGGTCGCCGGAGAAGCTTGTCGGAGAAAAGGATAAGCAAAACAGTGAAGGGAAGGAGTAGAAGAAGAATGAAAGCCTGAAACAGCAGTGGGTGGGGCTGTTTAAGGCTAATGAAAGCTGGAAAGGAGAAGACCCATTGCTGTTAGAGCTGCAGCAGTGGTGGCCGGAGTTCCAGAGCTCGCCGGAGAAGGTAACCGGAGAAGACGAAGCTCACGCAGGAGGGAGAGAAGACTTGAAGCAGTCGCAGCAGAGAGAAAAGGGAGAACACGGGAGAAACGGAGGGAGAAGAAGAGGGAAATAGGTTTTCTGAAATTAAAAGGAGAAAGGGGGAAGAAACTTACCTAATTACCCTTAAAAAACTGGAAATATGCCGCCATTTTGACGCAGGAGAAGATCGCGCCCGCTATTGGCCGCGATCGGCTGCGATCCGCTCGCCTGTGATTGCGGGAATCACGCCGCGATTTGCTTCTGTCCCACGATCAGCTCAGGGTCACAGGGGAGGCCGCTCCGCCGCTATTTGACTACTATGCTATAAATACAATAGCTCCGCTGTGATCCAATACACTCAGAATTCATATGTGCTCTCTCGTTTTCTAACTCTCTCAACATGGTATCTAGAGCCTAATGAAAGGCAACCCTAATTCGTATTTACCCAGTGGGCCCACTGTCAGCGGTGAATTTTTTCTACGAAAACTATGTTTCTCCTCTAGGTTTTTGATCCCCCATATATTTTTTGGTCGTGTTTCTCTCTCCGACCAGTTTTTTCCTTCGGTAGCTTGTTTTCTTTCTTCTCTGCCTGCTGCCCTTGATTTTCCCTCTTCCTTTATGCTTCCTTTAGCTACTCCGTCTGTTCCTCCACTTGATTCTTCCACTTTGCTTTCACGCAACAACGACAGACAGTACACCTCGAAAAAAAGGCTGATCACGTCTTCAATGCGATCATTGTTACAAACTAGGCCACACCATTGATAAGTGCTGGAAACTTCATGGTCACCCTCTTCACATTGCTCAGGTTGCTCATACATCTATACCTGCTACATTGTCTTCCGCTGCCGTTGCTGCTGGATCCGTCTCCATCTCCCTCTTACTATGACTTCCTGAAGTGGTGTGAAGGACGCTAGGCCTCCGGTTCCATTGCTGCCAAGGTTGTCAAACTCGAGAGTCTACCTAGACTCGTTTTGGCTAGGTAGACTCGACTCGTAAATTATATAAAACTAATATAAGACATGCATCCAAACAAGATATACCATCATAAAATAGTTAAAAACTAAAAATCCAACCATCCATTTGTCATAACAAATAATGTTACTGCTAAAGGAGCTTGAACAGTATTGCTGCTGGCCTTTGAGCCACCATCTTTCTCACTCTCAGACATGCTGAATAGAGAGGAACAAGAGGAGGATGAGAAGAAACAAATGTTGGCCTTAAATCAGAATGAAGAAGAAAGAAAAAAACAAAAAAACATACCTCTTACCGGTGGGTTTTCGTCGCGGCGGTATGGGAAAGTGACGCGTAGTCGTCGCAGGTGGTGGGTGTAATGCAGGTTTAGTGCAGGTGGTGGGGTCGCGCAGGTGTAGTCGCAGCCTCGCGGGTGGTGGGTCGTAGTTGGCGTCACAAAATCACGAAGAAGAAGAAGAAGAAGAAGGGTCGCGTCGGTGTCGGAGTTGGAGAGCGTGGTGGGTCGCGCAGTGCCGGGGGCCAACACGAAGTCGAATGGTGTGGAGGGCAGTGGCTGTCGCACGAAGTAATGGAAAATGATGAAGCTGCGTGTGAAACCTAAAGAAACAGGGGCCAAAACGCTGCGTTTCATTAATTTGGGAATTAGGGTTTTCAATTTTTCAAACTCGGTGGACTCGCTGAAAACTCTAGAGTCTGCAAGAGTCTACCCGAGTCTGCAAGAGTCTACCCGAGTCAGAGAGGGTCCGAGTTTCCAGCGTTTTAACTCGTTTTGCCTAGGTAGAAACGTAGACTCGTAAGAGTCTACGAGTTGACTCTAGAGTTTGACAACTATGATTGCTGCTGTTGCATACACTAGTAATTCTTTTGTTAGCATCTCCCATTCTTTGGGTCCTTGATTCAGGGGCCACCGACCATATTACTGGTAATAAATCTCTTTTTTCTTCTATCTCTACCACTAGTTATTTACCTTCTGTTACCATGGCCAATGGTTCCCAAACACAATCCGGAGGTATTGGTATTGTTCATCCTCTTCCTTCTCATTCAGTTGATAATGTGTTATTTGTTCCTGGTGCCCCCTTTAATTTGTTATCCATTAGTCAACTGAAGATGATTAGCTTCAGATGTGAGTCTCACAGTCTCTATCAACTTTAAAGGTCATCTCTTGTTGGTTCGGCATCAATATCCCTTTTCTCATTCATGTTCAGTTAGGACATCCAAGTCTTGATGTATTAGGGAAATTAGTTCCTAGTTTTTCTAAGTTAGTTAGGTAAGCATACACTTACTCCTTTTCCTAATCACATTAATAATCGAGCCTCATCCTTTTTTGCTTTGGTTCATTTGGATGTTTGGGGTCCTAGTCGTATTTCGTCTTCCTTTAGTTCTAGGTATTTTGTTGCCTTTATAGAAACTCAATTTGGGATTTTCATTCGTACTTTACAAATGCCGTGAATATCTAGCTAACCAATTTCAGACTTTTATGGCATCTCATGGTGTGTTACATTAGACTTCTTGCCTTCATACCCCCAACAGAATGAGGTTGTTGAGCGTAAAAATACACATCTTCTAGATACAACTCGGACTCTTCTTCTCGATTCTTAAGACCCTCTTCAGTGTTGGGGTGATGCAGTTCTTACTGTATGCTATCTCATCAATCTTATGCCTTCCTCTGTTCTTAAGGTAAAATTCCTTATCAAGTTTTATATCCCCATCGTCCACTTCATTCTTTACCCGCTCGAGTCTTTGGTTCCACTTGTTTCTCTTATGTTTTTGGTCCTGAGATCAATAAATTATCTGCTCGATCTCATAAATGTATTTTTGTCAAGTATCCTCACACGTAGAAAGGATACAAGTGCTACTCTTCTACTCTTCGTAGGTATTTATCTCCGCCGATGTTACCTTTTTTGAAGATGTTCCTTTCTTTGAGTCTGGAGTACTTCCACCATAGCCTCATCTTCCTGCGACTACACCTACAGTCCTTCTCCTTCTGAGGTGTCTCCTTCCTTTCCAGACCCCTTTCCTCCTGTGCAGGTTTATCACCGACGTCGTCGTCCTTTACTGCCACAACCTGCAACCGACCCAATTCAAGACTCACATCCCAGGCTCACTTATCCAACCTTTTCTTCACTCCCGCCTCCTGAGTCAGATCTTCCCATTGCACTTGGCAAAAGTATTCGTTCTACTGGTAATCCTTGTCCTCACTATACTGCTTTGAGTTATCATCTCACATCTCCATATTACTCTTGTCTTTATTCTTCGTCCTTTATTTCTATTCCTAAGAATGTAGGAGATGCCTTTACTCATTCAGGATGGAAACAAGCTATGTGGATGAAATGTGTGCTTTGCATAGCAGTGGAACTTAGAATCTCGTTCCTCTACCACTTGGGAAATTTGTTGTTGGTTGTCACACGGTGAAAGTTGGCTCTATCGGAACAGTTGACCGCCTCAAAGCCCGTCTTGTCACCAAATGTTATACTCAGATCTTCAGCTTGGATTACGGAGACACCTTCTCCCTAGTTGCCAAAATGCCCTCAGTGTGCCTCTTTCTCTCCTTTGCCGCCATTCGCCACTGGTCTCTATACCAGTTGGACATCAAAAATGTTTTACTTCATGGTGACCTGCTTGAAGAGGTTTACATGGAGTAACTTCACTGTTTTGTTGCTCAAGTGGGGTCTTCTGGGCTTGTTTGTCAACTACGGAAATCTTTATATGGCCTCAAGCAGTCTCCCAGGGCATGGTTTGGTAGATTTAGTACTGTGATTTAGGAGTTTGGCATGATTCGGAGTGAGGCTGATCACTCTGTCTTCTATCGTCATTCAGTTGCTGGTTGTATTTACTTGGTGGTCTATGTGGATGACGTTATTATCACCGACAGTGATCATCTTAGTATTACACATGTAAAGCAACATCTCTTTAAGCACTTTCAGAAGAAGGACCTTGGCAGACTTAAATATTTCTTGGGGATAGAGGTAGCACAGTCCAAAAATGCAATCGTCATATCCTAAAAACATATGCAATGGATGTTCTAGAAGAAACTTCTATGTTAAATTCCAAATTAGTTGACACTCCTATGGATCCCAATGTCAAGCTCCTACCAAATCAAGGGGAGCCTCTTCCAAATCCTGAAAGATACAGACGTTTAGTTGGCAAATTGAACTATCTCACTGTCAAATTGACCCGTATTGTTCGATATGTCAAGAAAGATCTTGAAAAAGGCCTTTTTATATGAAGATAAAGGACAAACTTGAGTTGCAGGATACTCTGATATTGATTGGGCAGACTCCCCCTATTGATAGAAGGCCCACTTCCAGATACTGTATTTTTGTTGGAGGTAATCTTGTCTCTTGGAAGAGCAAGAAGCAAAATTTTGTAGCCAGGTCTAGTGCGGAGGCGGAGTACCGTGCTATGGCTATAGCTAGTCAGGAGCTCATATGACTCAAACAGTTGCTTCAAAAGTTTAAGTTTGGAGAGGTTTCACAGATGTCACTTATTTGTGATAATCAAGCTGCCATGCATATTTCCTCAAATTCGGTTTTTCCATGAGAGGAAGAAGTATATTGAAGTTGATTATAACTTTATCAGGAAAAAGTGATGTCTGGTGAAAGTATCCACTAGTTTTGTGAACTCTAATCATCAGTTAGCAGATATTTTCACTAAATCTTTAAGGGATTCCTGAGTTGATTACATATGAACATGCTTGGTGCATATGATCTATATGCCCCAGCGAGAGTGTTAAAATTAAAGATAGAGTTATCTCTAATTAATGAGATTAGATTAGTTTGTTTTTTTTTATCTTGTTAGATATTTGTATTATCTTATCTGTAATCATGTACAATCTCCTATAAATACAATAGCTCCGTTGTGATCTAATACATATGGAATTCAT
Organism: Clitoria ternatea; assembly: GCA_037962975.1. NCBI lineage: Eukaryota > Viridiplantae > Streptophyta > Magnoliopsida > Fabales > Fabaceae > Clitoria > Clitoria ternatea. The sequence goes on from CM075676.1 coordinate 11,259,924, forward strand.
ATGTGCTCTATCGCTATCGTTTTCTAACTCTCTCTCTAGGACCACTTTGAAAAATTGGTCCCTGTGAGTTTGTTTAGAGAGAATGGGTTTTAGAAGTGTTAAAGTTCTATCTTAAAATCAATTAGCAATGAGAGGAGTGGTCTAACAAATATTTAAACCATGTGACATATTATAAGACAAACGATATGAGATTTTCAACATTCACCCTCTAACAAAGCCTGTCAGACCAGGCAAAGGGTAACTTTTAACCTATAACAAAAAGGAACTCTTGTCCCATGACAACCAGAGAAAAGTTAGGCTCTGACTTTAATACCATGTTAAGTTTCCGTCTTAAAATCAATTGGCAATGGGAGGAGTGGTCTAATGGGTATTTAAACCATACGACATATTATGAGGCAGACAGTGTGGGACTTCCAACAAGAAGTATGAACCATGGACGACTTTGAAATTTTCTTGGGTTCAGAGGATACCTCTAATGACCCTTATGTGGTTGTCATCATCATCATAACTGAAAAATAAGGTCAACCACTGACGTTGTGATAATTTGAAACAAAGGGAGTAATTTTTTGTTACCTAGTATTGATTTATATGCGAAACATACTTCCTAATATAATTTCATAAAATTAAGGACATAATAGTCAATTAAATTGAAGAGATATAAATGTAAATGGTAATGATAAGGAAATTACAAGGAATAAATCATAGAAAAAAAGGAAACTGAATTCCTAAACAAATCCTGTTAATTAAGAATTTGATCTGTCTGTTTGATATTGATATTTGATGTCAACAAAAGGTCAACTATGCTGCAACTTATTTTGTGTTTACTTCTTAATGCAGTTTGAAGGTTCATACAAGATGATTGGTGATTTACAGGAGATGAATTACAAAGTTACTGCGAGCATGTATAATGCTATAATGGCGGGATATTTTCGAGAGGTGACATTCTTGGATATTGAGGATACCTATGCTCACAGTCAGACTTTCAACTACTTCTACAACTGGATTTGAATGTTTTGTTTTCTATTTGATAGATACTCATTAATTAGTTAGTTCATTGGTTACATTAGTTAGTTACATAGATAGTTAGTTAGTTTGTTAGTCTTAGTCAGTTATTAATAATTGTTAGTTCATCTAAGGAAGAGAAGAATAGAGACATGTTTCCTATAAATAAGAGTAGAGGGTTAGAGGGAAGAGTATCTTGTCATTTCAGAAAAGATTGCACTCCTAAAGAGCGGGGAGAGTCCTGGTCTCTTGAATTCAAATATCCTGGGAATCATATTCATTTTGTACAGTACCTATTCTTAATACTGTTCTACATCAGGGCAGAGATTGGGAATTCAGGAATATTCAATAAAAGTCTGTTAGAATATTGTAAATATAGCAATATGTAATTAGAATTGACTGTATATGATTGTATTATGATCCTATATTAATTACATGAAATTCATCCAATGCCTCTTGATTTTTTTCTTCTTAACATGGTATCTAGAGCCTAACGAGAGACAACCTTGATCCGTGTTTACCCAGTGGGCCTACTGCTCACTGGTGAATTTTTTTTTTCCGAAACTTGTGTTTCCTTTCTAGGTTTTTCGATCTCCTCTCTTTTTTCGTTGTGTTTCTCTCTCCGACCACTTTTTTTCCTTTGTTTTTTCGGCCAGCTGTTGCCACTGTTTTCCAGCGACCTTCCAGCCGACCACCCCCCAGATCAAGAACGTCTCCATCAGAATGACCCATCACTGAAACAATGCCCCCAACGGCCGTCGCGCGCGCTGCCACTTGCCACATCTCCCTTTTGCCCTGTTGTGCTCGCCTTCTCCTGTAGATTCAGATTCTGCTATTGGTTGTTCGTTTCGGACACTGTTTGAAGTTGTTTGGGTTCGTTTTTGCTGCTGTGTGCATTTTCACTCTCATCAGTTTCCCTTATGGCTGCTACTGCCACATCAAAGGCTGATGCCACTGTACCGGCTCTGTTCTCAATACTCTAAACGCTAAAAAATTTGATGGGACCAACTATGCCACTTGGGCTTCTGACATCAAACTTTGGTTTAAGGGATATGGTTATCTTGTTCATCTAACAACTAAAGAAGATTCTATTGCTGCCGCTGACCGTATCAAATGGGGCAATCTCGATGCCCAACTCTATAGCATTTTGAAATCTACTCAGTCCCCTACCCAGAAGCAAATTTTTCGTCCTTATGACACCTATGAATCTCTTTGAGCGCAAGCCAAACTTCTTCATACCAATGACATTCAGCGGTTATATGGGGTTTGTGAGACTCTTATGCAACTTCTTATACCTTAACAAATTCTTGGTTCTATATCTGATAATGTTCTTCATGATTTGAATGAGGTTCTTCCCTTGACAGACAATCCATCCACCAATCTTGAGAATTGTCATAAACTCTTTATGACATTAGCGTTACATGGTCTTCCTTCTAAATATGAGGTTGTTCATGAGCAAATTCTTGGCTCGCCTGTGGTCCCTACGATGGATTCCACTTGGTCAACTCTAATTCGCGCCAAGACCAACTCTCTCACTCCTGTGATTGCTCCTTCAGTGCCCGTTCCTATTGAGGTTGACTCTTCTGCTTTGGTTGCTCAGGACCATAGCAACAATCATCATTTCGGCAAAAATTGACCAAAATGTAAGCACTGTCATAAACTTGGACACACTATTGATCGATGTTTTGTATTACATGGTCGTCCCCAAGAATGGCGAATGTTATGCGAGTACCTTCTAAAATGATTGAGCCACCTATCTCCACCTCTTCATCTAGACCACCGACTGTGCCCACACCTACTTACGACGAATTTCTCCAGTGGTTTAAGGAGCATAAGGTTTCAGATTCCACGGCTTCTGTAGTGCAAACGGGTAAATCTTTTGCTGGTGTTTCTCACTCTCTTGGTCCCTGGGTCCTTGACTCTAGGGCCACTGATTCATATTTCTGGTAACAAGTCCTTATTCTCTACTTTTTCTAGCTCTAATTTTTTACCTTCCATTACTATGGCTAATGGGTCCCAAACTCAATCTCAAGGACTTGGTACTGTTCATCCTCTTCCTTCTTTGTCTGTTGACAATGTTCTTTATGTGCCTGGGTCTCCCCTTAATATATTATCCATCATCGTTTGACTCACTCTCTTGATTGCATTGTCTCATTTACTAAGAAATCTGTTTTCATCCAGGATCGAAGTTCGGGGCGGATGATTGGCACTGGATATGAGTCACATGGGCTTTATCAACTTCAACCTTTTGCACATGTTGGGACAGCGGTGGATTCCAGTCTCCTCCATGCCCGATTGAGTCATCCAAGTCTTCACAAATTGCAAATACTGGTGCCTACCCTTTCCAAGTTGTCTACATTATCTTGTGAGTCGTGTCAATTAGGTAAATATAGTCGTACTTTTAATAATCGAGTCTCAAGTCAAGCTGTCTCTCTTTAGCTTAGTCCATTCTGATATTTGGGGTCCGTGTCGTACTGTGTCTAATTTAGGATATCAATATTTTGTCGAATTTATTGATGATTACTCTAGGTGTACCTGGTTATTTTTAATGAAGAATTTTTTAGTTATTTTTGATCTTTCAAAATTTTTGCAATGAAATTAAAACCTAGTTTGGTGTTTCTATATGTATCTTGTGTAGTGATAATGCCTGTGAGTATTTATCTAATTCATTTCAATCATTTATGGCCTCATGGAATTTTACATCAAACATTGTGTGCTCATACTCCTTAACAGAATGGAATTGCAGGAAGAAAAAATCCACATCTTGTCGAAACCACTCGAACACTTCTTTTACATGGTAATGTTCCTTATCGGTTTTGGGGAGATGCTGTCCTTACAGCTTGTTATTTAATTAATCGCATGCCCTCCTCCGTCTGGATAATCAGGTACCTCACTTCATCTCGTTTCCTTATCAGTCTTTAATATTCTTTACCCCCTCGTGTTTTTGGTTATACTTGTCTTGTCTCCACAACCTTGGCACGAGCACTAATAAACTCCCCGTCCGAGCTACTAAATGTGTTTCTTGGTTATACACGGTCTCAAAAAGGTTATAAATGTTACTCTCCTAGTCTTCATCGTTACTTCGTTTCCATCAATGTTACCTTTTTTAATCAATGTTACCTTTTTTAAGTCTAGTCCATATTTTACAAATCCTACTTTCTATGTCTAGTCCTATTTTTGGTGGTCCTGTTTTTGTTTCTCCCATGTAGGTTATATATCAGTCTCCTGTGGTCACCGATATCCTAGCCAATCCAACTCGTCCTCTTCAGGTATAACATTGTCGGCCTCGTCCTCCTTTGGAGGTTCCACTTGATGAAGTCCCATCTAACTTACCTTTGGAGCCAACTCCTGCGCCTCCTCCGACTCCTTTCCCGATAGTAATTTTCCTATTGCTATCCGCAAAGGTATTCGTTCCACTCGTAATCTCTCTCCTCATCATGTTGCTTTGTCTTATCATCGTTTGTCACCTTCCCATTATGTTGGTGTGTCTTCTTTGTCTTCTGTTGCCATTCCTAAAAGTACAGGTGAAGCTTTGTCTCATCCTGGATGGCGACAAGCCATGATTGAGGAAGTGAGTGCACTACAAAGCAGTGGAACTTAGGATCTTGTTCCTCTTCCCTCCGGTAAGACAGTGGTCAGATGTAGGTGGGTCTACACAGTAGAAATTGGTCTAGATGGTTCTGTTGATCGCTTGAAGGCTCGCTTGGTGGCCAAAGGCTATACTCAGATTTTTGGCCTTGATTATGGTGATACTTTCTCCTTGGTAGCTAAGATGGCCTCTGTACACTTATTTCTCTCCATCGCCTCCATCCATCATTGGCCTCTTTTCCAATTAGATATCAAGAATGTCTTCCTTCATGATGATCTTACCGAAGAAGTACATATGAAGCAACCACCTGGTTTTGTTGCTCAGGGAGAGTGTTCAGGATTAGTTTGTCGACTTTGGAAGTCCCTTTATAGTCTTAGACAATCCCTAAGAGCATGGTTTGGCAGATTCAGCACTGTGGTAAAAGAATTTGGCATGACTCGAAGTGAGACGGATCATTCTGTTTTCTATCGCCATTCTATCTCCGGGTGTGTTTACTTGGTTGTGTATGTTGACGACATTGTCATCATAGGTAGTGATCACACTGACATTGTTCTTTTAAAACAACACTTGCATCATCACTTCTAGACAAAAGATTTTGGAAGGCTTCGCTACTTCTTAAGGATAGAGGTGACATAATGATCAGGTGTTGTGATTTCTCAAAGAAAGTATGCGATGGATATTTTGGAGGAGACCCGCTTGATGGGGACCAAACCGGTAGATACTCTCATGGATCCCAACATTAAGCTTATGCCGGAACAGGGGGAGCCTCTCTCAGATCCAGAGAGATATAGAAGACTAGTTGAAAAACTAAATTATCTTACTATCATACGTCTTTACATTTCCTTTGTCATCAGTGTGGTAAGTCAATTTCTCAACTCCCCTTGTAAAGGTCATTGGGATGCAATTATCCACATCTTAAAATATATCAAAAAGGAACCGGTAAAGGGCTGTTGTATGAAGACAAGGGTCATAGTCGAATAATTGGATACTTAGATGCTGACTGGGTAGGATCTCCTATTGATAGAAGGTCTACAATGGGGTACTGTGTCTTCCTTGGGGATAACTTGGTTTCTTGGAAGAGTAAGAAGCAAAGTGTTGTAGCTCGGTCAAGTGTAGAAGCGGAGTACCGAGTCATGGCTTTGGCTACATGTGAGCTCATATGGCTCAAGCACTTGCTTGAAGAACTAAAATTTGGGGAAACTACATCGATGACACTCATTTGTGACATTCAAGCAGCATTGCACATTTCTTCTAATCCGGTGTTTCATGTGAGGACCAAACACATTGGAGTAGATTGCAACTTCATTAGAGAAAGATCGTACCAGGGGACATTGTTACGAAATTTGTAAATTCCAATGATCAGTTGACAGATGTTTCACAAAGTCTATTAGGGGTCCTTGTATTAAATACATATGTGACAAACTTGGTGCATATGGTTTATATGCTCCAACTTGAGGGAGAGTGTTAGAATATTGTAAATATAGCAATATGTTTTTAGAATTGATTAGGATTGATTGTATTATGATCCTGTATTAATTACACGGAATTCATCCAATGCCTCTTGATTTTCTTCTTCTTAACAAAGTCATTCTCACACATCTTGGTACCAGTTTCTATCATAATTCAAAATTAATATGTAACAATTAGTGATTTCAATAAAAAAACCACTTGACATGTCTAGAGGCTTAAAAAAGTAGATTCAGTTGCATGGGCATTTATCAGTTATGCGGAGAGGGGGCGGGGTTATACTCTTTTTTGAACTTTTTTCAATAATACATTCCTTTTCTCACCATTTTCGATAACTTGTAGAAAAACATCAGTGGTGGGTTGAGGGTCCTCAAGCACATGCAAGGTGCTGATGTTAAACCTGATTCTCAGACTTTCTTCTATTTGATTAGCAACTGTGAAACGGAAGAGGATATAATCAAGGTAAATTATGTATAATGTTATGATAGTAGTACATGACCATAAATTGGGCATAAACTTCCAAGTTTTTTATTATTTTTTGTCCATTGTTCTCAGTTTGTTATTGTAACTTTTACTGTTGAGTCTCCCAGGATTATTAGCCTAATTAAAGGTAATATTCATTTATAGCTTACCTTTAGAGAAAAAAAAAAATTAAGAGTCCATAAAGAATATGATAGTTTGGCCTTTTTTTTATGTCATTCATGTTTCTGAGCTTTGTTAACTCTACCCTGTCTAACGTAGCTGCAGAATGCCGGTGTCTCTGCTTTTTCCATTTATATTGACATTGTGATGCAATCTTTTTATTTGTTTGAAATCAGTTAGGCTATATAGTGATGAGCTTTGGCCCAGTCCCAGAGCCTTTCATTGTTTTTCAACTTTCCTGATACCTGTAGTTTTCAATTTGCTGTCTTTTTAATGTGGTTCCATCTATACCTGTTTTGTATCTACTTTTTGTTTTTGGACAATTATGTACTGTTTTATTCTGCTAGTTTTATGTGTTTGGAATCCTGGCCCGTTAAAGTTGTTGAGATTCTTCTTGGGAGTTCCACACTAGAATGAATGAATTTGAACAAATGTTCTGGAAAAACATGGATCAATCACATATGCTCTGGTGTATGTCAAGATCATGATAAGAGGATAGCTGAAATCAGTGAACTTCTATTAGATATTCAATCATTCTTGCCTTAAAATATAAATATGATTAACTGTTAATTGTTCATTTAATGAAATTATACTTGTAGATGCATTCATACCATTTTAATGAATTGATGTAATGTGACTTAAATCTTCTGTTAACAGAAGTTCTGAGCTTAAGATTTGATGTATCAGCATTTTTGAGTCACTAATTACAATATTTTCTGGCAGTATTGTGAAGAAATGACGCAGTCTGGAGTTCCAGTCACAAAGCAAGTTTTTATGGCCCTTATTAATTCTTATGCAGCTTGTGGAAATTTTGAGAAAGCAAAACAGGTACGAGTGCAGGTGGCTAGACTGCTACCTGTCTTTATGTTTACATTTGACAAAATAAGATGCAGAGGCATTTTGCAAGCTTTAAATATCTAGCTGATTCAACTTGGTATAATCAAACAGCTAGATATGCAACAGTTATTTCTAGCAGGGTACATTTTATATAACCAATTTGGTATAATCAATCATAATTAATTTCTGAACTAACATGCACTAAGGTTGACATTGAAATTCTTAATGGGATGGAATTTGAAGATTATGTTGAGGGAGTTTGGATTCTGCTAATTTTGCTAACTTTGGACCTGCTGTATTTTTATAATGCCAGCTTCAGCTATAAGTACAGTAAAAGCTTTCTCCCTATTCTAAATATTTTTAGTCTGATTGATTCTTGATAACTGTTTGGGCATTCCATGTTCTTAAATTGGTGCACATTATTGCAAATGTTATTTTAACAAAATTGTAAAACTCCCAATTTTTTTATATAACTCTTTAAATTTGGGTATTGGGCCTAACTCAATCTCAAAAGCTAGCTCATAGGATGAGGATTACCTTCTACTTTATATACTTTTGATTGACCATATCTCTAGTCAATGTAAGATTTTTAACACACCCCCTCACACTCAGTAATGGAGCGTGGATGAATATGGGTGGCCAGTGGGACTTATTAACACACCCTTTCGCGTTCGGGAATGGAGTGTGGATAAATATGAGTGGCCCGTGGGACTTATAGAACACCCCCATACTCAGGAATAGAGTGTGAACAACATGAGTGACCCAACAATGGATCTAAGATAGACTTTCATATCATCTTAAATTTGGGTATTGGACCTAACTCAATCCTAAAAGTTAGCGCATAGGATGAGGATTACCCTCCACCTTATATACTTTTGATTGACCATATCTCTAGTCAATGTGGGATTTTTAACAATAATAAAAAATAAAAATAAAAAAATGGGCTTGGACACACGGTACTAAATACTATTCTGAAGAGAATATATTTAAACCATTTTAAAAAATTCTGTTCATCTCTCCTAACCTAGATCAGTAGTAGCTCTTGTATCATCATCAACATGGTGAATGTCAGTTTGTACAGGCTATGTATGTGTAAGTTAATTATATCAAGTAAATACTAAAAAATAGCTAAACTTTGTTAATTTCTTCATTATGTGTAAATATGCAATGCTTTTCTGCACTTCTTTTTTGGAGTGACTTTGTTAAGAACAAAACATGTGGTACATAACCTTTCTTTAATATTGGTAAGGGTATGATGCATAAGTTATGTTTCATGTTGCAGGTAGTTTTAGATCCAACCATACCAAACAAGAACTTAAATGAAATCAAGAGTGTCCTCGTCTCTGCTCTTGCATCACATGGGCAATTGTCTGAGGCTCTTCTTGTATATCAGGAGATTAAGAAAGCTGGACACAGTTTGGAGCCAAAAGCCATTGTAACTCTGATTGTAAGGTTTTGTGTTATTAGTAATTTGTATATCATCTACCTTCAATTTCATGACTAATGACCAGGCATTCTTAGGAGGAGTTCACTCAATTGAATGGAGAGTTGGATGGGCTGCTACTTCTACTTAAGGAATTGAATGATCAAGACTATTGGGTTGATGGTTGCTTCAGGGTTATCATGTATTGTATACAGAACAAACATTTGAGGTTTGATGTTATTTTTCCTCATTTAAAAATTGAATTTGATTCTGCAAGTTGCTCATCTTCGTACTTCATTGAATTTGGGTCAGTTCTGCTATTGTCTTGTTCAAGCAACTCAAGGATACATTTGAAAGTGATGAAATTGTGATGGAGGCACTCTTTGATGCAGTGAGTTCTTGTTCCCTCTTGGATTAATTTTTATAAACTTTCAATATTATAATTTATAAGAATTGTATAATTGTGTACTGAATAACTTAATTTGCGTGTGTTGCATTGCCCAAAAGGTGTGAATTTATACAATTGTACTAGGGTCTACATTAATTTCATAGAGGAAATCCTGATAGAATATCCTACTTAACGGATTTTCTCCTAATTACGTTGATAACATACAAATTACATACAAGAATGAATATGCTAACGCACTTTGTATATGAGTTTAAAACTCGTGGGTTGCTATTAGTAATGGACTGTGAAACATTTGTCGAATATGGGAATGGCGAATTTTAGATTTGATTCTCCCTTTTCACATCAGTGCCATTGGCAAGTGTTTATTGGTGTTGAAATAGAGAGAAAGGAGAAAGCATATTATAAATTTCGTGTGTTGTGATCACAACATAGTTTTAGAATTTATAGGATGTTGTATATAATTACACAATATACAATTACCCTAATTAAGACTAATTACATAAATATATAGAATCAATCTAATTAATCCTTGGTCTAGGCCTGATACCGGCCGAAATACCAAAAGACCATACCAGTATGCGCAGAAGCATATACGTTATGGCTCAATGTACAAACAATAAGGCAATCTGGTGTAGATGTCATTCACGCACGATAGCTCCCGCATAACGCCTTACTACCGAGATCAGAATGGTCTAGTATCAAGCAGAGGCTAGGGAGCATGTTGGGACATGACGAACACCTGCAAAGGTGTCACAAACATTTACGTCTATGTCAACTTTCCCCGTTCTTTACGGAAAAGTACTGACACAAGGTAAGACAATCCTTACTCAACTCCTATAATTGTTACTCATTTACTACATTATGATGTATGTTCACCAACCCATCGCTTGAACTCCGATATTAATTATCTGGTATTGACTGAAGCGTTGGTGTGTCTTTGCAAGTGACACCCTATTTCACCCTACAACACGAGATATTGACGGTTGCTAGACAAGTTCACATTAAGACCTTAACATCCTTACTAGACTTAAGGACATAATACGGACATAATACCGGATCCCCACTGGATAAGTGTAAGAGATAAATACTGAAATACCCGGTACCCATACTAGAAGTCTGTCCCCCATATCGCATAGAACAATCCTAATATGGACGGTCACTATATTCATATAACTCTAACGCTCACCCTTAAGCTGGAACATATAGGTCATATGCATCAAACTTGTTACATATGTACAATCTAAGGACCCCTTATTGATTTAGTGAATATATTCGCTAACTGATCACTAGAGCCAACAAAACTAGTGTATATTTCACTGGACATGACTTTCTCTTTGACAAAATGGCAGTTGACTTCAATATGCTTTGTCCTTTCATGAGGCAATTTGCATGGAAGCCTGATTATGACATATAAGTGACATTTCCACAATCTCTCTAAACTTGAGTTCTTGAAGCAACTATTTGAGTTATATGAGCTCTTGGCTGGCTATTGCCATAGCATCTGCCTCCGCACTGGACTTGGCTACGACACTTTGCTTGTTTTTTCCAAGAGACAAGATTACCTCCAACAAAGATACAACACCTGGAAGTAGACCTTTTACTAATGAAAGAACCCGCCCAAGGAATGAGCAGATAGTTTATCGATCCTACAATCAAGGACATGAGAAAAAAGGTAGAACAAAAAACCCGAAGGGGTAAAGGATGAAGAGAATGATGTGGATATAGTACTTGGGCAGGGATTTTACCTTTCAAAACGGAGGAAGACATTCAATTGATGAGATAGCTGACAATAAGGACCGCATCACCCCAGAACTGATGAGGAACATGAGAATAAGAAGAAGAGTCAAAGTTGTCTCTAGAAGATATCTATTTTTACGTTCAGCAATGTCATTCTGTTGAGGGGTATGAAGATAGAAGATCTGATGCAACACGCCATGAGAAACCATAACTGTCTGAAATTGATTAGATAAATATTCGTGTAATGCAATTTGTAATGTACGAATAGGAATACCAAATTATTTTTTATTTCGTGGAAAAAAAGACTGAAAAATAGCAAACAACTCAATGATCTTTCATTGGGTATTAACCACATACAACGTGAAAAATCATCTATAAAAGTAACATACCTAGATCCTAAAGTAGATGAAATACGACTTGGACCCCAAACATCCAAATGAACTAAAGCAAAAGGGGATGAAACTTGATTATTAATGCGACTAGAAAAGGAAGTACAGGTATGTTTACCCAACTGACATGACTCACAAGACAAAGAATCTAATGTAGAAAGACTATGAACTAATTTTCTTAACACGTAAAGACCTAGGTGCCCTAACTGAGCATGAACAAGGGGTGGAGAGGCTACCGCTGAACCAACAAGAGATGACCTATGGAGTTGATAGAGGTCGTGAGACTCACATCTGAAGGCAATAAACTTCTTTGTTTTCCGGTCCTTTAGAGAAACAAAATCTTTAGTGAAAGAGATGAAACAATCAATATTTCGTGTAAGCTGGCTAATGATAATAAATTAAGAGGGGTATCGAGGACATATAACGCATTATGAATAGAAAGAAAAGGAAGATGATGGGCAATACTAATACTTTGGGACTATGTTTGAGAACCATTGACCGTAATGACAAAAGGTAAGTAACCAGTGGTAAAAAGGAAAGAGAAAAACGATTTATTACTAGTGATATAAGCATCCACCTTCTTCCACCTAGAGTGTTTGGTCACCGGGACATCGGCTTCTGATTCGGTGAGATGTGTCTCATAGCCCTGCCCAATAAGCCAAATTTCAATCATATCCAATGACTCGAAAGACAATGATACCAACTTAAAATTTGAGTATCGGGCGTAAGGTTATCGTGGGTAGTCATGGGTGTGTTGGGTGAGAGAAAAAGTGGGCGGCAGCACAAAAGGGGCAAATCGCTTAAGAAATAGGTGTTCAAACAAAAAATTGGAGACCAGATCTGAGTTGAGGGGAATGGGGCGATCAAAACCCAAAAGTTGGCACCACAAGCCGCCGTCCGACGCCTTGTCTTACCTGACTGGAAGGGGCGGCGTGTGGAGAAAGTCGCACCAGAGAGTGGGGGCGCGTGGGAGCGTGTAAGCACTCCAATGGAGGTGAGGCCGGTCAAGATTTTCTGATCTTAGGGAGGCGCTTTTGATGATATGTTACTGGTTAAAAAAGGCCAGTGGAGGTGTGGTGACAGCAGGGATGAAAAAGGGACTGGAGGAAAATCGGTTGGAGGGTGTTAAGGTTCCATTTCAAAACCAATTAACAATGGGAGGAGTAGCCTAACAGGTATTCAAACTATGTGACATTATGAAGTAGGTGATATGGGACTTCCAACATGCCCCCTCCAACAATGCCCCCTCCAACAATGCTTGCTGGACTAGGCAAAGCGTAACTTTTGACTCATAAAAAAACTGCAATTTTTGGCCTATGACAACTGGAGAGAAGTTAGGTTTTGGCTTTGATACCATGTTAAAGTTCCATCTCAAAACCAATTGGTAATGGGAGAAGTAGTCTAATGAATATTTAAACCATGTGACATATTATGAGGTAAGCGATGTGAGACTTACAACAGAAGGTTTCAAAAAATAATTTTACTTAGTGAGTAGTGACTCATCAGGGGATCACAAAAAAAAAAAATGAAGCAACTCTTGCTATGCTCTAGATAGCATGTTGAAATAAAGAGAAACGAGAGGACATATTATAAATTATGTGTGTTGTAATCACAACGAAACTTTTGCATTTTTAATAGATTGTACATAATTACATAATATACAATTACTCTAATTAAGACTAATTACATAAATATAGAATCAATCTAATTAATTCTAATATGGACGGTTACTATATTTACGTAATTCTAACCATTGGTATCAACTTTTTCTGTGTTTGTGTAGGTATTTTCTCTAATTGCAGCATCTGAGTCCACTCATTTACAGATTGGCTTGGACTTGCTTTGGGCAATCAAGGATGAGCTTGGCCTTATGCCTTCGCGGCAATGTCTCGATTTTCTTCTAAGTGCTTGTGCCAATGCTGGAGATTTGAATAATGCTCGCTTGATTTGGAGAGAGTATGAGGTTGCCGGATTTCCTTACAATGTATTAAGTTACTTGAGGTAAGTTTCAGTTGTTAGCCACCCTTATCTTTCCGTTACCTTGCAAGTTTTTCAAATTTCAATAGTATTTATCTTTGCCTCATGGTTTTGGGCTCAAATTATTTATTTGCCTTATGTATAGGATGTATCAGGCACTTTTGGCGGCAGGTGATGAAAGATCTGCTCATTTTATGCTGAAGAAAATTTCGCGAGATGATGCTGAGGTTCGTTCGGTTATCTTAGCATGTCAAGAAACTTATAGCATTCTGCAGTTGGGAAAACAAAAAAGCCAGAAAATAGAAAGAAAAGAGAAAGACTTGAATACTAATTAATTCCATTAGAATGTAGGAGAAAAAGGGATTAGAGATTCTCACCTAATTTTTCGTTGGCTTTAGAAATGTGCTTCGTAAATGACTTATTACTTAGGTATATATCCTTTACAATGGGTTCACCTTTGTTTGCCATGAATACTTAGCTACCCTAACCACAGCATTGATTATCATTGAAAATGTTGGCTCTATTTCATATCGAGGTTGATCCTACTTGATTCATAATAGGCCCTTACCTTGGCTAAATGGTAGTTTTGGGTTCTCATGTTGACTTGTAAACCATATAACAAGCCTTTCATTAATGCATGTGAACGCTGCTATTTTCCAGAGTTGAATCTCAACACCCCTTGATAATTTAATGTTTATGCTTCTAAAATTTATCAAAAATTGCTCTATTTAAGTTCGTAAAATGAAGGTCGAAACTGCTGCTTTAGAATGCATATTTCATTCTTCAGAAATCTTTCCTGCATGAATTGACGGCAAAAATAAGTGTTCTAACAGCTCCAACAGTTGTTGCCTGATTGCTCATCGAACTTGACTATACTTCATTTTGGGGCAACAGCTTCGGTATTTAAAGAAAACTAGATATAAACCCGTGCTATGCACATGGGTAGTTTTATAATCGTTTAATTTTTATAATTAATGACTTACATTTTTATGTGGTATATTTGATATTTGATATCAAATAAATGATATATTTAGTTTTAAAATGATCTTCCCAATGATATATTTAATTTTGAAATGATATTTCCATTAGAATTGCCAAATGTATAATTATAAACAGAAGCGTAACCTTTAAGATTTCAAGACATTTTACATGAAATAATGCCATGAGGTAATCAGAGATTGATTAATCAACTAATATATACTCTTTGTTTTTATTTTTATTTATAAGACAATTTTAATAAAAACATATATTAAGAAAATATATTAATGAATTAAAATTCTATTTTATCTTTATATAAATTCAAATTTTATTTTAATGTTAATAATAGTATTTTTGAAAGTATGGGTAAATAAAAAAAATTAACCACTTTTAGATAGGTAAACTTTGACTTATAAATAGGATCATTAATAATAAAAATTGAACCAAAATAAGGATATACATTATATTATTTTTTGAATATTATATCATATCATATCAAAATATATTTTACGTTTTTCTTTTCAATTCTTTATTAGCAGTTATATATTTAGCTTGTAATAAAAATGAAGTTGTTAGGTTAAGATTTTTCTCTCTTACACATACAAACACACACACACACACATATATATATATATATATATATATATATATATATATATATATATTATAAAATGAGAATAAACAATAATAATTATTCATGACTATTAGATTAAATTAATAAACATAATTAGTTTAAATTAAAAAATAATATTATGTATTCCTCCTTTCTGCACAACTAAAGCGAAATCATATGTCGGTGCCTATTCAAAATTAATTTGGGCTATGCAAGAGTTTGTTTTACATGGGAATAATTTGTGGAAGACGAGCCACTAAAAATTACAGCGAATTTGATTGCAGAGGATCAGTATTCAGTATGAGGATTCAGACAATAATGCTACAGGGAATTGCAGCGAATTCCAGTTATCTCTGCTATAGAGTTGCGAAGGTACAAGGAAGAAGGTAGTAGAGTTTCTAGGGTTGAATTTGGGAGCGTGATTTAATTTTGTTCTCATCTATATCTATATTACAGCGTTTGGAAAACATTTTACATGCTATTCCTTCTCATGAACTCCTTTTTTTCTTATCTCTCTTTTAATATATTAATTTCAAATAAAATTATAAAAATCTTTTAATAGTATTTGAGATCTTATTAATTATATCTGGATGATTTGATTGTAACTATAATTGGTTATAAAAGGCTATACTATTTTGATGGAAAAACTTACAAATCCTAATCATATTAATTTTTTTTTTGGTTGTCTTAGTTTTTACAATTTTTTTTTACATTTTCTCTCAATTTTAATTCCACAAAACATCTTTTCCACCCTCTTTTTATTTTATCAACGTCATTTTCTTTATCTTTCTTATTTAAACATTAATTTCTTAATAGATAATCACGGAGTTTGGTGGGTATATTAAATAAAAAAAATGGAAATGCAAAACATAGCATTTGACACAGTGGGACGTTGCTACGTACTTTACCAGCACCGTCCCCAAACTTGTCATAGTTGTGGGATAGACAGGTGGAAAGACACTGGTGGCGAACCTTAATGCTAAATTTGGTAGGCCAATTAAATAAAAATATTAAATCAAAGAATACATTAGCGACGGTTGTGGCGCCTTTAATATGGTAAATGATATTAAAGATATTATTATTATTTAGATATTAAAAATAAGGGTAAACTTTTTACGTTCTGAAACAATTGTTGGGAGAAGAACACCACAAATAAAACTTTAACAATTAACCTCAGACCTTTTTAACGACCTATCTCATATATGACGATGTGAGAAGGTGAATAGTTTAGAAAAATGTTTACTTTGGGTAATCAATTTCATAATCACCCTACAAGTGTTTGCAGTAGGGGTGTTCGCGGTCCGGATCGGTTCGGTTTTATGACAAAATATCATCCGATCCGATCACTTTATTAAATTATGGTTCGGTCCGGTTCGGTTGAAATGAATGTCACCATCCGATCCGATCCGATCCGATCAAATGCGGTTCGGATTGGATCGGTTTATGCGGTTTTTTTTCTCATTTTATATTTTTTATAAAATCAAATGAATATTATAATTATAACAATGCAAAGAATGTTTTAAGTTCTCAACTATAGAAGAATTATTAATAAGTAAAATAAGACAAGTTTTCAATAATTTAAATTTAAACATAAAATAAATAAAGTACTATTTAAATAAGATTCAATGTAAAACAATTGAAATATTAAAAGTCTTGAGTCAAGTAGTCTTCTTATTCTTCCTCTAACTCGGACAAATTTTTAAAAAATAAGTGTTATCATACACTTTAAACAAAATTACAAAATAAAATATAGAGACCAAATTAAACAAATTAATAAAAAATAAGTGAAAGAGGTTATGACTAAATGAAATGAAAACATTAGAACATAAAACCTACGGATCGGTTCGGTTCGGTTCTCATAGGTGGAACCAAAAACCGATCTGAACCACATATGAAATGCGTTTTTTTTACGGTTTCGATTTTTTTGGTTTTCAGTTTAATCGGTTTCGGTTTTCTTTGGATCGGTTTAGCGGTTTTTTACGGTCCGGATCGGTTGATGAACACCCCTAGTTTGCAGAACATATAGGTTAATTTGAGAGTGAGAGTGGATATGAGAAATTATCCAAGTAAGCATAATGTGATTTCCAAGATTTCACAAAAATATGTACATTCATCTATACAAACATTCCATAATTGGAAGTATATGCATTTAATTAAGGGAACATGTCAAAGAAACTTTCAATAAGCAATCAAGGATAAAAGATTGGAGTACAAGCATAGGGACCCATGGAGTACAAGCCTATGGCAAGAAAAGTTCATTTTTAGTCTTATAAATAATGGAACATATCATAAATATCACATATTAGTCCCAAATTCAAAATCATAGAAAGTTAGGTTCAAACCCCTTTTGAATTTGAGTTTTTCACTACAGTGGGTCTGATGTTTTACGCCTAATGAGAGTTAGAAAACTCTAATTGAGGTGATTCCAATTTGTACACCTTTGCAACATAATTATCTACAATTGTTATGAAGAAGTCAAAGGCCACCCGAAGGTAACTTAAATTGTGAAAAGCTAAAACCTTTATGCATCAGAATTTCTACGTGAACACCATGGTATTTTGGGAATATATAGAGATACAAACCTCCAAATGGGGTGATTCTAATGAGACGATGTCCATAGCACAATTATCTATAACTTTTATGAAGAGCCCAAGAGTTAATTCGACCTAGAATAACCCCTAGCTCAAAAACAATTACTTAATCAATTAGTAAGAAGGCTAAATCGATTAACAACAATAACAACTCGTTGATTATGTAATGAACCAAAAGATTAACAATGATAATAACAACGGGTAGGTCATGGTGGGTCATAACAGAATCTATAGCGATGGAACACCAACGTCATTAACGCTATCTGGGACATTCACATTAGTGATGACATAAGCCACCTATAGCAAGACGACGAACAAGTTGTCGTCATTATAATTTGAAACATCTAGCGACGAGTGCTTTCTATCATTAAAAAGTAGTCATATATATTTGCCAATCGGTTTACCACCACTTATACCAAAACCATAAAGAAAAAATAGGATACGGGTAGTGCCTACGTCGCTAATAGCATTGTCTTTAGAAAACAGAGACATATGGGTGAGGATGTTGGTGATGGATTATTTTATGTCTATTACACACTTATTTCACGGCTAACGCTCACAAATTGTTTCTATGTCGCTAACCAGCGATGTAGCTACCACCATCATTGATTCCTTTAGCGATTGATTTTACAAATACATAAATGGATTTGTTTTATCACTAATGCAGATTTTTATTTGTTATGGTAGCCAACCCCACTTACTGGTACAAGGATTTTTTGTTGTTGTATTGTACACAATAATTCAAAATAAAATATGATAAAAAGACAGATTAAAAAGAGCTGGTAACATTTTTATCCCATGGAACATCAACCAAGAGTGCAAGGCTTGTGAATAGAACAAACGGTGTATCAATTATCAACAACTAGATGATTGTAATTATATATATTACAATTATGAAAGCAGGAATGCAGGTGGACTACTTAATGTTTTAGATTATAACAGATAAATTTAACTTAAAATATAAAAATAAATCGCTAGATGAGGATCAACCTTTAAAATAAATTAAACAAAACAAAAAGAATGCTTAAAGCGGCAGTAGAGCCGAACTGAACGAGGAAGAGGGAGAAGAGAAAAGGTAAAGAAAGATAGATTTTATTAAAAGAAATAAAGAAGCTTGCAAAGAATGTCTCAGAGCTTCTCTCTCTAAAATCTCTATCTCTCTCTAAAATTGGTAGCTAAAAGGGTGCCTTCTAACATAGTGGAGCACTCCTTAAATAGGCAAATAAAATACTATTTCTACATGTTTCAGTTCCATGACTTATTTTGTAACTACATTACCGATTGATTTTACAATTTTAAACAATACACTTAGTAATACAAAAATAAAGTACAATAATGTATGGTTGATTTAGATTATTAAAAATTGTATCTTCAACAATGTTTGTCCAAATTTATTCCATTACAATCATCATATTTTGGTAAAATTATCTGTGGTAGTTGATGAAGTTTTCTGTGAGGAAGGTCCAACTTCTTGTTTGAGCATCGTTAAGATATCTTGCAAATTTTTTACAAAACTTTCTTTGGATTGACAATGTACTAATGTTGTTTTAATTTTTGCTCTTTGATTGAGGAATTTGTAGTTATCAAGGTATGCTGCCTTTAGCCTTTAGGGATTGTGTTTGAACCATAGTTTAACCTTTTCGAAGCTTTCCTTAGAGACATCATACTATGACCAATAATTGACAAAAGTGTCTCTTTAGGATCTTGGTAGGGTATTTAGATTTGGTTTTTCCCTGTATTGGTATTGCCAGGAGAATACCCATCCCAATGAAAAAGGTTGAAAAAATTATAGATCAATTGGAATTTTAGAATCTTTAGTTTTTATCATTTTTGAAAAAGTTTTATATCCTTCTAACAGTTCAAGAGGAAAGATTTCTTGGATTGGTTGGAAATAACGCCACCATTGGAGGAACTAGTTTGGAAACTCATATTGAGTATTTCTTTAGAAATAAATTAATCAAGAGTGTCACTTGGACTTATTTTGAAGCAAAAAGACATTTATCCATGCGTCAAGATAGCTCAATAATTATAACCAATTAGGTCAAAAAGTTGATGGTATTTGTTCCCAGTGGTAGGACTTTCAAGACTTTGGATGGTTAAATGACTTATGTTTAATGGATATTTTGGATCCTTATAATGCTTGATTGAAGCAGAATCAGAATCCACAAGTATGAATTCATAGAATTACCTGGTTTTTGTTTAGGTTGATGGTCTAAAATAACAATTTTCAAGAAAGATTTTTTCAGGGACTTATGGGCTTTTATCCTAAAATTTAGGTTCCATTTGGATGACTGGAAAATAGTTCCTAGTTCGGACATATTGGTTTTGACTTTTTCTTGTTGGGTTGGTTATATGTGAGATAATTTATTTTTGTTTAGGATCATTAACCACCACTGGCTTTTTGGAAAGTGTTTTGATTAAAGAGGCAATAGATTGTGACTCTCCTTCGTCTTTAAAGGCGATGTCTACCCAGATGTGCTTTAGTAAATGGGTGAAGCCTTGCTTTTGTTAGGCTAGTAAGGTAGTGATAGGCAAATCATAGCCTGCTTTAGTTTGTTTTTCTATTATGGATGACCTTGGTTGGCATCTCTAGGTCGATGACCCTTCTTGGCTATTTTGGTTCTGGGTCAATGATTTTGTTAACCTAGAGAGGGCTAACCTAACTCCTTTACCTCATGATAAGGCCACACTACACGTTTTTTTAGGTATAAAATTATTTTCCATGTAAGTATTCATGAGTAAGGTAATTAGAGAGAAAATGAGAGTTTGAAACGCCCTTGAGATATTCAATTTCAAAATCAAAAACACCTCAAATTGCTTGCTAGCTAGAAAAAATTGTTTTGATGCTAAGTTTTTAACATCCTTTTGCAAGATTTCTTCTACTATTTACAATCCACTTTGATTAGAAATTTTTTATAGAGAAGATCATATTGGAATTTTGAAATGCAAAGAAAAATAGCTAAAACTTTTTTTTTGATAATGGAATAATTTCTTTATGTAGGGTTCTAATGTTTTGAAGTATATGCAATAATATGTTCTTTATTATTAGTCTTTTGCTTGAGAATGTCACCATAACCTATGTCAGAGGCATCTGTTTCAATAATTTTGAAAGTGTGGGGATTTGAAGATGAAGACATAGAAGGCGCTTTACCTGAACCTTGATTTGTTGATAACATTTGTATGAATATCAGTCCAGGGTAAAGGGTTTTTCTTAAACGGCTCATGTAAGGGCTTAATTATATTATTTAAATGACACAGGAAGTCACTTACATAGTTGAGACAACCTAAAAACCTCTGTAATTGGGTTCTGCCAATAATTTGATTTCAGAATTTATCTGTAAATTTAATTGATCTTCTGATCGGGGTAATTCCCTGGTGTATGATGTGGCCAAAAAATCTAATTTTGGTTTGGAATAACTCTAATTTTGTTTTTGAAATTGCCAATCCATTTCTTTTGACAATTCCAACAAAGATATTAATATGCTTAAAATGTTGGTCAATAGTTTGAGAAAAGACTAACATTGTCAATATACAAAATAGTGAATTTGGAATATGGGTTAACAATTTTATTCATAATTCTTTGGAATTCTAAAGAAGCGTTTTTTGACCCAAATGACATAACATTCCATTCGTATTGGCCAAAAAGGACAATGAATATTGTCTTATAGTGGTCATTATCTTTAATCTGAATTTTGCAGGATCTTGACTTCATGTTAAATTTTGAAAATATTTTGGTTGAGTGGAGGCAATTGAAAATGTCCTTTTTGTTGGGGATAGGGCAATGAATCTATTGGAGTGTTTGGATGGGAGGTTTGTAATTTATAACTAAGTGAGGAGTTCATCTTTCAAGTTTTGCTTGTTTATTAACTTAAAAAGCCGAATAAGACCATAGATTCTTACTTTTCCTAATTAATACTTTTGTCAGGAGATCATTAATCTCTTTTTGACAATATTGAAGTAATTCCTCATTCATTTGGATTGGTATAGCTTTAGTGGGTATTTTCTTTTAATCAAAATCTATTTCATAAGGAAGTTCTAAAATATGTTTCTTTCTATCATAGAAAGCCTAAGGAAGGTTTGAACATATTGTTTTTTTCACTATATTTGACTAAACAATATACTAATGTTTTTTTATTATGGGGTTGTTCTAAATGACTAAGAATGGTTTTGAAAGAGATTTCTTCTTTCAGGAAGTTAATCTAGTTTTCCTTATGGTGAAGGAAATTAGAATGTTTAACGATGAGTTTTTTTTGGTGAATTTGAAAACAATTTGTTTTCCTAGATGATTGGTTATTATTCCTTCTTCAGAAATTTCCAAAGGGAATAAGACTCTAATAAAAGGTGTTCCAAGAATCACCTCATTTTGAAGATTTTTTACAAGAAAAAATAGTGTTTCTACTTGAAAACCTTAGTCGATATAGTTTGGGATGCTATGGAGAAAGATCTTCTTGCATATCTAAAATCATTATTGATCCTATCATGGTCCGAAGGTCTCACTCTATTAGAATTTCTTGTTGCAAAAGTTATTTCTACTATTCCAAACTCATTGTTTGATTTCTTAAATCTCAATTACAGGTCTAGTTTTGGCTATAACTGCATTTTCCATAGTCAATTTTCAAGAAGTATTATTTCATGCCAATAGATTTGCTTTCTAGTTATGACTTTTGCCCTTGTCATATCAATGATAAACAAGGTGGTTTTTTCATTGGTTTTAGGAGATAGAAGTAGAATTATATTGATTTGGTTAGTTTATCTTTGTTCTTGCTAAATTTATCTATAAGATTTGATAGTTCATTATGTTATGGTCTGATAACACACATTTACTTGTATAGTGCTAACAATATTAAAACATGCATTTGAAAAAAAATTTAGACTTAATTCGAATATGTGATTGTAGTAGTAAGTCCTGGAAGACAGTAAGTCTAAGTTGTTCATGCCTTTATAAACGAGTAAAGATCTAAGGAAAAAAAGTTATGAACTTTATTGTAGCATGTTTTATGATTGATAACAAGGATTTAGGGTTAAAGCCATAGCAAGAATAGATAAAATCTTAAACATAGGTTCACTAGAAAATAAATAAACTAACCAACTGAGTATACTTCTATGAAACCAGGTGAGGGTAAAGATACTAGAGATATATCTATTAACATGTCAAGTCTTATCTGTTCTATCTCACACTGGTATTTCAAATCTTTCTATTCCATCTCTTTTTCTTTTGCACCCCTACTCCAGATATGATCACAGAGCAAGAGACTTAAAAAAAAACTCAAACTAGCATCTTTGATGAAGAACTTAACTTTGAAGATATCAACCAACAACTAGATAACTAGGAAAATTCATAGAATCCTATAAGACCAACTTTACTAAAAAGATGACAATCGTAGACATAATTCTGACTACATAATCAAACCTGTAGAAAACCAGATCCCCTTTGATCTTAGGAGTATAACTGGGTCAGGCCCCCTAATAGTTCAGAATCGCACCCGAAACCGGGCAACCTGTGGCAAACCTGGTGTACTTTAACTAAAGACGAGTGTCACTCTGATCGTGTAGGACCAAGTTCTCATTACTTTTTGAGTGTGATCACAAATCATGAATTTTTGGACTTGTAGTGTCCCTTACCATATATGTGTTTTTGGTGAACTTAGTGAGCTCCGATCGCTCTAATATAGAAGCATTGTGCCCAGTACTCGTACTCTGATGAGTAAGATGTTATAAAGGTCCTCATTCATATTCATGAAATACTTAATGAGAATATAATCATAAAACAACTGACTTATGCATAACATCTTGAATGGCTAACTGGATTATGACTATAGTTGTGGATTGCATGATGGTGTAGATGTCTGTGTTCAATTAACATGATTGTTAATATTTTGATGATGATTGACTATTATGTTATCATGATGATAATTAATCTCTCATTGATACATTGTGGTTAGTGTAACATCCCAAATTTTAGAGAAATAAATTTATATTATGATGGTAATTAATTATTTATGGTCCAATTTATGTGAGAAAATTAATTAGACGTTAATTTTGATTTATCAGTAAATTAAAATTTATTAAAACCAGATAATTTAATGGATGGTATGGGACCCACTAAGTCAAATTGAGCATTTGATGAGTCTAGAATCATGAAGAATTTATTGTGGTTATGGAGGTATGATCAAAATAATTTTTAGTGTTGAGGAGATATTTACATGGATGTGACGTATGTTAATAAACGATAAAAATACAAGTGGTGTGGAGGTACATACCTCAAATAAAATTTCTTTAGATGCCTTGAAAATTTATAATGAATTCTTTGATGTGGTGAAGGAAAGGTAATTGACAGATGAATATCTGAATAAATTGAAAGAGACTCAAGTCGGTGGAAAGAATTTAATGATATCAAAAGGTCTTGACGGAATCTGGCATGTTAAGGACCGAATTTACATTCTATCTGTGGGTGCTATGAGGAAGTCTCTTCTTGATGAAGCACACAAGAGTGTGTTAAGCATTCACCCTACAACCAAAATGTATCAGGATTTGAAAAAGAATTTTTAGTGGCCTGGTATAAAGCGCGAGGTGGCAAACTTTGAGGCATTTTGCCATATTTGTCAAAAGGCCAAGATTGAACATCAGAAATCATCTGGTTAACTGAAACCTTTGGAGATTCCAGTTTGGAAATGGATAATATTTCTATGGATTTCATTTCTGTTTTACCCAGAACCCGTACTGGAAATGATACGATTTGGGTAATTATTGATCGTTTGACGAAATATGCTCATTTCTTACCTATGAATATGAAGAGTCCATTAGAGAAATTGGCCTAATTGTGCATAAAGGAGATTTTTATATTTTATGGTGTCCCATCTAGTATTATGTCTAATCGTGATCCTCGGTTTACTTCCCAATTTTGGAAAAGCTTACATCAGGAGTTAGGCTCTAAGCTTAAGTTTAGCTCGACTTACAGTCCTCAAATCGACGGATAATCTGAAAAAACTATACAAAGCCTTGAAGATTTGTTGAGGGTTCATGTATTGGAATATAGTGATTGTTGGGAGAGATTTCTTCCATTGATTGAATTTGTGTAAAATAATAGTTACCATAACAACATCTGTATGGCTCCATGTGAGGCATTTTGTGGTAAAAAATATAGAACGCGTCTGTGTTGGTTGGAAATTGGTGAGAGTTTGGCTTTAGGACCAGAAATTAATTATTCAGGAGACTACTCAGTAGATTAAAAAGATACAAGAAAATATGAAAATTGCTCTTCCTCCGCATATTGTGAATCTACACAATGTATTTCACGTATTGCAGTTGAGGAAGTATATTCCTAATCCTACGCATGTGATTACTGACGATGATGTTGAAGTGTGGGAAGATTTGATTATCTCTCATGTTTCTATTTGTATTGTTGAATATTCCATTAAGAAGTTATGGAACAAGTTAGTACCACTGGTGAAAGTAGTGTGGAAACATGGTAATATTGAAACTCTCACGTGGGAACGTGAAGATGATATACGGAAGTGATATCTATTTCCCTTTCCCATTTTACTTCATTTTTTTTCACATTTTTCTTCTTTTCTAAGAAGCAAAACCGTCCACTCCCTTCTACACCCCATCCACCATTTGTCACTCAAAAAGCTTAGGATTCCTTGGATTGGTGAGATAAAGAAGACACTTTAGAGCAAATATTTGGTTTTCTTATCTTTCCCACTCATTTTTGTTTTATTGGAGCTTTGTTTAAGAGGTAAGAGCTCATGACATTTAATGGTATTTATTTGGTGATTTGAGGTTGTTGAAGTTTAGAAATGGTTGTTTATGTGTTGTTGTGAGGAAATATGCATATGGAACTATGAACCCTAGGTTAGATGATTTTGGAAAATTAATATTTGATGCTTGGTATGTGGTACGTGAAAATAGAAGTGTTGTTATGCTTGAATGATGCATGAAAATGATTAGAAATGTTGTTGGGTGTTTAGTAGAAAACCCTAAAATTGAAAAATTTAGGGTTCTTGACAAAACTTGAGAAAATTAAAAACTATTGCTATATAAGTGATTTTGTATGAAGAAATGAATTTTTAATGTGATTGGTATTAATTATGAGTGTTGATGAGTTGTGGAACAATGTTTAAGTGTTGGTAATTGGGATTGAGATTGAAGTTGAAGTATTGTATTACCATGAAAGAGATTGGAATGATGTATAGAATTTGAGAGGCGATGTTGTGATGGAGTGAAGTGAATGATGTTGGACTTGGTATGGTTAAGTGTTGGGTATGTTTAACCTACTTTGAAAATAGAAAATATGGATTAAAGGAAAAGAATTCTTGAAACCTAACAAAATAAAAAAATTGGTGTTTATAACATGTTTAAGGCATGTTAAGAATTTTAAATATGATGGTGTATGTTTAGAATTGAAAATTAATGCCTTGATAGGCTAATTGATTGAAATTTATATATATGTTAATGTAGGACCTATTCCGAATGACGAAACAGGACCGTCGAATCACTCAGATTACTTCTCTTGAGGTAGGAGAAGAGTTTATATTCTAAATGCATGATTTGAATAATTGATGATTAATGTATATGATGTTGCTCATGTTTACCTTGCTATAGTTATGTTGAAATAATGTGATGGTTGATATTGTGATGATGATGTGCTTGGCAAATATGTGATTGCATTTAGAATATATGTATGTGGTGTGTCCTTGGTGTTGATTGATAGTGACTTGAGATTTTGGAAAATATGTGTGTCTATGTCATATTATGAAAACCATGTATGTTTCACCATTATTGATGAGATATGATAATTGATGATGAGAATTGAATGATGTGGTTGTGTGACACACCATGAGTGACGATAAAAATATTGAGACAATGATTGAATGCCATTGTGTTTGTTTCCAATTAGTGAATTGGAAACGATATTGAAAAAAAATTAAGATGATTAAAGAGATTGTGAATGTCGCACTAAAACTTGAAACAATGACAATATAATTAAATTGAAATCCACTAAGAATTGTGTGTTGATAATGTATATGTTGGGGCATACTTATATATTTGTCTTGAATGGATGTGCTACTCCTATTGTGAAGTTGTATGAGATTGAATCTTGTTGATGGTTTAATTTTAGATTGGCAAATATATTGATGCTACACATTAAGTATACTTGTTGATATACTTTCTTGATTTCCATGGGTAGATTGATATGAATATGACTCCTTGGCTATTATATTATGAATAAGTGAATTGATGCCTTAGAGGATTTTGTGATAAATTGTATGCCTTTGAGAGTATTGTGATTTATTGCATGCCACTAACTAAAACGTTAAGTGTAAAATGTACCCCTAAGTGAGAGGGTGGGAAATTCTTATGAAGCTGAAACTAGCATGTAAAGAAATCCCCTTTACCTTGAACGAAGCTTGAGCAAGGTAGAGGAAGAGAAAAGAGGTGACCAACTTGCTCTGGTTCTGGTCTCAAAATCTTATCAACAATGAACAACACGACTTCATAGCTTAGGGAGAAAAGTGAAACTTAGCCTCAGAGGGTGATGGCTTGGCCATAATTTAGGAGAGAAATAAGAGGGAGAATAAAACTTAAAACTTTGTGAGAAATGGTTTAGAGAGAAAAGTGTTGAATGTGGTGAGATGAATGACATTTATAAAATATCTTGGGAAATGGTGTATGGAGTGATGTATGGACGTGAGGTGAGAGAGAGGGAGGATGGTGGTGTTTAAATTTTAAATGGTCCGATATGATGCGAAATTTCTTGTACTAGAAGAAAAAGTAGCATTGGCAAGTTCTTGATTAGCGATGGTGTGTATTACGTCGTTGGCCTTAATAGTGATGGAAAATCAATGATTAGCGATAGTTTTTTTTTTTGTCATTGATCTTGATTCTTTTTTTTGTAGTGTGTACAACTACTTTAAAATATGAATCATTCATTTGTTTCATTGATAAAGCTGACTTGAGAGTTAAAGAGAAGGAACTAACATTAAGAGTTTCCATTTCCACGATTAATGGAAGCCCAAGCTTGGTACTTTTCAAGGGCATAAGTGAAGTAGCGTATGTGGGTAAAGTTGGCGTATGGAGAGGAAGCGAACTTGTTCAAAACCTAATATTTCATTTTCTCAATCTTAAATTCAAGAGAAGATTGTATTTTAAAAGCCCTAAAGAAATTGGGGGGAGGGGGGAGAAAAATCGATAAAACATAACATACCACCATAAAGGATGAGAACCTTGGCAACGCATGGCGATAGAAGTTACATTGAAACAACATTAGGGGTTAGAAAGCATGAAGTTGATTGTCACAAAGTGTGGGTGTAGTTTCTCTTAAACAACTTTCTTAGTGATTCAATTAAACATCAGCTAAGATAAATTCATAATTTGAATTCACAAAAAAGTTTTCTTAGCGGCTTTATGGAGTGACCGCTAAGAAAAGGTGAGAACATCTTAGATAAGTAACTAAGTGACTGTTCTTAACAAAATTTCACTAAACCACTAAGAAATGGACTCTAAAACAAAACCCCCTTTTGTTGTATATAAAGGGGGTGTTGCCGTGACAATGTAGCCGAATTAGATTTTAGGGGTGAATGATTTTAGTTCTTTACCTCATGGTGTAGCTATAGCATTATAGGACCTTTTTTAGGTTGTTTTTGGGCTTAAAAGCCTTCTTCATTCACCAAACCAAAAAAATATATCTTAAACATAATTTTTAATATAAATGATTTTTTAATTTATTGATATATGTCTTACAGCAAGTTAAAGGACCATGGAGATAAGATGCGTATTAGATTTTTGAAATGATGAAAATAGACTCTGACAGGAATAATTGACCCACAAAACTTCATTTGCAGCATCAAATTCCCAAACCACAACATAACACCACTATGGATACTTGTTCCATTGGTATTTAGCTGCTTTCTACAACCATTAGAATTCGTAAAGTTCGTTTACTAAAATCATTTTATTCCACTTTATAAAAAGAAGTGCTCAATAATGGAGCACGTACTATGAGAAGGGGCCCAAGCATTTAACTGAGAAATGAGAATATTGTTAAACTTCTTTTCTTTGAAGGTAAATAACACAAACTACTTTTTGTAAATTTTACATTAAATATAATTTTTTTAAAAAATTACATTCCTAAAACCCTACCACTAATAGAATATGCTATCGAAGTATTCTTATAGCATCTAAGTACAAACCTATGCTTAATTTTAACTTCTAAGATTTTTATTTTCTATTTTTATTAGAAAATATAATATATATATATATATACACATACTGAAATTGATTAAAAAATATGAATATTTCACTTGTTTATTTATGTTATTTAGCCATTCATTCACTTATTTCTTCTTCCTCTTTTACGTTTTTCTAATAAATTATTTGAATATATGATCTTTAATTTATATAAAAAGTATTTCAATTATTTATTTATTTAAAGTTTTTTTTTACATTTAAATTCTAATATAATATAAATACAATTACTTAATACATTAGATTAATCAACGTATTCAGATTTATATTTATTAAATAAATAAATAATTTTTAAAATATTATTTTTAATTAACTTGAATGAAAAAAAATTAATATATCTAAAATAAATTAAAAGTAAATATTTACTTTTTCTACAAATTTTGTTGTGAATTCTTGTGAATGTTTTATGGAAAATTTCATAAGAAATAAAAAAATATAGATATTTCCTATAAATATTATTACAAATTTTATTGTAAAAAATTATCGGGGAATTCCGCAACAAAGACAAATTTTTCCTATATATTTTATTATAATATTCCCAGCTCACAACAAATGTTAAGTTTTCATGCAAATACAAAATAATCAAAAATTTTGCAGGAAACTTCGAAATTCTCTCATATTTTTACTTAGTCACATTTAGAAAATTTGAATTAATGATTGTAAGAAATCGTCACAAATAAATTATGTAGAAAAACTCCTAGGTAATTAATGAGTTTCTAATTGTAGAAACATGTTAAATAAAATTATTAACAAATAAATAATTTTTTTGACATTTTTTTGATAAAAAATAAATGAACATTAACGAGTTGAGTAACGAGAATATTCCATTCATGTATTCTAATTTTAGGATTTAAGGGTGATTTTTAATTGATTATTTTTAATTATGATTTACACAATTAAAATTAAATGTTATCATTTTAGTTAAATAAATATATTAAATATATCAAGTATTTTAATCTTTTCTGCAAGCTCCATATTAGTCTGTGTCTCTTAGAAAGTTGCTATATGGGTAGTCTTCTCTACAAGCTTCTTGTTTAGGTTCTTAATGACCTAAACATATTATGGTGAGGGAGTCGACGAGGCCTAATGCTTTACGAACGACGCGAACTCCTTGGTGTTTGTTTATGTATTATAAGCTATTAATGTATCATTTTATACTTATCAATAAAATAATTCTTTTCAGTTGTAAAATTGTTTTAAATTTGTTTATCCTTGGAATAGTAGGTCATATGAAAACTATTTCTGAAATGTCCCTAGTCAAGTATTTACATGGGGACATGTAAATACACTACGACTAATGTGTGAATGTACTAATGATTTGATCTCAGATCATGTATATAGAAGATATCAAGTGTTCATATGGGTGCACATTAAGAGTAATATTGTACTGGACAAACCTACCATGAGAATGTGGCATGGATCGTTACATAAGTGTCATAAACGGTTCTTAATGTGATAATAGTATATGTAGTCATTCGACCTAAAGTCACTATGATTCCTACATTAGGAGTTTATTGTTTTAATACAGTCAAATGTCATTTGTAACAAGATGACCATAAAAGTTATGGTTAGACAATTAACAAATTATACAAAGGGATGTAAGTGATGTAGATGAGATTTGTCTCTCCTAAAGAAATGCATGGTCATGTTAGAAAGAATAAATATTGGATATTTATTCAGATAAAGTCTACTCTGTTATCATGTAAAATGAATTGGGCCATACAAGGATGAGGAAGACTATACCTTGGGCCCAATTGGATATCGTAACAAAAAGAATGAATGTATAAAATATTTATAGGTTATTTCAATAATAAATAATATTCAGACATAATGATATTATACCTATAGGGTCACACGAATAAAGTAAGTCCACTAGAGGATAGTTTTTACTTTAGTTGGACTAAAATAAAACTATTGGGCCTAACTCATTTAGAATGATTCAGGAGCCCAATCTTTATGGAGAACTCATCAGGTCAGAGCTGAGACTATATATAGAGCATGAGATGCTTATAGGAAGCTGCTCAGAAGAAAAACATCACTCATATTCTCGTAACTTGGTGAGGTCTAAATAGTTCAAACTAGCATTCAGAGGTTTTGATCTGATGGGAGTGCTCGTGTGGACTCTTAAAGGAAGAAGCTAAGATTGCTTCGATAGAGGAACTAATCTCATGTCTATAAGAGGTAATCCTAAAATGCATTTTGTAAATTACTATAGGAATCCTATATGTTTCCACTGGCATGCCCTATGGGATTCCTTAACACTTGGTGAGTTCTACGAGGCCAAAGACGTGCCTTTTCTTGTTCATGCCTTCGATAACTCCTAAGTAAACAACGTTGTCATCAATAGAAGAAAGGTTTAGTGCCTTCTCATCCAACTCGCCCACCTTTTTGGTCCTCTTTGCGTGATAGGCATTCTATAGAAGAACTAGAAAAGTTCCCAATGCAGTTCATAATTGGATTTACATTCAGGATTTTGTTAAAATTAGAACAAATTTTCCTTAACTTCATGTTTAAATTAACAAAA
Source organism: Clitoria ternatea (assembly GCA_037962975.1). NCBI lineage: Eukaryota > Viridiplantae > Streptophyta > Magnoliopsida > Fabales > Fabaceae > Clitoria > Clitoria ternatea. Next base: position 11,291,349 of record CM075676.1, read on the forward strand.
TATTCTCAAGTTTGGGAGTCAATTATTATTTTTATTTACACATATGTCCCTAAATTATTTCCCTTATAAGTAGGAGAAACCAAAATTTTTAAAATTCCTACAATGTAATCAGAAAAGTTCCTAATATAGTTTATAATTCCACTTACATTCAGGATACTTGTCCTAAGTTACCAACCAAAGTCCTAAGCACTATTTTCAAGAGTTATTTAACTATAATAATTAACTTACTGTAATCTCTCACACTTTTTCATTCACCCATACACCGCCATTGTTTTTCTTCATCCTCTCCATCAAATCATTGGTCATTGGAGGGTAGTAGAACTCACCAGCATGCAAAAATAAAGACGTTCCTAATTAATAGTTCATGATATTAAGTAATTACTAATTATTTAAAATAATACTTACCAATCTTCTATGCTTAGCCATAGAAATAGAACCCCCTTGTAGATAGAGGCATCAACATCAAGTGCTTGGTTAGTCTTATTCTTTTGACTCACCTCATTGAATTTGTTATCATTTCACTTTTTGCATATCCCTTCCCAGAATATGTCATCTGTGACATCCCGGTCACTGTTGAGGGCGGGGAGTGATCGCCGGTGCATAGGCACGGACAAGGAGCGGCTCCTGGACGGCTTCCAGTGGGAGAGACACATGAACGAACCAAATACATACCAGAATGAGAGGAAACCAAAGACTATATAGGTATGGGACTAGACAGTCGATGATAGCTTAAAGAAATGAATTCGTACTACCTATACCAACAAATGCATTAGCCTTTTCGGTGGCCTGTCACTTAAGAACTCCAAAGTTAAGCGTGCTTAACTTGGAGTAATTCTGGGATGGGTGACCTCCTGGGAAGTTTTCAGGAAGTGTGTGATTGAGGATAGAGCACACTAGAAAGGTCTTGTGTTGGTCTGTGGGGAGAGTCGTTCATTCCTGAAAAGCGGCTGGGGCGTTACAGTGGTATCAGAGCCTAGTCTCTCCTAGTACGGTATGGTTCGGGGACGAACCAGACGGAAGCTGGTGGGCATGTGACATCCCGATCACTGTTGAGGGCGGGGAGTGATCGCCGGTGCATAGGCACGGACAAGGAGCGGCTCCTGGCTGGCTTCCAATGGGAGGGGCACATGAACGAACCAAATACATACCAAAATGAGAGGGAACCAAAGACTATATAGGTTTGGGACTATACAGTCGATGATAGCTTAAAGAAATGAATTCGTATTACCTATACCAACAAATGCATTAGCCTTTTCGGTGGCCTATCACTTAAGAACTCCAAAGTTATGCGTGCTTAACTTGGAGTAATTCTGGGATGGGTGACCTCCTAGAAAGTTTTCAGGAAGTGTGTGATTGAGGACAAAGCACACTGGAAAGGTCTTGTGTTGGTCTGTGGGGAGAGTCGTTCATTCCTGAAAAGCGATTGGGGCGTTACATCATCAATCCAGTCAGGCTTCATCATGTTAGGGAATCCTATTGGGTCAGGCAACAGAATACAAGGATTCCCACAAATCACATGTTTTAAAGTAATAGTAGATAATTAAAAGTGATTAATTAATTACCTTTTGATGTGAAGAATTAAGACTTCAAAGCAATAGTAGTTCCGCCTTTAAGGAGTCAACGTGAGCACTCCCACCAAATTTCACACTTCCGAATGCTAGTTCATTGAAATGTAACCTCTGTAACATTTATAGAATTTTTATTTGTATCACAATAGTGTAGCCGATGAGCATCTCATGCTTTATTTATAACTTAGGTCTAACCTATTGAGCACTCTTTAGTGAATGGGCTCTTTAGTCATTATAAATGAGTTAGGTCAAAAAGTTTTATTTTTAGTCAAACTAATAATAAAAACTATTGTTTGGTGGGCTTACCCTATAGGAAATTTATTTGGTTTATATTAAATATAAATAGTTTATATTTAATATAATATAATGAGTGACATCTAGCAATACATCATTATCCAACTATAAATATGAAAGTAACCCATAAGTGACAAACTTTATATGTTTGGTCCTTTTGTCATGATATCTTATTAGGCCCAAGATATGTTCGTCATCATCCTTATATGACCTAATTCATTTTAGTTGATACCAAAGTAGACTATTTTTAAATAAATATCTAATATTTATTTTCCTAGCATGACCATGTATTTTGTTAAGTCCCACCTCATCAAGTGACCTATAAATACCACTCCCGTCATATAGGAGAGACAAATCTCATCTACACCACTCATTTCCCTCTACATGATTTGTTCACTACCTAACTACAATCTTTATGGTTACCTTGTTATAGATGACGATTGATTGTATTAAAACAATAAACTCCTCATGCAGGATTTATAGTAACTTTAGGTTGAAGGATTATATATACCATTATAACATTGAGAATTGTTTACGACATTCATGTAATGATTCATGCAACATTCTCATTATGGGTCTATCCAGCACACTATTACTCATAATGTATACCCGTGTGAAGACTTAATATTGTCCATATCTATGATCTATAAGATCATATCATCAGTATACTCACACAATAATCTTAATGTATTTATGTGTCCCCATATAAATAATTGATTAAGGACAATTTAATAATAGTTCTTATATTGACTTACTATTTCAAGTACTAATAAAGATTGTTAAATTACTTAGTAGAAATGTTGTATTCAAAGTGATGTTTCTTATTTAGGATGTTAGTACATATTTCCAACACATCATGCCTTATTGATATTTATACAAAATACTCTTAATGAGTTTAGAAACCTTGGTCCCAAAAACCTTTTTCACCTCATTATTCTTGTCCAATGCCCACAAAATTTTTTTTGTAACATAAATAATATTAAGTAAATACTAAAATTAAAATAAATGACTAATTAAATGTAGAATAATAGAAGTTTCAACTAACCGAAAATGTCTCAAACCATTTGTTTTGTACATCAGGATACGCATCCATGAATAAGAAGATATAAAGACCATCTCACTGGCCACTCAAGATCTTAGTGATGACTTTAGCGACGACATCACTATCAGTGAAACTATTACAAAAAATTGTATTTAATTAACAAAGTAACAAAAGTAAAGTTAAGATAATGTAAGAGTTATAATGGTTTTAAACATACTTATTTTTGTTCTTCAATGGCGTTATGAATAGAATAGATGTAGACGTTTTCTTCGAATATAGTAGCTATGGGAGTCTGTTATAAAACAAAAGCCATCGATGTGTGTACCACATCATTACAACCATCACCTCAACCGCGAGTATGACCACCACGACCATATTTGGTACCTGACACGCTATCGTTGTTGTGTCAAATAAAAAGTTTAAATTAATATAGTATAAGGTAAGCAGCCTTAGTCATTTCTCGAGGACCTTAGTCAAATTAGTTAGACTCAATTTACTTATAACAAAAGGGGGTTTGTAGTTGAGGTTGAAAAGGAAACTAAATCATCAAATAATAATATGAAAAGTAAAATAATGAGTGGGTAATAAATCAAATTTAGAAGCAATCAACCTAAGGAATTAATAAATCTTTAGTTAACTAATCATTGATCACAAGTATGATTAAATATAATTAATTTCTTAACCTTGAATCTTTTGGAATCCCTAAATGATTATATTTTAGAAAATCTTCTAGAATTAAATTAATAAACTAATAAGAATATTCAATCGATATATTCTTACTAATTACTAAGATAACTTTAAAACCATAATTTTGGTTGAGTTAAAAAACTAAATAAAAATCTCTTATTTAGTGACTTAATCTTTGTTCTCAAATTGATTATTGATTAATCAACCAATATTATTTTAAATTATAGATTGTCCAATTATATACTAATCGGTTATACATTTAAATAATCTATTATCATAGATACTTGAGAGACAAAGAAAAGTAATTATCTTCAATCAAAATATTAAGAGCAAGAACTCAAAGTTAACATAAAGAAAAATTAAATTCCTTGAGTTAATTTTAAAAGATTAAGCTTCCATGATGATTTTTAATAATGAAGGATTTATTTAAATTAACTATAACTTTAATTATAAAAGTAAATAACAAGTAATAAAATTAACTTACTTGATATTGAGGAAGGGAAATGAAAATCATAACTTGAGGAATGAAATATAAAGAAAAGAAATAAAGCAAGAGAAAGAACTAAAACTTAAGAGACTAAAGCAAAGATATAGAAATGTAATTAAAACTCAAGCATGTAGTTATTATGTATCTCTTGTGTCTTCCTTACATCTTCAAGTATCTATTTATAGGTAAGGTATCATGAGATTATATATTCATTTTTTGATCATTAATACATATTTTAACATTAGTGGGCTTGAGATTACAATAATTTAAAAGAAGATAATGGTAGGTGGTCCAATTCATCCTCCACTTTATCTTTTCCATCTTGCAAGTGGAATATGGCTCCTTAAATTACCTAATTTCACAAAAGCTTCAACATAAAAGTTGTAGATCTCTGTGTTATTGAGAATTTGGCATAAGAATTAGGTAATTGGACATCTATAGCTTCAAATATGTATATTTTAGTGAACTATGTCAATGTCGGTCCAACACATATGGGATGATTGATTCAAACTTCATTTATTCATTATTTTCATATGTAAAATAATCAAATATGATCATCATGATGTATGTCTCTATCTTAGCTTTCCATGGACTTCAATATTAGCCCATTTGGATCACAAAAGCTCAAGTTATGGCCAAAACAAGGCAAGACACTCAAGATTAAAATAAAAAATACAAAAATTGAAATACATATACATAATACTTTAATTAAACTAAACAACATAAAACTTAATTAAAATACTATCACTAAACATAGTAACTATATAATAACCCCCAAGTGTAAAACTATAAGAAGTGTATTAAAATTGATTTATCAGTACCATGTCAAATCATCTGTTGATACGGTAAATTACAGGCAATGATATTTAACAAATAATGAAAATCATACAATGATTTTTAATAATTTAAACATACTATGCCTCGGTTTAAGTTTGAAATTTAGCCTCATTATCACTTTCACCCTCTATTTCATTTTTAGTTCGGTCTTCATTATCCCGATTGCCTCTTGACCATTGTGACTATGGTAGGAAAACTCTATCAATTTGGTCATCCCAACCATGTATAGGTGTATCATTGTATATCACCAAATTGATATGCAACCTAACATGGAAGCTATCAAGTTCAGTAAGATCAAGATGATAAGCATCCTTAACCTCACCAGTCACATTGTCAGTAATTTGACTTCATGCCTTGGTTTTGACAATTGCATACCAATCTCGGTGGCCTTTAGGGAACTTTTTGTAGTACACGTGTTCTTCTTCTTAGGCATAAATGAAAGGATTATACAATTTATATTGACCGGATTGCTTGACTTCAACTAAAACATTTTGGTTGTCTACCTTTGTTGCTTGACTAATTGAGTTATCAAACCAATCACACTTGAATAGAATAAGTTTTGAAGTGACGTCTCTAGTAAATTCAACTTCAATAATATTGGTTAATGCACTATAAAAGTCTTCCTCCAACTATCTGTTTATGCCTTTCTTACAAACTCCGTAGTAAGCTATTTGCATTCCTTGACTCCAATCAGCGATGTTAAATATATAATTACTTACAAAGTAAATTGTCCATTTTGTAATACTTTTCAATGGTCTCTAGGAAAGCCTGATGAGTAAAGGATCTTTAATTTGGTTTTTTGGGTCTTAAGTCTAATTAAATGAATTGTAATAGATAGTTAAATTAATACATTACTAATCATGAAGCAAATTACAAAGGCCAAAATGACTTACAAGTTGCGTAAACTAAGTAGTGAAATGGGATGATATCTCATGACTTATTTGGTCATCAATTATATCATCTTGCATTTCCCTTAGTAAATACACATACATGTTATCAAATTATACATGTTTAGGTAAACTAGATGAACATCGACTAAAAAGAAATTGAAACACAAACATCCACATACAAGTGAATAACTTACTCAAGATACAACTCAACTTCATTGTAATTTTGAAGAATGTATAAGTAAGCCACCTTATGGTATTTCTTATTCATGTAACCAATTGTGACGTTACTAGCAAGTCGACCTGGGTAGTTAAATATCGAGATTTGTTTGTTCAAACTAGAACTTTCATCAACCTTAAGATTGCGAGGGATTCTAGTCCTTTTTGTGTCAATCTTGGTTTGAAAGTAGAATGAAGCAAAGCTGGTCATTTCTTCCACTAAATATGCTTCAAAGATTGATGCTTCAGCAAATGCTTTATTTTTAACTTTGTCAAAACCTAAAACATAAACACAATTGGTATTACTAATTCATATTGAATACAAATTGAACCATAATTGAGTAAATTTACAAATTTAGCTTAAAATCACTCTCAAATGGATACATCCAACGATATTGCACTGGACCACCCATTATAGCCTTGCAAGCCAAATGAATCGATAAATGCTCTATCGAGTTAAAGAAACTTAGGGGGAAATATGTTCCATCTGAGAAAGCAACATATGAATACTTTCCTTCATTTGTATGAGTTTTTACTATTTTAAGGAAGTCATTGTCAAATCTCTAAAGAAGTTACTCAACTTAACAAGCAGCTTCTAAACTAGTTTTGACAACGCATCAAATACGCATGGTAATAGTCGCTGCATAAACACATGACAATCATGACTTTTCATGTCATATAATTTAGCCTTTTTCATGCCACACATCTGCTCAAGTTTGAAGCAAACCCATCAGGCATGGTCAAAGCAAACCCATTCATAAATAAAAACTTTTATGGTTTTGTCAAAGCATTTGTATGCGGTTTAAACATCTTTTCATATCTCACATCCTTCAACTTTAATTCCTTTCTAGAGCATAAGTTTGGCAAGTTTAAACTACTTTTGTTACCGTGTTTTGTCTTCTCCTATATGTCCATCATTGTGTAAAAAATATTCATGAAAATATTTTGTTTGGTGTGCATGACATCTATGTTGTGCCTTAACTGTTGGTGTATGCACTACGAGCTATTAATGTATCAATTTTAACTTATTAATAAAATTAGTATTTTCAGTTTTAGACAAATGCTATTTATCCTAGAATAATAGGTCATATGAGAATTATTCCTAAAATGTCCCTAATCAAGTATTTACATGGGGACATGTAAATACATTAAGATTAGTGTGTGAATGTACTGATGATTTGATCTCACAAATCATGGATATATGATATCAAGTCTTTACACGGGTACACATTAAGAGTAATGTTGTATTGGACAGACCCACCATGAGAACGTTGCATGGATCGTTACATAAGGAGTGATAATGGTATGTAGTCCTTCGACCTGAAGTCACTACGATTCCTACATAAGGAGTTTATTGTTTTAATACAATCAAACGTTATCTGTAATAAGATGACCATAAAGATTGTGATTAGGCAATAGATAAATTATGTAGAGGGATATGGGTGATATAGATGGAATTTGTCTCTCTTATGTGACAGAAGTGATATCTATGGGCCACTTGATGGAGTGAGACTAATGAAATGCATGGCCATGCTAGGACGAATAAATATTAGATATTTATTCTATAAAGTCTACTCTGGTATCAAGTAAAATGAATTGGGCCATACAAGGATGACGACGACCATGCCTTGGGCCCAATTAGATATCGTGACAAAAGGAATAGATATATAAAATAATTATCACTTATAGGTCATGTCAGTGATAAATAATATTCGGACATAATGATGTATTGCTAGATACCGCTCTTATTTTATATTAATAATAAAATAGTTTATTATTAATATAACCGAATATTTTACCTATAGGGTCACACACATAGAGTAAGCCCACCAGAGGATAGTTTTATTTTAGTTGGATTGAAAATAAAACTATTTGGGCCTAACTCATTTAGAATGAGTCAGGAGCCCAATGTTTAATGAGAGCTCAGGTCAAGACCTAGGCCTATATATAGAGCATGAGATGCTCATAGGCTATGCTCAGAAATTAGATTACACTAAAATTCCGTACTAGCATTCGGATCGTTAGTTTTCTGGTGGGAGTGCTCGTGTGGACTCCTAAGGGCGAAGCTATAATTGTTTCGATCGAGGATCTTGTTCTGCGTCTACAAGAGGTAAACCCTAATTAAAATTTTAATTTAGCATAATGCTTTGAGACATACGTGTTTGCAATTCTTTCTTGGGAATCCTTTGTGTTTTCCGCTGCCTGACCCTAATAGGATTCCCTAACATTAACAACTAGTCCTTCCAATAAGGTAACTCCCATAATATACTCTTTTGGATCCAGTTATGTTCTTCATAGTAACTAGCAAACCTTTTAACCTCTTTATTCAAGATGAAAACATAATTAACAACCTTGATCTTCATGAAAAAGGTTCTACTTCTTCTATTTTAATGATTTAACAATGAGAATTTTCTATGATAGTCAAAATAACTTGTCTTTCCACTTCCTTTTAACGAATTCCCCTCAATGCTTTATGGAAAGCAAGTTTCCTCAAGGTAGACCACCCAGAAAACATCTTATAGGTAGAAAAGTCATTAATAGTCATATCAAGGAAGCCTTCATCATGAAATAGTTCTTTAATGGTAGATAATAAGTTAAACCCCTAGTAATTTATAGTTCTGTTAACTCCTTTACTAACAGCTATAAGAAGACATCAACTTTTGTCTTAGGATTACTTGATCCTAGAACAAGGACCGTTAGGAACATTACCCCCTCTTTATACACATCTTAGGTGGAAGATTGTATAGAGTTACTATTACTAACCAATAGGAGTAGGTCTTTCCAAATTGGTTGAATGTGTTGAATCCATCTGTACCTAACCTACGTTCCACATTACATGGGTCTTTAAAAAAGTTAAGGTACAAGTCATCTAGATGTTTCCATGCTTTCCCATCTGATGGATGGCAATAAAGATTCTCTCCAGTTTGATTTTCAGTATGGCAATGTAAGTGTTTGGCTGTAGATAATGAGGAATACAAACATTGCAGACATGATGATATGAGAAAGTACCACATCTTTTTCTTTGTAGTTTTTGTTACTCCCCTCATCTTGTAACATTTTTGTAGCATTCTTTCTTGCAATATACACATTTGGTTACATTCTTGTCTGCATACTCATTGCAAAACAACATACAACCATCAACGCAACATTAAATTTTTATGTATCCCAACCCCAGCTATGCAATAAATTTCTTTGCATGATCTAGGTTCTTTGGCATCCAGTTATCCTTAGGCATGATCGAACTCACCAATTTGACCATTTGATTAAAACATCCATTTGGCATATTGTATTTAGACTTCAAGCTCAAAGCAACTAATGTGAGAGATAGCTCAGTGTAAGTTCAACAACATCCTATAACGGGGTCTGAGCCGTTATTAATACATCATAAAACCTTTGAAATTCTAAACTTGGATCATTGTCTATGTTTTCCTCCTTATCTACAGGTATTTCATGTTCTAAAAAGCACATAGTCAAAGGTCTAACATGATCCATCACCATTTGCAGCATGTTGTTGTAGTTCTTGCTACCCCAATACTATAGTAAGATTATTACATAGAAACTAGTAAGGGCTCAAACGAGAACTACTTACCATGGTTGTGTGTTTGAATATGATTACAAGTTCAAGGATTTTGATAATGACAAAGGACTCTTGAAGAAATTCTTGCAAAAACAAAGACTTAGAATCAGACCCAGAAAAACTATGCATATAATCGATTAGGGAGTCTAAGCTAATCGATTAGATAGCTTTTGATTTGAATTAAATGTATCAGGTACATAAGCTAATCGATTACAAGACCTCAAGCAATCGATTACAGAGCTACTAGAACAACACTAATCGATTACCCAAGTGTCATAATCGATTACCAAGTTAAGAATTGAATTAAATGCATTAGGTGCTATAGCTAATAGATTACTGGACAAGATATAATCGATTACCAGGGTTCTGACTTGAAGCTAATCGATTAGATGGAGAATGATAATCGATTACAGCATGAACTGGACTAAAAAATTTGAAATGTAATCGATTACAGCTCGAGGCATAATCGATTACGATAGTGGGAAAACATATTTTAGTGGGAAACCAGCTCATTTCTTCACCATTTTCTCAGATGCCCACTACATGCAACGGCTAGGAACTTCTGCAGCTCAACTATGGCTCTATAAATGCAAGGAAAACACAAGCACAAAAAACACAACAAGAGGCAATCAATCTTTACTTACCTTTGTGCTTAGAAATTTCATATTCCTTGTATATTCATCATTCTTTGAGCTAGAACTTGTATATCCTCTCATCTTGAGAGCTAGAATTTATGTAAGCTATCACTTGCCTATCCACTCTTTTTGGGAGAGTATTTTTTCTTGTAAACACAAACATCAAACACCAAAGTTCACTCTAGGATTGAGTGGTTATTCACTCTAGGTTGAGTGGTTACAAAGGTTGGGGTTCAACCTTTGGGATATTGTGAGATTGAGAGATTGGGTGGGTTGCCCTTGTACTTGTGAGGATTGGGTTCTTGAGTGTGGGACACTAGGAAGCCGCAATTTCTCAAAGTTGTATATCTAATCTACAATAGTGAAAATCCTCTAAATGGGTTGCTTAGAGGTGAGACGTACACCGGGTTGGTGGAACTCGTTAAATCAGTTTGCAATCTCTTCTCCCTTACTCTTTTACTTTCATATATTGCTCTTGATCGATTTGTGTTGGTTGATTATGGTTTGCATATTTTAGCTTGCTTGATTTGGTTAATATTGAACATTGCATACCAAGTGTTTGATAAATTGCCTTATCTATATTAGTCTCTTGTTTTGAATTATCTTGTGTACTTTACTTGATCTTACTTTCATAATCTCTAAACTTGTGTTAAAAGAATCAAGTTCAAAGGCATTTCAAGCAAAGTTTTAAAAACTCAATTCACCCCCCCTCTTGAGTATTGAGGCCACTTGAATAACAGGTTGTACCAGCAATAATAATCCCTCTTGAATCTTTTTTTCATTTAGGTAGACCCTAACAATATCCTAGAAGAGAAACTTCATGCATACGCATTTTGTCCAAGGATACTGAATCTTAATTTACTTCAAAATTCATACTATTACTCATCGTGAAGGGTATGAATTCACACAATCCAAGCACAAACTCCTTTGCCAGACAACGAGTTGAATCAAGTCTATTGAACATCCATTGCTGATTCACCGGAACCTTATTTGCCCACTTCCTTCTCCTTACTTTTTTATATCTTTTTTCCCTTTAGAGTCATTCTTTCCTTCCACTTGGTCCTAAAGGGCTTGTATTCCCCTTTGTAATGGGAGTTTCCCTTATTATTTTGACTCTCCACCATAGTATATTGGTGGAGGAACTTCTCAATATCCACATAAGGTAGGAGCTTAACCCTTGTTCTTATATTTTTATTTAATCCATTAAGAAACCTATACATTAAGGTCCCTTAATGTTCCTCAACATTGGCCCTTATCATGGCTATTTCTAGGGCCTTGTAATAACCTTCAACACTTTTGGGAAAGTCTATTGAGCTTGGCCAAAAGCTTTCCCCTATAATAGAAAGGAACATACCTCTTCCTAAATAAGTCCTTCAAGTCCTCCCAATCATGTATAAGAGGAAAATGATTTTTCTTCCTATTCTTGTAAAGTTGGGTCCATCAAACCAAGGGATAATTTAGAAAAGATAGGGTAATAACCCTAACTTTTTTATCTTCCTTAATTCTATAGGAGTTGAAAGGTTGCTCAACTCCCACCCCCAATCAAGGCAAACCTCAACATCACTTTTACCATGAAACATGAGGCATATCAAATTTTACTTCTCTGAGCTTATCATCCCTTTAATGATGCCTTTGGTGTCTTCTTGGCCTATGTTCATCATCATTACTTTTTTCTCTTTCCCTACCTCTATGCCTCCTACGAGGTCTTTCTCTTTCTTGCCCATGTTCAATATTATCTAGCCTTACATTCATGGCATTTAATTGTTCTAATATAGCTCTTATATGAGGAGGTGTAACATATTTCTCTCTATTACTATCTCTATTTCTACCTCTATCACTATGTGAACACATATTTCGACCGTATGCCTAGCAATATGAGTAAGTAATTGAGCAAGATAATTAGTCATAAGGAAGTAATCAAACTATACCTAAACACAATTACCCTATAACTACTTAAACCAAAGTCCAAAGTCTAAAGTTCAAAGTTCAAAGGTTAAAATCCAAGAGTCCAAATACAAGAACTAAGAAATATTATTTCAAATGAACTATTATGATAAAGCTCCCAAAATACGAGAAAGAAAATAAAAATTACACAAAAATACTATAACTATTTTATTTTTTTTATTACAAGACTTTTCTCTCCAAATTACAAGTCTTAAATCTCTATTAAGTAACACAAGTAAAGCTTTAAAAATAAGAAAATGGCTAGCACAAAAACATAAGCAATAAGAAAGGACCTATACTTAAGTGTATGCACTCCAATCCTTCTCTTTATCACTTTCAAGTGCTTAGAGGAAACTCAAGTCAAATCTTATTCACTCAATATGCTACCAAATAATGGTGAGTCACCTTTAAATAATCTCTAAAGGGAAAATAAAATGAAACACTTAAATGACACAATAAAAAATCAAGGATGACAAGCAATAAAAGCTCAATTAGAATAGAAAAACCAAAGGGAATAACAAAACAAGGAAATAAAACAAGGCAAGCAATAAATTCACTAAAATAAATGAAAGCTAAACTCATGGAAATATTATGTGACAAACCAAAAATCAATAATGACAAACAAAGAGTTAAATGCAACAACAAAGCAAGCACACAAAAGACTAACTAGAACTCTAGAATGTAAGAAAACACACCAAATCAAACAAGAAACTAAGGCCTTTTTTTATATTTAGAACTAAAAGGCAATGAAAATACACTTTAACATGTAAAATTCAGGGGGGTTACACTTAATTTTTCAAGTTTTGCCAGGAAAGGGCCTAAGAAACATCAATTGCTACTAGGTCCTTTCAAGTTTTTTCTTTTTCTTTCTTTCTCTTTTTACACTTTAATGCATCTTTTCCCCTGTTTTTTTACTACAAAAATACTACACCAAACTCTACCCAAGAAATGCCTCATAAGAAGTCATAGAAACAACACAAATCAATAAATATAGGCTAGTATTTAACTTGTATCATCTTCCACCATAAAAGAAGGATGAAAGACATGGAGATTTGACATTAAATACAATCAAAGATAAGAAAAAAAGATGATTAAGAATGTCTACAGTTTCTTGAAAATGAAAACAAACACTAGAAAAATTACTTTAAGAAAGCTAACAACCTACAAGCTATGAGGAAATTTTTTTCACCACAATATGTGTTGGATTAAATGACACTTTGGGGCTTAAATTAACACCAAATCAAGTGTGATTAAGTGCTTGAAATTATAACACACGAATAATATGATAAATCACAATAAAAGCTTAAAAAAATAAAGAATCAAGCTCTAAGATACATAAGAAAGGAACTATTACTAAGGAATTTCATTAAACACAGAGAAACATTCTAATATACGACACTAAATAAAAAGTATTCAGAATTGGAGTTTTAAATTTCCTAACACAAACACAAGTAAAATGCAAAAAACAAGAATTGAACACAAAATGCAACAAAAGAGGAAGAGCATTACACAATTCGACATGAACATCAAGAGATGAGTCAAAAAAATGTTCTCCAAATTACACCAAACTAAGACGTTATGTGGTGCACCATATAGGAAATAAATTTTCAGGGTCATTTTGTCAAATTACAGCCAAAATATGTAGATCTAACTATTTAGGTTTTGTACTTTTTGAATTTTTATCATGAAAATTCACTTATGATATGTCAACTTAAAGAGAAATTGAAGGAGATAAATGTTCTTAAATTAGAATTATAAAATCAAAATTAAACAACATAGATCTAAGGAAAAGAGACAAGATCAAGAGGCTTAAATGATACAAAATGATGTAGTCCTTTCATGAAAGTAGATCTAGATCTTGTTCCTCATTACATCTATAAGCAATCACAAGCACCATTGCATCTAAAACTTATTCTCCTTTAGAATATAAGATAGCTGAAACTATTTATGGAATGTTAGGGTTTATAAAACCTAAGATTAGATAGGAAATTAAGAAAAGATAGAAGAGTCAGAAAAGGAAAGAGGGGAATTCAATGGAAATGCCACTCTCTACAAAGCTAGAGAGAAAAGTTTAAGGACATTCATCACCATTTGAAGAGGTTCCAATTGGATCAAAACTTGTGTAAGAGACTAAGCCCTTTTAAAATTTTAGAGAAAGGATTTACACTCACTAAAAATTCATAAATGAATTCCAATTGGATAAACTTGGGTAAGAGACTAAGCTCTCTTAAAATTCTAGAGAGAGGACTCAACACTAAAACTTCATAAATGAATTTCAAAGTTTCAAATTAAAAATGAGAGGATCTATATATAGACCTCCCAAGTTGGTGCCACTATATAGGGTTTTAAGTAGAACCATGTGGCCTAAATATAATCTTACAAATGAATGGCCTAACACATGGCCCAAAGTAATAAAAATAAAGGTATAAGGCCTAAAAATGGCCCAATCAACAACTTAGCCATGTAAGAACCAAATTCTAAATCTAATGGGCTTTTCCAAACAAAAACTAGAATGCAAAAATAAGAAGTACATTGGGCTAAGCCCATGATATGTATAAGAAATATGGGAAAGTTTCCCAATTATGGGAGGGGATCCCAAAAGAAAGCCCAAATGAGGCCTAAAACTACCTATGAAGCCTTAAAAAGTCCTGATCCGGTCTGGATACTGGCCCCCAAAGTTATCCGATCTGGATACCGGTCCTTAGGATAAGAGGCCATTTTAGCCGTCTTAAAAGTCAACCGGTATCCCAGGATAATGATCTATTAGGTATGTATATTAATCCAGACTGAACATCGGCTTTAAGGTTAAGAAGTCATCTAACTAACCTAGAGGACAACCGATCTCACCAGTCAATGATCCAGTCCGTTAACATATGATCTGTTCTCCTACACCGGTTGGCTTCTGATCGACTACCCCAGTGTCGTAACGAGGAAGGTATTCAGCATAGAAGAATATGTCCCTTTCATTCACTGACAGGAGTAGGTACAATCACCAGTATAATTTACGGAAAGGGTGATTATCTTCCATCCCTGTATCAGAATCGTACACTGATAATTCACCTACCCTCCTGACAGACTCTGAATACTGGGCCACTCGGATTGTCTCTTTATACACGTTATCAGAACCTACGGGCCCACTGGCACCCAATGATTCACCTTCCACGCTCAACTATAAATACCATCTTTCAATACATAAAAGGTTACGTTGTTCTCGCTCAAAAACTCTCTATTAAACTGCTTGAGTATTAACTGAGTTCATAGACCTTTCTGACTTGACCGTCGGCGCATCTTCGCAGATGACACCACTTGTCGTCCATACCAATGCGCGAGGTCAGTGTGAAGGATCTCCTGGACGTCAAGACCGGATTCTCTCACTGGGAGGTCAGATTGCATACACCGGATACTCACAGAACCAGCCTTCAGACATACACTTCTCTCATTATTTATGACTAACCCGACATCGGATCTCTTGGACCCCGGTACAGGACAGATCATTGGCATGCCTGGTGGGACTCGGTAGAGTTATTCCCACTTTTTACAGAAGTTTGGTAGTGGACCATGGAAGGAGATGGACGTAATTTTATGAAAGGTCATGTGGAAGATGTGACCCATCAACAAGCTAACAAGAGATTCATTTTTGAATCACCAGCAACCCATTCAAGGAGAATGGTACCAGTGGTAACTCCTGACCCTCGAGACAAAGTTATTAGGCAGCTCAGGCAAGAGTTGATGGAGTTGCGAAGGGAGAAAGGAGGAACTGGGGATAGAGTGATGTCTCAGGCAGAGGATACTCGCCATGCATCTACGAAAGAGAAGTCCACAACTCACCAGTATTCTAAGATCTCTACTTACGAGAGGAGAGAACAAACTCAAGATTCTGGGGACAGAATCAGTACAAGGAGGAAGGAGCAGATAGTGATGACTTCTGGGGCATACCGACTCAAGGTCATTTTCTCAAGGAGGCTCATGAGTATACTCATCCCCAAACACCTGCAAACGACCCAACCACTTTCAATCGGAAAATACAGTGGGGAGACTGATCCCACTAAACATCTCGATGCTTACACGTATGAGGGCATGTACCTGGGAGCCGATGAAGATGTGATGTGCAGGATGTTTCCACGAACCCTGACGGAGGAGGCTCTTAGTTAGTTCAAAGGTTTACCCTCGGGATCAATAGACTCTTGGGAGGAGATGGCGACTTCATTTGAGAGCCATTTCATTATCTCTAGAGATGTTCCAAGGACTTCTCATACCTTGGCTCAGATAAGGCAGGGAGAGAGTGAAACTCTTAAAGAGTTTTTGAAAAGATTTTACAAGGAGGCGGCTTTAGTACCTAATATCACGGAGGCTATTGAACTTCATATTATTATTGAAGCCTTACAACCTGGATCCGCCTTTGCTTTGTCTTTGGCAAAGAGTCCTCCGACGACATTGGAGGAGTTTTTAAGAAAAGCTTCGAAGTACGTGGGCATTGAAATACACTTGGAAGCAACAACGGCAAGAAGGAAATCCCCAACGCCATATCAACAACAACGGAGAGATAAAGACTGGCCCAGATCGGAATGCATGGAGAGACCGTTCCGTGGCAACACCCTCGATAGTCCCAGTCCGATCATAAGTTTAGTTACTTCAAAAAAACAAAAGGGAGTTCTGGTTGGTGAGCCGGCACAACAAAATGTTACGTCCCAACAACAACATCAGGGTCATCGAGAGGTCATTGGTTAAGGATAAGGCCATCAAAGCTAACGACGCCTTCTGCTGTTATAGCTAGTTGGTAAGATGGTGTGCACTCTTTTTTCTTACTTGGGTTTTTCTGATCGGATTTTACCAAGAAGGTTTAACGAGGCATAACCCCGACTCGACTCTTTTTCTCTCTTTTGTATTGTAATTTATAATTAATGAAATATTCTATCTGTTCATCTATTGCTTTATGATTTTATTCGATGCACAACTGTGTTGTGACAAGATACTTTCAGGATGGACGATCCTAACAACATATCCGTCGTTAGTGGTGAACCTCTTCGAAGGTACAACTGGGTGAACCATAAATCGAAGGCTCGGATTGTAGGATTAAACCGAACTCCGAGTACGGTTAGTAGGATTAAACCGAACACCGGTGAAGGCCCAAATTATAGGATTAAACCGAACTTTGGGCACGGTTAATAAGTTTGGCTGAATACCATTTGAAGACCTGGATTGTAGGATTAAACCGAGCATCAGGAAATAGGTTGTAGGATTGCACTGAACCCCATTTGAAGGCCCAGATTATAGGATTAAACCGAACTCTGGGTACGGTTAGTAAGTTTGGCTGAACACCATTCGAAGGCTTGGATTGTAGGATTAAACTGAACTCCGAGTATGACTTGTAGGTTTGGTCGAATGTCAGTGAAGGCTTGGGCATAGTAAGCTGGTCCCTTTTTCAAGCCACGTTGAACCCTGAGAACGGTGAGTGGGTAAAATCCAACACCGGTTGAAGACATGGGTTGTAGGATCAAACCGAACCCTAATCGAAGGCTTGGATTGTAGGATTGAATCGAATTCCAAGTAAGACTAGTAGGTTTTGCCGAACGTTGTAGAAGAATCAATCGTCATTCTCATCGAATTTGATCGAAAATACTTTCCCTGGGAATTCTTCAGTCGAAAATATCTCACTAAAGTCCGACTTGTGAACTCTAAATCAAAAAGTATCACTCCGAAATTACAATCAGGAATTATTTACTCAGGAATGTCTCTATCCGAAATGTATTCATACGAAGTCAAAGTCTATCTGTCTAGAAGTGTTTCACCCAGAAATGCTCCACTCGGTGACATACCACACGGGAATCAGAGATATCTCACTCGGTGTTATCCCGCTCAAAAATGTTTCACTCGGAGCTATCTCACTCAGAAATGCTTCACTCAGGGATATCCTATTCGAGAAGTATCTCACTCGATCAAATCCCATTCGGAGATGTCTCACTCGGTTCCATCCCACACGGAAGTGTCACACTCAGGGACACCCACTCCGGAACGTCGCACTCATAGACTCCTTACCCGAATGAAGACTCGGATTATAGGACTAAAATCGAACTCCGAGTATGGTAAAACCGAACGCCATTGGAGGGACACCCAAAAAAGGATCACTCAAAAAATCCTCCACACAGGAAGGGTCAATATGAGAGCTTCCACCCAGAAGTATCACTCAAAATTTTTCAAAAAGAAAGCACGAGTCCTCGACATTCGGATAACACAATCATGCTTTTATCAAATAGCACGAGGAGGCTTCAGGTAATGGAACTCCCCAGGTGATAAGGCCAGAACCTATCTCACTTGGAGTCTCTCCCTTAGAGTCAGTTGCCGATTCAGAATCACTCACTCAGAACCGCTCACTCAATAACGCTCGGGGACAATACTTAACGATTAACGAGTACTACGAAGGTAAAAAACATAACATGTATTCTTGCAGGTTATGCCGGCATGCAGACCTCTCGTGAACTGCATAGCTTATATGAGCAACTTACAGTCCCTCACACAAGCTAGGGGACAAATGATTCGGTATGGATACCGGCCTCCAAAGTTGTCCGATCTGGATACTGGTCCTTAGGATAAGAGGCCATTTTAGCCATCTTAGAAGTCAACCGGTATCCCAAGATAATGATCTATTAGGTACGTATATTAATCTGGACTGAACACCGGCTTTAAGGTTTAGAAGTCATCTAACTAACCTAGAGGACAACCGATCTCACCAGTCAATGATCCAGTCTGTTAACATATGATCCATTCTCCTACACCGGTTGGCTTCTGATCGACTGCCCCAGTGTCATAACGAGGAAGGTATTCAGCATAGCGGAATATGTCCCTTTTATTCACTGATAGGAGTAGGTACAATCACCAGCGTAATTTACGGAAAGGGTGATTATCTTCCATCCCTGTATAAGAATCGTACACTGATAATTCACCTACCCTCCTGACAGACTCTTAATACTGGGCCACTCAGATTCTCTTTATACACGTTATCAGAACCTACGGGCCCACTGGCACCCAATGATTCACCTTCCACGCTCAACTATAAATACCATCTTTTAATACATAAAAGGTTACGTTGTTCTCGCTCAAAAACTCTCTATTAAACTGCTTGAGTATTAACTGAGTTCATAGACCTTTCTGACTTGAGCGTCAGAGCATCTTCGTAGGTGACACCACTTGTCACCCACACCAACGTGCGAGGTCAGTGTGAAGGATCTCCTGGACGTCAAGACCGGATTCTCTCACCGGGAGGTCGGATTGCACACACTGGATACTCACAGAACCGGCCTTCAGACATACACTTCTCTCACTATTTGTGACTGACCCGACACCGGATCTCTTGGACCCCGGTACAGGACAGATCAAGTCCTAAATCCTATAGTGGGATAGATCCTTATCATTAGTTAAACTTTTTTTTGCAAAAATAAAATTTCATATTTTCTCAAGTATTATTTTGCTGAACCCATGAAGGTAAGATTACAAGTCATATATATCCTATTCGTTCATTTAAAAGGTAATAAATTTCGACCATAATCCAACATTTATAAGGTAATACTCAAGATTAATAGTTTTTTAAGTTAAAGGAAAATAATTATCATGAACCAATTGCCTAAAAATATTAAAGTTATTAGGTGAAGACACATAAATGGTTTTTATTATCTCTAACATGCCTCATGTAGAAAATACATAAATTAATAACAACAACAAGAAGAACAACAACAACAACATAACAAAATCATCATCAACAACAACACAACAAAATCATCATCAACAACAACAACCCTAAACCTTAAACCCTAATAATGGTTTCAACGAAACTTATTTGTTTAGTTGGTTTTCTAACCAATATTCTTTTGATTTTAATCGTAAAAGTTATTATACAAAAATGGGTTCTAATCAGAAATTACAAAAAAATTATAAACATTTTACAAGAATTGCTAAATAGTTCTTATTCATGTATTTTATGGAATTCATGCTTTTGTCTCTCGATTCATGAAATTACAACTAAGGACAAGGTCATTACAATCCCGACACAAATAACCCCTAGCTGTGACCTCCACATAGCCATCCTTATACTTACAAATCAAACCTTATGTACTCAAAACAACACAAATATTAGGTGGTACAATTTCAAGTCCAAAACATGACAAACTTCTGGATAGATAATGGTTTTGTTATACATTTCTTTGTTGTTTTATGTTGAAACGTGTATCAAGCAAAGATAAAATAATTCAAACAAGTTTCCAAGTAATTAACAAAGGCTCAAACCCTTTTTCATAAAACTAGAAGTATATAGCATAGTTCCATAGGGAATTAATAACCAAATTCACAAAACTAGAAGTAGTAGAGACACATTATTCTCTACTAAATTCTAAATTAGTGTTAAGAAAAAAACACACATTACTAGAAAGGTGGTGGCAGTGGCGTCCTAGTGGTGCAACCATGGCAATGGTGGTGGTAGCCATGTCGAAGCTTTTAGCCTTGCTAGAAAACTTTCACAAGGGTCCTACAATAGTGAAACAAAAAGAAGGAAGGAGGAAAGGGAAGAGAAAAATGAGACTTACAAAGAAAGGGTGGAGTTGGCCTAGTCATGGTGGTCGCTGGAAGGGAGGAATATGAAGAAGTGAAAAATTAGGGGGGAAGAGTTGACAATGGAGGGAAATAATTAGCCGCCAAATTAAACATATGGCAAACAAGCTAACGTGTATCATTATCATATTTTGAATGAACCCTGACCCATTGTTTAGTATTTGGTGACAAATATAAAAACTTATCACTAAAGTGTATACATTAATCCTTTCAAATCTCACAGTTAGCAACAGAAACATACACCTGTAACCAAATATTAAATTCACCTTGGCACATGGTTGAGTATTTAGAGACGAGTACGCGAAGCCTTTCAAATCTCATAGTTGATGACAGAAACATAACTCTAGCTAACATCTTTTCACCTTAGCACCATTTAACTAGAAACTTGAGTGATTTTTTTATGTTGGCTATGGGTTTCTATTAGCTATCACCAAAATCTTTTTAACTTTGTGCCCTTTTACGACATAATAGAACCAATGGTTTAAGGATAGCAACAGAACCAAGAACCTATCGCCAAATTACTCATGAGAAACTTTTCATATCTCCTTTTTGGTGGTGGTATTTTATGATTCAAATGTTTATAGAGAGGCTTTTATGACATAATCAATGACACACTTACCTGTGTTAACCTCTGTTATCACTAAGTTTTATACTAAGGTCATTGCTATTTCCAACACCTGGTTTATTTTGGTCTCTACCCCATATGTCATTGCTAATTTTGTCGTAATTAATGATGGATACGAATGCAGTCACCAAAACCCTACTACCAAGAGGAGCTTTTCTAATGGTGTGCATTGGCAGTTCATTAAGGAAACCTTGAAGGACATCCATATCCTTACCTGTCTTATTGATGTAATTATTAGTTACTTATCAACTATCTCTATGTGTGTTCTATAGAATGGATAAGCTTTGGAACATTTCTCCCTTTTATAAAGGCATCAAATAGGGTGATAACCTTACCTTTTTGTGTTATTCCTAGATTATGACAGAACCAGTGATGCACTTACTTGTGTTAACCTCTATGGTCACTAAGTTTGTCACTAAGGTCATTGCTATTTCCAACACCTGGCTTATTTTGGTCTCTACCCCACATGTCATTGCTAATTTTATAGAAATTAATGATGGATACAAATGTAGTCACCAAAACCTTACTACCAAGAGGAACTTTTCTAGTAGTGTGCATTAGCAGTTCAATAAGGACACCTTAAAGGACATCCATATCCTTACCTTTTTTATTGATGTGATTATTAGTTACATATCAACTATCTCTATGTGTATTCTATAGAATAGAGAAGCTTTGGAACATTTCTCCCCTATATAGAGGCATCAAATATGGTGATATCTTTCACCTTACCTTTTTGTGTTATTCCTAGAGAGATTTTCTTAGTTGATTGAGGGTGTTTTAGAAGTCGATCATTATTTCTAGAGGCATACCCAAGCTATTCCATTTGGCTTTTGTAGATGAGTTGGTCTTTTTAGGGGAGGCATTCTTAGAGCAAGTTGATGCTATTGCTTCATGTCTTGAGGCTTTTTGCATGAGTTCTTGTCTTAGGTAAACAAAGATAAGATACATATAGTTTTATCTCTTAACACTTGCTTTCATATACAGAACCCATATTAGTGATCGGTTGTGTTTTCGAAAGGATAAGGGATTAGGGCAAGCATATAGGTTTCCTACTATTTCTTTATCGACTTTCTCATAGGAATTTTAGTGAGATGTTTGATAAATTAAGTCATAATTGTCCTCTTAAAAAGTTAATAATCTTTCACTTATAGCTCATTTGACTTTAACATTATCGATGTTGTTTGCTATGCTAGCACACCTAGTGTAACATATTCTTATCCCTAAGGGTATCTATCGTGAAATAGATATAAGGTGATGGGATTTGTTTTAATGATATTCTTCCTAACATAAAAGAATCACTGCAACATTTATTAGTTTAGGCAATGGCTAAACAACATGGCCTGAAACGAAAAAACTACGGTCTTAAGTTTAGGCCACGGTTTGGTCATACTTTTGTTGTCATGGTCTAGGTAAGCGTGGTCTTTCCTATTTGGTGACGGTTTTTTATTTTAGGCCACAATATCTGAAAAAATGTTGACTTAGTCAATAACATGGACCATAGCTTTTTCAATTTACTTGAGACCATAGTTTACCATATCAAGTTTAAGCTACGGTTTTCAAAAAGTGGGTTAACATCATTGGCAACAATTTTCTAAATTGGATATTAAGCCATAGCTTTTTGCTTGGATTTAAGCCATGGTTTTGCAAGTGTAGCTATAGGTTTAGACCAAGATTTCCTCATTGATTTTAGACCATATTTTCAATACTAACTTAGACCACAACTCTAAAGTTTGACCATAACCTTATGATCACAATTTTTCAATGTTACCTTAAGCCACACTTTTCTGTTTCAATAGAAGTCATGCTTTCGAAAAATGTGGCAATAGGCTTAGGTCAAAACCTACCCAAATTTGCTTTTACTTTTAGGCAACAATTTAGAAAATGTATCCATATATTGAACTACTATTTTTTAAAGTATGTACTCTATTTAAATCACAATTTTTAAAAGTATGGTTGTTTATATTAAGCGACCAATTCTAAATTCCTTAGTAAAAACACAATAATCTAATATAAAGGTACCACCTAATATAAAAATAGTATAAGATTAATGTAATGGTACCATAACAAAAATATGCATGCTTAAAAGAAGCACTAATATTTTGTTGTAAATCTTTGGTTAAAAAAATTTAAAAAAACATCCTTGTTTTTCATACATATGTCATGTACATTATCCTTCTTCATCGTCATCTCCATCATCAATACCTTAAGCAATATGTTTTTCCTCTTCATGCTGTAATTAGGAAAATTAAACCATTAAGTTAAAGTGAATTAATCCTAGAACTTTGGTCCCAATTTGCAAACACCATCCAATTACAACCATTGCATATGACTCACTTGAGGAGGAAGAAAAAATCAACTCGATATAAGAACCAAATCAGCGTAACTCACACAAGCATTTAACATATAAAGCTAACGTATATGAAAACATCTATTTATAAGTGTTTTTTTATAGATTTATACCAAAACTCAATTATCCAGGGGTGACGAGCTAAAGTATCTTAGTTAAGAGTTCACCCACAAGCTTCCTTAAACCAAGGTTGACAAAATCGGGATTTCACATGAAATCGTAAAGGGGTGGAAAAATCGTAAATCGTAAAATCGTAAATCGAATCGTAAGATTTTACTTACTAAGTATATACATGTTTATATGCATATATATTCATATATATGCATATAAAAGTATAATTCAAGCCATAAATCTATTGAAAGCCATACATCTCGGCCAGAACTGCCTCCATCTCGGCCAGTTAAAGCTGTTCCCGAGTTTCCTCCTGCAGAAGACATTGCAGCGAGTAGGGACGAAACAGAGACGAAGAAGACGAAGAATAGAGATGCAGAACAGAGCAAGATAAAGGAGACGGACAGACGACGGCGAGGAAGATGGTGGAGCAGAGCACGCGAGCAAGAAACAAAGAAAAGAGATGAAAGCTGTAGAAGAAATGAAGAACAGAGCAAGACGAAGAGAAGAAGCTGAGAAAGAGGCGCACGAAAGGGGAAAGAAGCTGCTGGCCCTCACTTTCAGAAACCGATTCCCTTTTCTTTTCGAGTAGCCCAACTTAAAAATGGGCTTTTCATGTTTTTTTGGCCCGCTTCAAAAAATCGAAAAAATCTAGGATTTTACTGATTTCATGATTTCACTCCCGATTCCACTCCGATTTCGCCCAGAAGCGATTTTTTATGCGATCCAGATCGGAAACCATGGAAAAAATCGTAAAATCCTATGATTTTGGGATTTCACTCCCGATTTTGTCAACCTTGCCCTAAACTACTACCCTTAATTCTTACATAATTATTTAATATTTCAAGTTCTTAAACAACAAGTTTAGATTATCCTTCTGTATTTAACTTTTTTATTTTAATAACATATCAGTCTTTAACTATCCACCTAACAAGTATTGAGCACTTTATCCCTACTTCCATGCCTCACTCTAAGATGTCTACCAGGTAGTTATATAATGGATATACTTATAGCCACACTTGAAAGCACCCATACAAAGTGTCATTATTCTCTCAACGCTCCCAAAATAAACACAGCAGGGGTCCCTTTTGCTTCTACAAGTATAGCAAGAAAGCTAAAGAATATACCATAAAATGGTTCTTGAAAGAAAATGGAATTCAGCACTGCATTTCCATGGAGGGAACTATCAAAATCTAGTTTAAAGATCCAAATAAAACATAAATTAAACAAATAAATGTTGTAGAAAATGAACAAGTAGCATAAATATTAAAGTACAAACAGAGGCAACAACACACAAACAAGCAAAGTTTTATCACAACGCAAACTCAATTCACTTCTAAGTGATGCTTCAAATTTCAATCCACAATCCCAGATTATGTACAATCACCACCATAAATCCCCATTTATCAAATCTCAAACAAAACAAAAGAAGAAACTCTGCCTATAGTGCTTGAGGAACAAGGAAAACGATTTCCTAGCGACGCCCATTCATGATGAGTATTATTATTTGCTTCATTTGTTGTTCAGGTTACACGATTAGCTGGTGCACAAATGAGCCGTTTTCTACTCACATCATGCCTCAGTCCTATAGTTTTTGACTTATTTATAAGCAGACCATTTTATGCACCAAGGGTTGATAAAGCCAAAAGAGATTTTACTAATTTCCAATCCAACGAATTGAAAGATCAATAATATATTGTTGTGAAGCACTAAATACACAGATTGTAGCATCTAAATGGATAGCATATGCATGAGATGACTATCATATGTGCAAGCTGCAAAGTGATATTGGTGGTAAAGAAATCAATAATAGGTGACCTTAATGTGTTTCACCAAGTTTTGTAAAAAATGATGCAGATAGGACGTTAATTAATGAGTTTCACTACCATTTCTCAGCGGTGTAGAACCAATGTAAACACTACCATTTTTCAGCGGTTTAAAGCTGTTAAAATTTCAAACTATTTACAAAATTGACATCGTGATATTTTTTACACCAGTTATATTACAACCGGTATAAAAAGCCCAATAAGAAAAACCTTTTTTCTATTAGTGTCTTTTCTTAGCTCGTATACTTATTTGAAGATCTAAATAATCATGTATAATTGAATTTGTATTGATAAATTATTAAAATTACTAATGGAGTTCTTATAATTTGTAATTATTTTAGACTAAACTTTAATTTTAATTTATATGACATCTTTTCATTAATAAACGGCATTTATTACTCCTTATATTTGTCATTACAAATTCTTGATTACAAGTGTGAGAATTACTTTTTTAGGAAATATGATTGTTTAAACCTTTAGATTCATTTTATTACAACTTTAAAATTAAATTATGAAAAATTAATTTTTTATATGTTAATTGTGTTTTAAAATACTATATTATATATTAAATGTAATCAACAAATGATATTTAATTATATTTTATATGATAACAACAAAATATCCATGGATGAATCTAACGGTACATATCTGTAATATTACATCTGTCTATATTCGAGATACTTTTTCAGTAACAACTAAACATATTCGAGATTTGTGTGCCCATTTTATCAAATTTTAAGATAATAAATTTGAGTTCGAGAGAATAATTTACGCGCAAACGCATTACCAAGCGAATCTTTTTACTGCCTATAAATTGCTGTAAGCAAGAAGGAACTAACGCAGAGCATAACCTTCAACGAATATCAGTTACTAGTGATGGCCTATCTTAGGCTTGCTGCTTTAGCTGTGATCTTCTTGCTTGCCACTACTGGTATGTATAGTATTCAATTATTTTCTTTGCCCCCAATGATTTTCAACTACATATACCACCTCCATTTTATAATCAAATTTTCTAATGTTTCTTGCTGGATCTATAATAAAATCTTTAGAAAATTTCATTAACCAATTTCTTACGAAATTTTTTTTCTTTTGTAATGTTTAAAATATGCTCTAAGAGACATATTAAAAAAGTCATTTTATAATATAAAGTACAAGGACCAAATCATAAAAATTGAAAAGAGACATATATGTCCTAAAAATCACATGTTTTTATTTATTTATTTGGGAACATCAATCTGCTGGAACGATTTTTGGGATCAAACAGGCCGGTGTTCTACTTTTCTGGTAGAATAGATTCTATTTTTACATTAAAAATATTATTAATATTAAATAATTGAAATATTACTTCAATAAATAAATATAAAAACAGATGTTTGTCTAGTAAATTTATAAATGAGCAGTATAAAATGAATTGTTCCTTTAATACATTAGAAAAGTGATTAGTGTTCCTTATATTTTGAACAAATAATTTAAATTTTTATACCTTATATTATAAAACAGGTGGGTTGTTTTCGAAGTATATGAGAAATTAGAATATGCGTGAGTGCATACTTTTTCTAATTAATCTTGACATAAATTATGTTTCCAGTGAAGAAAACAGGAGCTGCTCGTATTCCTTGTGGAGAATCTTGTGTATGGATTCCATGTACTATAACAGCGCTTGTTGGTTGTGCATGCCATGAGAAAGTTTGCTATAAGTCCTCTAGCATTGCATCTACTGCAAAGACAATGGATGAACATCACAACTTATGTCAATCTCATGAGGATTGCATCATAAAAGGAAGTGGAAATTTTTGCGCTTCTTTTCCTAATCGTGATATTGTTTATGGTTGGTGTTTTTATGTTCAATCTGAAGGATTTTTGTTAAAAGACTTCTTGAAAATGCCTATGGCAATCACTAATTAAAAATTGTCATGCATGAAGCATGATTACTACTATGAATAAAAACTTTTGATGTATCTACTACCTTAAATAAAGGACTAAGTGCTTCTCTAATGTCCTTTGTTTCTGATAAATCTTAAATGTGTACGACATATATGTACAAGACATGTATGCTTTTGAGCTCGTATATAAGTGAATAAAGGATAATAATTACATTTGAGTTCTTTTCCCTAATCGTGATAATGTTTATGGTTGGCATTTTATGCGTAATTAAGAGGTAAGTTAATTAAGATTTTAAAAGGGAAAGTTACTAAATTAACCTTAACCACCTAAACTAACTCTCTTCTCCTTAAAAAATAAAACAAATGAAAAATAGGAAAATACCACTCTCTTCCCTTCCTCACTTGCAACTCTCTCTTCCTATATAACCCTTCATCACCTTCTTCTTCTCCACTTCCCTTTTTCCTCTATTCCTTCCTTTCAGTTACAAGACAAAGGGAAAGCTTCTTCCTTTTTTTCCACTTGGCTGAACATCATCATCCACCATTATCTTCCACTTTTACTTCTAAGAAAAGGCATCTCTTTCTCACTTGCATGCTAGGAGTGGCACAAAAGTTTGCATCAATCTACTCATAGCTTAAGGTAACCCTAGCTTCCATGGATGTCATTTTTGGTATTTCGATTTTAATTGCTCTAAATCGGTGTTTATAGGAAGTCGGTAGAGTTTGTGAGTAGCTTCAGAATTCTTAAATCCACTTCAAAATCCTTCTTCGACTTCAATTCAGTAAGTCAAAACCCTCTGAAACTAACCTATTTTGTCAATTTAGTTTAATTTTTGGTTGAATGTACTTCGTGTAGTTTAGGTTAAGTTAAATTAGTGAATTTGAAGCCACATTATGATTGTGGTATAATTGGGTGTGTTCTGATTTATAGGTCAATTGGTGGTATTAGATGGGAACATTATCTTTGTGAGTATCGTCAGTCCAGGTACAAAATAGGGCTTGAGTACATGGTATTGAATATAGTACTTAAAAATTAACTATCATCTATTGTAACTAAGATATGATTATGTGGGTATTGAAGAGTCCACAAGTTCAGATCAAGACTCTGATGAGTCAAAAGCTGATACAGATGAAGAATTGGCTCTTGTAACTAAGATTTCATAGGCTGTTAAAGAAAAAGAAGTTCAGACCTGAGAAGTTTTAGAAGAAGGACCACAAAGGTAAAAATCAATTTAAAACTGACAAGTTTGCTTAGGAGTGTTTTAAGTACAAGAAACCAGGTTACATAAAAGTAGAATGTCTTCTCTTAAACAAAGACAAGAAGGACAAAAAAGAAAAGAGAAAATTCCCTAAGAGACAAAAAAAGGTTAATCACATGGGATGATGAAGGATCATCCAACTCTGAAGAGTCTGATGAAAAAATAGAAATTGTTCACATTTGTCTCATGACAAGTAAAGAATCAGATTCTGAAGCAGCTCAAGTGATTCAGAATCAGAGGATGTAAGCTATTCTCAATTCAAACAAAACTATGATTTATTGTTTGATGGTTTCTCAAAGCTTTTGAAAAATTGAAAGAAAAACATGTTGATATGATTACTGATTTTGAAAATCAAATTTCAAAATTGAAAGAAGAAAATTTTGATAAAAATAATCAGAAAGAAATAGAAGAAAATGGAAAAATACACCTGGCAGAGTTAAGCAAACTCAGAAAGGAAAATGTTGTTTTAAAAACAAATTTAGAAAACACCAAAGTTTGCTGCAAGCTGATGAAATCATTAAGCTACAAAATCAAGTAAAAGTTTACTTACTTCAAACTTGAGAAAGTTTGTCAATGGCACTGAAAATCTAAACAAACTACTGGGAAAATCTCATGGTGACCATAACAGACTAGGTCTCGGCTATATAGAGAAAAATGATTTCAAGCAATCTTCATCTCCTTTATTTGTTTCAAAGCAATCCAAACATGTGAAATGTAATTACTGCAAAAAAAATGGTCATATAATAAATGATCATAGAAAATGGAAAAGAAAAAAATGAAAGAATTGCTAACAATGCAGGACCATGGGTACAAAAATCATTAATTATTCCAATTACAGATGTGCCTAAGGACAAAGACAAAGCCTCTGCACTGGTATTTGGATAATGGATGCTCACATCACATGACAGGAAGAAGGTATATGTTTCTAGAGTTAAAATAGTTTAAAGGTGGAATAGTCACCTTTGGAGGAAACCAGAGGATCATAGGGTCTGATAGAGTGGGTAAAATTCCTTCATCTGTTATTAAAAATGTATTTTTAATTTTAGGTCTGAGACATAATCTAGTGAGCATTTGTCAATTTTGTGACAGTGGGTACAATGTCTCTTTTGATATAGAAAAGTGTTATATCATTAACCGTGATGGATTCATACTTTTCAATGCAAACAGACATCACAACCTGTACAAGGTTGACTTGAATGAACTGAATAATCAGAATGTAACATGTTTGTTTTCAAACTCTGAAGAGAGACGGATCTGACATAAAAAGCTTGGGCATGTAAGTTTAAAGCATATTTCAAAACTTCACAGGAAAGGCCTTATTAAAGGACTGCCAAAGATTTCTTCCAATAGTTCTCTGTGAAGCATACCAAAGAGGAAAACAACATAAAACATCTTTTGAAAATAAAAATGTTGTTTCCACTACCAGACCTTTGGAACTATTACACTTAGATTTATTTGGCCCATCTCAAGTGTATTTGTTATTGTTGATGATTACACAAGAATGACATGGATATATTTCCTAGCACACAAGGATGAGTCTATGAAAGTATTCAAGATTTTCTGTAAGAAAATCCAACAGGAGAAAGGATTTTGTATTGGTACAATAAGAAGTAATCATGACAGAAAATTTGAAAATGATGTTTTTGAAAAATTCTACAATGATTCTAGCATAACTCACATTTTTCTTCTCCAAGAACACCCCAACAGAATGGTGTTATGGAAAGGGAAAACAGGTCTCTACAGGAAATGGCTAGAACAATGCTTTGTGAAAACAATCTTATAAAATATTTTTAAATAGAGGCTGTGAACACTTCCTATTATATACATAACAGAATTCTTATCAGACCAATATTGAATAGGTTTATTGAAGAAGAAGTGTTTGTAAAATAACTCCTTGGTTTTGAATATGTATCTTTTCCAAACCATGTTTTCAAACTTAGTAGCACTATATGGTCTGAAACAAGTTCCAAGGGCTTGGTATGAAAGACTCAATACCTTTTTAATTTCAAAATGTTTTACTAAAGGAAAAGTAAATATAACTCTACTCAGAAAAAGCTCTCAAAAACTTTATAATTATGCAAATTTATATGGATGACATTGTTTTTAGTACTATTGATGTAAGTCTATCTTAAAGAATTTTCTAAAATGATGCAAGCAAAATTTGAAAAGGGTATTGATGGGAGAACTTAAATTCTTCCTAGGCTTACAGATCAAACAGACAAATGATGGCACTTTTATCCATCAGCAGAAGTATACCAATGAGTTGCTTAAAATGTTTAAAATGACTGATGTTAAGCCTATGAGCACTCTTATGCATCCTAACTACATAATTAATAAAGATGATTCTGGTAAATCAGTAGATCAGACCTTATACAGAGGGATGATAGATTCACTCTTGTATCTTACATTCAACAGATCAGATATAATGTTTAGTGTTTACATATGTGTAAGATATTAGTCAGACCCCAAGGAATCACACTTGTCTACTGTAAAGATGATTTTGAGATATCTTATCGGAACAACTAACCTTAGGTTATTCTATAAGAGAACAAACCCTTTCTCTTTATCTAGATACTGTGATGCAGATTTTGTAGATGATAGAGTGGATAGAAAAAACACAAGTGGTGGATGTCACTTCCTAGGCAAAAGTTCGATATCATAGGGAAACAAAAAGTAGAATTCAATTGAACTTTCAACAACTGAAGCTGAGTATATGTTTGCAACAAGTTGTTACTCTCAACTTCTTTAGATAAAATATCAACTTGAAGATTATTCAATTAAAGAAGAAGACATTCCTTTATTTTGTGACAACACAAGTGCAATAAATCTTCCAAAGAACCTCATTCAGGATTCCAAGGCCAAGCATATAGAAGTAAAATATCATTTCATCAGAGAGTACTATAAAAAGGAATTCTAGACATAAAGTTTGTAGACATAGATCATCAATGAACAAACATCTTCATAAAGCCTCTGACTAAGGCCAGGTTTACTTTCATTAAGCATTACTTAAATTTAAGAAATATTCTTAAAATGTCTGTTTTAAAAACTACTTGAAAAGTATAATTGCTTATATAAAAGTTCTAGGTCTGGTAATGATTAATTTATTGCTTGATATGTCTGAACCCAATAATTGTGCTTCTATTTGCTGAGAGGAAAAAGGTTAAATCTTTTAAGATTCATGTTAATTGTTAAAACATTTCACATTTTATTGTCCTTTACTTTAAAACGTACATGACAGCAGTTAATACCTTTTATGTAACTGCCACCTGAGACGTGTTTTCTCTCTCCTCACTAGTGGATAATTGCTACCTTTTTAAGTATGTTCCTTTTCATTTCATTTCATTTCCCACCCTTTGTATACACCCTTCAACTGTTTCTTGTTTGAAACGCACCCTTCTAAAACTCTTCACCTTCTAAAACCCTAAACCCTTCTTCTTCTCCTTTGAGCACTTATAATGGCATTCAAAGTTTCTGACATTGTGGAGTCCTCGTACTTCCACCCTGGGAAGCATAAGTTAGATGGCAGATACATCACTAAAGAAATTAATGGCATTGGTTGAACCAAGTTTTGCTTGGATAGGGAACCTTACTCTCCCTCTCTCGTGTTAGAATTTTGGAAGATAGTGTCTGTGGATAAATCAAAGTTCATTGTCTTGGGAAAGCTTAAAGGAAAGCTTATTGAAATCCCAGAAGATGTTTTGGCTACTGTTACTGGTTGTCCCTCTGTTAGAGAGGTTTTTACAGATGACTTTGAATATAAAGTGGTCTCTAGTCTGGATATCAACAGGATGTTTATGGTACAACCCACCTAAAAAAGTCAATCTCTAGGAGCCTCCTCCCCAAAGTGAAAATCTTGCATTTAGTAATGAAGCAAGTGTTTTGTCCCAAAAAAATTACAAAAGATACTATGACCAAGGTGGGCAGATTTTACATGTACCATATGCTGATGAAGGAGAAAGTAAGTCTACCCAACATCATCATGACCTACCTTATTTCTTCAATAGGGAAGAAGCATAATAAGATTCGTTACCCAGCAATGTTGATGAAGGTATTTACACTGGACAACGTGCAAACTCAGAATGTCAATGAATTGGTACAACCTACCTCCTTGGTGAGTAAACTTTCCATTTTTTCACCTCTACTCGATTAGACCTTGGAGAGGTTTTTCCCCTCACTTATGTAGAAGAAAAGGTCTACTCTTATAGACATGTCAAGGAAGAGAAAGGCTAAGACTGAGCCAGTAAAGCCAGCCCCCAAGAGGAGAAGTGGCAGAGTGAAGTATACTACTAAGAAAACCAAAAACATGGTTCTGGACTTGTCTGATGAATCTGATAGCTTAGATTCAGCATTGGATGTGAAGCCCTGTTCTATGATTCCTCCTCCAACCTCACCAGCTAAGGAGTCTGTTCCTACAAACATCAAGGATTCAACCAAGTCATCAGATTTTGATGATGAACTCACTCTGAGTCAGATTCAAACAAAGAAGGTGTAAGTTTCTCAAGCTCTGCCTCAACAACAGCAACCTCAGCAACGACAACCTCAGTAGCAGCCCCCAACCTTTCTTACTACAGAAGCCTGTAAGCAATTCATGAATATATTTACTGTACTTTATCCCACTATCTTTGTGCATGGTTGGACTAGTACTAGGTGGTAGGCCAAGTACAATAAGCTGAGGTCTGATTATCTGAATGTGATAAGGGTAAACAAGGATGAACTACTGAAATATAGTGGTTACCCAAATTTTGCCAAATATATCAAGTTTATATCAGAGCACTTCAAGAGTTTTCCTGATTATGATGTTTTAAAATAAAGCCACATTGACTGGATAAATCGATTCTATGAAGTGGTTGGTAGGTTTTAGAGTGATGAAACCAATTTTAGAGCCAACCTTAAAGGCAAGAGAAAGAGGACTGATTCGGAGTCTGAATCTAGTGTAAAGCCAACAAGGTCTGATTCTGTGAGTAGCCCTTCTCAACCTGACCTTACTTCTTTACCCTAACCTAACTCATCTAATTAGCCAGGCCCCCTTGCCTTGATCTCTCAGCCACAACAAGCTAACCTGACCTCACCTGACAATAGTCTTTCCCTTGTTCTTCTTCCTGAACCACCAACTGTACCTCTACCTAAATTCCTTTCTTTCTATTTTATCACCACAGGTGTCCCTTTCTTTAGACACTTTAAACCTACCCTTGATGTCAATGATGAAGGGTATCACAACCCCCATAACCTAGCCATTGTTTCTGACTCTAACTTTGATAGGAGACGAGTCTGTATCCTTCTTGATGCCCCTAAACCTGTACCCTCTATGCCTTTTGAGAAACTTGTGAACCTTCCTCACCTTCTCTCAAAATCAGATGTTACAATGTACTATACACTGAAGGCTAAAGAAACTTATGTTCTAAGGGATATAAGGCATGGATTTTAACATCATAAATTCCACGTAGTTATGAATCATGGAAAAAAGATCCTGATTGCACTAGACCGTTTACAAAATCCAACAATATGGATCAATTTAGGGCCCTTGAAGCAACCTATGCTTCCAAAGGAAAAGCCACACTACAAAGGTCCTCTCAGACCACGTCAGATACCTCCAGATTCCTTGAAGAGTATCATGTCTGCTCGTAAGCCCACAAAAGAGCATGTTGATGCTCTTTGGTGCCATTACTTGTGGACCATTCTAGAAGAAGGCTCTTGTTCTACCTCTTCATCTCCAAATTTTTTATCTTTCTTTATCGCCCCTCAGCCATTTCTTTTCCCTCATCTACCATCTTTATTTATCATACTCATTATTTCATTCTTGTTTCGACTACATCCTCCCTCCTCATTGTTTCTACCCCTGCTCGTGGAGTAATGCTTTGATTCTCTATGATGTCCTTCTTTTTATTGATATCAAAAGGGGGAGAATTTAGAAGTATTTTTAAATGTATGTTAGGAGTATGTAGTCTGTTAATCTCTGTTGGTCAATCATTTCAGTATTAGTCCGTTAATCTTTGTTGATCAATCTGTTTTAGTATCCTATGTATTGTTTTCTCATCAGTTGCTAATGAAATCTTTTGCTCTAATATATGGTATTATTAATTCTTTATAAGTTTGCTCTGATATGAAAAGACTAGTTCTTAAATTCTTTAACATTGACTAATGATCTAATAAGCAAATAAAGATCTTATATGAAAAAAGAATTACTCATTGATCATGTTCTGATCTTTTTTGAAAAACTTAAGCTTATCTAAAGCTTATATATATATATATGCTCTAATATCTTTGAATATAAATTTCTTACTTTGATATGGAATATTATACAATATTGATCTATCCTCCCTGTATCACAGACTTCAGTTGTGAAAAAGATATGATGTTTGCTATCAACAAATAAAAGAGATTGTTAAGGTCAAGTCTAGTTTAAAAAGAAGAAGTTGCTAACACTTAGACCAGACCTCAGTATATGTCATTACAACTAGACCCCAGGATTTCTTAATAACACATATTAATGTATTTTAATTAAATGAAGTCTACCTATGTGTGATCTAACTTGTCTAACTAAGTGTTTCAGGAACTATATAATCAAATACATATGTTACAAGACAAAGGGGGAGTCCATCTAATCAAAACTCTGATCCATCAAAGGTCAATATTTAGACTTTAACTAAAAAATTTGACCCAAGATTACTTAGTGTTATGTTTGAACAGAATCAAACCTCGGACTTTTGGGTATCCTGGATTAACAATAAGAACATTACTTCAGAAGTACAAAACACAACGTTCTAAAAACTAGATTGATGATGCATTGGAAGTCAAGCCTTTATCAAGAGAAATGTGTTTATCATCAAAGAGGATAAGAGACAAAAATAGAGCAGCCAATACAATTTTTTGAAGTTCTCAACATTGCAACTCTACGCATATTAGAAAAGCTGAACCAAGTCAGCATGTATGTTAGTTACAATCAGAAGGATTTCAGCATTGATCCCTATGTGATTACTAGAAGAAACAAAGCCATCAATTAGCTTTATTCTCTAAAGATATCAAGGAACTTTTTATTCATGCAAGTATGGAAGCTCCTTTTTATCAGACCATTAAACATATTTTCAGTTCATCAAAGGTCTAGTACGTTCGCTCAAAGCAAATTCCTTCAAAGGATTTCCAACGTTCATATCTCCTTCCAAGAACAACAACGGTCATCTTAAGTGACCTATATATGCATGAAGAGGTTCACATTTCAGTAAGAAAAAAGAAGCTCATCAAGAATTCATTTTCATTGTGATTGAAAATTCTCTTAATCTCTTCCTGTTTCTTAAAGACAAAGGCCTTCTTTGTTGCTCTGTTTTAACAGACCTTGGCTTTCTTGTCTTTCCTTAACTTAGTGTATATGTTCATAGTCTTGTAATCCTTATACACACTAAGTTCTGCTAAGCACTTCTGTTCTTCACTCTTACAAATTAGTTAGTGTG
Organism: Clitoria ternatea; assembly: GCA_037962975.1. Classification (NCBI taxonomy): domain Eukaryota; kingdom Viridiplantae; phylum Streptophyta; class Magnoliopsida; order Fabales; family Fabaceae; genus Clitoria; species Clitoria ternatea. The sequence goes on from CM075676.1 coordinate 11,327,620, forward strand.
AAAGTCTGGTGAATTGCCAGCCTTTTAGTTTCATTGGGAAATAGTTGTGGCCTGAATAGGCTTTCAAAAGAATACTTGTGTTGTTGAGCCAGAAGTGCCTTGTTGAAAGAATACTTAGGTTGAAGCCAGAAGTGGTTAGAGTCAAGAATACTTGTGACATTGGTCTGGTGCTATTGTTGTAAAGGAGATTTTACAATAGTGGAAATCCCTCAAGTTAGAAGGGACTAGACGTAGCTTGTGTTGTAAGTGAACTAGTATAATTTGTTGGTGTTCTTTCTTCTCCTTACCTTGCTCTATCCAAATCTATTTTATCAAGTCTGATTACCTACGTGTTAAAAGTTCATAATTTTACAAAATACTCTAAGACTTATTCAACCCTCCTTTTAAGTCTAACTCTAAACCATCAGTATTTAAACTAGAACCAAGAAATTCTGCTACACAAGCCACAACCACTAATTTCTACATAGCAAGAAAGTATACCTAGGCACATAATAATGCAACTACTACCCTGTTATGCTTGCTAAAGGTTATACAACATTAGATTAGCCAAATAAGTCATGGTCTAAAGTTTATCAAACACGACATCATACACATTAAACCTTCCTAGAGTTACATAACATTAGATTATAAAAAAAAATAGGTGTATCATATCTTCACAGCGATTAATTTTTTCAAAACAATACATCTAAAGTTAACTATAGAAATTTAGCCTACCCAAAGCTAAACAATATCACTTTATGGGTCAACCTTTGTTACTAATTTCTTCTAGCAATTAAGTACATGATCTTCCATGACTATGTTATTGCGCATGATTTGGAAACTACATAGAACATAAAAGTAAATGAAATGACTGAATCTAGAAAATCAATTGTTTCAAAAATATTAATTTGTATCCTAAACAACCAATATGAAACTACAAACCTAATTCATTTAGGAGTAAAAAACTGTTCTAGCAAAGAAGGCACCATAAGGAAAAAACATGGGTGGTTACTGATGGATTGACCCATTACTCATCGTTGAGTTTGGATGTGTAAGTAAGGGAAGTGAAGAATGGTTCGGTATATTATGCGCAACATTTGCATTTGGGAATTGAGATACATGGAATGGATGATATTGATTCATATGTGGGGTGGTATTAAAAGGAAATGGTTTACCGAATTGTTCAGTATAAACAGCACAGCATGTGTAGGATTTGATTGGGGAGGTTCAATCACATTACATATATCACTTGATGGCTTAACATTACTCACTTGGACAACTCCATTTTTGGAAATAATATTCTATAAAAAAACTCAAAGAAATAAAATAAATCATACATTAAAGTTATACAATAGCTCTTGAAAAAATAGAAATTTAAGCAATTCTAAAAGGATTAATAAAATACTAATCGTATTCTTATCATTTATTGTTGAGACTTTAGATTTCTTTTAATTTTGCTCCTTTTGAACTATGACTACATATTCCATTTGATTCCTACATAAGTAGACAACATATTGCTTTACTTTAAGGAATGACATGTAAAATCTATGCCTTTATTCAAACGTAACATTAAAAACTTGCCTTATTTTTCACTTTACTGGTTTTAACCTCCTTATTGTTGTTGTCATCACAATGAATTGGATTTCCTTTATCTCCATTTAGTAAAATCTTTCGTTTTGGTGAATTCCCACTTCCATTAGTTTCTCTAACACCTTTAATGTCATTTAAAGAAGTTGTATTATCCTTATCTTTAACCATCTTTATGTTCTACATTGATTGAGTCAAAATTTCCTATGAAAACAATATCCACATAAGATGCCCATTGTCTACTACGCTACTTTTACTAAAAAAACATAATTGAGAGATACAAATAAAAAATATAAAATTGAATAATTACCTCATCAACTTGTTTTCCATTAACACCATCATTTTCACTTGAGTCCCTGTTGACACTAGCTTGACCTTTTTTGGAAAGAAACAATGGGCACTTGCTAATGCTATGTCCTCTTTTACTGCAATTTAAACACCACCTCTCCTTGTTTTTACTCCAATATCTTTTTCTTCGTTGGAGCACCTTTAGTTTTCACAATCACTAGAACACCAACATCTTCAACATTCACAACTCCAACTCCCTTATTTTCTACCTTATTTATTAGCTTCACCAACCTATCTCTTATTTTCATAAACAAATTATTTTTTGGGTCGTACTATGGCATAATCTATCAACAAGAGTAGATAAAGAGGCAAGACAAACCATTACTATCTTTTCATAATTTAATTCACCTGTTGTGATACATGAAATAAAATTTGTCTTTGCATTTTTCATCCAACGTTTACATATTAACCTTTCGGAAATATAGTCCTTGTGCTCATACTTTATAGCACAGAAAATATGACAACATGGAAGATCGTGACTTTTAAACATCTTACAGGAACAATGAAACCTAGACATATCTTTTTCATAAACAACATGGTATTCTCAGGTACAGTTTCCAAATTTATTCATCTTCAATATGACCTCATTGCCATTTTTTCATGATTAACAACATTACATGCATCGACTTCTTCAATCTCAGACTTTACTTGTTTGAACATATCACGAGTATATATTTTGGAAGCATAAAGCTCAACTTTGTACAAGAAATTAGTCAGCACAGGTTCTGAATACATAGACTTAAAGTCAGCAATCAGCTCATTATTTCTATACTCCTTCATTGCTTGCTCAAAGTTATGAACAAACTCAATGAAGCTATTTTTTTAACATAATCCTTTATCATAGCATTGATACCTTTACACTGTGAAGTGGTTTTATACAGCCAAAGAATTTTTCACTTAAAAAAGCAGTTGCCATGTCAACTTTTTGTCATATATTTTACGTACACAAGAATTTTTAGCAAGCCCATGCTTAGCAACTATTTCTTGCCAATTGTAACAACCCAGGATTTTAGGATAGGAACCTAGACCCTCAAAAGCCCTGGGGGTGTCCTATTAAGCTTTCTGTGGAAAGCATAAGGCTTCGGCTTGTGCTTTTAGCTGTCCTTAACATTAGAAAGAGATGAGAGGTGAACCCAATTAAAGTATGAGTGTGAAGTATCAGGACTTCAAGAGAATAAGAGTAATGAGAAACCAATTTCAGGAAGTACCGAGATTGTGAGGAAAGATAAGGGTGTGTGATGATAGTAATAGTAGAGCTGAGATGAGAAAGAATGAGCATAGATGCGTACCTAGTGGTAATGAGAATAGTACAGTGCGAATAAAATCATAATATTTAATAATATTGTTTAATTGGTAGTAATACATTAGTTTAATATTAATTTATATTTAATGATAATAATCTTATTTAATTAAGTATTAATTAGGTAATAATTTTTATAATATCTCATGGTTAATAATAATTAATTATATATAATGATAATTAATAATATTTAATATGTAAGACTTAATTTTAATATTTAATATTTAATATTTAATATTTAATATTTGATCAATAATGATTTATTTAATAAATTAAATTCAAATTTATATATAATGATGATATTTTATTTAATTAATAATTATTTATTTAATTATTTGATAATTATATTTAATAATAAAATATTATTGGGTTCCCAGATTTAACTAAGAGTCCTAGTAAATGATCAGATTTCGACAATCAGGTCTGATACTAGTAATCCTCTAGGGAAACTAGTCCTGTTAGAGCAATCTTGTAGTAAATCGAGAAAAACTAGTTGTTTGTTAGGTCGACCCGTACCTCGGTACCCTCCACGTTTAACCGTGCAAGAACTTCGGGATATCTGATTTTAGCTCGTTCAGTCTTTAATGAACTGTTTTGACGATTTAAACATTTCTCCTGAAGGGACCTAATCCTAATTCATGCCTTATCGACCTCCTTTCTTAAGAAAACACTCAATCAAATCGAAACCCTTGGGTTTAGCTCGAGCACCTTTAGTGTTTCGGGCATAACTTTCTCATACGAAGTCAAAATTGAGTGATTCTTGCCTTGGTTTTTTCATTATGAAAAACTCAACAATCTCTATTTCTAGTCCTAAGAGTTAACTCGATAGTTAAATGCCCTTAATTTGAGAACCAAATATTCATACTACAAAACCTCATTAATTAATCCCTTTAATTTGCGCATGATTCATTCGAAAAAATCATATCTCTCTCATACAATGTTCAATTCACGTGATTCTAGTTTCATAATTTCCATACCAAAATTTTTTACAATCTTCATGAAGACCTCGAAGGCTGAATCCTTCCCCAAAGGTATAGTTTTGCACTTCTTTCCAAACTTGTTTTCAGTTCGCAACAACTATGCATAGTTTCACTAAAACACGCATATCTCCCTCATACGACGACGAAACCACTTTGTTCTTTTTTTATGGTTTTGTATCAAAAAACCCTACAACTTTAATGAATGGCATGAAGGCTAATTCTTAAAGATGATCCCAATAACTTAATCTTTTCAGCTCTTAGAAATTCGGGAGCATTTTTCCTTGGTTCGGGCATAACTCAAGCTATCATTACTGAAATTTTGCATGCCATATACCAAATCGAAGAAAAAATAAAGCTCCACAACTTTTGTGTTAGGCATTTTTCCTAATTCTCATCCTAGAATTAATTAGGAATTTTTCTAAAATAAGTTCTAAAAAGATAACTAATTATTCATCGAGTATCCAATTTTCAATACCCTAAATTACTTTTTTTGTCGTATTTTCTGGCACCACTTTGCCACACTTCCACCATTCGACACCTCACCCCCACCTGGTCTCACACGGCCCATCCCTTCTCGAACGAAGTTCACCGCCGCCTAATCTTCTTATTTCACAAGGAGTTGCAATGACATGATATTATGCCATCACATGGCCGTACCATTCACGCCTATATATGGATAAGCTTTGCCAATTCACTTCATTATTTCAAAAATCATTCACGCACATTCTCTACAAGCAAATGCCAAAATTCATTTCATTCTTACGCCACTTTCAATATTTAATTCATCATTCTTACCATCAGGTGCCTATTTCCACACATTAAGCACGTTGCCTTCTTCCTCTGTGTCAATCCTTAATTCCAAATTTATATATTTCTTTTCCTAAGCTCCACCGATAGCACACAGTAAGCCATCAACGACGTTTCTTCATTTTGATTTCAATTTCTTTTTCCACTTTATTTTTTCTCTTTCAATTTCCAGCACCATACATAGATGTTCCCCTTGGTTCTGCCCAAAAACCGTGACCCCCCTTCTCTCTTTGTTAATAATACACTATCCCTTTATTAATATATTGTATTAGTGTGTATAAATATTTATCAAGTATGTAATTACTAGTGTGTATAAATAAATAATAAGTTCTAAAAAGGAAAAAAGGGGTATATTTAGGGAAAGAATAAATTGGGTATAAAGGTATTATATGACAATTTTTATTTAAGTAAAGGTCTATATAAACGAAATACATTAATCTTACTAGAAATTGTACTAACTAGATCGACTAGTATTCATGATTGATTGGTGTTTAAATAAATGTATATGTTTTTTGGTTGAACTGTATGGATACATGCGCTTGTGTATGATACATTTGTGATTGATCAAAGTGATGCTTGAATAAATGTGTATGTTTTCTGGCTAAACTGTATGGATTCATGCGTTTGTGTATATGAGAACATATGCAATAAAGATATGAGAATTTCTTTGAAGTACTATGGTAAATACGATACAAAGAATAAAAGTGAGAACAAGTCTCGGTAGGGATCCTGATATGATGTAGAAACAATATGATGTGATGATAATTGATATAATGAAATGATGATCCACTAAGGTGCGAGTCAGTACCCCAAAGAATGAGATGGTTAATGATACACTATCTCTTTATTCTTAATCGCCGGTTAAAGGTTAAAATAACCTTGATAAGTATTAGAGAGGATTATTAAGAGAATGTGAGTCCAAAAGAAAGAACCAATATAATTGAATGAAAATAATTCACTATTGAATAACTAGAATTATAAATCAATAATCCAAATAATGACTAGTTAAAGATTAAGAACACTCATAAATAGACTGAGATACCTTATACCTTAATAGAATCCAAATCAGTTAGCATACTCGGTTATATTAGGAATGAAATATCATAATGAACTTAGGATTAACTTTAATAACTTAACCCTTTGGTAGGCGAGAATAAAGTAATAGAAACAAGCTGAAATAAATGAGATACTGGATAAATAACAAGAGAGGAATAAATCAAGCCCGACATTAAGAATAAAGGTGGATAGTGGGAAGGAACCTATTGACGACAAGTTTAGGAAAGAATAAAAGTTGGTATAGTAATCATGATACGGTGTGATGAAATGGATCCTTGTTGAGCAGGACTTGCGAGTCCTTTTGTACCCTATGATATGATGTGATGTAATATGGGGAACCTTGGTGAGCTTTGGCCGCTCTAGTGCAAAAATGTTGTGTCCAAGGGCAGCCTAAGCAAGACGAATTCTGGTGAATGTGATGATTGATGAGATGGTTTTGGACCCATATGCATCATAATGGCTTAAAGACAAGATGAAATATAATGGAACCGAACCTATGCACAACATTACATAATCATCCCTTGATTGACCTGCACTATGTCTATGGTTGCTTATTGCTTGTGATGACTGTTATTAAATATTTTATTATATATCTAATACTTCATAAGACTGCGAGTGAGAAGAGAAGAAAAGGAAATGATCATAGATTCATAGATAAGTGGGATAGTGAGAGGAAAAGAATTTAGTGTTACGACTATAACAAGAATAGTAATGATACATCTTATGCTATGTGAGAGGATGTCAGAGATGACATTTCTCTGATTGTTGTGGAAGATTAAACTCATCCTTATAGATTTTTCTAGACCTCATTCGGACTACGCCCATGCTACCATAAAGATCAGGAGAGACCCTGCGTAGAGGACAAGGCTTACTAGAAAGAATTGCTCACGACAGACGGAGCTGGCTATGGATCACAAGTCAGAAGAACGCAACAAAGTAAACAACAATATCAGGATCTTACGGAGCCTACGTGCCCCTGAGGTTCAAAGTATGTTCAATGTGTTGAGTATGACTGTGTACTGTTTATAATTGTGATGTATATAATGAATCTGTTCCACCAAAGTTTTATCGTACAAAAAAAACTTTCACATTTTTCTAAAACTCGTAACTTCTTAGTTAAGTAGGATAATGTAATGGAATGGATTGTCCTAGTTAATCGAGGATGTTACATCAATCATCCTTAAACCTTTCAAATGTAAAGTTTGCATACACCCCTATCTTAAAATCTTCAAGAAAACCAGCATTCTTAACATGTTCACAAGCATTTTTATGCAAGTGCCAAGAACATAGTCGGTGTGTTGCATCTGGAAAAACTTCTTTAATGGCCTCCTGCATTGATCCATTTGCATTAGTAACCACTACACTTGGGGATTTTCCATACATCAATAACAAATGTAGCCCCAAATAATATTGTTTGCCATGATGATTACAGCCAAAAAAAAATGACCAAAGGATAGTTATATTTGTTTTTCTTGTAAGTTGAAACAAATGCCAAGACATCACCAAAGCATTGAAAATCATCTCGACTGGTTCAATCAACCTACAACAAATACTTTAATTTGCCATCATCTACGGTGGTATACCTACAAAACAACATTGGGTTATGTTTTGACTTGCCCAATAAATAACTCAATGCAACACTAACATTTTCATCCTTAATCTTAATCTACTTCATTCTCTCCAAATATTTGTATAAATCCCTTTTGCAAAATCTACAAGTTAGAATATTTGCCTTTCTGGCCCAGCATGAAACCCACAATATGACAAATTTTAACACCATATGAGTGCAAACTATCTACTTGAGCTTTATCTGCATTACTCGTGCCACTATAATTACATATTAAATGGACATGAGTTTGAGGGGTTAACTCATGGTAGTGACCCTCCGCAAAAGAAGTCACTTTCCACTTTAATGTCTTCTAATCAAAGTGAACACGAAGCTTGGCTGGACATTTAATATGTGCTATCAGTCTATGTTCTCTAATCCTATCATCCCTCAAAAAATCCTTCACATCCCTTAACCCCTCTCTATTGCATACCAGTTGATGCATATTGATGTTTCCCTTCACATTTTTTCGCACATCATATTTCGCAAACCCATGCACCTTAGCATAATCATTATAGAACTTGTATACTTGTTTAAGATCAGTGAATTCTAACCCATATACATCATTAACTAACAATTCTAACCCATAGAACTTGTATACTTGTTTAAGAAAACACTACATATTGGTTTCAACAAAACTACCAATTACAAAAACCTTTTTCAAGGCCAAATATGATTTCGTGAAGAGCCAATACCAAAAACCGGTTTAGAGGGAGCTTGGAAAATCTTTTCTAGAAGAGGATGCAATAGCAATGCTGATAATGGAACCTTATGATAGAAGAATGGATGAGATTTCAAAATACACAAATTCCTGACTTAGGATCTTACCAAGGAGAGGAAGATTAGAACTACTAAGGAACAGGGAGGGCTATACTATATACAAAGCATAAGAATAAAGGAGAATGAAGGACAAATGGTGCCACAATCCTACCTTTAAACACGTTCAAATTCTACAAAATCTCAAATTTAGCTTCAACCTAAGCGTCTAGGTCATCCCTCATTTAGCATTCTTAGGTCTATGTTTCCCTCTTTTTTTTTAAAAAGTCCATTGAGTTTTTTTCATTTTGATATTTGTCAATTTATAAGGCATCGAAGCAAATTGGGATGCAAAGTTGTTGGAACTCCCAGAACCATCACATTGGAAGTGAAAAAGAGACTTCAATGATTGATAAAGCTATATATTTGTCCCATACCCGACCTGACATAGTCTATGTTGTTAACATGGTCAGTCAATTCATGCATAATCCTCAAGAGAGACACCTACAAGCCATCAATAGAATTCTTCAATATTTGAAAGGTAGCCTAAGAGGGGAATTGTTGTTTAAGAAAGGTGAGTTGTTACTTGAAGCGTGAACAGATAAAGATTATGTTGGGTCCATTGTTGATAGGAGATGCATATCAAGATATTGCATGTTCTTGGGAGGAAATCTAGAGACATGAAGAAGCAAGAAACAAAATATATCAACAAGGTCAAGTGTAGAGGTTGAATACCGATCTATGGCTTAAGGGATATGTGAGCTACTATGGATGAGGAACATACTTAAGGATCTTAAGATACAATATAGAGCTCCTATGAAATTGGTTTGTAGCAATAAATCTGCTATGAGCATTGCTCATAATCCTATTCAACATGATAGAATGAGCCACTGGTGGATCGAAACTTCATTAAGGAGAAGCTAGATAGTGGGCTTATAGAAACGCATATGTACCGTTGGGAAGTTAATTGACAGATGTTCTTACTAGAGGAGTACCCACAACAATTTCAAGATTTTACTAACAAGCTAGGAATGATAGATATGCATTTACCAGCTTGAGGGGGAGTGTTGTAAAATATTGTTCTTTATTTTTTGTAATTAGTATAATTAGGTAAGATTAACACCCCATGATTCTAGCATAGAATTAATTATCGTATTTGTATAAATAGAAACTTTTTACATTCAGAATTATCATCAACAAATATTCATTCAATTATATTATTGAGTACCCTTTTTCAAGTGAGTCTTTTCATCAAACTACATAAGATTCCTTCATTTGATCCTAAAAACATGAAAGGAGCTGTCCTTTTTCTTATCTACATCTTTCAAACATATTTAAAGTCTCTGAAGCTATCCAAAGATAGCTCTAACCAAACAGATAAAGTGGGGGAAAAGATTTGAATTCCTTAAAGAGTGATTATGTATTTGTTTTGTCCTTTCAAATTAAGCATACTTGGAATAAAATATGACAAATCGTGGTTTAAAACTTTTCAGCCGAATCATTTTATTCTTCATAAGTAGTATCTTGGTAAAATATGTCAGTGTTAAAACAATAATCAGCGGGTTTGAATAAGAAGCAATGTAAAGGATGTAACAGGAAAGGAAGGCAAACTTTAATGAGGGCAAAATTGCATTCCTTTCTCCAATTCCCCGAGCCTATAACAGTACAAATTGTTCTGATACATAAAGAATCTCAATTCGTGCCTATCCTGTACAACAATCACCTTCGGACATTTATGCTGTATAGAAAAGAATTAGAATTATAACTAAATGAAAATGCTAATTTCTAATTACATAAAAAAATATGACAAAGGACTTAAAGTTGATTCCGTAATTGAACCAATAATGCCTGCATGGACTCAATATTTTGACTAAGTTGTTTGGCGATGGTGAGCTGCTCACGGGAAGGCTCGGATGTACTAATTTTGGTGACCAAAGTATTAATCCTAGCTTGTGAATCTATAATTGCTTCCTCTAGCAAAGTTAAAGTTGGTTCCATGGTTTTGCATGGACTTCCATTTGTCAAACTTGGTAATGGAGAGTTTTCTCGGCTATGAACACTACCATCTATGCTGAGCTTCTCAGGAGAGAAAATCTTGTCAAAGCCTTCACTTCCTGCATATCATCATATCCAGTTTAACAGAAACTCCAGAAAATTATGCATGCCAAATGAAAATTAGTAGAGCTTAAAAGAATAAGAACATATTTCTAATAAAAAGCATTGTATACATGAGAAAAATTTAGCAGTATACCAAGGTTGCCAAGCTGATCCATTACAGATTGGCCAACAGAAGCTTCTAGCTTGAGCAGCCGTAAAATTCCAGCTGTTATCCGCCGCATGGAATCAATTTCAGATTTGCACAGAAAAGTCAGGTGTTGAACCTCGTCCTTCATTACAATTGTCTCAATCTGCATGGTAAATCTTTATCACACATAAACTTTAATAGAGACAGTGACCACGTACTTTAAACATGAAATTCCTGTTACCGGTTTCTCTGTAGAAAACTTTAGGTTTTCCACTTCCCAACTAGCCATTGCATCATCTTCATTATCCTCACGTAATTTCAGTCTCACTTCAAGATCAATTCCCCCAGCTTTTTCTGTGAGTTGTTTAACTCCATTTGCAGTTGAAATTGATGAAGGAATGTCCTTTTGGGTATGTGGCTTCATGATCCGCAGCCCTTTAACTCCAACCTACAAGTCCTCAATAAATAAGGAGTACAACATGACGCATCTTATTAACAGGTAAGATGCACATTGCACTCACAGGAACTCTTATAAAATCAACCATTACTACCAGAGTTACAGATAATATTTCCACTGGGCACAATTACTGCGTTTCATTCAGTACTTGATAGTTTGTACGAAAAAGTTTTGTATACAATATACCATTAACGCATATGACATCCATACATTCAGCAGAAAATGTTAACGCAAGACTATGCTAACGTATACCCAATTGAGAAATGAGATGTAAACCAATTGAACTTTGAAATTGGAATGCCAATAAGGGTGCAAGAAAAGTTGTTCCAAACCTCCTTTGGAACCTTTCCCAGACCAATTTGTTAAAGGTTTCATCTCAAAACCAATTAGCAATGGGAGGAGTAACCTAACAGGTATTTAAATCATACCACATATTATGAGACAAATGGTGTGGGACTTCCAACATGTCCCCTCCAACGAAGCCTGTCAAATCAGACAAAGGGTAACCTTTGACCCATAATAAAAGGGAAACTCTTAGCCTATAACAACCGGAAAGAAGTTAGGTTTTTGCTCTGATACACATGTTAAAGGTTCCATTTCGAAACTAATTGACAAGAAAATGAGTAGTCTAACAGGTATTTAAACTATACTACATATTATAAGGAAGATGTAGAACTTCCAACACAATTTAAAACAGGAACATTAACCAAGTTGTTTATGAATTTGAAAACAACCTATGTCAAGCAGACAGATCAGAAGTATCATGTGTAATACAAGCTTTGACCAAACAGTTCTTCATGTGGGTTAATCATAACTTGGGGTTGATGTGTAAACATTTCATTAAGGAAAAAAAATCAACTAGGCAGCTACTAAAGCTAACAAAATCATCACAATTATTGTTAAGCTAAAAACATTAAATTCAGAGTTCCAAATAAACAACAATATCATTACACAATTATTGTTTGCATAGAATAGTCATTATTTCCGTTAATTGTTATAGATTTGTTCCTCATCTCCTCATTTATTATATTTATTCATTACTTCTTTGTTTATTTTAATCAGGCTAGGTTGTTCACATAAATTAGCATATTTTTTTATTTATATATCCCCCATTTGTACATTGGAAAATCATCAATCAAGAGATGAAGCCTTTTCCTGCAAGCTCTTTTCTTTCAAGACCGACAACCTCATCCTCAAAATTGCACCACCAAGACTGGCCATACCCTGAAGTGGGATCACTGAAAACCTCCCACCACCCGCCACTATTATCAGTGTGTTTGCCAATGCACCGCCTCATTGACCTCTGTTTGCAAAGGTGCCGACACAAACAAGATCATCTGCCGTAGGCTCATTGCAACTGTTTGGTGCTGTCTCATTGTTTTCAACAATCCCTTCCGCTAACCAGCCTAACAGAGACAGGATCATTTCATTCAGAGGACTTTAAAAGGTCACACAACAGTTGAATCATATTTAAGGGGATGCTTCGAAAAAGGATGATTTATACTGTGGCATGAGATGATGAGGATTCATTAATTAAGACTTGGTTATGAGGTACCGTGGTTCTAGAACTAAGTCGAAACTATCCATGTGTTATTTTTAAATTTAGATATTCAGCCTAACTCAATCATAAAAGTTACCTCATAGAATAATAATTACCTTCACCCTATATACTATTAACTAGGTATATCCTTAATCTATGTGGAACTTTCAACCAATGTTGTAAAAATTGAGATCTTGCATGGGACAGACGAGGGGTGAAAGATCATAAATCAAAGGATGGTAAGATCCTACTAAATATATAAAATTACATTTAAACTTACACATAAGCATAGAAAATAATATTAAACAAGAAATATAGCATTATCATACAATAAAAGTTTTAGTAGTCATATATTTAAATACAATTCCAATAGGACACAAGATTGTTTGACGAAAAAGAACAGTTTGTGTCAGACTCTATATGTGCAACAAAGATTAGTGTATTAATGTTGTTCTTAGCTATACTAAACCCCCAAAAAATCTCAGCAAACCCAAAATAGCCATGTGTCCATATGCAAACCCAAAACCTATGAAATATCAGCAAACCGAATAGAGCAACTCGTAGGGTGTCTTCAAAACAAAGTAGAGCAACCTGCACCATCGTCAGGGATGGGCTCATGTTGTCAAAGTGTAACCTTACAGGGAGAACGGGTGTCATCGTCAAAGAATGGTTCAGCCACCAGTCACAACACAGAAAGCAAGGGAGTTCATCTTCAAGCTTCAGACAAAGATGAAGAACAATGATGAAACCAAAACTCAAGAAAGGAAGAAGTTTTAGGGTGCAAATATGTTAAGGAAGAGGTCGCATGAGAGTTTGAAAGGAAAAAGAGGTGAGTCGGTTACCTAATAAAGTGAACAATCATATATTTTCAACCGGGTCAAGCAACCTAACCTGCATCCGTGACGAGCAGCAAAGATCAAAATGCGCCACGATCCCACGATTTTGCCAAGAACTCAACAACCTAGGTCTGAGCTTCACCATTTGCGATTTTCAACTACTCCTCAATCGCCCAATCCCTCATAAATTGCAAGATCATATGATTACACGATCATAATTGCGATTTTAACAACATTGCTTTCAGCAGTTATGAATTGGAGACTATTTTTTCTTTAGCCAAACAAGCCACTCTTTTAATGACGGATTACTAAGAAAACCTGAATAGTTTATGAGAACTGGAGCAATAGCAGAATTTGAATCTGAAGAATAAGGCATCATTCTAGACACGATCCAGTTTGCACAAATATTACGCCAAGAGAAGCATCCCTCACTTTCTAAGGCATTTAGAGATAGAGCAAAATTTCATTTAGGAGAAATTAGATAATGCTCTTATAGAGACAGCATATATCCTCTCTGGTAGTTAGGCAGATGTTGTGACTCGTAGACCACCAATGAAGCACTTCCAAGATCTTACTAACAAGTTGGAAATGAGAAATATCCATTCAATAGCTTGAGGAAAATTATACTCACTTTCCTTTTTTGCATAGAATAGTCATTGTTTCCGTTAATTGTACAGATTTGTGCCTTGTTTTCTTATTTATTATATTTATTCATTGTTTTTCGGTATTTATTGTAATCGAGCTAGATTGTGGATACGATCAAAATATTAAGTCTTTTTCTCTAAGCTCTTTTTATTCAACTAAATTTTAATATTTTATATAACATTTCATAAAAGACAAGTATAACTTTTGTTTAACAACCAGTTGTCTACATTCCAGCAGTCACTTGATATAAAACGTGTAGTAGGTCTGATGATCCGTTTCAGTAAAACAAACAATAAAAGTAAAAGAAACAAAGGAGAGAGAATAAAAAATATCAATTACTAACTATTTTGCTAGGTTTCCCAATATACAAGGGATCACTCATATCATAGAAGGAAGATGAAAATGTATTTGGAATATGTTGCCTGATAGAATGCCAAAATAATTCTTAAATAAGAGAAAACAATGAAATTGCCCTCAAGATGAAGTGACCACAAACTAAGCCCCTCAAAGATTATAGTCATTAAATAAATCTTTTAAAAATTTATTTGGCCACCATGTTGGTCACTTCGTCTTTCTTAACAGTTAAATAATCCTTTCTTAGCAGTTTTAACTACTAGGAAAGACCTTTAGTGATTATCATGGTAATTAAATCAATCTTTAGAAGATTTATTTGATGCTACTATCTTGGAGTAACCTAGTAGGTGGTCCTCCTATTTTTGGAAGACCAATTTGATTATTTATTCTTTTAAATAATTTATGATATTATTTTTCTAGTAATTCCTAGGTTCAACAAATAAATCTAACTTCATTCTTCAAAGTTTAAATCAACAAGTGTAGCCTTATTTTTGCATTAGTGTGCTGCACAACTCAAGTACTGCATTAAATCTTGGAAGAAAAGAAAAAATATCCATCTGTTTACCGTAACCACCACGGGATATTGTCGTATTCTATGTGATTGTGCTTTTCCATCTGTAACACTCTTTAGGCTACCTTTTGCATTTACTCGTAAAGCATGGAAAGTTGTGTGCCAACACCTCCCTTCTCTATTTACATCTTCATGGCCTGAGAACCACTGTCTTTCAGCCATCTCCTGTGCACCTTCAAAAGCAAATAACGAGTCTCTCAACTCTATAGTTACATCCACATTATCTGGCTTCTTCAAGAGTGGAAAACCAGTAATCTTAACTTCTCTCGTATGTTTAACTGGAATAAAAAAAGGTTTGTAAGAAAACTATACTTCAAATTAATAAACAAAACAAAATGAAAATTAGAAATAAATTTACTATATATAAAGAAAACACACCATCCCAAAGACTGTTTCTTAATTCATACCATCTTCTGAATTATTAACAAGATGTGTTGTCTTAAAAAGTTTTGCCAGTGGTCCTATTTGTAAGTTTTCAAACCCTTTACACAAAACCTTCCCTGGACTACCATCAGGCCCAAGTATTCCAAATCGACGCAGGAGGGCTTCAGAGTAGCTCATTCCCCCACCAAGACGAACACCAGATACTGAAGCTGAGACATTCAAAGTATGTGTATCCAAGTCTACTTCACAAAATGGTATGACATGCTCCATACATATCTCCAGAAACGGCAATGAATGAGCATTTCTGTTAAATAGATCGTTCTTTCTGTTATACACCCAGAAAACAGGTCTTAATTGAGGATAACCACTATCACTTATTGAGGGAACATTTTCTCCTGTACAAAAATATGAGTCATCAGTGTCCATGCAATCTATCTCAACACTCTCCCAACTTAAAGTGGATGAAACAACAATAGCACCACCAAGGGTTCTATGAGTGGCACTAATAAACAGATCATCTCCAACAAACTGTACTAGAGGAATTCCCTCAGCATTCACAGAAGACAGCTCAAGAAATCGAAGTTGGAGGTCTTCTATAGTCAAACTTGCCGCAGTGTCACTAGGAATCTTGTCCATCAGTTTTCCACTAAAAGAGCCGTTCCTAGCATCCTTCAATTGTTTCCTTTTTCCAGCTACTCCTATTTTCTCGCTAACTCGCCCAAAATAAGCATAAAGATCCAGGACAAAAAATAACTGTTCAATCGAAGTGTTGGACAGATACTGTTCACAAGAAATACCAACTCTCACAATACCCCCTGGAGGAGGAACCTTCAACAATGGACTTCCATTAACCGTTACCATAGCTACTTCTATGCAAGCATCTTTCAGATCAACACATCTCCACAATCCAGCAGTCCATCCAAGAGAATTCTGATGCCCAAGTTTTCCCGTACTTGCTTCCAGAGATAAAGTAATCTGAGATGCTCCAGCAGTCCACTTTTTCTGACTAGCATCAATTGGTTGATCTCCCCAAAGACAGAAGCAAGCAGGATCCTTCTCCAGGTTTAGTATTCTTAGTTTCATTGAGGGTGAATCTAAAAAGAAAAGGTTATCAATATGAAGCCTTGCTCCAGCAAAGGAGGTCTTGACTGTATTGTCCATATTGGTTCCAGAAATATCCAGTTGGTTTTTATCCGAAGGAACTGTAAGATCCAATCCCTTGAGAGTGAAAGTAAAAGAGTTAACTGAGAAATCTGGTAAAATGTCACCAGGATTGACAACAATACCATCAGCTAAGAAAGATGATATCCTCAGGCAGTAATCTTCCTGGAGGTGAATCTACAAGAATAAAGAAATATTATCAAACAACACAATTGGTAACAAAATTTTAAATTGATGCACCAACAGACCATGTGTTGAAAGAACTTGCACAAAGCCACACACCATAAGAGGCTGACAGTCAATAACTGTTTGAGATGCAAAGGACGGTGGAAGTGGAGAAGGCACAATCTGAAGGGAATAGAGGCGTATTAGAGGAGTTCCTACAACTAATTGCCACTGCTGTTCTCCTAGAGGATATATTGGAGGGCAAAAGCTTCTAGCTGCCAACAAAAAAGTAAATTAAGTAAACATAGTCATTGCTAAATTGATATATTTTTCTAAGGAATAAGGTAATAACGAGTTTAACTTTCATCTAATGATCGTGTAATTGTTTCTTACTGTATTTGATCCTATATTTATCATATTGTTAAGTTAGAAAATGAGAGAGCATACATGAATTCCGTGTGTTTTGGATCACAACGGAGCTATTGTATTTATAGGAGATTGTATATGATTACAGATAAGATAATACAAATATCTAACAAGATTAAAAAACAAACTAATTTAATCTAATTAATTAGAGATAACTGTATCTACAAACTAATCTAATCTAATTAATCAGAGATAACTTCATCTTTAATTTTAACACTTCCCCTCAAGCTGAAGCATATAGATCATATGCAACAAACTTGTCACATATGTAATCAATTCGGGGACCCTTTAGAGATTTAGTGAAAATATCTGTTAACTGATCATTATAGTTTACAAAAGTAGTGGATATTTCACCAGACATTACTTTTTCTTTGATAAAGTGACAGTCAACTTCAATATGTTTCGTCCTCTCATGGAAAACTAGATTTGAGGCGATATGCATGGCAGCTTGATTATCACAGATAAGTGACATTTGTGCAACCTCTCCAAACTTAAGTTCTTGAAGTAACTGTATGAGTCATATGAGATTCTGATTAGCTATAGTCATAGCACGGTACTCTGCCTCCGCACTAGACCTGGCTATAACATTCTGCTTCTTGCTCTTCCAAGAGACAAGATTACCTCCAACAAAAATACAGTGTCTGGAAGTGGACCTTCTATCAATGGAAGAGTCTGTCCAATCAACATCAAAGTATCTCACAACTTAAGTGTGTCCTCTATCCTCATATAACAGGCCCTTTCCAAGATATTTCTTGACATATCAAACAATACAGGTCATTGCATCCCAGTGTTCCTTACAAGAAGAGTTCGGGAACTGACTTACTAACTGCAAATGAGATATCTAGGCAAGTGACCGTGAGATATTTCAATTTGTCAACTAAACATTTGTATCTTTCAAGATTCGGAAGAGGATCCCCTAATTTGGTAGGAGCTTGACATTGGGATCTATAGGAGTGTCAACTGTCTTGAATTTAACATAGTAGTTTCTTCCAGAATATCCATTGCATATTTTCTTTAGGATATGACGATTCCATTTTTGGACTGCGCTGCCTCTATCCCCAAGAAATATTTGAGTTTGCCAAGGCCCTTCATCTGAAAGTGCTCAAAGAAATGTTGCTTTACCTGTATAATGCCAAGATGATCACTGCTGGTGATAACAATACATAAACCACCAAGTAAATACAACTGACAACTAAATGACAATAAAAGACAGAGTGATTGGCCTCACTCCAAATCATGCCAAACTTCTGAATCACAGTACTAAATCTGTTAGGAGATTGCTTGAGGCCATATAGAGATTTCTGTAGTCACAAACAAGTCCAGAAGACTCCCCTAAGCAACAAAACAGGGAGGTTGTTCCATGTAAACCTCTTCAAGCAGGTCACCATGAAGGAAAGCATTTTTTATGTCCACCTGGTATAGAGGCCAGTGGCGAATGGCGGCAATGGAAAGAAAGAGGTGCACTGAGGGCATTTTGGCAACAGGGGAGAAGATGTCTCTGTAATCCAAGCCGAAGATCTAAGTACAACCTTTGACGACAAGACGGGCTTTGAGGCGGTCAACTATCTGTCCGGGCCAACCTTCACCGTGTACATCCATCGACAACCAACAACAGATTTCCCTAGTGGTAGAGGAACGAGATCCGAAGTTCCACTGCTTTGCAAAGCACGCATTTCATCCATCATAGCTTGTTTCCATCCTAGATGAGTAAAGGCATCTCCTGCATTCTTAGGAATAGAAACATAGGACAAAGAAGAAAGAAAAGAGTAATATGATGGAGATATGCAATGATAACTCAAAGCAGTATAGTGAGGAGAAGGATTACGAGTAGAGCAGATACCTTTGCGAAGTGCAATGGGAAGTTCTGACTGAGGAGGCGGGACCGAAAAGGTGGTCGAATAAGTGAGCTCGAGATGTGAGTCTACAAATGGGACGGTTGCAGGTTGAGGTAGTAAAGGACGAGGACGTCGCTGATAAACCTGTAGAGGAGAAGGAGGAGGAAGGGGGTCTGGAGAAGAAGGAGACTCCTCGGGAGGAGAAAGAAGGGTTGTAGGTGTAGTCCTAGAAAGAGAAGGTTCTGGTGGAGGTACTCCAGACTCAAAAAAAGAAACATCTTCAAAGAAGGTAACATCGGCGGAGAAAAATACCTGCAAAGAGTAGGAGAGTAGCACTTGTATCCATTTTGGGTGTGGGAAGACCTGACAAAAATATATTTATGAGATCAAGCAGATAATTTATCGATCCCAGGACCAAGGACATGAGAGAAACAAGTGGAACCAAAGACTCGATGGGGTAAAGAATGAAGTGGACGATGGGGATATAAAACTTGATAAGGAATTTTACCTTAAGAACAGAGAAAGGCACACGGTTGATGAGATAGCACGCAGTAAGAACTGCATCACCCCAAAACTGAAGAGGGACATGGGAATGGAGAAGAAGAGTCCGAGTTGTATCTAGAAGATATCTATTTTTGCGCTCAACAACCCCAATTTTGTTGGGGGTATGAGGGCAAGAAGTCTTATGTAACACACCATAAGATGCCATAAAAGTCTGAAATTGGTTAGATAGATATTCATGTGCATTATCGCTTTGTAAAGTACGAATGGAAATCCCAAATTGAGTTTTTATTTCATGAAAAAAGACTAAAATAGAAAATAACTCAGAACAATCTTTCATCAAATATATCCAAGTACACCGGGAAAAATCATCTATAAAGGTAACAAAATACCTAGAACCTAAGAAAGACGAAATACGACTAAGACCCCAAACATCCGAATGAACCAAAGCAAAAGGGGACGAGGCCCGACTACTAATGCGATTAGGAAAAGGGGTACGAGTATGCTTACCTAACTGACATGACTCACATGACAAAGACTCTAGTTTAGAAAAATTAGGAACTAATTTCCTTAATGCATCCAGACTTGGATGTCCTTAATGAGCATGGATGAGAAGAGGGGATGCTGATGCCGAACCAGCAAGAGATGGCCTTTGAAGTTGATAGAGACTGTGAGACTCACATCCAAAGCTAATCATCTTCCCCGTTTTCCGATCCTGCAGAAAAACAAAATCTTTAGTAAAAGAGATAACACAATCAATAGTACGAGTAAGTTGACTAATAGATAACAAATTAACGGGGCACTGAGAACAAATAAAACATTATCAACCGAAAGAGAAGGAAGAGGATAGACAATACCAATACCTCAGGACTGTGTTTAGGAACTATTGGCCATGGTAACAGAAGGTAAGTAACCAGTGGTAGAGATAGAAGAAAAAAGAGATTTATTACCAATAATATGGTGTGGCCCTTGAATCAAGGACCCTAGGACCCAAAGAATGGGAAATGCCAACGAAGGAATTACCAATGTCTGCAACAGCAGCAATGAACCGGAGGCCTAACGTTCTTTACACCACTTCAGGAAGTCATGGTAGGAGGGCGATGGAGACAGATCTGGCAGCAACGGCGGAGCGGAAGACAATGCAAGAGGTACAGATGCGTGAGCAACCTGAGCAGTGTGAGGAGGGCGACCATGAAGTTTCCAGCACTTATCGATGGTGTGGCCTAGTTTGTGACAGTGATCGCATTGAGGATGTGGCCTGCCCCCCTTTTGAGGTGTACTGTCGCTGTTGCGTGAAAGCAAAGCGGAAGAATCAAGTGGAGGAACAAAACGAAGCAGCTGAAGGAAGCGTGGAGGAAGAAGGCAGGACCATGAATGTTAACTCGAAAAATAGTGGCTAAGGAACTATCTAGAATAACTTCCGTGGGACAACCCAAGATCTAATCATGAGTAGAGAAATACTCATCAGGAAGGCTATATAATGCAAGCGACAAAATTAATTTCTTATGGTTCTCAAGTTCAACCTCGAGTAACACCAGGAGGAAGCATCTCATTGAGTTCACACAAGAGACTAGTCACCCTACCCACATAAGCAGTTACGGGTCCCTTAAACTGGCGAGAGCCAGAGATGGTCATGAAGTCTTCACCAATATGGTAAAGGCACCGAATATTGTTGGTAAAGAGTTGTTTGGCGTAGTCCCAAACCCCCTTGCAGGATTTTTGACTACAGAGCTAAGCATCAATTTTCTTCCACCGGTTGTGTTCGATTTCTGGGATATCGGTTTCCACCTGTGTGAGGTAGTTCTCATAGCCTAGCCCAATAAGTCAAATTTCAATGTTAGAAGCCCAATAGCAGGAGTTGTGGTCATCCAACAACTCAAGAGCGGAGGGCAATGAGGGAGTGGCCTGAAATCAACGTATCTGACTTAGTGTCACCAGAAGCAATCATGGGTGTGCTGGAGGAGAGAGAAAATAAGGGGCAGTAAGCAAAGAAGAAAGAAAACGAGCTACCGGAGAGAAAAACTAGTCAGAGAGAGAAACACGACCAAAAAATATATGGGGGATCAAAAACCTAGAGAAGAAACATAGGTTTTAAAAAAAAATTCACTGATAAGCAGTGGGCCCAGTGGGTAAACACAAATTAGGGTTACCTCTCGTTAGGCTCTAGATACCATGCTGAGAAAGTTAGAAAACAAGAGAACGCATATGAATTCCATGTGTTTTGGATCCAGTGTTATTAAATAGCGACTATGGCGGGGTTATAGCGGAAAATCGTGAAGGTTTTTGGAACCGCCACTATTCGCTGTGTAATAAAACGCCGCAAATAACGACGTCCGCCGTCTGATGAATAACGGCGCTATTCCACCGCTATGCACATGGAGGTACGGCGTGCCATAGCGGGGATAACGGTTGGGGCCTCTTAATTTTATTTTATTTTTTCCTAAATGGGTTGTGGCCCATTTCACAATCCCACCCTAACCCTCTCTCAAAACCCGACTCCCTCCCTCTCCCCCCTTCTCTTCATTTCAGTCCCACCCCACCGTGCCCGACCAGCAGCGACTGCCTCCGGCCAGCCACGACCGCGCGACCACTGCACGACCCTGTTCTGTTCTCTTCCTTCGCGCGCTGTCTTCTCTTCTCCGCATGCCCTGTTCTGTTCATCCGCCACCTGCTTGCTCTGCTCTGTTCTGTTCATCCTCTCTCAGCCTCACCTCTCAGCTCTTAACTGCACCTCTCTGGTCTCAGGTCTTAGCCTCTGGTCTCAGCTCTCAACTACTCTGTTCTCTTCTCAGCTTAAGCTTGCTCTTCTCACCTCTCAACCTCACCTCTCTGCCTCACCTCTTTGCCTGCCTACTTGATGTTGTTGTGGAGGAGATTGGAGAGGAAAAAATAGTGCAAGTCATAACAGACAATGGAAGCAATTATGTTCTTGCTGGGAAGAAGTTGGAGGAAAAGAGACCAAAGATTTTTTGGACTCCATGTGCAACACACTGCATAGACTTGATGTTGGAGGATATTGGCAAGATCCCAATGATTAAGAAGACACTTCAACGGGCAATCTCATTGGTGGGTTTCATTTATAGCCATTCAAGCACTTTGAGCTTGTTGAGGCAGTTTACAAACAAAAGAGAGCTAATGAGACATGCAGTGACTCGATTTGCGACATCCTATCTTTCCTTGGAGAGGATCTATCAAGAGAAGGCGAATCTTAGGAAAATGTTTGTTTCGGATGAGTGGAATGGAAACAAGTTGTCATTGGAGGCCAAAGGTAGGGAAGTTTGCAAAACTGTACTAATGCCAAGTTTTTGGAGGAACGTTGTGTATATCTTGAAAGTGATGGCTCCACTTGTGAAGGTTCTTCGCCTTGTGGATGGAGAAAGAAAGCCAGCTATGGGATACATTTATGAAGCAATGGATAAGGCAAAGGAAGCTATTATGAAGTCTTTCAAAAATAAAGAGATAAAGTACAAAGAAGTTTTTCAGATCATTGACGAAAGGTGGAATTGCCAGCTTCATCACCCATTACATGCAACTGGTCACTTTTTGAATCCGGAGTTGTTTTATGCTAACCCCAACATGGAGTTTGACAGTGAGGTTGTTAGAGGGATGTATGAGTGCATTCATAAGTTGGTGGTAGACCTAGAGGTGGAGCAAAAGATAATGATGGAGCTACAAGCTTATAAAACTGCAAAGGGATTATTTGGTAGTCAGCTTGCAGTAACTATAAGGAACACAACAGCCCCAGGTAAAATCAAAGCAACAATTACTTTGCATATAAGTGTTATTGTTAAGTTAGTAAGAAGTAACAACCGGGAATTTTTGCTTTGCAGCTCAATGGTGGCGACTCTTTGGTTCTGATGCTCCTCATTTGCAACATCTAGCCATAAAGATCTTGAGCTTAACTTGTAGTGCATCCGGTTGTGAAAGAAACTGGAGTGTCTTTGAGCAAGTAATTATTGTCATCTTTGGATTATTTTCTAAGAGTAAATTCACTATAATATTTTCTTATCATTTTTTATTTCTAAATTATGCAAATTCATTCTAAAAAATGGAATAGGCTTGAGCATCAAAGATTGCATAATTTAGTTTTATATTAAGTATAACCAAGCACTCAAACGGAGATACAACCTTAAGGATGAAATTGATCCAATTTGCCTTAATGAGATTGATGATTGTAATGAATGGCTAGTTGGAGAAATGGATGATGAAGGTCGTGATGATGAGAAAGTTTTTGAGGGAGATGATTCTTTATTGTGGAGAGATGTTTATCAAATTTCAGGGATTGGAGAGCCTAGAGTCTACACAAGGCAAAGGAAAAGGAGAAAAGATCAAACATCTGCTTTAACAGTGTCTAAAAGGGGTAGAGGTGGAAGAAGTGGTTATTCAACGAGAAAAGGAAAAGAGAAAGTGGTTGAAGTAGAAGAACAAACAGGAGCTGAATTTGATGATGACTTAGAGGAAGAAGAATTGGAAGATATTGTTTTCGACAGCTCGGAAGGAGAAGAAGCTGAAGGATTTTCCTTAATTCCTCACAATGAGAATGATTATGTTGAAGAAGAGGAAGGGGAGGAAGATGAAGATAATTAGATTTCTAGGCCTTTTCTATATCAAAATTGTTGTTTTCCTTGTCTTTTATCCTAGGATTTATGTTTTATGCATTATTATTGGGTTGACTAAAGACTTATGATGTTTTCTTGGCTTTAAAATGATATTATGGTAGTTTGTTTTGCTTCTATATGACATTATGCAACTATATATATATATATATATATATATATATATATATATATATTGCATTATTTTATTGTGTCCACTATGTAACCGCCATAGGCCGTTATAGCGGCAGCTATGACCTTCATAAAGTCTTTTTGGCTTACCACGATAAGTCGCGACCGCTATGTGATTACCTTGTTTGGTTCACATCCAAGTTATTGTGTTTATAGGAGATTGTACATGATTACAGATAAGATAATATAAATATCTAACAAGATAAAAAACAAACTAACCTAATCTAATTAAGTAGAGATAACACTATCCACAAACTAATCTAATCTAATTAATTAAAGATAACCCTATCTTTAATTTTAACAAATACATTGCTCCACGGTGCATTCAGACAAACGAAATTCATCTAATGTCTCTTGGTTCTCTTAACCTTAATATGGTATCTATAATCCACCGTGCATACTTAGTGGGCCCACTGCCCATCAGTGAAAATGTTTTTTTTTTAACCTCGTGTCATCATTCCGGGTTTCGAGTCTCATTTCAACCATGTTTTTCAGTTTTTTGGTCATCTTCTCTGATCTACTCCACCACTGTTCACCGCCGATGATCTTTTCCAACAAGTTTTCCGACGATTTCCCTCATATTGGCCCATCCCTAAAGTTTCAGCCCCAACTTCCCTCCCACACGCCTACATGATAAGTCCTTAGTTTGCATTGTTGTAGGACTTATCATGTTTAGTTTTTAGTTCACTTTATCTTAATTTCCTCCTAATTCCCTCGGCTTTCGATTTCATTCCGCATATGCTACTTGGGTACTTCTATTTTGCAGGATTTGTAATGATATAGGTTGATTTGCAAAGGAATTAGAGGCACTTGAAGGGCATTGGAATAAATGGAAAGGAATCAAGCCAAGAATGTACAAAAACAAAGTCATTTCTACCTTTGAAGATGTAGCTAATGAAGTGGGAACCTTTCTAGACCTTGGCACACCTAAGAATCACACTTTGGCATGCTTTTGAAACTCCATTGGTCGTGGAACCATTCCACTGACCGTGGAGCATTCTGTTTGTGGAATTAATTTTGGGCAGATCATTTCACTAGCAATGGAATTAATCCCCTGCCCGTGGATTGCTTCAGGTTCCTAGAAGGCTTCAATAACTGAAATGCGCTACTGCCGGACATCATCAGGTCTCGGTCCTTTGGCAATGGATCAAGGCACGAGTAGGCATAAAAGCACCTTTTCTCCTACATTTTAGGACATGCTCTGCACATTCTTTCCCCACTTCTTCTTGCCTCAGATTGATGTTATTCTAGGGTGGAAATTGAAGGATCCTTGCATCAAATATCAAAGATTCCACAAGAATTAGAAGAATGAGTGAGAATTTTATCTTTGATTCTTGAAACTTTACATTTGTATTTTGGGATTCTTGATGTTCTGTTTGTGATTTGTGATGTTTATGTTTATAACCTCTTTTATGGGAAACTAATTTACATTCTTGGGATTAGGAGGTGGTATGACTAGGCATTAATTTGATACTTTAATTTTTCCATTTATGAATTCTAGTTTCTATCCATTTCATGAGTGTTTAATGCTTCTAATGACTTAGAAATAAGCCTAGATAATTTTAAATGATATGGATGATTGCGAAATTGGTATATTGTTGGAATTACATGAAATTGGACCTAAGGTATTGGATCACGAAAGTAAACAAAACCATTTGAAGTTAATTAAGTTTCCACCAAACTTAATGTATTCGATTAACAAATTGAACGTGGTTCTTTGGTAATAGAATACGTTAGTAAAGTTCTGAGAGGAAGATCTAATTACCTTAGGACTGATGGGGAGGTAACCCCATGCATGTTCTTGATTTCCTTTCTTTAAGCTTTTGTGTTTGTGTGTGATAAAAAAACAAAAATAAAAAAAAATAAAATAAATATGATTAGTGTTTTTGTTCAACTTTCATTTTGCATAGAATAAAAATTGCTTAAGTCAGTGAAGTCCACTAACAGTGGATCAAGTCCCTCAATGATCCTTATTTTAGCGTGATTTTTTTTTGGCACAAACAGTATACTCCACGAGCAGTGGGAAAATTCCCACTAGCCATGGAACTAGACCTGATTCAATTCCAATCTTGCATCAATTTTTGGGCATAAACAGATTGATCCACGGGCCATGGATGCATTCCCACATGCCGTGGATCGTGCCCTATTGCCACCATCAATTTTTTTCCAAAACAGATTGATCCACGGGCCATGGATCCATCCCCACTGGCCGTGGATCGTGTGCATGCTGCCCCCTTGGTTTTTGACACTTGAACTTGTTTTTGCCTCCCTACCCCTTTGCAAACACACATTACCTCTCTTCACAAGCACACTTAGTTACTCTCCCTCCACAAGTGCACTCTCCAAAGACTTGAGAAACTCATTGATCTCCATTCACATCTTTAAACCCCCATCATCGTCACTTCATTTGCACCACATTTCTCCTTCAAACCAAGTAAGAAGACATCATCTTCTTCTCAAGTTTTGAAATTTCTCACGTTTTTTGGGGTTGTCTCAAATTTGAAAAATCTCTTTGATTCTTTCAAAATTAATTCATTGGGTACACTCATACATGCTTTGTGATGCTTGATTATGCTCTAAATTCAAATGGGTTTGACTAAAAACTCATGAACAAAGGGTAAATGTTCATCACATTTCTTGAACCCCAATTGTGTTCTTCATTTTGTTGCCTTATTTTGTAATTTGAACATTGTTTGGCACTAATTGAAGTGCGTATTGGATTGTTTGTGAAAAAGGGAACCTTTGAAAATCAAGGTTTAGGTGTCTTATGTTCATAATATCTATGTATATAGATTAGTTTTACATTCTCTTGTATCTAATTGTTAATATATAACTTCACTCTCTTTGATAGATTTATTTTGTTTGTGTTGTGACATTAGTAAGGCATTTTTAACACTTGATGCATTGTACAAATTTAACATAATTGGACTATGTAAATTCTCATTCTTTTTATATATCAAAACTAGTCCAATTCTCTCCTTTCAAGTGTGATACACATACATTTCCATTTTTATGTAATTACACATACATTTATTATACCAACATACTTGAAAGAAAAGAAATTTTTTTTGTTTCTAAATTGCATTTCAAATTCTTGTTTTATACAACACAATCTCAGCAAAAAGAACAAAGTCTATCCCAAAGAAAAGGAAGACCAAAGGTAAGTCTTCTAACTTCTCTATTACAGATGACGTCGAGTGCGCATCATAGGAACAAAAAATGAGGTTGGAATCTTTGATCAAGAGGTAGATCGTTCCCTCAAGGTTCTTCTGTAGGGACACACTGATGCAATTAGGGTCTTTAAGGACACCTTTAAACTAATTCATAATGTGGGTTGGAAATCATTCACATAATTGTATGAACCCACATTTGAGAGGACCTCTTTGGAATTTCTTAGTTCTATAGAAGTTAAGAGGTGTATAAGTGATTCTAGTTGGGAAATAAAGTTTAGGCTAAATAACTATGATTTCAGGCTTGATCTAGAGGAGGTGGCTACCATCTATGGTTTTCCACAAGGGGGTGCTGCTAGCATTCCCAAACAATTTAAGTCTTAGTTCTTTTGGTCAGCCATCACAAGTAAAGACACATACGATGCTTCATCCTTTAAAGCCTATTCTCTTCATCACCCAGTGTTTAGGTACCTTCAGAGGTTTATGGCTCGCTCCATTTTTGGGAGACATGACAACCCTGGTACTATCTGGGCCCCCGAGCTATATTTTTTGTATGCAATACTAAACAGTGAACCCATAGATTCCAGAAAATGGCTTTGTATGGGTTGACAAAGAAGGGTATCCTCATCTAGATCTATTCCCACATATTTAGCAATAAGGTTAATATATCCAGCAATTAAAATCTTTCCGTTGGCCTTTCCAACTCTCTAGAATTGGCTACAAAGCCATTTTGTGGAATCTATTCGCATCCTTTGTAGTGATAATGCCCGTGAATATTTGTCTAATTTGTTTCAATCTTTTAAGGCTTCTCATGGCATTTTACATCAAACAACTTATGCTCATACTCCTCAATAGAATGAAATTGCAGAAAGGAAAGATAGACATATTGTCAAAACAACTCAAACGGGGGTGATGTTGTACTTACAGCTTGTTATTTAATTAATCACATGCCCTCATCTCTTCTTGATAATCAGGTACCTTATCCATCTTGTTTCTTGATGAATCATTATATTCTTTACCGCTGTGTTTTTGGTTCTACTTGTTTTGTCCATAATCTTGGTCCTGGAATTGATTAACTCTCTACACGGGCTAATAAATATGTGTTTCTTGGTTATACACAGTCTCAAAAGGGTTACAAATGCTATTCTCCTAATCTTCATCGTTATTCTGTTTTAGTTGATGTTACCTTTATTGAGTCTAATCTATACTTTACACATTCATCCATGGTCGAGTTTGTTTCTAGTCCTGTTTCTAATCCTTCAATGGAGGTTATATATCAGTCTCCTGCTACCATAGATGTCTCTGACGATCCCCTTCGTCCTCTTCAAGTATATCACCACCGACCTCGTCCTGCTTTGGAGGTTCAACCCAACATTGGTACAGTCCCATATGGCTTGCCTTCGACGTCAACCCCTTTGTCTCCTCTAGCTCTGGCTCCTGATACTAGTCTTTCCATTGCTATTCGCAAAGGTATTCGCTCCACTTGTAATCCCTCTCCTCATTATGTTGTTTTGTCATATCATCGTTTGTCCCCTGCCCATTATACTAGTGTGTCTTCTTTGTCTCTTGTTGCTATTCCTAAGAATGTAGGTGAAGCTTTGTCTCGTCTTGGATGGTGACAAGCCATGATTGAGGAAATGAGTGCACTACAAAGTAATAGAACTTAGGATCTCGTTTCTCTTCCCTTTGGTAAGACAATTGTCAGATGTAGGTGCATCTACAAAGTCAAGATTCGTCTAGATAGTTCTATTGATGGGTTGAAGGCTCGATTGATGAGCAAAGGCTATACTCAAATTTTTGGCCTTGACTATGGTGATACTTCTCTCCGGTGGCTAAGATGACTTCTATCCACTTATTCCTTTCCATTGCAATCATCTGACATTGGCCTCTTTTCCAATTAGATATAAAGAACGCCTTCCTCTATGGTGATTTGACTAAAGAAGTATATATGAAGCAACCACATGGTTGTTGCTTAAAGGGAGTTCTCAGAAATAGTTTGTCGACTTCAAAAGTCTCTATATGGTCTTAAACAGTCTCCAAGGGCATGGTTTGACAGATTCAACAATGTGGTTAAAGCGTTTGGCATGAATCAAAGTGAGGCAAATCATTCTGTT
This sequence comes from Clitoria ternatea, assembly GCA_037962975.1. NCBI lineage: Eukaryota > Viridiplantae > Streptophyta > Magnoliopsida > Fabales > Fabaceae > Clitoria > Clitoria ternatea. The sequence continues at coordinate 11,357,230 of CM075676.1, forward strand.
TTCTATCGACATTCTACCTCTGTATGTGTCTACTTGATTGTATATGCTGATGATATTGTCATCACAAGTAATGATCACACTAGCATTGTCCAATTGAAACAACATTTGCATCATCACTTCCAAAAGAAAGACCTTAGAAGATTTCACTACTTCTTGGGGATAGAAGTGACCCAGTCTAGATCAAGTATAGTGATTTCTCAGAAAAAGTATGCGATGGATATGTTGGAGGAAACCAGATTGATGGGGACCAAACCAGTAGACACTCCAATTGATCCCAACTCTAAGCTTATGCCAGAACAATGGGAGCCTCTCACAGATCTAGAGAAATATAAGAGACTAGTTGGAAAGTTTAACTATCTTACTGTCACTCGTCCTGACATTTCCTTTGCAATTAGTGTGGTAAGCCAATTTCTCAACTCTCCATGTGAAGGTCATTAGAATGCAGTCATCCCCATCTTAAAATATATTAAAAGGACACCAGGTAAAGGACTCTTGTCGAAAACAAGGGTCATACTCGAATTGTTCGGTACTCAAAGGTTGACTGAGCGGGATCTTCTATTGGTAGAAGATCTACTAGAAGCTATTGTGTTTTCCTTGGTGATAATTTGGTTTCTTAGAAAAGTAAGAAATAAAATGATGTTGTTGCTTGGTCAAGTGCAGAAATAGAATATCAGACCATGGCTTCAGCTACATGTGAGCTCATGTGGCTCAAACAATTGCTTCAAGAACTTAAATTTTGAGAAACAACACCGATGAAACTCATTTGTGAAAATCAGTCAGCATTACACATTTCTTTCAATCCGATGTTTCATGAGAGGACTAAACACGTTGAAGTAGACTGCAAATTTATCTGAAAAAAGAATTTATCAAGAGACATCATTACAAAATTTATAAATTCCAATGATATTCTCACAAAGTCTCTTAGAAGTCCTTGTATTAAATACATATGTGACAAGCTTGTTACATATGATCTATATGCTCCAGCTTGAAGGGGAGTGTTAGAATATTGTAATTATGGGTAGGATTAATTAGGATTGTTTATTATATAGTCATTATAAATACATTGTTCCACTATGTATTTAGACACACGGAATGCATTTGATCTCTCTCGGTTCTCTTAATACTTACAATACCATACAGCCATGAGTTCCCACATAATTTAAAAAAATAAAACTGACTTTTTGTGTTACTTGTATAGTTGTTATCATAGTCAGACTTTTTAATGAAATTACAATACATCTGTTAGGGTTTTAGGTATCAAAGGGGAGCAAGAGATGAAAGATAGTGAAATAACAATTAATATTGGTTGTATTAATATGTTGACATGCTTATGAAACCAAGAACATTATCACATATCTATACTAATTATAATCTTATCTAATTAGAAAAACAAATCGTGATAATATATGAAAATATTATAATTGATCCTAAGACATATAGTAGAAATAAGGAAACAAATCCTGATGGATAATCTAAGATGGTCTAAACTGTCTAAGATATGACAGATTTGATAATATACTTTCACATATTCTAATAACATCAATGGATGTTATTGTTAAGTTATCAACAGAGAAATTCAATTCATAACTTTATACCAAATTCTGGAACTTCGAAAGCATCTCCTGTTATAGATTGCATCGATGGTTGCACCAAGGTACATGGAGGGTGTGAAATGGTGTCCCTGCATTTCAAAAACAGAAGCTACAATTAGTTACACATTAACAATGACTACAGTCAAGTTAGAAAAATGACTGCATCATTGCAACTACCAAGAACTACAAAATAAGTAGGGCACATAGCTACTACAAAATTAGAGGCTCCCTGTATTCAGTTTTCTCTTTACAAATGCATTAACTGCTCAAGAGCCAATCCAGGATATCTAACTACAAGCAGTGGCTGCTATATATATAGCCTTTCAGACTTATGTTCTGTATTTTCACCACTGATGCCAATATTTTCAGACTAGTCAGTTTTGCTTGATTTATGTCGAATGTGCATATATGTAGTGAGACAAACACCCAAACTGGCACCAACAAACATGAACACAAGCAGATCACTTAAGCCTTTCAATAACAATATTTATACAGGTAGAGCACAACGACACAAACCTCAAAAATAGTCCAGAAACTGTAATTCTGGTCAAGTTACTGTCATCATCTCCTTCAGAGAGACTGGCCTGCAAGGATAATCTATCAGAGCAATTCTTGCCCATTGGGAGCTTGATAATTGAGGGTGGGGGGCATGGAAAGAGGACTGCAAATGTGGCTCAATGACATTATGAGCATATTCATCAGCGAAGTTAGGCATGTCATTTCAAATCAGTATGCGAAAATACACAAACCCACATATACTATAAATAATTTAAGAAATAAGTAGTACAAGGTGCTTTCCCATCACATAAGTTCAGTGTTCAATTTTCTATTTGTTTCCTCTTATTTTGGCATCATTCAGAAATGTACGAGTGTAGAGAACTATCAGTTTGGTTTTCATGTATAATTAACTTTGTACTATCAGTTCAGTGTATAGTGTTGTAGGTCAGTTAGTTGTAACTGCCTAATCATTAAAAGCTCTCCAAGTGTATGAATACAGTTGGCTTCCCTTGTACAATTCAGATTCACAATAACAGAATTTCAGATACAGTTTATTTTCCCTCTTTCAATTTCTCTCAAACCTAAAAAGAACATACCAACAGGTATTAGCTAGGGTTATCTTCGTGGTTGTCAATCTCACGAGATAACTCGTAAATTCGTGCAACTCACGCGAGTTTACAAGTTCACCAGCTCAAACTAGCTAACTCATGTGAAACTCATGTCTGATCAAACTCATCTGAACTCGTGTAATCTCGCGAGTTAAATCATGAGTTTAATTTGGAAAAATAAAATCTCACTTTACCTTAAAATGGTGCCGTTTTGAATGCCTTATCAAAATTTGGGATTACAAAACCCTAAACAATTCCTTTTCTCTTTGAAACCCCATTGCATTTTTCTTTCTAGTCTCTTCATTCTTTAAAACATTTCATCATTCTCTTACTACGACACTACCTACGTTCAGACATCATCGTTTCTTCACTGCCTAAGTTCGAGCTTCCTCATTCGACCTTCTTCAAATACATTATCACACCTTGTGTTCAAGCTCTTCTGTTGGAGGAGGTTCATACATTTTTGTTCTCATCAGCAATACTCTGTTCTTGTCGGTAGCGCCACCGTCTCTATTCGGGTAAGTGGTAATCTCTATTTTTTCCTCCTTCGTTGGTTGCTAGTTTGTTGTTGTAGTGTTGTCATACACTTATACTAAGCCTTGTGGAATGAAATCATGGATTTTGGATTGTGTTGTCTGGTAGGCAAGAGTTAATTCTGATATACTGCAATAACATTAGTAATTCAATTGAATCTTTTGACTTTTATGTCATATGGAATGTAGTTATAGTGTCATAGTCAAATGATACATTAAAAAAATATGAAATTCATTTCATATTGTTCACTTTTTAATGTTCATTTCATCGTAATTTAGCAATTAGCCACTGAAGTATGTTGTTTTTTGTGTTTTATGATGGTTTATTTAGTTAAAAAAAATACAAGTTTTATTATTTTTATATTTTTTTAATAAGACGTAAACTCTTACGAGTTTATGAGTTAACTCATGAGACGAATCTAAGGGACCCAGACGAGTCTACCTAGACTCCCGAGTTTGACAACCTTGGTTATCTCCAATCTTGTTGCCCAAAGGTATCTCCTATATAAACAGAAGCACTACTATTTCAGCATCAAACATAAGTTTCTGCACTAAATCCTAGCAATTTCTTGAGACATTGTTGCTTATTGGTCATTTTCTACCTATCAGGTAATATGTATAATATAAGATTAAATAGGCACCACCAATATTGAAGAGTAAAGTGTTAAAATCATTGACAAAATATCTCAAAGAAACCTCCAGTGTTGTTTATTTAATTTAATTATGTTTCCTTGTTTAATAAGGATTAGAACTTAGGAGTCGTATTCATAGGGGAGTCTTTGCTTGTATTGGTCGCACCACATTAGTTCAAGGCCCAATTCCGGTTATAAATGTATATAAGTTCTTTGTATTTGAAACATATACCAATCTGTCTATCAAATTATTAAGAACCTCTCTTTCCTCTTTTCCTGTCTAAACCTCATAATATCAACATAAAACATGAAGACATGGAAGAAGAATAAGAAGCAGAAGAAAGAGTAATAGAGAGAGAAAGAACACAAGAATATTATTAAGTAAAATTACCCGAGAAAAATGGAGGGACTGCATTAAAAGCTCAAGCTGGAATTCTGCAAGTTAATGCTAATTGTAGGATCATTTTCCATGCTAATTTTACAAATGAAACTATTAGCTATATAATGATTCAAGGCTAAAGGAGACATAAATCAACATAACAACTCTTAGGACTAAAGGCATACCAGAGTCTTTAATGCAAAGAAATATATGGTCCACCACAATTGAGACAAGAGAACGCCCTGCGGCTTCAGTTGATTGCTGTCATGATTGATTCAAAACCAGAGAAGACTGAGAAAGCTGGAACGATACTAGAGTTTTTTCCCATAACAAACTACTGAAAAACAGATCGCTCAAAGGAGAAAGAAGTTAGGCTAATATGAAACCTGCTGAGCCTTGAAATCTACATTTCCCCTGTTTAGACAGACGCATAATCCTGTCATAAAGCGGAGAAGTGCACGCAGTCCTATTCATACACGTTACATCAACCTCATGTTGCATCTGTGTCCTTTATAATAATTCAATGTGGATACTACAGGCCTCACAAGTCTTCTTTTACTTACCCGGTTCACTTAATGCAGGGCAAACAGCTTCACTGACATGTAACTGAACCTCAAGCCCAAGTGGACTGTTCAATTCAGTTCTTTGAATCGTGATCTAGTAAATATAAAGTTCAAGCCATACTTAATGAGTCATCATGCCACATAAAGTTTGAAAAGAAAACAGTACTTTTCAAACTAATTGAGAAGACTATTACATATGCTTCCCCTGATATTCCTTCTATAAAACGTTCACCTCCAAAGAACACTCGCTTTGCACCGTCATCATCTATCAGGTTTGCTCTCTTCTCAGAGCGGCCTAAAGTATCATCCGTGAACATGTCAGGATGAGGCAATAGATCAATGGACAAAGATTCCCATTCTAGTTTCTGAAGAGATAGAGAGAGAAAAATTACAATTATTATATATTATATATTGTAATGAAAGTTTAAGTAGCATAGCATGCTCAATATTGAGAAGTATAGCAGAAACAAAATCAGATGAAAGCAAAAATGCAATCTTATGAAGGAAGGAGAGACATAGTATATATATGAGGCATGTAATGACAAGTGAATCATCCCAATAAGGGCCCACTTATTTAATATTTGAAAAAAAAGTGGTTAATTTGCTAAGATTTTATACAAAGCAGCCATTTTTTGTTTGGTTAAATCATGGCTGTCAATAGCTCGCATGGCCTATAAGAAAATTTCATTGGAGATCAAGAAGAAGCTCAATGAAACATAAGAACAGAAAAAGGCTGAAAATGAAGTAGATGTAGATGCTGAATTGAAGAAAGATGAAGCTGAGCAAGAGGAGATCTGATATATACACCTCATTTGGGTTGGAAGAAGATCTACAACTGAATCCAGAGGGGTGGTGTTGCTCCCAAGAAGGGAAACAATACAGAAGAGGAATTGGATCTTGTGACAAAGAAGAAAGAGCAATGCTAGTTCAATACATTGCTAAATTGTTCTATATGAAGTCAATCCATTTTAATGTTGCGAAGTTTTATTAGAAAACGACAAGCCTAACACATTCAAAAAGCTAGCTCATGAGTTAAGGGTTGTCTCAAACCTTATAAACTAGATACTAGTCATATTCCTAGCCGATGTAGGACTTATCCTAACATCTTAACGCACCCATCTCACACCCACAACTGGACATTTGGAGCATTAAGTTATGAAGGACTGGACACCTGTGAGTGGCCTAACATTCGAAAAGGGTTGCCTAACTCATCCCAAAAGCTAACTCATAAGTAAAGGGTTGCCTCAAGCCTTATAAACTGGATACTGGCCATATACCTAGCTGATGTAGGACTTATCTCAACATCTTAGCAAGTCTAAATGCTTCAAGTTCATGGTTGACGCAATTGGGAATTATGGTCCATACCTAAAGCCACCAAGCTACCTTCCTTTGCTGAAAAGAGGAATTGGATCTAACAAAATTAATGACAAATCCTTTGAAGGTAGAACAACTGCACTTTGGTTGCCCTATTATTTATTTCAACAAATAGGAAGAATAGGGCATTGATTGATTTTTTGGTGAATTGTCCACGTGGTACACTGTCTGTAAAAAGTTGTTTAAGCTATTAAATTCCTTGGTAGATGAGATTGGAGAGCAAACATCGTCCTCTTAAGTAGTGTACAAAAATTATTTCTATTATTTTTGTCTTAGACGAATTATTTAAATTTTACCTCAGGTAAATATTTACAAGCTAGGAGCCCGCATCTTTTTTGGACTCCATGTACAACCCATTGGACATGATGTAGAAGGACATTGGAAAAATTTAAAAAGTCAAAAGCTCCGTACAAAGGGCCTGTTCTCTTGTGGAATTCATATACAACCACTCTTCGCCCTTAAACTTGATGAGAAAGTTCACAAAAAAAAAGATAGAATTGGTTAGGAATGGTGTCACTTGATTCACAACAACATTCCTCACTTTGCAAAAGTTGCATAAACAAAAAAGTAACCCTAGAAAGATGTTCACATCAGATGATTGGATGAAATCGAAGACAGCCAAACAGAATAAGAGTAAAAGGCAATTGATATTGTCATGATGCCTACATTTTGGAATGAAGTCTTCTACTCTCTTAAGGTGACGGCACACCTCTTGCGCTTGTGTTCAGGCTTGTAGACTATTAGAAATTATGGACTTTACTCATCCCAAAAGCTAGCTTATGAGTTGAAAGGTATCACAAATCTTATAAGGGGTATACAAGTCATATTCTTGGCTGATGTGGGACATTTTAGCATACCCCCCCACCCTCCGTGCCTAGAACTAGACATCCAATGTGTGAAGTTTGTAGGACTAGACATCTAAGTGGCCAAACATCTTCAGAGACATATAAATGGCCATCAGGGGATAGACATTTGTAGCCTTTGTGAGAGGGTGAGTAGCCCAAGAAAATACATTCCTTGGAGTGATAATCAAGCTTGTGTGCATTTTACGGCCGAAGAAATGTAAAACAAGAACAACCCAAATACTTTGAGAAACTTGTAATTAGGAGCTTGACCATAATGTTTGAAGAATGGTCACTGATTTTGGAGAAGACGAGTACGGAGTTGATGTATGACGTAAGTGGCTATGAGAAATGCATGGTCCCAAAATTTCGAGGGGAGTTGAGCTTGAGCAAGAAGAGTAAGGCCTATTTCAACTATATCGCGATATTTACGTTCTACAAATCCATTTTTATGGTAAGTGTCAGGGCATATAACATGAAAGATAATGACAAGATCAGAAAAATAAGAATTGAGAGCACAAAACTCCCCTCCTCAATTTGTTTGGACAAATTTTAGCTTAGTATTTAGGTATGTTAGAGTTATGTAAATATAGTAACCGTCTATATTAGAATTAATTATTAGATTGATTTTATAGTTATGTAATTAGTCTTAATTAGGGTAATTGTCTATTGTGTAATTATGCACAATCTCCTATAAATGCAAAAACTCCACTGTAATCACAACACATAGAATTCATAATATGTTCTCTTGTTTCTCTCTATTTCAACAGGTATGTAGAGCCTAATGAGAGTTCCTTCCTTTTTTTTCCGTGATCCTACAATGAGCCATTGCTCACTATGGAAAAAAAAAATTCCGAAACCTAATTTTCTCTAGGATTTCAAAACCTTCCAATTGGTCTTCCTTCAGTCCCTTTTTCGTCCCTGCCTACCACCAGTGCCACCTTTGCCAGTCTTTTCCAACCAGCGACCATACCATCAAAGGCATCTTCCTGAGATAGGCAAATCCCCACTGGCCTCACCTCCATTGGAGTGCCCATGCGCCGCCACTCTTCGGTGCGACTTTCTCCATGCACAACCCCTTCTAACCGTGCGCGGCAGCACGTCTTGTGGCGGTTATCAACGATGCCTTTTGGGTTTTGTTTGCCCCATTCCCCTCTTCTCGAATCTGGTCTCCATTTTCTGTTTGGACACCTATTTCTCAAGTGTTTTCCCCTTTTGTGTTGCTGCCCACTTTATTCTCTCCTCCGCACACCCATGGCTACCCACGATAACCCTAAGCCTAATACTCCGATTTTAGGCAACCATCTCACTGCCTTGCACTCTTCCAAGTCATTCGATGGTAAGAACTACTCTTCTTGGGCCTTTATGATTGAAATTTGGTTCTTTGGGTGGGGGTATGAGACATATCTCACTAAGTCGGAAGTCGATGTCCATGTGATTGAACGCCCTTAGTGGAAGAAAGTGGATGCTCAGTTTATTCCATCATCCGAGCCACCATTAACTCATCCCTTCGCAATTGCTTTCGTAGTCACAAAACCTGCAAAGGTGTTTAGGACCAAGTCAAGCAACTCTTCACCAACAATATCCATTAGATTTGTGAAAATATCATCACCAGCTTCAACTCTCGTCAACTCAAGGGATTTTGCCTCACTATCTGGGCTCAGTGAATAGTCTCATTTGAGAATTCAATGAATTACTTCCACTTGTTGTTACTCCAGAGACCGAGCTTGTGAATTGCCAGAAGTTCTTCGTGTGCTTGGCTTTGTATAGTCTGCCTACAAAGTATTCCTCTACTCATGATCAGATCCTGGGTTTTCCCACAAAGGTTACTTGGACAGTACCTAGGCCACTATCCTTCGTGTTCCTATTCTTCGGCTTTGCCTTTGACAAAAAACCCCACGTAAAAAGGGCAAGGAACACCCTTATTACGACCATTGTCACAGGCCGAGGCACACCATTGATAAGTGTTGGCCCCTTAGATTCCTTAATTAGATCAAATCAGGGTCTATATATTATACATTGTATGATTCTTTTAACATAATACAAATTATATTCAGCTATGTTACTTTCAAGTTAGTATTAGAGCTCCCGATCTTGGGGGTTCTGCTTCGCTTCCGCTACAAGTTCCCGCTACAAGTTCTGACTGCTTTCATTGCAGTTTGAGAGGCGACGTTTTTCCACCATCTGATGTCTTCATTGTCCTTTGTCTATCTTAAATTTGAGTATTGGGCTTAACTCAATCCTAAAAGCTAGCTCATAGGATGAGGATTACCCTTCACCTTATATACTTTTGATTGGTCATATCTCTAGTCAATGTGGGACTTTTAACACACCCCTTCACGCTCAGGAATGAAGCGTGGATGAATACGGGTGGCCCAGGGACTTATTAACACACCCCTTCACACTCAAGAATGGAACGCGAATGAATACAGGTGGCTAGTGAGACTTATTAGCACACCTCTTCGCGTTCAGGAATGGAGTGTGGATGAATACGGGTGGCCCGTGGGACTTATAGAACACCCCCACACTCAGGAATAAGCGTGGACAACATGGGTGACTCAACAACAGATCTAGGATAGGCTTTGATACCATCTTAAATTTAATTAGACAAATACTCGTATGCATTATTACTTTGCAAAGTGCGATTAGGATCACCAAATTGATTTTTTATTTCATGAAAAAAAAGAATGAAATATAGAAAATAATTTTGAACGATCTTTCATGAGATATAACCAACTACAATGGGAAAAATCATCTATAAAAGTAACAAAATATCGTGTCCCTAATATAGAAGAAATACGACTTAAACCCTAAACATTTGAATGAACTAAAGCAAAAGGGACGAAGCCCGACTAACAGTGTGACTAGGAAAAGGTAACGAGTATGCTTACCTAATTGACACAACTCACAAGATAAAGACTCAGACTTAGAAAATCTAGGAACCAACAACTTTAATGTATCAAGAACTGGACGTCCTAACTAAGCATGAACTAGAAAAAGATATGCTTATGTCGATCTAACAAGAGAAGGCCTATTGAGTTGATAAAGGCTGTGAGACTCACATCCAAAACCAATCCTCCACTCCGTGCTTTGGTCCTGCAAAGAAACTGAAATTTTAGTAAAAGAAATTACACAATCAAGGGATCATGTAAGCTGGCTGATGGACAATAAATTAAAGGAAGCACCAAGGACATACAAGACATGATGAACAAAAAGTGAAGGAAGAGGATAAACAATACCAATGCCTCGGGACTGTGTTTGAGAACCATTTGTCATAGTGACACTACGTAAGTAACCATAAGTAGAAAGAGAAGGGAAAAAGGATTTATTGTTAGTGATATGATCGGTGGCCCCAAAATCAAGGACCCAAGGGTCTAAAGAGTGAGAGATGCCAATAAAAGGAATTACCGGTATGTACAACAATAGCAGTGGAACCTAAAACCTGACGGTTTTCATACCACTTTATGAATTCATCGTAGGAAGGTGATGGAGTCAGATCTGGAGGCAAAGACGAAGCAAAAGCCAAAAAGGAGTAGTACTTACCATTCAATTGCTCATAAGAGAGTGGTCCATCGTGGTCAGCCATGGATTAACAAGAGAGCAAATAACAAATAGCAACAAAATACGAACCAAACAGGGGTCGTTTAGGGTCCAGTTTCACAAAGTGAGGGTAGATTCTTGACCTCCTCGGAAAGACAAGTTCAGGCGTAAGAAGATTGGTCAGAGCAAAGCAGGCATGCCCTGCCATGTGTGGCTTCCAATGTGACAAGGAGAGAGAAAACCACAGCAAGAATTGGCACGCGTGTGGGACGTGGGTGGTCGGTTGGTCTCTACCTACCGGGGATAGGCCGATATAGGCCAGGCGCTTCCAATCCCATGGTTGTTTGCCAGAAAAGTCCCTGGTGAACAATTGCCAACATGAAACGACCGATCTAAGCGAGACGAGTTTAATAATGTGTTCACTAGTCTAAATGAAGTTGGGTGGGACAGTCCGATGGCTAACAACCTTCTATGGACAAAACACCGAAATTGGAACTGGAAACACAATTTCAGAGGCAAAGTATCGGAGAAGGTTCAATCGAAGAGGTTTGAAACCCGGAAAGGACTTGGGTTTTGAAAAACAAATTACGCGGTGAGCAATGGGTCCATCAAAGAGTCTTGGAAAAGAATGTTTCTTGGTAGGCTCTAGATATCATGTTAAAAGAGAAGAAGCCAAGAGACCATGATATGGATTCCATGTGTTGCGATCACAATGAAGCTTTTACATTTATAGGAGATTGTACATGATTACAGAAAATATAATTACCCTAATTAAGACAAATGACATAAATATAGAATCAATCTAATTAACCCTAATACACACGGTTACTATATTTACACAACTCTAACAATAATATATGACCTATGTTGTCGTGTACTTGAAATGATGATTATGTGATTAATTTTGAGAATTTCTTAAGCATTATGTACACAATTGTGTATATAACATATTATATATGTGTATTGTCAAATTTTTAAATAGCAATCATCCTCTATAGTCTATACATTATCTTGCTAAACCATTTTAGGAATTGGACGCTATTTGCTCCTATCCAAACTTGATAACTATGTGTTTGATTATGAAAAGCACCCTTTGTTAAGGTAGATATAATTACAAAAAAATCAGAAAATACTCAAAATAACATTTCAAAGCAATCAAAAATCTGATTGTTTCTTTACCAAAAAAAACTTAAACAAACACACTGAAAGTTTGAATTTAATTGAGAATCTGAGATACACTATCGGTATAAAAAGTTTTGCACTGTCAACCAACCTAAGATATGACTTTTAAAGTAATTATTACTTGAGCCAATAATTCTTACATATCATGATTGGAAGATTGTAAAAATTCTTTACACTGATTGTATTACAATTAAATTCGAAATTTTTAGACGTTATTTTATTTCAAAATATTTAATTTTTCATGGAAAAAAAGCTGAAGTAAACTGGCTCTTAAGGTCACATGCACACATAAGAAAACAAAATGAATAGAGGTGTAGTACTTTGAAGACATATATGTACTTCTTATTACTCGAGAATTCCCGTGCCTCCTTAAGATTGACAACCTATTAACGTAAAAAATCAATAAATTTTAAATTGTATACTCAAGAAGTGCCCAAAAATATATTGAAAGAATGAGTCTCAACATAATTACCTCCCAGCTTTCATTTGTGGTATATAGTAAAAGGTTGCGTATGGTGATAGATGCCATAGGTGGTGCCCTACAACCAGAGAGGCAGGGAACAAATATCCTTGTAAATTGGTTTTGGTTAAAATTTATGACGGTCTTTAAGTCAAGCAGATATAATCCATCATCTTTATGATTATCCCATAGAACCACCCACTACATTCGTACTTTTCAAAAATGTAGATTAAATACTGTACCAAGCCCACTAATATAGCAATAACAATTTTCAGTTTATTGAGATTCATGATAACAATTGAGAGTGATAGTAGATCATAAATAAATTGAAGACACTACCAATTCAGAGCACTGGTAAGAACTTACCAAGTTGCTCCTCCCTCTTGTTGACTAGCACTTCCACGAGTTTCAAGTAATAGATTAACTGTAAGAATTTGTATAGTCATTCCATCTGCAATCTGAGAGTTGCCCACAGTGAAAAGAAATGAGTAGCATTCAAACTTAATATCTATATCATTGTCAAGTGACTCGCATTTGTTAGTAACTACCAGTCCTTAACCTATTCTTCCGACTTCTCTACAGTTGTCAAATAAATAATTACCTTCCTAATAGTCAGGAAATTCTCTCTGCCTTCATCTTTATTTTTAGAGTCCATATAAATTCATCCTCAAAAGCAACCCATGTTGATTTGATCCCTTAAAGTTTGCTCGCATTCAATTTAGTCCCTGAATCTATCAACTTAACCACGTATAGTACCCAAATTTGGTCTAGTTCACATTGAAAGAACTAATTTGTCATGGAGTTGACAGATACATGGACTAAATTGTATACAAGTAAACTTTTAGGAACCAATTCAGGCAAGTTGCATTTTTGGGGACAAAATTGTAAATTTATTTGTTTTTACATTATTTAAAATTCTCTTGGCAAGTGATAAAAACTGAATGGAAGGGAAGGGAAAAAGAAGTCCAACAAAGGCAAGAAGTGGATGAAATCAAACCCTCCACCCCAATGGTGCTATAAAGTGTTCATGCTTTTACTCTTTCAATGGTAAAATTTTATTATGAGCATTGGTTGGTTAATAGAATAGGGATATCACTTACTTAGACAAATTTATTACGGCCTAGGGACGAAAGATTCGAACCTTATCAGCCAAACCATACCCACTATTCTTGGCTGAGGCACTTGATGGTGTGGAACTGCATACAAGAGAGTAAGGAAAAAAAGAACTTAATGAGTAACAACAAAAGTATCACACTGCAACTAGATCCCTAAACAGAAAGACACTAATTTCATTACCTGGTTAGATTTTCAGATGGTTCAAAATCAGAATTCTCCTTTAGAACCAAATCAAGCCTATCAATTTGGACAATGATCGGCTCTACCTGTACATTGCTTACCGACGGCAGCTAGAAAACCACACCCATTGGAACCAATCAGAAATCACATATACATATAAGTATATGACCAAAAGGCCAAACAAGACAATGTAAGGGTGTAACTAAATTATCCTTTTTTCTATTTTTAAGATTTTGCAAATTTGTAAACAAGAAGCATCCCTGGAATCATAGATGAAATGGGAAATATAAAAGAAAAATGGTAAAAAAAAATAACAAGATATAGAACATCAAAAATATATCTAATGATGAATCAAACAATAGAATATTCTGTCTTATTTCATTGGGGGCGAAAGGCTACAAAACATTTATCTTCTCATTTTATTACTGAGAGTAAACCTTCTTATTTATCCCTTAAAAACTGTAATCATCAATCATTTTTAGTCCCTTAAATTACTAACAAAAAAAATGAAATCATCAACTATAAGTGATCCCTAAATTGACAATGGTTGTCAAACTCAAATTCAAGAGCTAAATCGACTGATTTGGTAATGTTAGGAACCAAATTTAGAAACCAAACCAATTGACAATTGTCAAAGTGAGATACCAAACATCATTTTTCCTAACATCACCAAAATTGACCAATAGTTGCAATTCCAGTAGTAATTCTACTATCGAAATGTGATACTGAAAAAACCAAACAACACAAGGAGCTAAACTAACGAGAGTCACAATTGACAAACCATGATCTCCAATTTGCCAACTTTTGCAGTGGCCACATTGAGCGCAGGTGGCAATCCAACGCTGGAATGCAATGCATCCCCGTTCAAATCTGAAAAAAAAAAACTCATAACTCAAATTCAACCAATCCCAATTTATCATAAACCCTAATTTCAAAATCTTCTCGCTAAAATAAACAAATAGACAAAAGAATGAAATCATGAATTGACCTAAATTGGAAAGCTGAACAGTGCGACCCTGCAACTTGAACTGATCACGGGAGAATGATTTGAGCCAGTATTTGAGAGTGTACTCCAGAGCTCTTCCCAGGATTGACTCCATACCTAAGCTTCGGTCCCTCGTTCGGATCGAGCTTCGAAGAATTGCAAACAATTTACGACAGAACCGTCACTGACAACATGCGTATTACGTCATGTCATGATACAGTGTGCAATGAAAATGCCAGAATGGAGAAGGCAATCAAGGCATTGCTTATTCGGGTTTGGGTCGGAGTATTCGGGTCTGCAAAGCATTTGGATTTGTGCACTTTTTTAATTTTATTTTGAGGATGAAAATGGAAAACAGTGGATCGGGGTGGTGATGGTCGTTGGAATGAAACCACGTGCCAGAAGAGTGTGGTGGGGGGAAGGAACGTGTGGCACGTGCGAGTGGGGGTTAGTTTTCGCGGGAGATGCCAAATAAAATGGCTTTTTTAAAGAAATAATACTATTTTATAAAGGGCTAAATGGTAAATTTAGCCCCTAGAATTGTTGAGATTTTGGTTTTGCTCCTTGAAATGATTTTTCTTAGGATTGTCTCCCTATAAAATTTTTAAGCTTAGAATATAACCCCTTCCGTTGACTGCCTCTGTCAACTGATGAGGTGGAGCCTAGTCACATGTCTGTCATTGTATATGTGGCATGTGACTCATCATATTAGGACCAAGTCACTCATTAACCTTTTTTTAATTAAAGGTTAACAAAATAATTAACCTTTTGTAATTAAAACCCTATTGGCATTTGTAGCTTACTCTCTTCCTCTCCATGTACCTTCACAACCCTTCTCAATTCAGATCCAAGCTCTGGTTTCACTCAAAAGCTTTCTGCGTCCTCAACAATTCTTTCATCATTTCCCCTTCCTTCCATCTCATCCACAATAGGCAAGAAAAAACCCAAGGATCCCCAACAAACCCCTCAAAACGATACCGTGTCACCCCCTCCCGGCATTTTCGGCAAGCTCTTCAGCAACGCGCCCAAACAATCCACCGCCACCACCGCTTCTCTATTCTCTGACGACAACCCCTTCAGGAGAAAGCCTCAACCACCTGCCCCACTTTCCGACTCCACTAATCACGGTCAGAGCCCTAACAGCGACGACACAAAGAGGAACAGGAAAAAAGAGAAAGATAAAACCCTCGATTTGGATTCCTCAATCGAAGCTTCAGAGAAGAAGAAGAAGAAGAAGAAACACGGTTCATACGAGAATGGAGGGGAAGGGAAAAGGGTGAACTTGGATGCTGAAGCAATTGAGAAGGGGAAGAGGAAGAGGAAGAGGGATGAGGTTGAAAAGGAGTGGGAGGAGAAGAAGAATGGGGAAGTTGAGGAAAGGATTGGGAATAAAACTGTTGGGAGCAAGAGGAAGGCTTTGGATGTTCCTCTTGAAAGACTGTTTTTGTTGGCAATTTGCCTCTCAAGGTGAAGAAGAAGGGTTTTAATTAAAAAAGATTAATCATTTTGTTAACCTTTAATTAAAAAAGGTTAATGAGTGACTTGGTCCTAATATGATGAGTCACATGCCACATATGCAATGACAAATATGTGACTAGGCTCCACCTTATTAGTTGGCAGAGGCAGTCAACGGAAGGGGTTATATTCTAAGCTTAAAAATTTTCTAGGGAGACAATCCTAAGAAAAATCATTTCAGGGGGCAAAACCAAAATCCCGACAATTCTAGGGGCTAAATTTACCATTTAGCCTTTATAAAGTTCTTTACATTTTGGCTTATATATTGAATTGCGCCAAAACAGCAGCGGAATATGTTATGTCATGTTTACGACGTAAAGTGTGCTGCGCAATTTCCATGGCGCATAAGCCATGTCACATGCTAAGGTGCCCTATTTTCTGGGCGTCAATATAGACTTAAAGTTGTCCAATTTCCCTCCTGTAAGGTGGCAATTTAGACTTGGCCGCGGACTGGTTGGTTTGGTCCGTTGAAAATAGGGGAGTCGGGTCAAGGTTTTGAGCCAGTTTTCTCATATAAGTCTGACCCTTTTTGGCCCCTAAAAAAATATATATAATTTATATATGTTAAAGAGGTTATGTTTTCCTATTTTTCTAATTTATATATGTTATTATAAATTTGATAGTATAATATTATAAAATATAAATAATAAAGTTTTGTAAATATAATTTATTTGATCTTTTAATTAAATAAATTAGGTTAATTATAAAAAACTAGTTTTAAAACAGATAAAATCTAGTTTTTACATCTAAAGTTTTTTTCTTAAAAAAAGTATAAATTTAAAATAAAAAAATAAATAATTTGGAAAAAAACGGGCCAGCCCGTTTGGCCCGCGGGCTACATAGAAAACGGGTTGGACCAATGTTTTTAGCTTGTTTCTCTTTTTTGGCCCGGCCCGTATTTAAGCGGGCTTATGTGGGTCTTGGTCCGACCTGTTGGCCTGTTTTGCCACCCGTACCTGTATGTATTTTGAATCCAAGGTTGTTTGGTTATTATGCAATTTTAATTTTCCAACTTTCGTGGAAACTTTAAGCGATAGAGATGCGGGCGGCCCTTTTATGTATTGGATACAATTATGATAGAAATATTTTTAAAATAGGATATTATACTATGGAAAATGTATTTAAATATAAATAACATTTCATAACACATAATAAATTTAAAGTTGTTAGTATAAAATTCTAAAATAAAAATATGATTTTTGTGACATCCCCTTGGTAGTTCCCATAATTTACCTCGGGGTTGAATGAAAATGGGAACAATTTATTTTTTTCGCGTTCGTCATCCCCGAAGATAAGTAATGGAAACCCAAGGCGATGCCAAGGTATAACAACATAAAATGTGCATAAAAGACCCAAGAGTAATGTACACCTAATGAAAGAGCACGAAAAGCCAAGACAGGAAATTTCGCTAAGCGACATCATTTCGCTTGAGCAAACAAGCCACATTAACCAGGCATCGACTTTTTGCTTAAGCGAGGTCATCCTCACTTGAGCGATAAACCACCATGATCTCTCACTCAAGCGATACCTCACTCGCTCAAGCGAAAGGTAAACAAAATCCAAACATTCACCACTCACTCAAGCGGGAAACAACCAAAACCCAATCCCTGCATCTCGCTTAAGCTAGAAAATCCATGCTCAAGCGAGAATTAGACACTAACCAACTAAAGCAATCTTGCTTAAGTAGGGTCGCACTCACTCAAGTGAAAAACAAGCAAAAATTACCCAAGCCTTTCTCACTCAAGCGAGACCTTCCTTGCTTGGGCGAGAAACTCACAACGGCTAACCCATTCAAACTCGCTTGAGCGAGACATGATTCGCTCAAGCGAAAATCACACAAAGCATCACAGGTTAAGTCTCGCTCAAGCGAGATGTATTTCACCCGAGCGAGAAACTTACAAAACCATTACCCAAGGTATAAAGAGGGCTCGTTTGAGTGAGAATAATCTCGCTCAAGCGAGTTATGTAGAAATGGCAAATTGGTGAAATTCAGAGACACATAACTTCTTCATTTTAATTCTGATTGCTATCAAATTTTTACACAATTGCATATACATCATTTATGATCCATATGGACAGTCTAGACTCAAAAATTCATAAAAATGAATGAAATACACTAAATTATGCATAAGGTCCATTTCAAGCCAAATAACTAAACAATACTAACTCAACCTAAGGCGATTGTGCACATCAAATAACATAGACGTATCTAGTCACATAAGTGAGGATAATTAGCACCTATGCATCACCCTATCATAATCTAACTAAATCATAACCTACTTCAATCCATAGAAGTCTAATCATCTTGTACCAACTTACACATAACATACATATTACGGTAGCATGACAAAATGACCTAATGCCAAGAGTTCATCAAGTTCCTCTACCACATGACAAATATCATTACACCACTTAAATTGTCCATGGCATAATTAATCCCATCACAAGACCCATTCATATGGTTTCAACAAAATATTTAATGACCTGCCAATATCATTCACATTATATTATCTTAAATGGCTCCATGCTCATTCATCAAAACGCATATTTATAATATTCATCCGTTCACAAGCATGATAATCTCAGTTCATAATATCAATTTACGCATCATTTGCCAAAAATACAATTCAACTATCTAATCTATGATAACAAAAGACATGTATTCTTATTAAGATCATCAAAACATCAAAACAATGCAATACTTATCCACACACACACACACACACACACACATATATATATATATGGTTGCATCCACTATGGTTATGTAATGCAATTCCACATCTGAATCTTTAGGTAAATTCATCCTTTGACACATTCACTACAAAACCCACAAATTTAGAGAGTGAGTATTATTCAAATAATAAATAAAAATTATGATCCAATGGGTCATACCTACATATTATAAATATAGGGACAATTATATCATAACTTAGGCATTAGGGAACTATGAAATCTCCAATCATTCATTTGTCAACCAAACATATATCCATAAATACAACAATGATATGTCATGTCTTTTAAAATCATTATTTTAATTATGCACAAAACCATGAAATGCGAATCCGGCTTAATAATATAGAGCAAGTGCCAAGATAACCCACTCAGTGAACCATAACACTATAATTGAGGGACATCTAGGTAACCACACAATGAACCATAACACTATAAGTGGTAGCTTCAAAAGCAACATGTTACAGACTACACAGTAAACCATGGCATTATAATGTGATAGCCTCTTCAGCAAGCCATGGTGTTGGAAATACATATTGATCGGGTCTAGATAACGGCCCTAAGGTTAAGAGATCATCTTAGTCGTCCTAGAGGTCAACTGGTATCACAGGATACTGACCCGGTCTACAACTATATGATGCAAGAGTCTCTCCTGCACTGGTCGTCCGAAGTAACGTCCGAGACACTGGATCCTTTATCCGTTCTCATTCATCTGTCACCTATCACCATGTGCCTCAGTGTCATAATGAGATAAGATGAGTCATTACTTAACGAGATAGATCCTCTGCACAGCGGAATATGTCTCTTTTATTCACTAAAAGGAGTAGGTATGACTACATGCTTGATAGACGGAAAAGGTAGGTTATCCCCATCCCTGTGTCAGAATCGTACACTGCTAATTGACCTACCCCCTGGCACACTCTGAACACTGAGCCATTCTGATTGATACTTTGCACACGGTATCAGAGCCTATGGGCCCACCTGCATCCAACAATTCATTTTCCGTGTCTAACTATAAATAGCATATTACCATACACATGCAAGGTTACGTTATTTCATCTCAGATCTTACTATTGCATTGCTTGAGTATTCATTGAGTTCTTACACACTCTTCTAACTTGAGCATCGGAGAATCTTCACAGGTGACACCACCTTTCGCCCACTCCAACGTGAAACTCTGGTGCAAAGGATCTCCAGGACAACGAGACCGGTTTCTCCCACTGAGAGGCCGGATTACAATACCAGATACCCACTGTACCGGTGTATAAACACTAAAATTTATATACTTTTATGGCTGGTCCTACACCGGATCATAGACCCCGGTTCAGACCAGTTCACATATGATGTTATAAAATGAAATCCATGTTTGAAATGTGAACCATGTCATAGAAATATCCAAATTCACATAGCTTAACTTTCACATATGTTATTCTAAATCCTCTAGCCAGAGAAGCTATGTATAATTACCAACCTTTTCATTTCCATCATCAATACCATCACATAAACATATTTCATAATAGAAGCATTATCAATACATCCCAGATTCAATAGTACACCAGCAATAACAAACATACATACATGATTTAGACTTAGGTCAGCACAATATCTCATACTTGACATATAAAACACATTCATAAATATTTTTTACCGCAGGCAGAATCCATAGGTATATCTGGGAACCAAACTCTTATTTATTAATCGAATAATAAAACTACCTATTTATAAAATGTACCTGAAAGCGATATGCTAGTTTGCTCCCATTTTTGATCTACTATCCAATAATTAGGAAAGTCTGGAATCAAACAACGCACTGATTTTTACTCTTATTACCGTTCGATACGTCAAACGTTGACTAATAACCTCTGAAATAATATCACCATGCTACTCTTTACCAAATACATGAGAAATTCAGTATTCACATGAAACAAGTCAGACCCGATTGCTGAAACTTTAAGAAATCAGACACTCTTCTTACCTTACGATAATTTGTAGGATGGAAATTAGGAGAAACTCTCAACACAAAAGTTATAGGTATTTATTTTCTCTTTAGTTTGATATATCATACGAGAGAATCCAGTAATGATAGTCTGAGTTATGCTCGGACCAAGAAAAAGTACCCCTGATGCTCCCAGATTATGAAGGGTTGAAAAGATAAATTTATGGAGACTAGGGCTTTATGAATTGGGTTTTGACCCTTTCATGAAAGTTTTAGGGTTTTTGATATGAAACCATAAAAAAATAAAGTGGATTCGGTGTCGTATGAGGGGGATATACGAAGTTTTCTAAAACAAAACAGAGCTGTCATGAATCTGGAATAGCCCTAGAAAGATGTGCAAAACTGTACCAATTGGGGAAGATCCAGCCTTCAAGGTCTTCATAAAGATCGTAGAGAATTTCATTACAGAAATTATGAAACTCAAATTGCGTAATCAGACATCGTATGAGAGAGATATGATTTTTTGAATAAAACATGCACAGATTAAAAGGATTATTTAACGGGGTTTTGGAGTGCGAATACTTAGTTCCTCGAATTGGGGATAATATGGTGTGAATCAAAGTTTGAGGCTATGAATAAAGGTTATTGGATTTTTCATATTGAAGAAACCAAAACGAGAATCACTTGATTTTGACTCCGAATGGAAAAGTTAGACACAAAACACTTAAGGTGTTTAGGCCGAATTTTGGGGTTTCGATTTAACTAATTATTTTCTTGAAAAACGAGGTCAGTACAGCCCAAATTAGGATTAGGTCTCTTTAAGAAAACTGTTTAGAATGTTGAAACATTTTATTAGGGACTAACCGTGCTGAGATCGGATATCCCAAAGTGTATGCACGATCAAACATGAAGGGTACTTTAGTTATGGGTCAGAGCTTCGAGACCGAACTTGTCTTCCTCGATTTACTGCAAGAGGTCCTAACAAGACTAGAATCACTAGTCTCAGGCCGAATCATCGAAATATAATCGTCAAGTCCCACAGTTAAAACTAAGAACCCGTCAATATTTTATTACTAAATATAATTATCAAATAATTAAATAAATAAATTTTAATCAAATAAAATATTATTATAAAAAATATAAACATTCAAAATAAATAGATAAATATTAATTAAATATCAATATTAAATATTAAATTAAGTATTATATATTAAATATTATTAATCATCACTATATCAATTTAAATATTATTAACAATAAAATATTAATCCACTAATTTATACCTAATCAAACAAGATTATTATCATCAAATATTAATTAAACTAATATACTATCTCTTAAACAGTATTATCAAATATTATTATCATTATTATTTTCTCATTTCCCTAAACTGGATTTCTCATTACTCACATTCTCTTGAGGTTTCTACGTCTCATACTTAACATCTCGGTTAGGTTCAACCCTCACCAATTCCTTACACCTAATAACTCAATAAGCAAGCCGAAACCTCAAGCTTTTCACAAAAAGCTTAGCAGGGTATTCTCAAGGTTCTTGAAAGTCTGGGTTCCTAACCTATAAATCTGATATGTATGAGCTCAATACGGCACATAAAAGGAACTACACCACAGACATATAATTTTTTCAAAAACAACCTCTTTTTTCATAAACATGTGTTCAACAACCTCATTAGCAAAAAAAAGTCTGCTTTCCTCTTTTTAGAGATGTCGCACCTTTTCTTTCTGTTGCTCAAACATTATGTACAATAATGGAGGAGACGACACATCAAACAATTTCACACTTTGCACCTTCAGAAAAACATAACATGTTGCATCAATGATTTTGTACAACATAAACAACCCTGAACATAAAATATCTTTCTAAACGACCCAAAATTGTTACCTAATATACTTCTTTAAAATTTTAAAATCAATAAATATATGTCAAATTAAATATACTATTTTAAAAATCAAGACATCATGTATATATAAAAGTAGGATTAACCACGTAATTCATTAAATAATACAACTATGTAAATCAAATATACTATAATTAATAGCTAAAATAGGAAATTAATTAAAAATTAATAGATATATTTTAATCATATTTATTTGAATATACATTTTTTAAACTATACTATATAATAATATATTTCACTTATTTACTTTATTATAAAATACATATGATAAAATATATTTCTTTTCATGTTTAGTTTTATTTGGTAATGCAAGACATTTAAGTTTCCATTTTTAGTTTTATTTAAGTTAATCTATAGATGAAAAGAAATTATATTTTAAAAAACTTATAACTATAGTGACTAAAGATATTAAGGATAATATATATTTTACTTTCAATTTGAATTTTTAATTAATTTCAAATTTTGTTATTAAATATAGTACATTTAATTTAAATAACTACAGTATTTGATTTAAATAGTTGTGGTATTAAATGTATTGCATGTTAAATTTACTTATATATATATTATTATTTTTTAAGAAAATATAATATTTGTCTTATTTTTATTTGGCATTATGTAGCTGCTGACACTGCTACAACTATCACATGACGTTTCACATTCTAAATGGGAGATGCATTGTCTCCAGTTATGATTTTTAACGACTGACAATAATAGTAGTGTCATCCGCTATTGATGACACAACCACGTATTATGCTCTTGTTGTGTCGCACTACCTAGATACGACCTGTGTGTCATATGGGTCCAATACGACAGACAAAAGGAACTACACCATAGGCATATAATTTTTACAAAAACAACCTTTTTTTATAAATATGTTTTCAACAACCCCATTAATAAAAAAAGCTTGCTTTCCTCTTTTCAGAGATGTTACACCTATTCTTTGTGTTGCATCATGCATTATGTACATCAGACAGTTTCACTCGTTACGCCTTCAGAAAAACATAACATGTTGCATCATTGATTTTGCACAACATAAACAACCCCTAACATAAAATATATTTCTAAATAACTCAAAATTATTACTTAATATCCTTATTTAAAATTTTAAAATCAAGAAATATATGACAAATTATATTAATACTTAAGTCTAAAACTATATATATATATATATATACATATATAAATATTATGCTTTTAAAATTATTTTATTACAATAAATTTTAAAATAAAAATTTGTTTTCGTGTTTGCACGATTCGCATAGAAAATATGGAAAAAAGAAATATAAAATACTTTGTGCAATGGTTATATATATATATTTATACTCTACCGAACTAAAAATTCTACAAAATACATCAATACTTAAGTCTAAAACTATATATGTATATAGATATATATTTATAAATATTATACTTTTAAAATTATTTTATTACAATAAATTTTAAAATAAAAATTTGTTTCCTTGTTCGCACGATTTGTATAGAAAATATGGAAAAAAGAAATATAAAATACTTCGTGCGAATGGTTATATATACATATATATATATATATATATATATATATATATCAAGGATGTATCTTACGAGAAACATTTTCTTGTGTGAGAGTGCAAGAGCGAATCTAGACCGTATAATCTTACAATGAATGATTGAGATTAAAAGTTTTTGAAAATCACATAATTACTAAAAAGGTCACATGACTTTTTGAAAAACTCACATGATTAATATAAACCATCCATTATATGGTTGTATGTTCTCAGACGTAAGAGATAAATCTCCAGTAATAAAGTATGTAACAAACTAATTCGGTGCGCTCGTTCAGGATGGTTTTTTTACTTTTACGTACATGTTCCTTTTTCCTTTTTTGATGAGTTGATCTCATCTCTTTATGTTTTTTTTAGTATATAAAAATATGAGAGTAAGAAACCTAATTTTTTAGCCCCACCGACCAGCTTTCGGTTATTTCCTGGAGTGCCAAACCAGTAGACCAATAATCCATGTTCATAGTGGGCCAAGTGGAAGCAATCAACAGGCTATTTATTAGTTTTCGTTTTTGGAATTCCAAGGGAACACAACACTTACTCTCTTTAAGCCCCAGTTCAATGATCAATAGTAGTTTCCAACCCCGGTTGAAAGGCTACTTCAAAGCCCTAACTAACTAATTGGGTTAGAAACCGCAGGAGCAGCTTTCCCATCCCTAGTAGTATCCGCTGTTCCTATACCATTTCGAAGAAAGAGCCCTACCCTCAAAAAGGAGCATGATATATTTAATTTATTTGTCTTTATTATATATATATATATATAATGTTATTAGTTTTAATATTTTAAATTTGTATTGTGAATTTTATTTTAGTTTTTAAAACTTCTTTACATTTATTATTTATACATTAATTATAAAGCTATATTTTAATTTAAGTTTGATTAAATAACTTGTATAAAACACGGGTAATATACACATAAAATAGAAAAATCTTAAACATCTGGGGGAGAGAAAGAGACACACGTAAATCGGAGGCTCTTTATTTTATTTTTCTGAATTTGCTTCCTCTGTTATCCTGTTTTTCTCTCTCCTCGGATCGCACCCTTTTTCCCGGCGATTTCCCGGCGGGTTCCGTCCCCAAACCCTAATCTCCCATTCCCAAATCCTTCCCACCATTCATTTTTTAAATCATCAATATTTGCAACATTGCATAAGTGTTCAGACGTACATACATATAAATTCCATTATTTTTTCCCCATAATTTGAATTTTAATTTCATTTGTGATTATTAGGAACACTATTCATTGTTGTTAATTTGAATCTCAACCCGTGGATTTCGTGGGTTTTAATCAAAGCTAGGAAAATAGGAGAAAAAATTGTAAATTCTGTTTTTGAGTTTTTATTTTTAATTAATTTTTAATATTTTGAATTTTAAATTTCTTTGTCTTGCTCAAACCGTTTTCCTCGTTGTCGTTGTGTTTTTTCGGTGTTTTGTTTTGAGGGAAAAACGCGAACAAGGGGAAATGTTTTTGGAGGCGAGTTTTGTTTTGGGGCGGTTGTGATTTGGATAATTTCGGAGATGTTAAGGACATGGAGACACTTGTGATCTTAGCTGTGAAAAAATTGTGACTATTGTTTTTCCTTTTTACTTTATTTTTTTTTGTGTATTGTTTCTTGATGGTGGACGAAGAGGGTGATGATTGAATTTAAGGTTCAATTTGAAGAATCGGCGGCGACCCTTTTTGTTTTTGTTACATCTCTTTGGATTTTGGTATGAATAGGAATAATGTCCAGAAACAACAGCGCCTTCTTGATGGAGGTGGTTCTATTAGTGATAATGGCAGAACCAATAACAATAACAGCAGCAATGGCTTTATTCCCAGTTCCTTTCGTACTCTCTCCGGTTACCTAAGGATTGTTTCTTCCGGTGCTTCCACCGTTGCTCGGTCTGCGGCAGCCTCTGTTGCATCATCGATTTTAGATAGGGATGATGATACTGACCGCGATCAGGTATGCATGAGTGTGAGTTCTATTGGGTGGACCTGGAAAAAAGTGTCTTGCTTGCTGATCATGATTTTTTTAATAAGACTTGCTCATAATTATGACTAGTGATATCTGTGGATTGTTTGAAATGGTGTAGTTAGATTAATTATTTTTCTTTTATTGTTGAGGTAAATGCTGGTTCTATGTCTTCCATTGAGTTTTGGTTTTTGTTAGAACATGACAGAATAGTTTATAAAAGCAAAATTGGGGATTAGCTGGTGCTGCTTAGGGGATCAGTATCCCCATATTGTCTGCAAGGTGTACTTTGAAGGGTGGAGTTTGTAGTTGATGTCAAAAAAGTAATGGTTTAGTTTGTTTTTTAGAATACAGTGTGCATGGGATCAGTTTTGTCATCTCATCGGTGTTTACTATTTTGAACTTTACTCTTCAAAGTGCAGGCCTTCACCTTACAGAATCCATATCCATGTCTGTGTTAGAGGTATGATGACTATAATTAGGTTTCTGTTCTTTTAGTAATTGCATTACATGCAGGTATTTTTTTGCCTGAAAGTTCTAATACATGGAAAAAAATTTCCTTTCATAAATGAGAATGATAGTGTATATGTGCAATTTCTTTCGACAGTGAGGAGTGAGGATGCCATCATTTATCCGGATAGGCCTGCTGGAGTGCCGTTGCTGGGGTTTGCAGCTGCTAGTTTGTAAAGTTATTAAGCACACATGTGCTCTTCATTCCACGATGGGTCCTAATGAAATAGAATGATTTAAGATATAAATTTTAGAATAGGCTGTATTTTGATAAAGTAGCATAAAGTGTATTTTTGTAAATTGGATATGTGCACGTCTTGAGAACCTATGAATCAGGCAATTTGGTGGTTGTCCATTCCTGTTTCCTATCAATAACCTGATATTTCCTTTGCCATTTGTGTTAAATAGTTCATTATATTATGATGTTATAGTCATTTTTCTAAGTTGATGATTTTATCCATTTTACTAAAATTTGTACATGTTTGGGATTGCGCATCCTTGTTTTAAGAAGGATTCAGCATTTCTGTTGGGCATGGGTGTGTGGCCTAATATTTTCAGCTAAGTATTGGTTGAGGGATTTTTTGCTGTTGTTTTCTGTTTGTTGAGCTGTTGGAAGGGTACCTTTTTGCTAATTTTATGGCAATGGGTAATCCATTTGTTAGTGCCAGCATGATCTATCAATTATCAAAATGGGGTTTTGAAAAATTTGAATATCACAGATAACTAACCAAATCTGTTGCACTTTTTAATTGATATTTCTACTGAGTTTCATGGATTTATCTGTCCAAATTGAGCTCTATCCTTTTCTATAAGTCATAATAATCATGTTTATTAACAGCATGTTTGGATTGATGTTCGCAAATCTCAAATATTCGTTTACATAAGTGAAATACAATCTTGCCAGAAAAGCTCATGTTTGGATGTGTTAGGATCCAATTGCAAGGTATAAGACTTGAGTCTCACATTAGAAATCTGGAATTCTAGTGTGGACTTTGTAAGGCCTTGTGTTCTCCAACTATAATGGCTAGCTGTTGTAGTGTAGTTCTCCCAAAGTTCTCATGAATTTGTCTTAGGACTTTTACTCCTGAAAGCAAGTTTGACTACAAGCTAAAAAGTGTAGTTTTTGCATCAGGCTGAAATTTTATGCTAAGTTTTACAACAGATTTTTTAAGATAAAAATTTTTACATTTTACTAAGATTTTGTGTTGGCTTTACACTGTTTTATATTGTATTTGAAAAAAATGATAAAATTGAGAAGACATAAATAAATTTTGAAGCATTATATTAGAAAACTAAAAATAATGTAATCAATTATAATGTGGGAAATTGAATGATAAATATTAAAATAATCCAAAAAATAAAAGTTGTATCGAATAATAATCCATATAAACATTTATACAAAGCAAAGGCATTATTTTAAAGGTCACATTGTTATGTCCAAGATTTATGCATATCAAATAGTAAACTAATAGAACTGTGTTATGCATCAACCATCAAATACTGGACATACTCGAGTTTTGTTGTGACTCAACAATTTATACTGTGCTGTTCTTGTACTGTTCCTGAACATACATCAAATGCACTCAAGAGTTTTTAAAGTAACAGTTTCTGAAGCCAGAAGAAAGCTAGATTTTTTTGAAAGTATTTGTATTGAATGATTATAATGTTACTATCTGATTGATTATTTAACCAAATATGCCTATGCTTTTGGAGCTATGTGCTTTTTAGTCTTGTGCTATTGTGAAGGATGCTGGTTCTTATCATTTTCACATTTTTTCTCCTTATGTAATGTAAGTGGATGTTGGTTTAGGATATATATACATTATTTATGAGTTTTCTCTGGTCTTTTGTGCTTCTGGATCTGATATCTTTTTCTCTTAATGAATTTTGAATAATTGATACTCTTCGCTTTTTTTCCCTTTTACATTTTTCAATTTGGTGTTAGGATTTAGGTGACCCTTTTCAATTACTTCTAACTTTGTATAGGTTATTTGGGCTGGGTTTGACACATTAGAGGGCCAGGGAGATGTCACTCGGAAATTACTTCTTCTAGGCTATTTGTCTGGCTTCCAGGTTTGGGATGTTGATGATTCAAATAATGTCCATGACCTAGTTTCTAGACATGATGGTCCGGTATCTTTTATGCAAATGGTACCCAGTCCAATTGTATCAAAGAGACCAGAAGACAAGTTTGCAGACAGGCGTCCATTGTTGGTAGTTTGTACAGATGGTTCTTTGGATGGAGGAGTCAAGAGTCAAGATGGGTTGACTTCCGGTTCCAGTTGCAATGCTAGCACTTTAAACTGCCATGACCATGACCTAGTTAATGGAATCTGTCTGCCAACTACTGTTCAATTTTTTTCTATGAGGTCCCAATCTTATGTTCATGTACTAAAGTTTATATCAGCTGTTTATTCTGTAAGGTGCAGTTCTCGAATAGTTGCTGTTTCTCAAGCCACTCAGGTATACTTTCTAGCATCTATATTAAGTTCCT
Source organism: Clitoria ternatea (assembly GCA_037962975.1). Classification (NCBI taxonomy): domain Eukaryota; kingdom Viridiplantae; phylum Streptophyta; class Magnoliopsida; order Fabales; family Fabaceae; genus Clitoria; species Clitoria ternatea. The sequence continues at coordinate 11,386,313 of CM075676.1, forward strand.
CTGGTATTTGTTTTAGTAGAATATTTAATGGTATCCGTATTTTGCAGATACATTGTTTTTCTAGCACGACTTTACATAAAGAATATACTTTACTTACCAATCCTCTAGTCATGAGTTGTCTTGGTTCTGGAGGCATTGGCTATGGACCACTTGCGGTGGGTCCTAGATGGTTGGCTTATAGTGGGAGCCCAGTTACAACAACCACTTCAGGGCGTGTCAACCCTCAGCATTTGACACCTTCTGCAAGCTTTCCTGGTTTTTCTTCAAATGGGAGCCTGGTTGCACACTATGCCAAAGAGTCCAGCAAGCATCTTGCTGCTGGGATTGTGACCCTTGGAGATATGGGTTATAAAAGACTTTCAAAATACTGCTTGGAACTTCTCCCAGACAGCAACGGTTCTTTACAACCTGTGAATTCTAGCCCAAACAGAAATGGAATTGTTAATGGCCATTCAACAGATGTGGATAACATTGGGATGGTAAATACAAATACCGTTCTTTATAATTTTGCATTCACTTGTAATTGGAACTGCACATATCGTGCTTGATTATCTTCCATGCCTAAATAGATATCATAGCATTCTCCATATCTTAGGCTATACATGCCTGGTCTGTGATAGTCCATTATAATGTTGTTCCTGAATTTGTGCCTCAAATTACTTGAGTTTTGCATTGTGCTGCATCTCAGGTTGGATTTCATGCTTGTATATTTTGATCTTGGTTACCCTTATTCTACAATACATCAACTGATGCTAGATTGCTAGTGTAGTTTGTATTTTGATTATAAGCATAATTGCTTATTCTTTTCTTTCAGGTCATAGTAAGAGATATAGTCACTAAAAATGTGGTTGCCCAATTCCGGGCCCACACCAGTCCTATTTTGGCATTATGCTTTGATCCTAGTGGCACCATAATAGTGACCGCCTCTGTTCAGGGTCATAACATTAATGTTTTTAAGATAATGCCTGGATATGAGAGTGTGTCAGCATGTGATGCTGGCCCTTATGTCCATCTCTACAGGCTGCAACGTGGCTTTACAAATGCGGTTAGTTCATCTTCCTGCCCACTCTTCCTTTGGATTAAAATATAGTCTTTTTTTTTTCTTTTCAAAATGCCTCTACAATTAATAGGAACTTTTTAATATCTGTATTTGATTTTTCAGGTTATACAAGATATCAGTTTTAGTGTTGATAGCAAGTGGATTATGATAAGTTCCTCAAGGGGCACCAGCCATCTATTTGCTATAAATCCTCTAGGAGGACCTGTAAATATTATATCATATGACAATAGTTTAACAGAAAAAAATGGTGGATTGGGTGTTATGACTAATCAAGAAGTTCATAGGCCCCATAACTCTGCATTAGAAATTTGTAAACATCAGAGCCTCTGTGCTGCTGGTCCTCCAATCACACTTTCTGTTGTAAGCAGAATTAGGAATGGATCTAATGGCTGGCGAAGCACTGTAAGTGGTGCTGCTGCAGCTGCAACAGGCAGGATGAATTCCCCTTCTGGGGCTATTGCTTCATCTTTCCTCAACTTTGAAGCAGGCAATACCTTGTATGTTAACGGGAACTATTCCAAGGAGAAGTATCATCTGTTGGTCTTTTCACCCAGCGGTTCTATGATACAATATACTTTGCAGACAATTAATGCTCAAGATTCAGGTGTTATTTCTGGATTGACGCCTGTATATGAATCTGCTCCCCTGAGTGTTGCAAGAGTAGTAGTTGAGCCTATCCAGAAATGGAATATATGTCGGAGACATAGTTGGAGAGAGCAAGAGGATAATATTGACATATACGGAGAGAACGAAATTTTAGACAGCAAAACAGTATATCCAGAGGAAGGGAAGCAGGATAATACCATCAGCCCTAAAATCATGAATGTGGCCTTGAACCCGAAATCTTGCTCTGAGAAGGAGCATCGATTTTTTATTTCAGAAGCTGAACTGCAAATGCATCAAGCTAAGACTCCATTGTGGGCAAAGACCGAGGTATATTACTGTAAAACAGTAAAATGTATTTTTAATGTTTATCATTACACTTTTTGGTCAGGCGTTTAAATATATGATTCTGTTGCCAACCAGATATATTTTCATTCAGTGGGTAAAGAGGATACTATGATGATGGAGGAAGAAGCTGCGTTGGGAGGGGAATTTGAGATTGAAAATATTCCAACTTGTGTGATAGAAGCTAGGTCAAAACACTTGGTTCCAATTTTTGACAATATTCAGACCCCAAAATTTCAACAAACAAGGTTTGATGAATGCTTAATTTACTAATTAGCTATTAGATAGGTCAAGAGACTTAGGGTTTGGATTTTGTTTTAGATATTATGGGTCTTAGTGACGGTACCCCACCATCAAAGGCTGTAGTATACCAAAATTTATAATTTTCATCTTTCGTGTTGAAGAAATATTTTGGTCTCTGGCCTGCCTTGCATGTATGCAAGGAGACAGTTTATTTATGTGTGAATTTAAAATTATAATTTCCTTGCAGGAGTCGTGCTGTGGATAATAAGTTAAATGAACAGCTTCTGCATCGAAGTTTCGAGTTCCCTGAAAAGGGCAGGATTTCACCCAGGAACATTTTAGGATCTCCTAATTATACGACTATTTCTGGTGGTACTATTGCTGAACTCAAAGGTGGGACTGAAGAATATGATTGGGATGATCGTTTGATTCCAACAAAAACAAAGAGTTATGTAAATAAGAGAAACACCCTTAAATCATATACTAGGCAAGGGATTGTAAATAATAGAAGAGAGCACTCAAACATGGATGCTCAACACTCGTTTGTATATAGTGACAGAGAAGAAGGCCTGAAAATGGGGAATCACTTTGATGAAAGAGGAGATAAATTTGATTAAAGACAATATTTTAAGTTCTGGCACATCTATTGTCATAAGTTTTGAAGGAATTTGATTTACTAAATCAACCAATTACTCCTAACCGTCTGTTATGTTATTACATGTCTGAACAAATCTGGTTGTTTGGTGTGAATTTGTAATTAAGGTATTGTTACTAATACTTGCATGCAATTTTCTTTCTTTCCTTTCATAGGTATGAATTCTTTTATTTCCCCCAGAAAGGCTTTATTAACTGTGTTAATTATGGTTGGAGGTAGAGATCCAAGGTGCTGGGGGCTTGATTGCGTGTGTTGACCCTGTAAATAACACACACATGCATGCCCCTAAGTGGTTGTATGTATAGTACGAATGATCACCACCTTGATTTACTCTCTTGCCCCTGATTCTCTTAATTAAATTGATTTATCTCTCATTCTTTGTTCCTTTTATTTGGCTTGGTTGAAACGGTCAGGTGGAGATAGGGAGGAGGTGGCAGGTTTCGAACCCTGTTCCCCAACCACAATTGTCAGCAGCAATCGTCACTTGTGCTGCCTGTCTCGGACCTTTATTCATTTTTGATTACACGCTGCATGTAGTTTCAACTTTAATAATAATAATAATAATAATAATAATAAGATGATGATGATGATGATTGATATGACCCGAGAGAAGATACCACCAAAAAGAAAAAAAACATCTTGAATATAGCATCTAAGCTAGCATGTAACCCTTGTTGCAGTTCAATTTATCTATTAACGTTTCCAAAAAGGTGATATTCCTTCAATTCAATTTACATATTTGATTCTTTTAGAAAAACTATTGATCTCTTTTTACAAATTGTTCAAAAGCATAAATAGGAAAAAATGAAAAAAAGAAGTAATTGTTTATTGTCCTTTTTTGCATTCTCAATTTTTTTTAATGACAAAACACATACTTTTAGTCTTTTGTTTTTAATTTCTTACTTAGTCTTTTATCTTTTTTTTGTCAGCTTAGCCCTTCACTTTCTTAATTTTGTGTAGGATTTTTTTCTTGTTAAATTTTAATTTAGGCTAAGAAGTTTCTTTCCTAGGTTTGCTTTCGTCTGTTAAGTGAAGTGTTTGCTCCTCCTGATGAACTAGTGCCACAAGCTCCCTTGTATATGATCTTCATGGACCTCAACCATCATATCTTTGACCCTATGTTGCCCTGATACTTAGTATGATACTGATACGATATGACATAGATACGGGGATACTAGACATTTAAAAAAAAATCAAGATACAATACAACATAGATACGTTCATAGAATTTTTACAAAAAAATATATATGAGATCAATTCTAAGCATTGTTTCAATAACCATATGTTCTGTCTTGAACCGGGGTCAAAGAGATCCGGTGTCGGGCCAGTCACAAGCAGTGAGAAAAGTCATGTCTGAAGGCCGGTTCTGTAAATATCCGGTATGTGTATCCGGTGTGTCTATATGAAGAGACCGGTCTTGGCGTCCTGGAGGTCCTTCACACCGACCTTACGCGTTGGTGTGGGCGAAAGGTGGTGTCACCTGCGAAGATTCTTCGACGCTCAAGTCAGTGATATATTCCAAGTGTGGAATGTAAATGATCACTCTATGGGATCAGGTGGATGCATAAGAGAGAAAGACCAGAACTCAGAACCCTTCTCCAGTAAACTGAAGTGAGTTCTTATACCTGATTGGCTCGATTTATGAGGACTCGTTAGTGGGGAACCACTAACCTTCATTATGCAAGTATATTATTGTTTAATGTGCACCCACCAGCATGATTGAGGCAAGTGGCTATTTTATATTGAGCGTAGGGAGTATGGGCTAGACTTAGGGGACAAGTTGATCATTCCCTGGAGCAGAGTTTGGCTCGTAGTGTGGGGAATTATTGATCGGTCCCTGTAGCAATGCCCGTCGTCTTCTGTTGGGTGACATGTATGTTATCCGGTGTGCATGGTGTTATCCGGACTAACCGGTGCAGGAAGAACACCTGACTTGGAATTAAAGTCCGGATGTATACCGATGACACCGGTTGCATGTTATAGAATGAAAACCGTTTGATCGGTCCGGATCAGCTTCTCAACACCGGGTGAAAGGAGAACGGATGAGGTATCCAATATCTTGGTCACTACTTCGGCTAACCGGTATAGTTGCAGACTGAGTCGGTATCTTGTGATACCGATTGAGGCCGGCTAACATTTTTACCAACTAGATCGTTGTCCAGTGGTATACCGACTGGATCATTGTCCAGTGATACCGATTGAACTCTAGGCCGGCTAAGATAATTATCTCTTAGTCTTAGGGCTGGTATCCAGACCGGATCATATGTCCCCTAGCTTATATGAGGGACTTATGAAGTTGCTCATATGAGCTATACAACCTGCGAGAGGTCTGGATGCTGGTGTAACCTGTAAAAATATCTTTGCAGTACCTGTTAACCATTGAATATTGTCCCCGAGCGTTATTGAGTGATCGGTTCCGAATGAACATTTGACTCTAAGTGAGTGATTCTGAGCGAATATTCGACTCTGAGTAAATGACTCCGAGTGAGGTTGGTTCTGGCCGTGTCACTCGGCAAAATTCCATTACTTGTAGTCTCCTCGTACTACTCCGTAAAAGTTTGTACGTTTTATTCGAGTCTTTTATTTTTATGTTGAGGGCTCGTGTTTTGTCTTGGAAATTCCGAGTGGAAGATCTCCGATTGATCCTTCCAGGAGCAGGATTTTTTGAGTAATCCCTCGGGGGTTACTTCCGAGTGAATCGACGGCGTTCGGTTTAATCCTCTTAACCGTACTCGGAGTTCGATTTTGCCCTACAATCCGAGCTTTCATTTGGGTGGGGAGTTTCTGAGTGTAACTTTCCCGAGTAGCCGAGTTGAGTGCGATACTTCTAATTGGGATTGCACCGAGTGAGACGTTTTCGACTTCCACTGGGTAAGGCACCGAGTGAATAATTTCCGACTTCTACGTGGTATGGCACCAAGTGAAGAAATTCTGACCTCCACGTAGCATGACGCCGAGTGAAGGATTTCTGAATGGGCTATTTCCAGGGGAAGTACTTTTAGTCAGAGGAAGGCTCTGACTTTGAATAAGTACGTTTCGGGTGGATATATTCCCGAGTAAATAATTCGAGTCTGACTTCGAATTTGAAGTGTTTCCGAGTAAGGAATTCCAAGGAAAAGTATTTGAGTGAGGAATTTCTAGGGGAAGTACTTCTGAGTGAATTCGAAGTCATGCTTGGAGTTAGGTTTTGACCCTACAATCCAAGCCTTCGACTGGGGTTCAGTTTGATCCTACAACCCGTCTTCAATGGCGATCGATTTAATCCTACTAACCGTACTCGGAGTTCGGTTTAATCCTACAATCCGAGCCTTGGAATGGGTTCGGTAAAATCCTACAACCCATTTCCTGGGGTTCGGTTTAATCCTTCAACCCAGGTCTTCACCAGTGTTGGATTTTACCCATTCAACGTTTTTCTTCACTCGGTGTTGGATTTTACCCATTCACCGGTCGTCATTAAGCTACTCGGGGTTCAGCGTGGTCCTGAAGAGAAAGCTTCACCCAGCTTACTGCGCCCAAGGCTTCACCGACGTTCGGCCAAACCTACTAGTCATACTCAGAGTTTGGTTTAACCCTGCAATCCGAGCCTTCGACACGTGGTTCAGATCAGGGCTAATCCTGAACCTACTGTGCCCGTTACTCGGGGTTCAGTGTGGCCTTGAAGAAGGTCTAGTGTACTGCGCTCAAGCCTTCAATCGGTGTTGGATTTTACCCATTCACCATTTTTCTTCACTCGGTGTTGGATTTTACCCATTCACCGGCCTTCATAATCGGTGTTGGATTTTACCCATTCACCGTTCTTCTTACTCGGTGTTGGATTTTACCCATTCACCGGCCTTCATAATCGATGTTGGATTTTACCCATTCACCGTTCTTCTTACTCGGTGTTGGATTTTACCTATTCACCGGCCTTCATAATCGGTGTTGGATTTTACCCATTCCCCGTTCTTCACCGACGTTCGGCCAAACCTACTAGTCGTACTCGGAGTTCAGTTTAATCCTACAATCTGAGCCTTCAAATTATGGTTCACCCCTTTGTACCTTCGAAGAGGTTCATCACTAACAACAGATACGCTGTTAGGATCGTCCATCCTGAAAGTATCTTGTCACAACAGTGTTGTGCATCAAATAAAATCACAAAGACAATGGGTGAACATATAGAATATTTCATTAATTATGAATTACAAGAGAGAAAGAGAGCCGAATCGGGGTTATGCCTCGTTAAACCTTCTTGGTAAAACCCGATCGGGAAAACCCAAATCAGGAAAAAAAGTGCATATTGTCTTACCGACTAGCTATAATAGCGAAAGGCGTTTTTTGATTTTGATGGCCTGATCCCTAATCAATGACCTCTCGACGGCCCTGATGTTGATGTCGGGGCATAACATTTTGCTGTGCAGGCTCACCAACCAGAATTCCCTTTTGTTTTTCAGAAGCAGTAAATCTTCTGATTGGGGTGGGATGATCATCATCGCCTTCCTCGTAATCCATTTCCCTTTTCTCAATCCGTTCTGGTTCATCAAAAGACCTTTCTTTGAAAAGGTACTGTTTGAGCTTACCCTCTCGGATCAGGGTCTCAATAGTATTCTTCAGGGCTTGACATTCGTTTGCCAAGTGGCCCTTTTGCTCATGGAATTCGCAGTATTTCCGAGAGTCACCATGCTTGCGAAGCTGGGGCGGCTTCCTGACCCCATATGTAGTAAGCGTTAGCCATCCGATCTCTCTCAGAATCTGTGACCGCTTAGAATTTAACAGAGCATAATTGCTAAAAGCATTTACCCGTTCTTCCTGACTCGGAAGTACAAGATTATCAAAGATGTTACCCCGGAACGGTCTCTCCATGCGTTCCGATCAGGGCATGTCCTTATCTCTCCGTTGCTGTTGATATGGCGTTGGGGATTTCCCTCTCACCACTGTTGCTTCCAAGTGCATTTCAATGCCCACATACTTGGATGCTTTCCTCCTAAATTCATCAAGACTCGCCGGAGGACTTTTTGCCAACGACATGGTAAAAGCAGAGTTCGGTTGCAAAGCTTCTATTGCAATGTACAACTATAATGCTTCTGCCAAGTTTGGAACGACAACTGCTTCCTTGTAAAACCTCTCCAAGAAGTCTTTGAGAGTTTCATGTTCCCCCTGCCTAATATGGGCCAAAGTATGAGATGTTTTGGGAATATCTCTGGAAATGACAAAGTGGTCCACAAACGCTGTTGCCATTTCTTCCCATGAGTCGATGGAACCTGATGGTAGCCCCTTGAACCAACTAAGGGCATCATCAACAAGAGTCCGAGGGAACGTCCTGCACATGACATCTTCATCTGCCCCCAGGTACATGCCTTCAAATGCATAAGCATCAAGATGCTTAGTAGGATCAGTTTCACCACTGTATTTTTTGATAGAGAGAGGTTGCGTAGTCTGCAGGTGCTTAGGGATGTGTACACTCATAAGTCTCCTTGAAAAAGGGACTGTGAGCTTATAAGTTACTGGAGAGGCTGTCAACAGCTTCCTCTTCCCTTTAGCAACTCTCTCATCAGAATCGTGAATCTGTTTCTTCCCTTCAAACGTGGGGATATTTGAATACTGGGGGGTTGAGGATTTTTCTCTCTCGGTTGTGTGATGTGTCCCCTTGATCTGAGACATGGCTTTCTCCTCCACGCTCTTTCTTTCATGCTTCAATTTCATCAGTTTCTCCATCAACTTTTGTATCATCTCATCCCTTAGATCTGGTGCTGAAACCTGGTTAGTTTCTCCCATTGCCTTCCATGATAAGAGACAAGACTTCTCAAACGAGAAGTGGGAATAGCTTTAACGAGTCCCACTGGGCGTGCCAATGTTCTGTCCTGAACCGGGGTCAAAGAGATCCGGTGTCGGGCCAGTCACAAGTAGTAAGAAAAGTTTATGTCTGAAGGCCGGTTCTGTGAATATCCGGTATGTGTATCCGGTGTGTCTATATGAAGAAACCGGTCTTGGCGTCCTGGAGGTCCTTCATACCGACCTTACGCATTGGTGTGGGCGAAAGGTGGTGTCACCTGTGAAGATTCTCCGACGCTCAAGTCAGTGATAAATTCCAAGTGTGGAATGTAAATGATCACTCTATGGGATCAGGTGGATGCATAAGAGAGAAAGACCAGAACTCGGAACCCTTCTCCAGTAAACTAAAGTGAGTTCTTATACCTGATTGGCTCGATTTATGAGGACTCGTTAGTGGGGAACCACTAACCTTCATTATGCAAGTATATTATTGTTTAATGCGCACCCACCAGCATGATTGAGGCAAGTGGCTATTTTATATTGAGCGTAGGGAGTATGGGCTAGACTTAGGGGACAAGTTGATCATTCCCTGAAGCAGAGTTTGGCTCGTAGTGTGGGGAATTATTGATCGATCCCTGTAGCAATGCTCGTCGTCTTCTGTTGGGTGACGTGTATGTTATCCGGTGTGTATGGTGTTATCCGGACTAACCGGTGCAGGGAGAACACCTGACTCAGAATTAAAGTCCGGATGTATACCGATGACACCGTTGCATGTTATAGAATGAAAACCGGTTGATCGGTCCTGATCAGATTCTCAACACCGGGTGAAAGGAGAACGGATGAGGTATCCGATATCTTGGTCACTACTTCGGATAATCGGTATAGTTGCAGACTGAGTCGGTATCTTGTGATACCGATTGAGGCCGGCTAACATTTTTACCGACTGGATCGTTGTCCAGTGGTATACCGACTGGATCATTATCCAGTGATACCGATTGAACTCTAGGACGGCTAAGATAATTATCTCTTAGTCTTAGGGCCGGTATCCAGATCGGATCACCATACAATATATTTAAATGATGATCACAATTTAAAAAGAAAGACACGTGATCACACACTAACGAAGCATAATTACATCATATAACCTTCCCCCTAAGTCAAAATGTCAAAAAAAACTACATCATAATCATTCTCCTATCCAAGTTAGAACCACCAAAATGAACTACATTAGTGATCATATACAAGAACTTCATTGTTGTCTAACACTAACTGTTTCAGTCTCATATCTGTTATTCTCATCATCAAGAAAAAAACATAACTTCCAACTTTGATTCATCAAGAGATATTTCTGCTAATTCAAGAAATCCAGCACCATCATCCAATGGGTCATGCATATCTCCACTAATGTAACACCCCCTTATATACATGAGACATATATCTATTCTTCTTGCTCTCTTTTTTTGAAAGATATACATATTTATCACTTCTTATCTCGTGTATACAAGGACATATATACATATGATTTTCTTTGAATTTTGAAAGTAAAAAGTTTTAAATTATTTATAATGATAAAATGAACTTTCAAAAAATCATAAGTGATCAAAGATTTCAGTATCATATCCAAAGAATAAGGTTTATTAAAGTTTAACCTTTACATTGATTTACAATCATCCAACTTAATATTGTATTAAGGTAAACTAAAACTAAAAATTTAATACCTCTACTTCGACTGTAACCAATTATTACCTTATCTTCAAACCATGTGATTTTGAATCCTATTCTTGTCACATCTCTTCTCCTATCTGATTGAGGATGAGACCAATTTACCCTCTTGTAATTTCATCCTTTCATCTTGAACTGCTAGCTATATATCATATAACATATATTTTGGACACAAAATTCAAACAAGAAGGAGTAAGAAACATAATATAATACTTTACAGATAAGACATAAGCATAAGAGTTTTCATAACATAACAATTATATTTTCATTCACAACCACCCACATAGAATGTCACAATCATATGAATGTCATGCAATATTTTTAATACTATCATCTCATTCATTCTATGCATGCGGGCCCTTAAAGCTTTAGTTTGCACTCGGCCAACCAGGAGTTTACACTGTTCCATAAATTCCGGATAATAATAACATAAATGCCTTCATGCAATATGAACAGCTCAACTGGCATGGAAACACTTAGAGACTAGTCAGACTGAGAAAGTTTTTATTGTGAAAGTACCCGACACTAGGGAGCGACCCCAGGTCACCTGAAGCACCCTTTCACACCCTCTCATCCCAAGGCTCGCAATTAAGCCTCCTCTAATGTATCCTCGGTTTCTATAATCCGTCCTCAGGCAATATCACATCTCATTTCTCTTTAATGATTCATGATGCATGAACTACTCGCATATTTAGTTGGTTAAGACTTTTAGAAACTCAATTATTAAATACCATAAAGGTTCACAAATCATCACAATAAATTATACATTCCCATAAGTTCTTCTTTGAACTTCTGTTATACTGAAATAATTTAGTACAGTCTTCAAATTCAGATCTTACCAAAATTGAGTTTCCAAGCCTTAAATATCTCAAAACTTTCTCTTAAAAATCTTCACATATTTACATAATCTTTCTCAATTTGAATCTTAACTAGATTGAGTTTTAGAAATCTCGACAAAATATTCTTTAGTTATTTCGTTGGGGAAAACCAAAATAATTTACTTTAAACTTCTAATTTCTAAAGAAAATAATTTAAAATCATTAACTAAGAATACTTAAAACTATAAAAGTTTTCTTTAATTCAAGAATTAATTATCTCAACCTCTGATTTTCATAAAATAGCTTCTTTGTAATACTATATTTTATTATTGAAATTAAAAATAAAGTTAGTAAAAATTATTTCTAAGAAGAAATAAAAGACTAAAATAATTATAAAATACTTTCTCTTGGAATAAAAATTTAAATAGTAAGGTAAGAAAATTCTTACTGAGTTTTAACTTTCCGTCATGCTTGCTATATGCTCAAACTTCATATCACAAGGTCATCAATCATTCATCAATCACAATCAAGTATAGTAATCTCATCAATCACAATCAAATATCATCAATCATAATTGCATATTATTAATCACAGTCTAATACAATATCATTAATCGAAATCAAATACAATTAATTATAATCAAGTTAAATCAACTAAATATTGCTCATAAATATAATTCAAATTTTAATGGTTATTTAAATTAGTAGATTTGATTTTGAGTCCATATAGTCCATTCCTCGCACAGGTCTATATAAGTCCATATATATAATCCAGTCTTCGCATAGGTATAGTTCAGTCTAGACAAGTCATAATAGTCCAAGTCCTTGCATAGGTTTAGTTCGATCCATATAGGATATAAAAGTTCAAGTCCTTGCATAGGTTTAGTCAAGTCCGTATAAGTTATAATAATTCAGATCCATGTATAGATATTTCAAAATAAGTTACACAATATATTAAATTTATTATAAATTTTAAGTTGAGAAGTTATTACTTTAAAATAATAATATTATTAAATTTAAAAGGAGTAGGGGACTCCTCCCTTTATTCTTATGTCTTTCATATTATATTCTTATCTCACTCCCCCTTACCTTTTGTATACCGATTCGTTATTGAAAATCCGTGCGCGCCTCATCTCCGAGTTCTAAAACATACCAATTTCATTTTAATATAATTACAAGATAAAAATTAAGATTACTACTTAAAATAAAAATGGTAAATTTTGAATAGTGAATAGTGAATAGTGAATAGTAATAGTAAATAGTAACAATAAATAGTAAAACGTGAATAACAACAGTAAATAGTAAATCGTGAATAGTAACAGTAAATAGTAAAACATGAATAGTAAAGGTAAATAGTAATAGTAAAGGTAAATGGTAATAGTAAATAGTAATTTACTATTTAAATAGTAATTTACTATTGAAATAGTAATTTACTATTGAAATAGTATTACTATGCAGAATAGTAATTTAAAATAATATTATTTTCAGTATAATAATAGATTTCTAAAAACGATATAAAAATAATCCTAAAAAATATAAAAGAGATGTATTCGTACCTTAGAATTTTAGCAAAACCTTCTTCCAAAAAAATTATTTCTCTCTCTTACTTCTACCACTATCTCACTAACACTACTATATTAAGAAAACTTAATCTGAAATTGTGAATTCTAAAGAAGAATTCCTTCGGTATTTATAGGAAAAAAATTTACTATGTATTCCATTATTTTAATATAAAAGTACTATACGTTTTTTGAAATTTTAAACCTGGTTACTGTGCAACTTTTGAAAATTTCATACATGCACAGTGTTTTACATAGTAAATGTCGGCAGAATTATTAAGTCAAATAGTAACCTTTCACTCGGTATATTTTAAATATTCAAAATTAATCCTTTTTGAAATTTAGTGATATTATATCGGTTCTCACTAATTTTATGATAAGTAATATAAAGTTTAAATTTTAAAAATCTAAAATTTTCTGTTAATAAAAATTTATTAGTACGTTTTCAATTTTTTTACGATTGGTAAAAATCAAGATTTTACTCAAACCGATAATTTTTAGATAAGTCTACTTGAAATAGATTTTAAATTTTTTTTTTTATAATTTAACTTTATATTCTTGTAAATATTTTTAATTTTAAGCAGCTTTATATGAATTTAAAATTATTTAAAATATATTATTTTATTAAAATAATTCAAAATTTTCAAAAAATTCTAAAAAATCATAAATATTATGTAGATCAAAAAGTTCAAGAGAACCATAGTCTAATTCCTTCAAAATTTTATTTTAAAATTCTAATAAGAGTTAAATCTTAAATATGTAAAAACATAAATATAAGAACATAAAATAAAAATGATGAATAATAAAGATATTAAAAATTCTTAATATAATTTTCTTAATTAGTGAATACTAATTAAGTCATTTTAAAATTCTCATTCAGAAATATTTTCATTTATTATTATTATTATTTTAAAAAATAAATAATTAAATATAAATACCAAAAATAAAAAAAATGATAATAATAAACTAACTTATAGTAAGTATTTCTCAAGAAATATATATTAATATCTATTTCCTATTTGTGATGAAAATGAGATGTTACAACTCTACTCCCCTAAAAGAAATTTCGTCCTCAAAATTTAATATTGTTAATAAATCTTACCATAGCTAAACTAATTGAACTGTTCTAAAATATATTTCTAGTTTTCTTGACAATTGTGTACATTTTCCTTAACATTGTCATTTATCTTTTTTTTTCTTATCAGTATTTTTTTCCTTAACTCAAAAATATTACTCGTCTTAATTTTGTCAACCATGCTCATCATAAATTGATGGTTAACTCTAAACACCTCAATAATTACGTTTCTCAATCTATTAAAATCTTACTTAACATAATCCATAACATCTATTAATTAAAATTCCTACTCGTAACATAGTAAAATGGACTGCTAAGAATTAATTACTGGACAACTAGCCGTTAGCAACTAGCCGTTGGACTAGCCGTTTATGATCGTCGCAACTCTCCCTCCCTTGCTTGCTTATAAATTCTCATTCCATTCTCACTTCCTATCACAACTTCAAGGTTTCTTAGTTTCTCTCTTCTATCCAATTTCTTCAATCTTTTTCTCAAGTACTATCATACTATTTGTAACAACCCAATTTTTTAAGCAGTAAATTAAATAGTGAAAAAAATTAAAATTTCTCAGAGAAATAAGAAATGAAACCTAGAAAATAGGAAATTTAATTATGAATACAAGGATATTTTCAGTTTGACTTAAAACGGAAATAAACGAGAATAGAATGTAGAATAGAATAATAAAATAAAATAAAAATCTGCTACAGTAAAATGCTACAGTAAAATGCTACAGTAACGTCACATGAAAAATGTTGTAGAATGTAGAGAATTCGTGAGAATTCTCCAATTTTCCACCGCCTCATGTCAATTTCGAGATGCTACAGTGATTTGCTACAGTGATTTGCTACAGTAACCGCCATTGAAAGCCTATAAATAGAGCCCTGACCTCCCACATTTCCTCAGACCACAAACCTCACAGATCCTATAACCTTTCATCTCCCTTTTCAAGCTCTTAAAACATTCATACTTTAATTTCCGTATAAGAAGAAATTACGCAAATTTGAAGATTTGAAGAAATACAAGGGAGTTAGCATAAGGAAAGCTTAACGATCTTCACTTAAGGTAAGAAAGAGGGGATAAAATATTAAATACATAGAAATTAAGTTAGAATTGCTTGCTTAATTATTTGGAAACTCATTTAGTTAGATTTTAATTTAATTTGAATTAAATTGTGAAATTGATGCTAAATGGTTTAGAATATGATATATGATATGTTTCTAATGTTGTATGATGATTTGGAATCAATTGATATATTTAATTTGCATTTGAAATCATTAAACAGCAAAAACAGAGGGAAACAGAATGCTGTTTTCATATATGGATTATATTTGTAAATATGATGAACTGTTGTATCTTCTTGAATTCTACCATAAGTTCTTATTGTTAAATTATGAATAAAATCATTGATATAAACTTACTGCATTCATGCATCATATGCATTGGCCGTTCAAAGAATCCGCAGAGGGGTTCTTTGAGGGGGTTCCCGGTGGGGGAACGCGCTCTGTTGAGCACAGACCTCTGCGGTGGTTTTATACCACGGCCGTCTTAAGGGCTAAGCAGTGTGTCCTTAAGGGGGCTCCCGCAACACTTGTTATTGATATTATGATATTGTTATCCGATGTTGGTGTTGCATTATGGGGCGCGGTATCGGTTGGATATCCGTAAAAATGTTATTGTTAGAAATCACTGCAGATGTTCCCACCAGAATGGATCCATTATGCATTTTCATTCATATAAAAGAACGTAATATAATACAAAACACTTGTTTGGCATCTGCATCGCATAGCATCCTACTTGTGGTTGTGGTTGTTCTAATTTGATTTCTATTTATTTAGTATTTTATCTCACTCTTTCTATTACTTGTGGCAACCTTTTAGTGGTTAACCAGGAGGACATGTGACAAAGTGGATGTTGCCGAATATGGATGAATTATGAAGGTTTTTGATGATGATGCTTGCTTGCATGACTACTATTGTTGTATTATGTATATGCTATGTTTTGGTACTTTACGTCTTTATATTTTATAAGATCTAGGTGCCTGTTGTAAAATATAATATGTATGGAACTCTGATGTTATATAATAAGAAGTTAATTATGTAAAGGTTGCGTACTCTGATATTGTATCAGTAACCTCTGGAATCAGGTTGTGAATCTCTTGATAATTACCAGGTGAAAAATAAGTTATCTAAGAGATTTTATATGGTAAGGGTAATTATCTTGAGATTTGCAAGTTGGCTCCAGGGTGTTACACTATTCGATGGCCAACCTTCCTAAAAGTAAGGAAGAACGAAGTCGGGATGGACTACAGTTTGTGGTAACAAGTGCCTCACTTCTTATAATCATTATGGTGATTTCTCTAGTTTGGATAATTTTTGTATTGCCAAGACTCTTAGACCTCTATCTATGATGTACTAGATGTTCTACTTTATTTTCCTTAATGTAATCGTGTATAATAAATTATCCTGGTGAGAAAGGATAAATATGTCTTAGTCCATGTTGTACTTGTTTATCTAATTAAATCCTTGTGTTCTTTGCTTCATGATAATCCAAGGTATGTAATCATTTCTTATTGTCTTCTATAATGAATTAAATATTCATTAACTAAGTGATTGCACATTCCATCATAATTGACTACAACCATTACATAGATTTGATAAATTCTCCAATCTTAAATGATCATAAATCACTACGTTGACTTAGAAATACTCACTTAAATTATTTTTTTTATGGGTAACTAAGATTTATGTAATTCTCTTTATAGGAAAATCAATAAGTAAAGGTTCATATCTACTTCCTCATGGTTTACCAACACATTTCTTTATTTTAAATCTACAATGGTCATTACATAACAATGATTTATATCAGGTATGTATATTCATCGAACAAAATCGATGACTAAAAGAAAATAACTTGATAAACATGTATCATATTGTTAGGAATCATAAAATATTTTATGTCACAATTTCTAAATATTAAACCAATATCGATGTCTCCTAAAGATCTATAATACTTATTTTAGGTCATTCATTAACATATTTATCACAATAAATCACTTAAAAAAATTCAAAAATATATAGTTAATTACATTCGATGTCACAACCATAAAAGTTTCATTAATTCATATATTTATACACATAACCATCATATATATTATTCAATCGTAGACATCATAAATAAAAACTTCATCAAATCAAACAATAATTAACATATCTTACATGTCATACAAAAGAAGAATCAATACAAATAGCCAAAGATACAATTCCTAATATGATTATTTGTTATATCAAACAAGTTAGTGAACAAATTATCATATTTCTTTCATGAAGCATACATCCATATATTTTTCTTTTCAAAATATGTCACCAAAGGAAAAACTATGAATCTTAAACAATTTGTTATACTAGTTTGGGATTACAACAGTTATCTACCCATTGGAATTCTAATTCACACAAGTATCTCTACAACTTCAAGGACATGGTAAGGAATATCCTAATAGAATTTATTGAGTTTATCTCCATTTCTCCATATACCACATTAACCCAAGGTTAAATTCATTGATCTTAACATCCTTCTTTTGACATGTCTTTCACTACTTAGTACAAATCATTCGGGGTGATCAGTCCCGATAGTTTATAACTAAGTAGTCAAAGCCATGACAGCTCCAGTCTAGAATTCATACCAAAATATTTCTAAGAATTTTCTATTGTTTTATCTCTCTTGTTGTTTCATACCATATTGTAAAACAAGTAAATGTTAGAATATTTCATTATCATATATTAATCAGAGAATCAAACACCATACAATACATTTGGAATAAAAGGAAATAACTGCATTAGTTAATTTACCTTATCATTCCACCATACATTAACGCCCGTACTTAAACAATGTCAAGAAAGACTTCAGAATGGCCAGTTTCTGATAATCCCTGCAATAACATTTTTCAAGTAACGGGCTATAAAGTTCTAACTTATACTTCTTATGAACTTAAAATTAGTTCCTTCTTTCTATATTCCTAATTTTTCTTCACTTACTTCTTATCATTTACTCTAATAAAATTTCCTCTTTTCTCAACCATAAAATCTCTTGACAAACTTAACCATCAGAGTACACTAACACGCTAGTAAGACCATACCCCAAGCCGATTTAGATTGAACTGCTCTGATACCACTTTGTAACACCCCCTTATATACACGAGACATATATCTATTCTTCTTGCTCTTTTTTTTTTGAAAGATATATATATTTATCACTTCTTATCTCGTGTATACAAGGACATATATACATCTGATTTTCTTTGAATTTTAAAAGTAAAAAGTTTCAAATTATTTATAATGATAAAATGAACTTTCAGAAAATCATAAGTGATCAAAGATTTCAGTATCATATCTAAAGAATAAGATTTATTAAAGTTTAACCTTTACGTTGATTTACAATCATCCAACTTAATATTGTATTAAGGTAAACTAAAACTAAAAATTTAATACCTCTACTTTGACTGTAACCAATTATTTCCTTATCTTCAAACCATGTGATTTTGAATCCTATTCTTGTCACATCTCTTCTCCTATCTGATTGAGGATGAGACCAATTTACCCTCTTGTAATTCTATCCTTTCATCTTGAACTGCTAGCTATATATCATATAACATATATTTTGGACACAAAATTCAAACAAGAAGGAGTGAGAAACGGAATATAATACTTTACAGATAAGACATAAGCATAAGGGTTTTCATAACATAA
Source organism: Clitoria ternatea (assembly GCA_037962975.1). Taxonomy (NCBI): domain Eukaryota; kingdom Viridiplantae; phylum Streptophyta; class Magnoliopsida; order Fabales; family Fabaceae; genus Clitoria; species Clitoria ternatea. The sequence goes on from CM075676.1 coordinate 11,404,882, forward strand.
CAATTATATTTTTATTCACAACCACCCACATAGAATGTCACAATCATATGAATGTCATGCAATATTTTTAATACTATCATCTCATTCATTCTATGCATGTGGGCCCTTAAAGCTTTAGTTTACACTGGGCCAACCAGGAGTTTACACTGTTCCATAAATTCCAGATAATAATAACATAAATGCCTTCATGGCATATGAACAGCTCAACTGGCATGGAAACACTTAGAGACTAGTCAGACTGAGAAAGTTTTTATTGTGAAAGTACCTGACACTAGGGAGCGACCCCAGGTCACCTGAAGCACCCTTTCACACCCTCTCATCCCGAGGCTCGCAATTAAGCCTCCTCTAATGTATCCTCGGTTTCTATAATCCGTCCTCAGGCAATATCACATCTCATTTCTCTTTAATGATTCATGATGCATGAACTACTCGCATATTTAGTTGGTTAAGACTTTTAGAAACTCAATTATTAAATACCATAAAGGTTCACAAAATCATCACAATAAATTGTACATTCCCATAAGTTCTTCTTTGAACTTCTGTTATACTGAAATAATTTAGTACAGTCTTCAAATTCATATCTTACCAAAATTGAGTTTCCAAGCCTTAAATATCTCAAAACTTTCTCTTAAAAATCTTAACATATTTACATAATCTTTCTCAATTTGAATCTTAACTAGATTGAGTTTTAGAAATCTTGACAAAATATTCTTTAGTTATTTCGTTGGGGAAAACCAAAATAATTTACTTTAAACTTCTAATTTCTAAAGAAAATAATTTAAAATCATTAACTAAGAATACTTAAAACTATAAAAATTTTCTTTAATTCAAGAATTAATTATCTCAACCTCTGATTTTTATAAAATAGCTTCTTTCTAATACTAGATTTTATTATTAAAATTAAAAATAAAGTTAGTAAAAATTATTTCTAAGAAGAAATAAAAGACTAAAATAATTATAAAATACTTTCTCTTGGAATAAAAATTTAAAGAGTAAGGTAAGAAATCTTACTGAGTTTTAACTTTCCGTTATGCTTGCTATATGCTCAAACTTCATATCACAAGGTCATCAATCATTCATCAATCACAATCAAGTATAGTAATCTCATCAATCACAATCAAATATCATCATTCATAATTGCATATTATTAATCACAGTCTAATACAATATCATTAATCGAAATCAAATACAATTAATTATAATCAAGTCAAATCAACTAAATATTGCTCATAAATATAATTCAAATTTTAATGGTTATTTAAATTAGTAGATTTGATTTTGAGTCCTTATAGTCCATTCCTCGCACAGGTCTATATAAGTCCATATATATAATCCAGTCTTCGCATAGGTATAGTTCAGTCTAGACAAGTCATAATAGTCCAAGTCCTTGCATAGGTTTAGTTCGATCCATATAGGATATAAAAGTCCAAGTCCTTGCATAGGTTTAGTCCAGTCCGTATACGTTATAATAATTCAGATCCATGTATAGATATTTCAGAATAAGTTACACAATATATTAAATTTATTATAAATTTTAAGTTGAGAAGTTATTACTTTAAAATAATAATATTATTAAATTTAAAAGGAGTAGGGGACTCCTCCCTTTATTCTTATGTCTTTCATATTATATTCTTATCTCACTCCCCCTTACCTCTTGTATACCGATTCGTTATTGAAAATCCGTGCGCGCCTCGTCTCCGAGTTCTAAAACATATCAATTTCATTTTAATATAATTACAAGATAAAAATTAAGATTACTACTTAAAATAAAAATGGTAAATTTTGAATAGTGAATAGTGAATAGTAACAGTAAATAGTAAAACATGAATAGTAACAATAAATAGTAAATTATAAATAGTAATGGTAAATAGTAAAACGTGAATAGTAAAGGTAAATAGTAACAGTAAAGGTAAATAGTAATAGTAAATAGTAATTTACTATTGAAATAGTAATTTACTATTGAAATAGTATTACTATACAGAATAGTAACTTAAAATAATATTATTTCTAGTATAATAATAGATTTCTAAAAATGATATAAAAATAATCCTAAAAAATATAAAAGAGATGTATTCGTACCTTAGAATTTTAGCAGAACCTTCTTCCAAAAAAATTATTTCTCTCTCTTACTTCCACCACTATCTCACTAACACTACTATATTAAGAAAACTTAATATGAAATTGTGAATTCTAAAGAAGAATTCCTTCGGTATTTATAGGAAAAAAATTTACTATGCATTCTATTATTTTAATATAAAAGTACTATGCATTTTTTAAAATTTAAAACCTGGTTACTGTACAACTTTTGAAAATTTCATACATGCACAGTGTTTTACATAGTAAATGTCGACAGAATTATTAAGTTAAATAGTAACCATTCACTCGATGTATTTTAAATATTCAAAATTAATCCTTTTTGAAATTTAGCGATATTATATCGGTTCTCACTAATTTTATGATAAGTAATATAAAGTTTAAATTTTAAAAATCTAAAATTTTCTGTTAATAAAAATTTATTAGTACGTTTTCAATTTTTTTACGATTGGTAAAAATCAAGATTTTACTCAAACCGATAATTTTTAGATAAGTCTACTTGAAATAGATTTTAAAAAATTTTCTTATAATTTAACTTTACATTCTTGTAAATATTTTTAATTTTAAGCAGCTTTATATGAATTTAAAATTATTTAAAATATATTATTTTATTAAAATAATTCAAAATTTTCAAAAAATTCCAGAAAATCATAAATATTATGTAGATTAAAAAGTTCAAAAGAACCATAGTCTAATTCTTTCAAAATTTTATTTTAAAATTCTAATAAGAGTTAAATCTTAAATATGTAAAAACATAAATATAAGAACATAAAATAAAAATGATGAATAATAAAGATATTAAAAAATTTTAATATAATTTTCTTAATTAGTGAATACTAATTAAGTCATTTTAAAATTCTCATTCAGAAATATTTTAATTTTTTTATTATTATTTAAAAAACAAATAATTAAATATAAATACCAAAATAAAAAAATGATAATAATAAACTAACTTATAGTAAGTATTTCTCAAGAAAGATATATTAATATCTATTTCCTATTTATGATGAAAATGAGATGTTACAACTAATGTCCCATAGTCTTGTTTCTCCCTTAGCATATGTATAATCTTTCCTAGATAGAAGTCCAAGATTGGAATGCACATAAACCAAATCCTTTGCTCTCTTAGGATTCATTTTGTTTCTTTTTAAGAAATGGATAAAGGAGTATGTACTATAATTCCTCTCATAGCAAAAGGAAGAACAAGGTTGAATAAGCAATTTCAAAGCAAGTTTCTGAAGCAAAGGAGTATGAGATCCATGCATTAGATCCATGCATTACCCACTACTACATGGAATTCTTAGTAGATGAGCTTTCACCCTAGAGTATGAACTTTTGACCACTTTGTTGCAAAAATTACAGCTCCAAACCTTATTCCCCACACCATCATCTACCTTATCTTTTATAGTGACAAATGCCCAAAGAGGAGCATGATCATCTCGAGGAACATCCAAAGAAGAAAATTTCCTAGTAACACTTGGGTTGGAGTTAGACCCAACACTAGAGCCCATTTCCCCTCCACCAATTTCAACCATTTTCATTAAATATCAAAACATATATACAAATACAATCAAACAACAAACACCAAGAAAATATTGAATCAAACAAACAATAAACACTTTAAAACAAAGTGGTAAGATGACATTGGCAGCAACACACATAAGAAAATAAAGACAAAAAACGGCAGTGGCAGGATGGCATTGACATTATGCATTAATAAAACAACAACACACACAAGAAAATAAATGCAAAAAACAAACATGGAATCAATTAACTTTTTGGCAGCAGCAAATGATTGAAATTTTGAATTAAAAAAATCATCTTAGAACATTGAACAAACCTCAGAGCAATGAAGTGCAAAAGCTCCGACGTAGTGGGTCTGGTAGAACCTCGAAGCAGAGACACATCTCGAGGAAGAAGAAGAACGTTAAGGAAAATGAGACACTGAGGAAGAACCATAAAACAGAGCTCTGCTTTAGAAGCTCACGAAACAGAGCACGACGAAGGAAGAAGATGGGGCTGAGGAACGGAGAAAGTGGTCGAACGCTAAGGAAGAAGACGGAGTTGGTCACGACGACGAAGGAGGACGAAGGGTCTGGCAGAAGAACCATCCATCAACGAAGTTGGTCGAATGATGAAAAAGCATTTGCGCATGGTGATGGAGAAGAGAGAAACCCTAAGTGAAATTGCATATCGAATTAGGGGGAAAAGGAGAAACTGGTTCAAGTTTTGTGCCATTTAGTAATTAAAATGTTTAATTTTTTAATGTTGTATCATATCTTCTGCGTAAGCCTATCCAATGTGAGCGCCGTGTATTGGAGCCGTATCCCATCCGTGCTGTTTTCTGTTTTAATTTTTTTAAAAAATTCTGATACTTTTTGGATACGTATCGGGATGTATTAGTCGCGTATCGGTATCCGATACATGTTTGATATAGGTACTTCTACATTTTTAGAATATCTAGGTTTCACAGCTTCGACCCCTTCTACATGGTGCAGATGTGGGATTTGGTGCATTCTTATACTGTTTCACAACATCTTTTCACGAGTCATCTACCTTCCTCTTGATTTCCTTGAGAGGCAATCAAAGAAGTAGAAATGAAAGCTATTAATTCTAATAGACTTGCCTCTATGGTAGTTTGTCCCTGATATGGAGACCTAGAACTCCAGGCTTCAAAAGGAAGATGAAAGACTTAGGGCTAGGCTTGATGTGTAATGCCCTTCCTTTGTTAATAACAAAATAAGGAGTTATGTTTAGAGTCTAGAGTCCCCATAAGTCTGCATGGTGTCTGTATATTTTGTATGCTTTGTACCCATGTCTATTTGTTCATAAAATCTGCCCATGTTTTATGAATTTAATAATATGGGATGATAATGAAGCATTATGAACTATTATTTAAATAAGTTTATTTATTTTTAAGAATTATTAAACACTAATGTGAATTAAATTATGTCTAAGTCTACTGCTTACTCTGATACATTCTATGATGGACCAACTAGGTTTTTAAGTGTTACAACTTTGATACACTTGTAGTTGTACAAGTCTTGGATCTGTAGCAAAGTCTATAAGTTGGTTTCTTACAAATGATTAATAACTCTGTTTGCAAGACTATGTTTCCATTGGTATTCTCTCTTGGGCCATCAAGCCTTTAGAAACCAAAGTATATTGCAACACTAAGGCAGCAAAAGGTAAAGGCCCTTAGACTCTGAAACCTCAAGTATCTCGACCCATGGTATGAAAAATTCCTTAACTCCTTTGTAACATCCCTTTGTTTATACAAGATGGTTAACCTAAAAATTGTCAAAAATTGTTTCCTTACTCATAAAAACTCCAGTATACAAAGACATGGACTTACTTTAATCTTTTTAAAAATAAAAAAGTAAACTTTTTCTTTCTTGAGGATGTGCTTCTTGTATCAAACCTAATTACAACAAGATAAGTAATCAAAAATTACAGTTCTATATTCAAATGCTAACACCTGCCAATATTCAACTTATACCTCTTTAGAGTTGTTCACGACTAGATACTAAAAGAGACCAGTTTGAACTGCAATAGATCAGTAATTCATGTGTTACACATGTTTTGATATTGGCAAACACAAAGAATACTTGGACTCTAAGACAAATGGAAATAAGAATCAAGGATAAACAACACTTAAAGATGCAAAATTTTGTAAGTTTATCCAGAACATGAAGTCAACGGGTTAAAAGACTCTTCTTAATGTTTATTGTAAAAGTTAGATAAATTTATTTAAATGAGCTCTTGAGTCATTTAAACTTTAAATTAATTAATCTCAATTTTAAAGTGGTAACTAATTAAAAAAGAAAAAAAAACCAAGTTTTATGCAAAAACATAAGAAATCAAAATATATTTGTCTGGTTGGAACCACACTCAAAATGGTTTGAACAAATGGTTTTTATGGGGACTGGTTTGAACGCATGGCCTCCACCAAAGATGAAGCATTAACAAATGCACAAACTTCAGCAAAGAATCGAAGGATCGAGGGGCTTGTGGTGGACCGGTGGCGGGGCAGGGAAGCATTACCCTACATGTACCATAACACTAGGGTGAGGTGAAAACTGGGGGTCTATGGCTAACGTAGAAGAGAAATGAGTGATAAACATAGTTTTGATTTCTCAATTTAGAAAAAAAAGAAATTGAAAAATAGTAATAAACTAACAAAGTATAAAAGATAAAAAGAAAATGCATTATTGATTAGTTCAGTGGGCTGGTGGGCTAAACAAACTAAACTGTAATAGATAACGGATTAAGATTTTTAATAGACCGACCATTTTGTAATCCCTAATTTTTTATAAACAAATTTCATCAGTCTGTTGCTATATGAACCCTAGTCCAATTATGAGTTTTCCCTTCTAACCCTTCAGAAACAACACTAGCTGTTGCATTTTTCACTTCTAAGAAGGTGTGATGTCTTTGTAGAAATGTACCAATCTTGGACTGTCTGTTTCTGTTTATCTACCATGAAACTCTTGTTCATGTGTACAAATGACACGTCAATCATTTTTAAATTTTGTTCACTAACTCATGCCCCGTAATATAAAGTTTGGTAAGAGATTGCATTAAACATGCTGTTTTTCTGTCTTTCCCATATTCTCCTCCGTAAAATTTGTAACACCAAGTACCGGCCGTTCAAAAGCTTACTACCAAAAAAAAGATTGCCAAATACTTTTAGGGGCAATGTTCAACAAATAAGTTTGTTTACATAAAGTTTTAAAAGATTCTGATGTGTTTTAAATTGAATTAGGAGCAAGTATAATTGTTTCTTATAACTAAAAACGTCCATTTTGAAATACAATATCTTGTTTGAAAATTAATCACATTTAAAATTTTTTATTGTTCCTAAATATTATATTCAGTAAGCAGAAAAACTTTCTTAGATTTAGTTTGTATTGTTGTGAATTTAGTCATAATTCATTGGCGACTATATTTATATGTCCTTATTTTTTAGAAAATTTATCCTGGAGAATCTTTTCCAAATTCAATGCCTAAATTTTTATTTTGAAAAAAAAACTAATGCTTTATAGTCATAAAAATTTGTCCAAGATACAAGGATATTGAATTAGTCAAATTATAAGAACCACATAATAATTTATTATGAGTTAATAATGATGTCAACTCATTCTCACAAAAATTCTGAAAACGTCATAATTATATATCTGTTTTAATTTAAAAGCCCCAAAGCTTTCATTACCAACCCAGTTCAACTTATGTAAGCTTGTAAACTTCTGTCGAATCCTTGTTACTATTACTATTTTCTCTATAATAAATAATATTTTTAAAATAAAATAAAATGAAACAAGTTTAGTATTGACACACTAGTTAAATACAGCTAGAAATCATTATTCCACATGATGCAAATTAGTAGTTCTCGATTGATATTAGTTTGTTTCTAAGAAATAGAATTAATGTTTCCTCAAATTTCACTCCAACAACCACATCCTGAACCCCACACACTAGAGATAGAAAGAGAGGAAGTCATTTTCCATGTAGAAGTCCCGTTCTGTCACAGTCTCCAAACTCCAAACTCTAATTTTCCAAACCAAAGAACTTCATGTGGAGGCAAAGCCAAGCATACGCCAAAGTTTTGTATTGAATTTTCCTACCCTTTCTCTGTTCGTCACCTTAACTCCTTCAAAACCAAGTCAATAGCCTAAACTTGAAACAAACAACATCGTCCTTCTCAGTCCCATGTCTCTTTCTCTTTAACAACCACCTCCTCTCTATACTTCTCCACAACAATATTAAAACCCTTCAAACACCCCTTTTGGTCATCCCTGTCCCAAATGCTAAGCAAGGTTAGGTGAAAGATAGCAACTTTAAGTCCTTAAGCATCATCAAAACCTTCCTTTTACAGAATAACCTGATGTGGTTTCTTGCAGTTTTTTCAACTTTGTTGTTGATAAGGTGGTAAAATATTGCCAAATGAAAAATACTAAGACTACTGGTATTGGTCATTGAAGAGGAGGGTCTCAGAGCAGTGTTGTTTCTTCTTTTGGTGTTGCATTGATCTGTGGTTGGACAAAATGTTGCTGCAGATATCACCAAGTTTGAGGCATGTCACTGTTCTACCGGGAAAAGGGTTAAAGGAATTTATCAAAGTGAAGGTTACATCAAGGAGGCTCTCTTATCGGATGCTCTTCTATGCACTCTTGTTCTTCACATTTCTTCTCCGGTTTGTTTTTGTTTTGACAGCAGTGGATAGCATTGATGGAGAAAACAAGTGCTCTACTATAGGTACATTATCACCTTCTCTCTCTCAGGCACACACACATAAATTTACAAGCACAAAATACATGCATGCACACTTTGACAGGAATACATGAACAGATGTACCTCAGGGTAATAATGAGACCTCTATTTTCAATGTATCAAAGTGTACATGTATTTTATAGAGCTTTAAATTTTTCATGATTTTCAAACAGTTATTTGGCTTCATCCAAAGTTTTATGATTGTTGATTACCGGCACTTCACTTCGTTAAATTGAAGGATATTGTAAACCAATGGAAATTAAACGACGTATTAACATTGTGTGATGTGTCTATTGTTTCTCAATGTTGGCTACTCGTTTATATTCAGTTATTAGATGTACTAGACATGATCATAAATATTTATTTAGAGTTTCCTTTGCAATAGGTTACTTGCAGGGTATGAACTGTAGTAGGATTTGTCAATGGTTACTGTTGGATAAACTTGATACCATCCACTTTTATTTTCCTGTTAACAGTAGAGAAGGCATGATGGTGTAGTACAAATTTATTTGTTCACTTGATAAAGAATTTTTGCTCTTAAAAGTACCATAACAGAGAAAAAAATTCCACAATTTGCAAATTTCATATTCTAAACCAACAATTTTAGTGTAATAATATACGCTGTAGCCTTTCGAAACAAGTGCACGACTTTTTAATTTTTATGATTATAAATTACGGTTCCAGTAGATGTTATGACACACACACATGACCTTTGATTACCCACTAGAGCCGACCAGAGTAGTGGGGGGGTTTGGGTAGTTTAGTCTGAGGTTTTAGGTTCAAATCTCAACTTTCAATGTAAAAAAGAAAATGTATGACTTTCAATTTACAAAAAGTAATATTTGCAGGTTGCTTGGGAAAAAAGTTGGGGCCAAAGATTCTGGGAAGAAGTCTTGAATCAAATGTAATCCCCTTAACCCTTCTAATAGTATTTGTCAGCATGTGAATCCATATAGTAACTAATTGACCTGAGCTGAATATGACATTGGTTCCCTATAGGTCCCAGAAGTGATATATGGAATATTAGATCAACCCCTTGGCAAAGATAAATTAGAGGGAAGGTCTGATATTCCTCAGACATTAGAAGAGTTCATGACCCAAATGAAGGAAGGTGGATACGATGCCAAAACATTTGCAATTAAACTAAGAGAAATGGTACAATTTCCCACTCTTTCAAACTAGAAGATTAGTTTAATGCACAAGTAACAGTTTTCCATGTTCAAGTCCCCACTTAAATTCTGAATATTTTCTCAGGTAACCCTGATGGAACAAAGAACCAGAACAGCCAAAATCCAAGAATATTTATACCGTCATGTAGCATCAAGCAGCATACCAAAACAGCTTCACTGCCTTGACTTGAGGCTGGCTAATGAGCATGCCAACAATGCAGCAGCACGCCTTCAACTACCCTCTGCAGAATTTGTCCCTGCCCTGGTTGACAACTCCTACTTTCACTTCGTTCTTGCCTCAGACAATGTACTCGCTGCCTCTGTGGTTGCAACATCACTTGTTCACAACAGTTTGCGGCCTCAGAAAGTTGTTCTGCACATAATTACAGATAGGAAAACTTACTATCCCATGCAGGCTTGGTTTTCATTGCACCCTTTATCCCCTGCTATAATTGAGGTCAAAGCATTGCACCATTTTGATTGGTTCACAAAGGGAAAAGTACCTGTTCTTGAAGCAATGGAAAAAGATCAACATGTGAGATCACAGTTTAGAGGGGGGTCATCTGCTATAATTGCAAATGCTACTGAGAAGCCAAATGTAATTGCAGGAAAGCTGCAAGCACTTAGTCCTAAGTATAATTCAGTGATGAACCACATTCGGATACATCTTCCAGAGGTAAAAGTGATAACCATAGGAAGTAATATACTTTTGACAGATTGTAGCCATTACCCTTTTTCTTATAATGCTTACTGTATAATACATTTTTCTTGACAGTTATTCTCAAGTCTTAACAAGGTGGTCTTCCTCGATGATGACATTGTGGTACAAACTGATCTTTCACCTCTTTGGGACATTGACTTGAATGGAAAAGTCAATGGAGCAGTAGAAACATGCACTGGAGAAGATAAGTTTGTGATGTCAAAGAGGTTGAAAAGCTATTTGAACTTCTCCCACCCTCTAATATCCAAAAATTTTTATCCTAATGAATGTGCTTGGGCTTATGGCATGAACATTTTTGACCTGGAGGCTTGGAGGAAGACCAATATTAGCTCTAGATACCATTTCTGGGTTGAGCAGGTATATGCATCTTCCTTTCTACTATAAATACGGGTAAAAGTATAAAGAAAATAAAAAATAGAGTAAACAGTCAAATTTGCCCTTTAAAGATAAAGTGACCACTAACTGGATCTCTCAAAGATGATGACCACCAAACAAGTCCTCCAAAGATTGACTATTCTACAATGTTAAGAAAATATTGCTCCTCAAAACATACGATTACTACCAACTAGATCCCTAAAAAAAGACTAATTTGGTGGCTAATTCAATCTTTGAAAGATTTATTTGGCGGTCATCGTCTTTGAGGGATCTAGTTAGTGATCACCTTATCTTTTAGTAATCAATTTGATTGTATACTCTTAAAAGAAGTAGTTACACTTGATATATGTAAAAATAAAATTATAGTTTCCAATCGAAGAAACATAGTGCAGTAATACACTATTTGTTATACTTTATGCAGAATATAAAATCAGACCTCAGTTTGTGGCAGCTAGGAACATTACCTCCTGGACTGATAGCATTCCATGGTCATGTCCAGCCTATTGATTCTTTCTGGCACATGTTGGGGTTGGGATATCAGGAAAATACAAGCTTAGCTGATGCTGAGAGTGCTGGTGTTGTCCATTTCAATGGCAGGGCAAAGCCATGGCTAGATATAGCTTTTCCCAATCTAAGGCCATTGTGGACCAAGTACATTGACTTTTCGGATTACTTCATTAAGAGCTGTCACATAAGGGCATCATAGCTTGGAGGAAATGTGACCTTTCTGATGAGTTGAAGGAATGGTATTTGCATATGAAGGAAGATGAAAATGAGAGGACAACTTCAACTCATCCATGACAAAAAAGTGACAACAACGATATAGCAAGATGCTCCCTTCTTGTTCTAATTTTTTCTTTTTATTTCTTGAGTTGAAATTCTTTTTTCTTTTCAATCCATATTTTAAGCACGAGTACCTGTAAATCATATATATATGTATGTCTGTATAAAGAAAATGCAGTTCTTTTGGGAAACAAGCAAGCAAGCTAATGGATTAAAAATGTACGATGAAGGAATAAAACTTTTTGAGGGAGATACAAAAGAACCACTCGAAATCCTATTTCGTTGCTGTTTATATAACATAAATTTAACAGCAAAGTGTTTTTACCATATATATTTGATAATCAAGCAGCAGATGAAACCAAATATTTTACAAAAATATTTGTACGTAACCATACTGCATGAAATATTGAAAAATTATCAATCTTAAAAGACTTACTTCCCAAAGCAACCGGAATTCTGATTCAAAATAGGTTGGCACTGTTACATATCCTACGGTTGAGACATATTCAGAGCCATGTTTTCCCAGCAGCTCCTGTTAATTAAAGACCCTGGCTTTTCCTGGTCCTTAAAATTCCAATTAACTTGACACCACGTTCAGTTCTTCTACCTCAACAAGAACATTTCCTCTCCCTCTCTCACAATTTCCAAAAAATTATTAAGTGGTTTAAGACCGTCACATGTAAACCCATCATTATAATAAAAGTATTGCAAATTAATTTGATTCAGGAAAGAAAAAAGAATATAATATTAAATATTAAAATTGTTAACATGTATCGGCTAGATGTTAATTGGGATTAATGTTCAAGACTGGTAATATTTTCTGCCTTTCTTTCAAATGCCAATTTTGGGTTGAATATAACTTGGGACAAGAGGCATCACGTCCTGCTTTCTAGAAATCTCCAGAATCAAAACTATTGTTATATATGCATCATTCAAAATTTTGGGATCAAATTGATAGATACCTTTTGTTTAATACTATCTCGAAAATTTTGATATATGATAAAATGTAGGGAATAAAACTTTGTTGTTATTGTTATTGTTCAACTTGGGTGAATAGAGGCAACTTCTGATCAACTGGGATCATAGCACACGATCAATGTTTTAATAGCAGAAAGTTTTCTTATAAGAATCTTGGGAGGATCACACCCATATTATTTCTCCTTTACATCTTTATATTTTTTTTTCTTAAAACTAGATCGATCATTATTTTTTTATGTTGAACCTGAAAATTTTTTAGTTTATTTTTTGTATGTGCCTTTTGTTGTCAGAAAATTCATAGGCTGAGTCCTAATGTGCATAAAAATAACATCTAGCTACACCATAACTTTACTGTATTAAAAATGTCTCAAACATTTACTGCATTACAAATGTTTCAAACACCACTGCATTCTTTTTGTTTCATGACAATATAAAGTAATTTTTGTTGGTTCGAATCAACAAAATATTACACAATATTTTTCTGTAATTTGTATTGGTTTAAATTTTAACTTTTTTCAAGGAAAGAGAATGCTCTTGCATTATATTCATCTATTTATTGGAGCCGATTGAATTTAGTATTCACTACTAAAGTTGATTGTCTTTACTTTTATAATTGATACTTTTTAAATGAGATTTCTGATGTTCATGCTTTTCTTTAAGTTATAAGGTTAGTTTTTAATTTAGTTTATTCAGGACTACTTTTTGTAGAAAAAGTAATCAATTATAGCCTATATTGTGACAAATTGGCTACTTGAATATTTTTGTACCTATTGTTTGTTGAATTTGCCTTCATGTGGGATTTTTTTAATCAAATATATGAGAATATGGTTTAAGGAGTTTTTTTTTGTTAAGACTTTTGTATATTATAGTGCCTTTTCTGTTACAATACATTATAATCATTAATTATTTTGTATTTTATTAACAAATATCATAATCTAGAATAATTATAGAAATATATATATATATATATATATATATATATATTAGTAAATATAATCAATCAATAATGTATTTACTCTTGATCAGAATATTAAAAGATTAATATTCATATAAATAATTAAAAATGAAAAACTCTTTATATATATCATCATGATTTTATAAAAATACTATTCATTATAAACTACTATACTATATTTTTAAAATAAATTAATTTTAATCAATATAATATGTTGATATATATTAGTAAATATAATCAATCAATCATGTATTTATATTTACTCTTGATCAGAATATTAAGAAATTAATATTTATATGTATATAATTATAAATGATAGATTCTTTATATATATCAATCATGATTTTATAAATATACTATTCATTATAGACTACTATACCATATTTTTAAGATAAATGAATAAGTTAATTTTAATCAATGTAATATAATATGTTGATATATATTTATAAATAATCAATCAATAATGTATTTATATTTACTCTTGATCAGAATATTAAGAGATTAATATTTATATGAATAATTATAAATAAGAGATTCTTTATATATAAATCATAATTTTATAAATATACTATTCATTATAAACTACTATACTATATTTTTTAAATGAATTAATGAATTAATTTTAATCAATATAATATAATATGTTGATGTGTTGATATATTAAATAAATATAGATATAGATATCTTAATCAAATAATTTTTATGTTTATTAATTTCATTTTAATATAAATATATTTAGCCATGAATGATTTCTATAAACTACAATTAATATGATATACAATATTTTATCTTTATATTTATAAAGATATGTTGATATATTAAATAAATATAGATATCTTAATCAAATCAAATAATTTTTATGTTTATTAATTTCATTTCAATATATATATAATTAGCCATGAATGATTTCTATAAACTACAATTAATATGATATACAATATTTTTATCTTTATAAAAATAATGATAAATGGAAGAGAGTGAGAAACATTATTTTCCCGCCAAAATTGAGTGGTTCATATGAATCTTTTTATTTCAATAGTATTGTTTGGTTAATATGCATCTGTTATTTCGTAATTGGATTATACGTAACAGATGCATTGAATGAGATTTTATAATGGTTTATATGCATTGAATCAAATGGTTTGTAATTGGATCATACATAATGGATGCATTGAATGAGATTTTATAATGGTTTAAATGCATGTTTTTCTTTGAGTTGTAGTTTTTGTTTTCAATTACCTTTATTGCATGACGATTTTTTAACTAAAAAAAATATCAAGTTAGATGATATAAATTTAAAAGTATAAGTCAGAAAGTTAGAGCACTAATCTCTTTATATTTATCTTCCTTCCTTCGTTTTTTTCCTCTAAAACTCTTACTCTTTCTTTTGCTTTTTGTTACTAGGGAAGCTTTGAGAGTTCGGTCATTCAAATTAAAATGAGTAATTCATTAGACTAAGTATTGTAGATTGACAAAAAATTAATTCAGGATTGAAAATAAGTCTATTATTTTTCAAATTATAGGCAAAAGACAAAGGATATTGTCCCACTGAGATTGATGCATTGGTGAATAAAGAGTTTTTGTTCAAAGTGGAAGTCTCCAATGCAAACATTGTTTACAATTTCAAAACATAGAAAGAGTTAGATTTAAGTCAGAAGATAAAGAACTGACCGATCTGTTTAAGATTATGCACTCAATTAAGGTCTTTATTAATAATCTATTTTTTTAAAATATAATAATGATTTATTAGGATTTTATATATTTTTTCTACTGTGTTCTTAGGATATGAATAAAGATAATAATTATAATGAACAAAAGAAAATTTGACCACACAAGTAGATGATAACATCAAGGTGAATATGAATACTTATGCTAATTCATATTACTAACTATTTTTGCATCATTATTTTATCATTGATATATTTTTAATGTTTATTTTATTTCTATATAGGATACAGAATTGTCAGTCTCTAAAATTGAGTTGTGTCAACAAATTGAAGTAAGTCATTTTATTCATGTTTAATACTTAAATGTTATTCCCAATTTGATCATTGTTTTATGTTTAGTGTACTTAGATGCAATATTATGTTATGAATTTGCATAAGTTTTAATTATTCATTATTTTAATGTTTGATATTGACCCGGTCTGGATACCGGCTCTAAGACTAAGAGATAATTATCTTAGCCGGCCCAGAGTTCAGTCGGTATCACTGGACAATGATCCAGTCGGTATACCACTGGACAACGATCCAGTCGGTAAAAATGTTAGCCGGCCTCAATCGGTATCACAAGATACCGACTCAGTCTGCAACTATACCAGTTATCTGAAGTAGTGACCAAGATATCGGATACCTCATCCGTTCCCCTTTCACCCGGTGTCGAGAAGCTGATCCGGACTGATCAACCGGTTTCTATCATAACACATGCAATCGGTATCATCGGTATACATCCAGACTGTAATCCCGAGTCAGGCGTTCTCCCTGCACCGGTTAGTCCGGATAACACCATGCACATCGGATAACATACTCGTCACCCAACAGAAGACGACGGGCATTGCTACAGAGACCGATCAATAATTCCCCACACTACGAGCCAAACTCTGCTCCAGGAAATGATCAACTTGTCCCCTAAGTCTAGCCCATACTCCCTACGCTCAATATAAAATAGCCACTTGCCTCAATCATGGTGGTGAGTGCGCATTAAACAATAATATACTTGCATAATGAAGGCGGGTGGTTCCCCACTAACAGTTCCTCGTAAACCGAGCCAAGCAGGTATAAGAACTCACTTCAGTTTACTGGAGGAGGGCCCTGGTTCTGAATTCTGGGTTCTCTCCCTAATATCTTCTTACATTCCATACTTGGAATATCTCACTGACTTGAGCGTCGGAGAATCTTCGCAGGTGACACCACCTTTCGCCCACATCAACGCGTGAGGACGGTGTGAAGGACCTCCAGGACGCCAAGACCGGTCTCTTCATTCAGTGACACCGGATACACATACCGGATATTCACAGAATCGGCCTTCAGACACAGACTTTTCTCACTACTTGTGACTGGCCCGACACCGGATCTCTTTGACCCCGGTTCAGGACGGATCAGATATTAGAATGTGCTTTTGTTATAAATTGGTTCATTCATTAGCACAAATTGTAGCATCTTGTAATTTACAAGGAAGGTTAATACTTCTATTGGAGAAGGTTCATTTTTTAGTTTAAATATTTATTTTAATCATTAAAAGAATTGAGATTAATTCTTAGTCATATTCATATAGGAAAATTTATCAGACAATGATCATCAGACTTCGTGTTGAGCAAACTTACTAGGAAGAGATCTATTGATAATACTGAAATATCACCAGTCATAGACGCAGAGGCACACACAAACTTCCAATACAAAATTCCTCAAAAAAGTGAAGATCAAGATAAAGCCTAAAGAGTAAAATGAGTCTGCTATTTTTTTATAATAATACTACAATAAAATAAATTCACAATGTTTGGGTAAGTTTGGACAATTTTTACTTAGCACTTCGTATTTTAAACCATATTCTACAAGTATGTTTTGACCAATTTGTCATCTTTAATTTAGTTATACTAATTATAACAATTATGAAGGAAAAGGGTAGAGTTACGATAATCATTAATAACACATTTCTTTAGATAGAAATTCTCAATCAAGTTGATGAAGTTTACATCATTTCATATGTGAAAAGTTTAAATGCATTATTAAACAATTCCAATACTTTGATTCACCTAATAATGCAAACATTAATTTATCATTTCAAATTTCAAAATATCCTTTTAATCCAAAAATTAATAACAATTAATGAAATCATTATTAGGCTCATTGTTGGGCACTTCAATGAGTTGCATGCTGATTCATCTTTTTTGGCCTCATTGATTTTCTATAACAATTACTTATTTAATTAATATAGCACTTACAATGAATAAAAGATTATGAATGTAGTTTGCTCATTGTTATTTGCTCTAATCCTTCCCAAATAGTTTCATCATTTCCTAAAAGAGAATAAGGCTATTTCTATGAGGTATCTTCTTCCTTAATGTCTCATTGTTATTATATCTTTTCAACAAACTTTACTATTAATATTAATTGTTATTATTAATTTTTCATATATTCTTAGATAAATCTAATACTCCATTCTTTATCATTTCCCTCATATTCTCACCCCGTACATTACACAGTTTGCCCACTAGTTTCTAATAATTTTAAACGAGGATTCCAAATGTAAAAAAATTTGTTTATATCTATAAGATTATTATATTTTTACATCAAAAAATTTTTTAAAAAAGAAATTATAAATAAAAATAAATTTCCAATAATCTTAGTTTCCTAGGAGTTACAATTCCCAAGAATAAAAAAATCACATTCCAAACACCTCCTAAATGTTAAAAGCATTTCTACTTGCAAGTATGCCCTCTTCCCTTGATTGCAAGCCTAAACCGAAATGATGTTTCACTGTTTAATAGACATTGGATTACCTTAGAACCCAGTAGCAACCATTAAAGCTCAGGTGATGATAGCCAGACAATCTTATTAACATTTACACGCAAATATCAGCATTAATCATAATAGTATCATATGCCAGATACAGTCAGAAGTAACCACTGGGTCCAGTTAGAATACTTAAAAAAGAGAACTAACAAAGCCAAGAAGGTATGGGTAAATTGGTAACAATCTTGGGCAAAAATGGAAGCCCAGAAATTGTACAGTGCCAGCTTAGGCAACGGGTGGGCGGAGTACATGATCCTGTGAGGTATCCACTGCAGCAGGTGGCATGAATTGCCACATTGCAAATCCTGGATAGCTAATAAAAGGCACTAACTTGTTGCCATGAGCTTGACCTTGTGCGGCAAATGCAGCAGGGATTGCAGCAGGAGAAGGCATGAAACTAGGTTGTGCATTCACAGATTTCAGCTGCAGCTCCAACTTCTCTTTCTCTGCCTTGAGCCTCTGTTTCTCATCACGAAGTTCATTCTTCTCAGCCTATACAACAAATACGAATTTAATTTTGAATAGTTAGTATTGTGTTTATCAATCACCATTAGGAATTGGAAAAGGTAGAAAAGTCAAGTGAATGTAGAATACAGAGCTCCAAAGAATAAGAAGCCATTCTATCTCCAAAGAATAATATTTAATCTAGATTGACACCTCACCTTTAACTCTTTAATCTTTTCTTGAAGACCCGTATTAGTTTCTTTCAACTTTTGGGCTTCACCCCGTAACTGTGTCACCATTCTGACAGCATCAATCAGGATAGCA
Organism: Clitoria ternatea; assembly: GCA_037962975.1. NCBI lineage: Eukaryota > Viridiplantae > Streptophyta > Magnoliopsida > Fabales > Fabaceae > Clitoria > Clitoria ternatea. The sequence continues at coordinate 11,423,506 of CM075676.1, forward strand.
GCCTTGTCTGTTTTGGTGGGCCTTCCAGGCTCCAAAATGGATCCCAACTCAACAAACCTAACCATGTCCATCACATAAGGCACATGCCTCAGCTACACATTTACTCAAAAACCCAAAGGAGAAAAGAAAGACAGAGAAGGAAGTTGGAACTTGGAAGTAAAGAAATGTACTTGTCATTAAGCCTGTCTCTTCGTAATTTCTCCCGACATGCCTTGGAGCTAGAAGCAGCACATGATTCAGATCTAACCCTGCAACATGAAATCTTATGTCACGTATACCATGTATTGCTGCATTTAATTCAATTGCATAATTAGAAATCTGTCAGTTCATTGAAGAACATTTAAATTATTCAAACATTTAAACTGTGATTTAAGTCTTCAATCATTATCATGAAATTGAAAAGACAAAATTGAGCAGTAAATCATCTGAGGATTGAAACAGCAACTAGCAAGGTACAAAAGCAAGAAAATGTAACTAAAGCAAAGGGAAATAGAAACTTGTGTACCTCTTCTTTGAACCAGGCTCTTTCAGACCATCAGAATCACCCAATGAGCCATCAATTTCAACACTACGAGCAGATAGTATTGTAAAAAGAAAGAAATGTAAGTCAAAACATAATATTATTTATTGGGGAGGGGGAGGTGAATAGAGTCAAGGACAATGTATTATAAAAAAATGTGAGTAGCTACATTGCACAATTGAAATATATGCATCACAATGATAAAGAATTCATCATTAAGAATGCTAATAAATAAAAGTAGCAATCAATATTCCACAGGTCTAAAAGGAAAAACCCTTCCTGAATTTATACATAATCTGCGCCACTTAAGTCCTCACCCTCAATATACCCACGCCCCAAAAATATTGTCAAGCAAATGCAACATTCAAGACTTCTGGTACAATTACTTCCCCTTGTGATACCAAAACCTTTAATTCCCATTGGCCTCTAGCAAGAAGAAACCAAATTTAAATAAAACCATTCAGGGAATCCTCTTTATACCTACTTCTCTCACTGGACACTCAAGTTGCATCAGCAATTAATTGATTCTCACCACATGTTTTTCTACTACACATTTATAAAATGATTTTATTCTTCAATACCTGCAACTACTGCAATTCCAATTAAAAATAAAAAAGCATAAAAAAAACTACATTTCTTCCATGAACACAGAAAATTCTGCAACCCTGGGAAGTTCAGAACTAATAAACGAAACATAAAATCTTAGAAAATGCACAATGAAGCATAACACACACAGCGAACATAAAAACCCTAATTGAGAAGGGGCAAAATGAGAGAGTACATGAACGAGAGCAAAATAAAGGGAAAACGCAAATTGGTGAAAGGATCTGCGAGTACCCGACATTAGAAGAAGAATTCAAGGGCTGAGAGGGCCAAGTGAATCCAGAGAAAGGAACAGTGAAGGATGCATCATGAACGGGAATATCGTCAATCAAGCCGTAATCGAAAAACAAATTGGTGTTTTCCCGGGAAACCATTGTGGCGGCCTGGGTTCCCGGAGGATTCAGGATTTTCTCGCACCGGAAATTCTCGTTTTGATTTTGATTTCCTGGGAAACAAACAGGGCGTGGGTGTGTGTGTGTGTGTGTGTGTGTGGGTGAAGGGTTTGCTTGCACGCTTTGAAGTTGGGACTTGGGAGGGGAAGAAGGGAGAAAAGAAAAGGAAGGGTTATTTATTAATTTATTAATTATTAATAATACTAGTCTACAATTTATTTATATGAAATATGAAATATTTTCTGGGAGAAAAGGGGAAGAATCTGTGTGATGAGAGAGAGGGAGAGAGAGATGAGAAAAATTGGTGGCAACTGGCAAGTGGTGACGGAATTCTTCGTCGTCAACTTCTACGACAAAAATGGCTCCGGGCTTGGGCTTTATGGGCCTACGCATGTTTGGAATCTCATAAGCGTTTCAAACTATGCTACTCTTTCCAAAAAAAAAAAAACAAACTATGCTACCATTTTGACCAAAAGCAAAACTATGTCTTTTCTACATTTACCTTTTTAATATAAATTTTTTAAAAAAGTAACCTTTTGAAAAAAAAGTTTAATTATGGAGAGAACACCCAAATTAGTCCCTATATTATTGATGATAATCAAGTTTATCTTCATTGTAAGAGAAAATCATCATAACCTCGATCGTATTAAACTCGATCCCTTTGTTACCTCCGTCACTATTTAACTTAATAGACATGTTACATAGCATGTTAAACTCCACATTACTATCTATGTCATAAATACATCAAGTTAGTCCTTCTAAATATATCAACTTGGTCCTTGTGAAAAAATCAAATTGGTCCCTTATGTCTACCAGCCTAGACTAATTTGATATATTTAAAGGGACCAAATTGATATGTTTACGACATGGATAGTAACGAGGAGCCACCTACGCTAAACTTAGACACATGGTATCTCCACGTGGAGTTTAACGTGTCATGTGACATGTCAATTAAGTTAGATAATAACAAAGGTAACCAACGGACCATGTTAATGGATGTCTTAATACGATAAGGGTTACGATGAGTTTCTCTTATGATGGGGACTAACTTGATCGATTATGAATAATATAGGAATCAATTTGGGTGTTCTCTCTTTAATTAAGTGATTGGTCTTCCTAAAGTTTTTGATATTTTGATTTAAGGTGTATTTAGGTATGTAACTTAATTAATAATTTATACAAAGTTATTATCATACGAGGGTTTATGCTATAAACTTAATCATAAATTTTGTTAAAATAAGTTTAAAATAACTTATTTTAATAAGTTACACCAATAAGTATATTAACATAAGTTAAAGGCTAATGTAATAAGTTCCTTATAAGTTCTTCACCATATACCTTTGGCCTCTGTAAAATATCTTGTTGGGTTTTGTTCCCTAGCTTTTTAAACTGCTAAGAATTAGTTTCTCATTAGCTATATTAGCATCTCCATGTATCACATTTGACCATCCCGTGTTCTATTTGATCATTAACTCATCTTCTCCCTTCCTTCTTATTCTTTTCTCTCCCATTCATTTCTCTCACATCTCTTACTTTCTCTTTTTCATGTATTTATATCCTTTTCTGCCAATTCTCTCTTCAACCCACTCCTTCATGTGTTCTTTTAAACCATTAGATGCATCATTAGCTCATCACGCATGTAACATCCCAAATTTTAGAGAAAATAAATTTACTAGATGATGATAATTAAGTATTTGTAGTCCAATGTATGTACGAAAATTAATTAGACATTAATTATGATTTATCGGTAAATTAAAATTTATGAAAATCAAACAATTTATTGTAAGATGGAGGACCCATTAAATAATTTTGGGCATTTAATGGGTCTAGAATAACAAGTGAATTATTATGGTTATGGTGGTATGATCAAAATAATTTTTGGTGTTGAGGAGATATTTATCCGGACACGGCATATGTTAATAAACAGTGAAAATACGAGCGGATTGGAAATAAAAGAAAATGTAAAATCTCATTTCTTCTGTTCTCATCACCGTGCATATTTTCCACTCTCATTTACTCACTTTTGTCCATTGTGTAAAGGGGAATTATTGACCAAAGATAAAAGCAAAAAGAGGCAATGCATTAATCATTGTGTAATACCCAATTTTGTATTTTTCTCTCTCTTCCCTTTCCAAAATTTTCATTGGCTTCTCCCCCCTCCATTTTGCTTTGGTTTCTTCTTCATCTTCTTCCTCTCTTAGAAGCCAAAACTGCTCACCACTTCACCATAGCCAATTCCTTGCAAAATTGATACTCAAGCTTGGATTTATGAAGCACTTTTGGGCATTTCTCTACTTATCACCTCTTCTCTTCACTCCATTTTCGTTTTTCACATAGGCTTAGAGGAGAGGTATATGTTCTTGACTTTTAATGGGTTTTCTTGGTGGTTTTGGGATTCTTGAAGCATTATAATAGAAGATTAGGTATTATTTTATTAAGAAAATACATATGGAACCCAAACCCTAGGGTAGATGACCATTAGGAATTTTGTTGATTAGTTTATGATGATTAATATATGATATTATTGGATTTAGAATGCTTGAAACGATGCAAGAAAAATTATTGGAATTGATGTTTGGCAATTTAAGTGAAAACCCTAGAAATTGAAATTTGGGGCTTTTGGTAAATCTTGAGAAAATTGTGATTAATTGATATTGGAGTATTTTGTATGTGGAAATGAGTTTTTAAGTGATTGACACTAATTACTAGTAATGAAGGTTTAAGAAACTAAGAGAATATGGTGATAACTCTATGTTGTTAAGTGTGTTAGAGGTTATAATATTGTTGTGGATGTCTTAAATAATGAGAATGTGGAACCTTGAGAGGTTGGAAACCCATTAAGGAAGATAGGTAAGGAGTTTGTTGTTGTATCCATGTAATTATAGAAAATAAGGAATAAGGGAAGGAATTCCTGAAACCTAACAAATTGGAGTTGAATAGCCTAGTGAAAAGGGGACCCAAAGTTGACAAAAACTTAAAGGTAGAAAGGTGTAGAATTGGTGCTTACAACAGTGTGATCCACGGCCAGCGGATCATTCTGTCTCAAAACGTGGAAAAAATGGCAATTTTTGGTCATGGAGACAATGGGTTCTATTGCATATAAGATTGCATTCCCACATTCTTTTTCGAACTTGCATAACATATTCCATGTACCGTAGTTGCAGTAGTATGTACCTGATCCCTATCATGTTGTGGAGACTGACACTATGGAGCTTAAAGAGAATTTAACTTTTCCTACATTGCCAGCCAAGATCATGGAAAGAAATGTAAAGCGCTTATGGAATAAGGATATCCTATTTATGAAAGTTGAATGGAAGTAGGGAAACTGTATAGAGTTCACCTGAGAGCACAAGGACGACATGCAGATGCAATATCCTGAGTTGTTCCATTGAGGTATGTGGTGTATTAAATTTCAAGGATGAAATTTTCTATAAGGAGGGGTGTAGTGTAACATCCTAATTTAATTTTCAACTGATTGGCGATAATTATATAATTAATAGGGTAGGTTGAATAAAGTTTAATCCAGTTAAGTTTGAAATAACCTAACGTTACCATATTAATTCCTAAGTTAACTAATTTCTTCTCCTAATACCTAAAACAAAAAGAAAGAAAAGACCAAACCCTCTTCCTCTCTTTTTTCCTCACCCGTCGCAACAATCCTCTTCTTTTTCCACTTCTTCATCTTCTTTCCTTTCTTAAGCTTCCAGTTCCCCAATTCACCCCCTCTCCACATGCATGCTTGGTTGAGGCTAGAGGTGGATCTGACTTCTCAAACTTTAACCTAAGATAAGTAGATCCTTATTTACCAACCTTCATTGATGAGTTTCGAGGTTCTGACCCTAATTGATTTTGATTCCATCTTGTAGTGACGATTTAAGCTCATGGGTATTATTAGAAGCTTCGGTCCATTAGAACCTCGTTTGACTTTACGTTCGATAAGTCAAACCTCTAAAACCTGGCCCTTATGCATTAATTGGAATCAACTTCCATCAAACTGGTTTTAGGTAACTTAGGTTAGGTAATTTAAGTTGAAATTGTAGTTGTATAGTTGAGTGAAAGTAAAATAGATGTATTCTTGTGTGTAGGTTAGACACTGATTGTGGATATCATTGATTGATAATTTATGAATTATTGAGATTAATAATGTCTATGTGTATGAAAAATGAGTATGTTACAAATAATTGAAATATTGATGTTGTGACAATTGTATTGAGATTATTAAGTTGATGATTATGTCGTGATGATTATGTTATGAATATGGAATCGATGATGGAAAGAGATATGCATATTGTGATGATAATAATGAAATACGGTGAAATAAATTGAAGGAAAAATTATGATTGTGATGAATATGGCTAGGTTCATAATATTGAGATAAGGAAAGTATATTGTTCAAAATGTCATAGAGGATATGATGATGAGAATGTGATGATAATGATGATAATGAGAACATGCATATGTATATGTGAGAAGCAAGGACTCTATAGGCTAGTGAGAGCCTAGACGCTTTAAGTCAGCGTATCCTAGAGTCAGCTTGTAAACTAAACCCATTTGTTATGTAAGAATGGGAAGCCGCAACTACTAAGAGTGACACGAGGTTGCATGATGGATGACAGTTATATGGTGTGCCATGATGGTACTACAATACAATTCCCATTAGAGAATGGATTCGGCATTGCATTTATGCATTTATGATTATAGTACTCATGCATAGCATAATGGTGCTATAATATATGGAATTTAATTATGAATTATACTACAATTTATTAAATATTAATTATGAATTCTGGATGATTAATTGAGTTGTTTGACATAGTATACCTATTATATTATCTATTAATTTGAAACATATACTCATTCTCCAAATTATGGATTTCTATAATGGATATTTAGGATGATGTGGATTGGTGAGGGATCGCTAATGTGGGGAACAATGCCCGAGGCCACCTATAATTATGTTTTAGTAGTAGATGATGCTTTGAAATATGTAGGAAGGATTGTTTATGTGTATATATATGGTTAAGACCTTTAGATTGGAACCATGAATTGTGAATATTGTTATGAATTGTGAGTATGAACATGTAGTAGTTCATGTGTGAGGGAATTTCATAGTTATGCATAGTTTTGATGTGATGAATTGAAATGTGATGCCATGTAAGGCTCATCTCTGGTAGATATGTCTAGGAATTGTATATGTGCTTGATTTGAGTGTCATATGATGTGAATACATTGAAATGAATATGTTATCATGAAATCATATGTGAAATTGGCAAATGAGCTAATGTTGTGATTGACATAATGTATAAATTAGAGGATTGTGTGAATGAGCATAGTCATAGGCAAATTTATATAGGCATGGCAACGGGGCGGGGCGGGCACGGATAGTGTCTACCCGCTACCCGCCCCGTGATGGGCAATCCATACCCGTGCCCGCCCCATTACCCGCCGGGTACCCGCCTAAACGGATTTAAGCGGGTTTCATGGGTACCCGCGGATATTACGGGTATCCATACCCGCGGATAATCATGATATAAAATATTTTATGTAATTTCAAGTGTCCAAATCTTAATATGCAAATTGTCAAATGTCACATTGTCACACAAAAGGCAATATAAGAACAATTCATTAACATAATACATGTTAAATCATATGTAAGTCTCATAATTCATATCCTTCTACATCTAAATAGCATAACCAATCTTCAATTCTAGGCATGTGTTGGATCATCAACATCTTCATCCTACAAAAAACAAATAACTAAAATTAGTATCAAAATCCAAACATTAAATTGTATTAAGAATAATTAAATTTTATAAAACAAAATCTACTAACTTCTTCAATTTCATCCATTACTTTGAAAGCTTCAATCATTTGAATTTTTTTATCACCTGTAAAAGAATAATATTATGTTAATAATCACCTAAATTCACATAAATTGAAATGTAAAAGTAATTAATTTTATTACCTTTCACAACACTCCATAACCAATTTTGGACACACATCAATTTCTCCACAGTCTCTGGAAGTAATTTACCACGATGAGGAGTGATCAATCTACCACCAGTACTAAATGAAGACTCTGAAGCAACAGTTGAGATAGGAATTGCGAATAAATCTCTTGCAATTTTTTGTAAAGTTGGGTACTTTAACCCATTTACCTTCCACCAACCTAAGATATCAAACGGGTCTTCACCCATAGGCAACACTGTCTCTTCTAAATATCGGTCCAATTCTGTCTTACAAAGAGCAGAAACAATGTTCCTTCCACTCATATGTTTTTCCCAAATACTCCTCCAAGCCTCTTTTTTTCCCACAACATGTGTATAATCATAAGTTGGAAACCCACTTGAACTTTTATTACCTTCGACTTCCTTATTTTTCAAATCATACTCTCTCACCAAATCTTGACAAGTACTTTTCACGTTCTCCATTTCAACTTCATATCTTTCTCCATAAATAAGAGGAAAAAAACAAACTAGCATCTCCAACTTGTATCTTGGATCTAATATGGTCCCTATAGCCATTACCATATTAATCACACCCCAATATTTTTCAAATTTGGTAACCATGGAAGTAGCCATTTGAAAGACCACACTATTAGGACAACTAAGCCAATTATCCAAAGCCAACTTAATTTCACAAATTTTTGGAAAAAGAACATTTGCAGTTGGAAACAAAGTTCCAGAAAACAATAAAGTCACATCATAAAATAATTCCAACTTGTCACAAATCTCTATTGCCATCATCCAATCATTTTCATCAGGTATGATTTTATATTGACTTTCCCGCTTGGACAACCGATCAAAGACATCTTTGTATTTTATTGCAACTTGAAGCATTAAAAATGTAGAATTCCATCTAGTTTTACAATCCAAAGCAAGTTTCTTAATATAACGTATGCTCAATTGTTCACATGTTTCTCTAAATTTCTCTTCCCTTTTAGGGGTTGCCGACCAAAAAACAACACTTTCTCTAACTTTATCAAGAGCATCAGAAATTAAAGACAATCCATCCTTCACAATTATATTTAAGATATGAGCACAACAACGCATGTGAAATATTTGACCACCCAAAAGAAGATCCCTTGGTTTAAGCTTTTCTAAAATACGCTCAATCATGGCATCATTTGTACTACAATTGTCAACAGTCAAAGTGGACAACTTCCTATCTAGATTCCAATCCATCAAACAATCAACCAACACTTCAGCAAGAACTTTGCTAGTATGAGGAGCAGGCACATATATAAACCTAAGATTCAATACAAGTATTACTAATATTAGAAGCATTCTACAAACAACATAAAATCTATTAATCAATACTAATATTAGAATCATTCTACAAACAAATTAAAAAAATTAATCAATACTAGTATTATAGATAAATTTTATTACCTTATTATTAGACTTTGAAGGGTCCAAGAATCATCAATGAAGTGAGCTGTCACGGCCATGTAGCCTCTATTTTGATGGGTAGCTGTCCACATATCAGTTGTGATTGCAAACCGACTTGGGTTGTTTGACAATAATTTCATCATCTTTTCTTTCTCAATAGAATACATTTTGAAGAGATCACTCTTGAGAGTGTTCCGGCAACACACCTTAAATAATGGTTGCATGGAAAAACAGAAATCTTTGAAACCAAAATGATCAATCATGGATAGTGGATACTCATGGAGAGCAACCATTCTTGCAAGTGCACGCCTTGAAATATCTTGATTAAAAGAATAGGAACCGACAACCACATTTTCATCTCCAATTGTCTCATTTTTTAAAAAAGATTGCCTAATATCTCTTGTAGTTCGAAGCAAACATCCTTTAAAGTGACTACGCAAGTGACTTGTTCCTTGTTTTGCTTCACCCACTAATTTTGCATCACAATAATTACAAACTGCTTTCCATTTGCCATCAATTTGAACCCTTTTGAAATGATTCCAAACATCAGAAGTTAGTTTTCTTTTCTTCCCTCTATCTCTATCTTCATTTTCATTTGGAGTGAGACCTTCACTTCCAACTTCATTCTGGGTTGAAGGTGTTCCTTCTTTTGTAGCCTTGGAAACATTTGAGTCATCCATAACCATAATATCAACTGATTGAACTTCTTCATTCGCAGGGCTAGAGCCTTCATGAGAGGACATTCTACAAAAATCAAATAGGAATTAAGTAAGAATTAGAACCAGAAAAATAAAACAAAATCATAAGGTAATTATTTTATAAACCAAAAATCAAACAAAAAGAATGAACAAAGTTCCAACTGAGCTATTCCCGCTTTTATTAAATCATTCACATCATTTTATACAAATCTATTGTTTATTTGTGATATGAGTGAAATTCTGAGGGAGGAAACCAAATTCTTGACATAATATATTATATATAATAAAATAAAAGAAATTAAAAACCAAATATATATATATTTTACGATGCATGTTAGTCGAACAATTCCTCCATATTGAGCAAATATTTTGAAGAATAAATTGATATATTGAAGACCTCCCAGCCACGGTTTGATTGTCAAATTGAAGAAATCATTCACATCCAGCCACAGTTTGAGCAAATATTTAAGAATAAATTCCTCTATATTGAGCAAATTGAAGAAAATGTTTTGATTGTCAATGCTGGGTTCAACGGGTACAGGGCACAGGGCACATGGGCACGGGCACAGCGTGATGTGAATGATTTCTTGTCACATGGGCACGGGCACACCACAGGGCACAGGGCACAGGGCACACCACACGGTCACACCACACGCAGCACAGCATGATGACAAGAAATCATTTGTATCTGTGTTGTTGCATCTTAAAACTCAAAATAAGAAAAGAAGAATTCTCTATAATTGTAGGCCAATGTTTGGTTGAGAGGTGCTGAGTTGCGGACCCCATGATGCTCTGCTCCTAATAGCTTAACACGGCTTGATTATTAAGGAACAAAGATGTCTATAATTACACACCATTAAGGAACAAAGAGCATCAGAATGTGTGGCGGCCTGATTTTGTACGGTATATATTATTAAATTAAATCATGTTTTTAAATAAGCAAAGAAAGAAAGATGAAAACAAGTCTAACCTGAACCAAAATTTCGTGCAAGAAACTGACTTCCGTTGTTTTGAGCAGTAGCAGAATGTGTGCGAGATTGGAGGTGAGCACAGCGGAATAATAGAGTGACGGCAGGAAGACACATTTAGGGTAGGAGGGTTTGATACTTTAAAGGTATATATATATATGTAAGGGTATAAATATAATTTCACATCTAACGGATACCCGCGGGTACGGGTACCCGCGGGTACGGGTACCCCTATACCGCTACCCGCCCCATTTATTAACGGGTTTTTAAAATACCCGTTTAATCTACCCGTGGATACCCATTTGGCTACCCATATCCGCCCCATCACGGGTAATATCCATGGATATCCACGGGTACGGGTTTTTTTGCCATTCCTAAATTTATATGGCTATATAGTACATAGGTCCCAATTAGGTTTATTAACATGTATGCGATAATGTTTTGGTGCCAAAACCTTCCAATTAGGATTTCACTTACCTTGTAAATTGCATGTTTTTGACCAAAATCTACCAATGTGTGTGAAATCCAATTGGCTATATATTTCGACATGGGACTTAAACAAATAGTTTAAAAGTGAGGTATATGTAGTATGTGTCAAATTTGGTGCAATTTGGATAAGGTTTGAATGGGAAAAAGGATGGGCAGAGTTGGCAAAATATGTTATCTGTCATTTTCGCTCAAGCAAAAAAAATTTGCTTAAGCAAAATTGACAGAGAAACAGAGGAACTTCCCTACCTCATTTTCACTTAAGCGAGAGCACCCTTGCTCAAGCAAAAATTTAAAAATTTTAGAGGCATAGTTAGTCTTTGCTTCCTTCACGAAAGTTGTAGGTATTTGAGCTATAGACGTTTAACCACTGAATTCACCTTAAAGAAGTTATGTAACTCAAGTTATGCATAAAATACTCTAGTATGTCATTGGCAGAATTTTTCTTCATAATAGTGAATTTTATGAAATGGGAAATTATATGGGTAGAATTTGTCTTTCATTTATTCATTTCACACCAAAAGGACTTATGTAGCTCAAGTTATCATCAAAATTCCAAACCTGGTTTTAATAAAAAGATGGATCCTAAAAATTAGCAATTCATTTTGGTTATTATCCAAAATTTTGGTGTTACAATTTAATAGACCCTATTATTATTGAATTATGAGTGTTACATATTTTACATTATTAAATGTATTTAAAAATACATTTTATTTTTTTAGAATAATAAATATTATAAAATATATTATTAAATAATATAATGAAAATAAATTATTCATTTCAACAATAATTTATTTATTTTTAAACAATATATTTAATATTATTAAAGTAGTTAACATATTATTAAAATACATTTTTAAAATATATTATTAAAAATAGTTTTTGAAATATATCACTCTAAATTTATTTTGTAGTTTTAATATTAAATATAATAATATTATACGCATATTTTTGGTGTATGTTATTATTAGGATAGCCTTCAGCTTTGTTAGTTTTAACTAAATATTTTTATTAGGCTAGTTTTTTGTTTTGTATTTCTAACAAATATTGTTAGGCCCAACAATATTCAATTACTTCTCAATAACTTTCTGTTTGCTACATTCTCTATAAAATACTATTTGTAAATGCTTTTCATATATCTTCTTGTAAATCTTACTTTTAGAATCAATGAATAGAATTTAGTTTCTGTCTCTTTTACTTTCTCTGTCTTGCAATTCTATCATGGTATCCAAAGCCTAAATGATCCAAAATGGCCATACCCTCCTCACTTCTCTCACCCTCACTTTTTAATTATCCTTTCCACAGAGCATCATCGAAAAATTGGATGACAAAAATTTCCTCCTATGGAAACAACAAAACGAACCTATCCTCAAGGCTACTCACTCCACTATTTGGTTATCAATCCCCAAATCCCTCCCCAATTCCTCAGTGATGAAGATCGCACTGCCAATCACCCCAATCCCGCTTTTTGTCTTTGGGAGCAACAAGACCAGCTACTGCTTTCTTGGCTTCAATCTTCCCTCTCTGCTGAAATTATCACTCGCGTCATTGGGTGTACACACGCGTGGGAACTTTGGGCAAAGGTTCATGCACATTTTCAAGGGCAGACCCAAGCTAGGTCTCGACAACTACGATCGGAGCTTCGTAATGTTGAGAAAGAGGGCAAACCCATTTCGGAGTATCTCCTCCGCATTAAAACTATTGCTCATACCCTAGCTGCAACTGGGGATCCTATCCCTCTAAAAGAACAACTCGATCTTGTCTTCGATGGTCTTCTGGAAGACTATGCGCCATTGTTGTTGTTCTCACAAGTAAACCAGAGTCCTTCGAATTTTTCAAAGTTGAGTCTCTCCTTATCGCGCATGAATCACGCCTTGAACGCAATCGTCAACTCCCACCATCAACATCTCTTAATCTCATGCATGGACCTTCGCCTGTCTCTGTTCAAGATTCTAGTGACTCCGTTCCTACACCACAGCTCAACGTCATCCTTCAACCTTCACAAGGATCAGTTCATCCCCATTTTAACCCTATAGGCCAGACTTACCCTCTACCAGCTGGCTTGCCTCCAGTGACTTTTGGATATCGAGGTTTTTGACCCCGTGGTGGACGTTTCAATCATGGCGATCGAAGTGGTCGAGGTCGTGGTGGCTACGTTCAATGTCAAATCTGCCACAAGAACGACCATGATGCTTAAGCTTATTACCAACGCTTTAATTCTCAGTATCAACCAGGTAACCTCGTTCCCAATCTCCCTTCACAATATCCTCTTGTGTCCTCTCAATTATGCCCAATGTCACTTTATGTGGCTTCGCAATACTAGCCCATTCAATCTCTTAATTCCTCGACATTCATATCTCAACCTGCAACCAATTATCCTTTATCTCAACCTCTCAATCTGTATTCACAATCCCAAACTGTCCCCCTTATTCTGGCTAATGTTACAACTGCACCTTACCCCTCATCCCAACCTTTGCCACAGCAGCCTTTTCAATCAACTCCAACTTATCAATGGGTAGCTGACTTTGGAGCCACTCATCATGTCATCTTTGATCCTCATCAGATCACCTATCCATCAACCACCATAGGCCTGGACATTGTTACTTTGGGAAACGGTCAAGGTCTCTCAATACTCTCCACTGGCTTATCTCAATTTGTTGCATCACCTCACACACTTCACCTTCTTACACTAAAGGATATGCTCTTAGTGCCTTCCATCACTAAGAACCTTCTTAGTGTCAGTAAATTTACAAAAGACAACAGTGTTTATTTTGAGTTTCATCCTGATTCATGTTGTGTAAAATCTCAGGTTACCCACCAGGCTTTGCTCCATGGACATGTCACTCCTGAAGGACTCTATATTTTTCCCACATTGCACTCGACTATATCTGGCTTAACTCAGTCTCTGCCAATCCCTTCACATCCTGGTTCTACTAGTACCTCTTCTATTTTAGCTACCTCTATATCACGTAGCCCCTCACTTGTTACACCTTTTGTATCACACATACTCACCCCTTACACTCTGTTGCACAATAGGTTAAGGCATCCACATTCTGGTACTATGAACATTATTGGTAAACTTTGTAATATTTCTGCTTTAAATAAAGAGACACAGTTCTTTTGTTTTGCTTGCTGTTTAGGCAAAACACATAGATTGCCTTCTTATCCCCCCTTCACTGAATATAATGAACCACTTGAACTGATCTTTTGTGATGTGTGGAGACCCTCTCACACTGAATCTTTTAGGGGATTCTCCTATTACGTATCCTTTGTAGATGCCTTTAGTAGATTTACATGGATTTATTTTCTGAAAAGAAAGTCTGAAGTTCTTTCCATTTTTAAACAATTTAGAGTTATGATTGAACTTCAATTGAACAAGAAAATTAAATCTGTCCAGTCTGACTCTAGAGGTGAATTTCGTTCTCTTACCCCCTTTCTAAATGAAGTAGGCATTCGCCAAAGGCTGACCTGTCCTCATAGACATATTATAGATATATATACCCTGCTGTCTTAAGCCTCCCTTCCATTAAAACTCTGGGATCATGCCTTTCACACTGCCACCTTCTTAATTAACAGATTGTCCTCAATCTCGCTTGACAATAAAATTCCATATACAATGCTGTACAAAACAGATCCTGATTACTCCATCCTTAGAGTTTTTGGTTGTGCCTGTTTTCCTTTTCTTCGACCATATGTGCAACATAAGATGAACTTTCGGTCAACTGAATATACCTTTTAGGGATATTCCTCAAATCATAAAGGCTACAAATGCTTGTCATCTGATGGTAGGATATACATCTCCAAAGATGTACTCTTCAATAAAAGTAAGTTCCCATTTCATACCCTCACTCTTACTCTTCCCTCTAACTCTCCAATATCCACCTCTCTTCAAGGTCTTCCAGCATTTCTTGTTGAACCTCTCACTGCAGGGTCAACATCACCAACTCAGTGTCCTTCCCCTATTCTTACCTCTTCACTGCCTGCCTCACCTTGTCCTGTTCTATCCAGCTCCACTAGCTTATCCACCTTCTCTGCCTCTTCCCCTAACCCTTCACCTGTTCTTGTTTCAATACCTTCTCATCCTGTCCCATCAGGATCTCTTCATCCTATGCATACCAGATTGAAGTCTGGAATTTTCAAACCCAAACCCCCTATGCTTCTGTAACTTACTACTGAATCTATTTCTTTATCATGTTCAGCTTCTCAGGCTCTTAAATCTCTTATTTGGACTGCTGCAATGAAAACTAAGTATGATGCTCTGTTAGCAAATAGAACCTGGTCCCTTATCCCTTTGCCCCCTCACAGAACTGCTATTGGTTACAAATGGGTCTTCAGAGTCAAAGAAAATCCTGATGGCTCTATTCAAAAGTACAAAGCCAGGCTTGTTGCCAAAGGCTTTCATCAACAAGAAGGATATGACTTTGCTGACCTTTTCTCCAATTGTCAAACCTGTCACAATAAGAATGATTCTCACCATTGCTCTTACTCGGTCCTGGCCAATCCACCAGATAGATGTCAATAATGCATTTCTCAATGGCATTCTTGATGAAGAGGTGTACATGGAACAACCTCCAGGCTTCAAAAAGGATCCTCACCTTGTCTATAGATTGCACAAAGCACTTTATGTGCTTAAACAAGCTCCTAGAGCCTAATTTGAAAGGCTCTCAACCACTTTAGTTTCCTTTGGCTTCCAAAGTAGCAAGTGTGATACATCCTTATTTGTTCTTCAAAACACAATGGGCACACTCTATGTTCTCATCTATGTAGATGACATTATCATTACAGGATCCTCTTCTTCCCTTATTTCCTCTCTTATCACACATCTAAATACAGCCTTTGCCTTAAAAGACTTAGGACCCTTGTCCTACTTCTTAGGAATAGAAGTTTCTAAACTCAACAATAGTCCCATCCATCTCTCCCAAACAAAATACATTAAAGATCTTCTTGCAAAATCCAACATGTCAGATCCAACATGCCTAGCACCTACAAATTAACAAAATTTAAGGGAGATCCCTGTCCTGACCCTTCCCTGTATAGATCCATTGTTAGAGCATTGCAATATGTCACCATTACCAAACCTGAGTTAAGTTTTAGTGTAAACAAAGTCTGTCAGTTCCTCACAGAACCCCTTACAACCATTGGCAAGCTGTTAAACAAATTCTCAGGTATTTAAAAAGGGACTTCAGATCATGGGCTCCTGTTGCAGCCTTCTCCTTCCTCTTCCTCTCTTTCCATCACAGCCTTTTGTGATGCTGACTGGGCCTCTAAATCTGATGATAGAAGATCCACCTCAGGATCCTCTATCTTCCTAGGGTCAAATCTGGTATCTTGGTGGTCCAAGAAGCAACAGCTGGTTGCAAAATCTAGTGCAAAAGCTGAGTACAAAAGCCTAGCTCTTATTGCACAAGAAATTCTCTCGATGCAGTCTCTTCTTCAAGAGCTTCACATCCCTTGCTCAACTCCTATCATCTACTGTGACAATCAAAGTGCAATAGCAATCAGCCATAACTCTATTCTTCATGCAAGAACAAAACATATAGAACTGGATATTTTCTTTGTCAGAAAAAAGGTGTTAAATAAATCTTTATCTGTTCAACATATTCCTTCTCATGATCAGCTGGCTGACCTACTAACAAAACCCCTATCCAAACAACGGTTCTCTTCACTGAAACAACTTCTCACAGTTCTGCCAAAATGTCACTAGTTGCCTTTTTTTTAGCAGCTGGAATTCCACAAGGGAATATTGTTGTTCTCAGTATGTTGCAGAGTTGTTGCAGAGTTTTTCAACAGCTGGACTTCCATAAGGGAATATTAGGATATATTGTTGTTCCTAGTATGTTGCAGAGTTTTTCAGCAGCTGGACTTCCACAGGGGAATATTAGGATAGCCTTTAGCTTTGTTAGTTTTAACTAAATATTTTTATTAGGCTAGTTTTCTGTTTTGTATTTCTAACAAATATTGTTAGGCCCAACAATATTCAGTTACTTCTCAACAACTTTCTGTTTGCTACATTCTCTATAAAATACTCTTTGTAAATGTTTTCCACGTATCTTCTTGTAAATCTTACTTTCAGAATCAATGAATAGAATTCAGTTTCTTTCTCCTTTACTTCCTCTGTCTTGCAATTCTATCAGTTATATATATATATATATATATATATATATATATATATATATATATATATATATATATATATATATAGATTCTCTTACATATATATGACCATTCATTGAATTAATTGGTTTGAACATGACTTTCCTTACTCGGTAATCGGGTTGTAATGGAACTCTATGATGCGGATGCATAGTATTTTTAAAAGGGAAAATGGCATTTTAAAGAAATTGAATACAATAAGATACCTATTACAATACATCCACTTGCCCCTTCATCTCCACACCAAACATTTTACAAATAATAAAAGACCAGCAAGAACTATTAAATGAGTCATATTTATTTTATTTTATTGAAACAAAAAAACTTAACAGGTCTTATTTACAGCTCTGACAAACTCTCTTCAATATGTTCACGCATCACATTGATTTGTGGGGATGTGATTGGTGAATAAAATAATTGATCCTTTTCCTTATCTCATGAGGATTCGCACCCACAATTTTATCCACTGTAGCTCCTCCATTCATCAACAAAAAAGTAGGAGTGGCTTTGATTTCCAACTTGGAGGCAACTTCCTAGATAGAGCCATACAATACACACAACAGCAGAACAAAAAGTGGTTAAGAAAATTTTGAATACAAATCATACTCAATTATGCATTAGAAATATTTGTCTCTTCAAACCACCCAAAAATGATTAGAAAAGACATTATTATTATATGACAGAAAATTGATATCATCAGCAAAGTCACATTTATTTTTATGATCAATAATGGCATTATTATAAATTAAAGGCTTGCAACCTACATGGATTTTTTTATTGATTCCACATGATCTCGAAGTTGGTTTGGAATATGAAAATAAACTGTTTTATCCACTGGAGCTACTCCACTCATCAAAACAAAGAACATGGCTTTGATTTTTCAATATGTGGAGGTGCACATGACAATACAAAAAAGGATGGTTAAGTGAGTTCTATGTGTAGTGAGAACTAGAAGGAAGAGAATTTAAATCCTTAATTCTAAACTTTTCAATTCTTATCCCCTTTACCATTATTTTAAAGAACAATTAAAAAGGGGTTGGTGAGAAGAATTCTAAATGCAACCATGCAAGTGACACTAAGCAATTATCATGCACAGAGTTTGTCCTTTGAAACCATCCGAAAAGGATAACAAAAATTTTTATTTCAGGTCACTTTTTTTTCATCATCTTTAAAGATAGAATTAAATATATTAATGAATAATGATCAATAATGCCATAATTATAATTTAAAAATAAAGGCATCAAACCCATATGCTTTCTTAAGAATAGATTATTAGAATTTAACTTTAGTGATTAGTCATACAAAGCTAGGTGAGTGTGATATGAACACAGCCCACGTGACCTCAAACTTTGGTTTGGAAGCCAAAAATAAACAATTAGGAAAAAAAACCTTTTGGACAACCCTTTACATGTTTCACTGTGGACCTTATTAACCATTGCATGTTCTGCATATTTAAGAGCAGGGCATGGGAGATATAAGAATGGAAAATTTCAGAGATGTAGTGGTATATTGTGGACTAAGAAGTTTTATATAAACACCAAAGCAAGAAAGGAATCTACCTTAACCTCATCCACATCAACATTCAGAAAGACAACATCTTGATACGTGGAAGCCAGTTCTTCAAAATAAGGATTCATAGCTATAGAAGGCATGCACCAGTAAGCAGAGAAGTGAACCAGAGCCTACAAATTTGTTATAGGCAAAATAAAGAAAGCTATGAATAGACCAATACTGCACAAAAAACACAACCACCTTTAATGCTATTTGAAGCTGTCTCCATGACTAACCAGTTGAAAAAATTATTAATGCAAACTGATATATAATTAATTGAAACACCAAAGAAAAAAATTAAATTAGATGAGACTCACAGGGAAGCCTTTATTTGTAGCATTAGTGATGTGGTGTTCCCATGATTCTTTTGAATCAATTTTCACAACCTTAGACTTTTTTAGTCGCTGTTGGCCTTTCATTGTTTCTCT
This sequence comes from Clitoria ternatea, assembly GCA_037962975.1. Lineage (NCBI taxonomy): Eukaryota > Viridiplantae > Streptophyta > Magnoliopsida > Fabales > Fabaceae > Clitoria > Clitoria ternatea. Next base: position 11,442,696 of record CM075676.1, read on the forward strand.
CTGCTGCACCCACCACTTCAGAAGGGTGATTTATATATAAAATGCTAGGGGAGGAAATATACATGAACAGTGGGGAAGAATTCCTGATTTTCCTTTTGAAATGATAAATTTGTTGAATTCATTTATATAGTTCAGGATATAATAACAAATATAATCTAGCTACTGATGAGTTGCAGGTTAGTTCGCAAGTTTAAGGTTAGATTGTAGGAAGAGCCTTCTATTAAATGTTTATGAAATACTTTTTTAAACTATTGAAGAATTTTAATTATGATTAAATCTCAAATAAAATTGTGTATTAGAAAAGATAAAAATGATTATAAAAAAATCCAATTTGCAGTAATTTCTTTGGTAATGTTCATTAGGCTTAATATCACAATTAAGAAATACTAACTAGTGTTCTTCTTAAGGTATTAAGGTATTGGTTGTGGAAACAAAAGTAAAAAAGTTTTATTTAAAAATATAATTAAAATCCACTCGTCATCCTAATACGTACCACTTTTAATAAAATAATTTTATTTTTGTTTTCTTAAATAATACCTTTAGAACACTAGTTATTTTTGTTTCTCAAAAATCTTAAAATTATGGTTACATAAATATTTTTTATGGTTAAATATGGTTTTAACCGATGTGTTTTAACCAATTTTTAGTTTGGGTCATTTATTTTTTATTGGTATTGGTCTTTATATTATTTATTATGTTTAAATTAGACCTAAAAGCATAGGAAAAAAAAAGACAAGGTCAATTTTAAAAAGTTAAATAGTCGAATAAGTTGGAGATATTGAATAATAGATAGACCAAGTAATAATTTGTGTTGGTAATTATATTGACGATGTTATATATTAGGACAAATTTTATCATATTAGGGATAGATTTCAACATATTTAATAACATAATAAATAAAACCAATTCAAAACAAAGTAACAAACTAAAACAAAAAGTTAGTATGAAAATATAGTGACAAAAAACATATTTAATTAGGTTTGACAAAAATACTTATATATGTGAGTCCCAATGTATATTACACAATGATACCCACACATCCAGTGGGTATGAATATTACACCATCCACTGCCGCATATCTATAAACATTTGTTTTTTATTAAATATATTTAAATGTTAATATTTTTTATTTAATAATGAGAAAATTTTATTTAATATTAGTTTATAATAGTATTTTTAATTATTAATTTTATTGTAATACTAATTTATATTATTTCACACCAAAATAATATTATATTTAATACCACATTATTTTTTTTGTTATATATGTTTTAAATATTAATAAATACTTACTGGTTACAACAATTCGTAAATACGGATACCCTCAAAGTTTAAATTTTAATTACTCGCATCCCGTTTACCTGCCTATATTTATTAGCAATTGATCACAAAAATATGAAATAATAGAGAAATTCTCCAAATTAAGGAATAGATTTGCTAGTTGTCAACTTTGCTCACTGCCTCGTGTTTGGTTACATGCAAAACAAAACACTGCAAGTCTGCGACCATTGTCAAAACTTCTGGTTTCGTGGACACACTACCACACATTATCGTTACTAAAAGACAAATTAACCACACATAACTTAGTATTATATATTAATATTGGATTTTAGACAAATGTATTAAAAAATATTAAAATATATACATTGAAAATAAACACGTTAATATTTAAGTTAATTTTAACGCATTAAATAAAAAATTTAAGATTATCAACCAATTATAATTTAGATTATAAACCAATTAATAAGTTTTACTTATATATATATATATATATATATATATATATATATATATTTAACTTATGATTGAATAACAATATAAAACAACCTACATTTTATGACTAGGAATTTGAATAATGTGTATGAGTCTAAGTTCAAATCTCAATGTTTTCCATGTAAAAGAATACTATGCAATTTTTTACTCGTTGTGTTTTGATTTTTTTTTTTTGTAACTTATTGATGACAAATACATGTCATTGCGTCAGCTTGTTGGGTAGTTGCGTTGGTAATTTTCCCACAACATTTTTACAGTGACGAGTGTGAAATCTAGTTATATATTAATGTTGAAACCTAAATTTTTAAACTCCAATCATTCAACTCAAGTAAACTAACACATTGGTCTACCAGTTACACACGACTCTATACTTTAGATTTCTACTTTTAAAATGACAATTACATACTCCTACTAGAAAACCATCATTCAATTTAGTCAATGTTAATTTTCTTCCTAACATTGTTAAAACTTACAAATAAATCATGTTAAGTGAAAACAGGACATCTATGTAGTTAAAAAAATATTACCATTGTCTTAGGACCATTTTATTTAATTATTTAATTAAAAATTTCCTTTATTTATTTCTAATTTTTGTTCTTTTGTTTTCCTAAACCTCTCGAACCCTAACTTCTTAAATTTAGGAGGTGATTGATTCGGTGTATAGAAGAGGAAATCTCTCCCAAGAGTTTTAATGGCAAGCAATGCTGATGGTTCTCGCACAGGAGGGGTCGATTTAGATGCTTTTGGTGGAAGCTCTATGTGAGGAATGCGATATCGTTACAGGGGAGGGAGGGAGCCTGTGATTGTGAAAATTTTAATGACAACATCCAACCCTGACAGGCCATTTTAAACATGTCATCATAATCGTTCTAACTTCTTTGTACGAGTAAATGAGGCAAATGTTGATGTTGAAATTAGGGAAGAAGTAAAACATCCAAGGGAGAATCATAGCCAAAATGCCAACACCTCTAGTGTGGATGAACAATGGAAGATGATGGTGATGAACAGAATGTCTATCATGGAGTGTGAAATTAGGAATCTAAATTTTATAATGGTGTTTCAATTCAGTTTGATGATGATTGTTATTTTTTTATGTTCATGATAAGTTTTAAGAAGTGAATTTAGTGTTTTCTGTGTTATGTTTATAAGGTTGGTTATTTATAGAGTAGTATGTAACCTATGTAATAGTATGTTGATTTAGTTTGTAAGTAACTTAGGTTAGAGGAAGTTCAGTTAATTTAGTGTTTATGGTAATGTAATTGAAACCTATGTGGTTGAATCTATGAAATTTATTTGTAATAAACCAAGTATATATCACTTTCTTACTTTTTTCAATTTGTGTATATGACTTTGATAATTGTGGGAGGGGGGGGGGGGGGCAAAATGAAAGATAATAAAGTGAAACTAGTTTGCATTAATCATAACCATACAAAAAAGACATCATTTGGTCCTGTGGATGAAAACACACATACAAAAAAAGTATATATACTCTATAATTTCATTTCTCCAGTCCAAGTATAGGATTAGGCATGAATATCATTTCCCCTTCCATTAGAACCTTGTTCGGAGTGCTTGTTGGAGGTGTGTTGTAACATCTAATGTTAAATTAAAATTAATTATGTCGCATAAGAATTTATTAAGCATTTTAGGCATTTAATTAAATTAGTTTGAGGTTAATTTGGAATAATCCGAATTTATTCAAATGATGATGGTAAAATATAAATTACCATGGACTAAAGGTAAAAAGGCTAAAATTTAATTAAAATAAGAAAATTTAAAACACCCTTCCTCTCCATCAAACCACTTTATTCATCATCTCTTTCACACCATCTTTCTTTTTTTTTCTTCTTCTTCATTCTCTTCCACCACTGTACCATCCTTTTCCACCTCATCACCGTGACCCATTTCACTTTCCTCAGCGTACGTCTCTCTCTCTCCCCTCTGCGCGAGCTTCGTCCTTCCTCTGTGAGCTCCCCCTCTCCTCTGCAAGCTCCATTTCCCCTTTACGTGTCCTTTCTCTCTCATCCGTGAGCTCTCTTTTTCCTCTATGGCCTTTTTGCTCTATGATGCTTCCTTGCTCTGTTTCCTTCAATTTCATCACCAAATTGTTAATTGAGGTTGGAACATTGTGAAGTTAATTTTGTTTTCCTCTTTATGTCTTTCGTTACTGTGGCTGTATACATGAATAACAGTTTTGGGTTTTCTTACATTTTTGTAATTTAAGTTTGTTAATGGTAGTCTTGCAAGGTAGGTGTTGATATTTCATTAAAGAGTTTTTGTTTCGGTCATGTAGATCGTGAACCAAGTACCGGCGAGACGTTAGTCGAAGTGGAGTTTGGAACCAAGAGCGAAATAAGTCAAGGTAAGCTTCAGAAGCCTTAAAAGTATATTTGATGTTGTTTTGGAAAAGTGGGTTTTCATTTCAGAGTTTGAGGTGCTAACGCCTTTCGTAAATCCTTTAAATTTTAGATATTGAGTATACCCAACATCGAGAACAAATAGCAAAAGTGTGGAATCAAGGTAAGAGGTGTTTAGAGTACTAATTAATTTAGAAACATTATTCGATGTTTATTAACATTCAAAAAGGGGATATAATTATCATTAAATAATTAATTTAGTTATAATGTATGGTTGATAAAATTTCCTGGTATGAATTGTGACTAAACATGAATTTAGTAGTGTTGAGAATGAAAATTATGAATTATTATGAATAAATTATATATAGTGGTGAAATAATAAAATTGATCCGTATGAGAATTCATAATTGAAATTATATTTAAGTATATATGTGAACTTCTTTCTAAGGGGTGGTTAAAGATTATGGATTTTATTTATACTAAAAGTAAAAAAAAAATGTGTTGTACATTATGCACCGGAATGAGTTTCTAAATATATTAAAAATGAATTTAATATTTATAAGATTTAGTAACTTGAATATTATATATATATACTTGTGTATGTCACATCTGACAAATTGTTATATAATTAAGTGAATATTATTTATGTTTAAGTAGCTATTAAAGGATTGAGTGCAGTAATGCATGATATGCGTGAGAAATGATGACTTGAAATATATATATATATATATATATATATATATATATTGATGATAAATTAAATGTTATGTATGTTTGAGTGACCCGAAATTAATTAATGATGATGATATATGATGTGAAAGAGAATTTATGTGTGGTGTGAGCCTCGCTATTTTATTTAAAATGTATTGCTTGAGTCGCTAGTTGTGAAATTAAATGCCTTGATGGCTTGAATTGTTTTTATAGCCATTATTGCTAAATTGTTGAAGAGAATTAATTAATTAATCCAATGGAAGTGACTAAAACTGAATATATGTGATTCTGTGTGGTTTGGACGGTTGTACAATATATTTCACCCCTTAGTTTTGGCTCCAATTGTCAAGTAAGATCTCGTTAAGTTACCTAGTGGTCAAGTAGGACCAGTAGTTGAGATGGAGAGCCAAACAGGGCTTTTGGAGTTCTTTAATCTTGATTTACATTTGCACATGGTCCAACACATCCTTGGCATATGGAGATGTTCAAAAAGATAATATATGCTTGTGTCATATCATATAGCATGATCGTTCAGGACAAGTAACAAAACTATACTAGTAACTTTAATTATTCTTATAATCATGAAGAGAATAACATTGCATTAACTGAAATATATAATGGTCCTTACCTTAATTTTCAACAATATATTCATAGGAGAGCGAGTCTTCATTAAAGGCAAGCCCATACTACAGGCGGACTTAATAGAGCTTATTTAGGAATATTTTCAATGTGAAAATAATGATCATTAAAAAATTTACTTTTTTATTTGAATTGAATTGTATATTTCATAATTTTTCAAGTATTTAAATTAATAAAATTAGTATTTTATTTAATATAATTTTTAAAATAAATTATTGAATGCATATTACATTTTTTAAGAATTAATATTAATATCAAATATGTAAATTTTAAAAATTATTAATATGTAGGATCCATTTAAGAACTTTGTAGAAGAGTTGTATTGTTGGAGAAGGAAAAAGTTGTATAAAGTGAATAAAGATGATGCCTTATTATAGACCTAATTGGGAGTTTGACTTAACATTTTTAAAAGTCTAACTTAATTGAAAGACGACCTATTTAAAAGTTGTTTACAACAATACATATTAAATAAATTTATAAATATACATTTGAATATATTAATAGATATAATTTTATATATACAAAACAACAAATTTAATTGTTTAAATAATAGTTTATTATTATATTATTTATATTTATTTAAATAAATTAAAAAAAATTAAATTTCATAAAATTAGACTTATTTAAGTAAATAAACTTTAAAACAATTTAAACTTGTTTTATTCCACAAATTAAGGCAATCTAACTTAAACTTGATGCAGAATAGATTATAAAGTCCCCTAAACAAAATTAGGGGGCCAAGTAATGCGGTCTTATAATTTTGGCAGGCTACAAAGGTTTCTCCTTCCTATGGGAAACCATAATGTCATTTACAGCCCAACTTCCTTTATTTTGCCAAATTCTGATGAGAGGTGAATAAGCTAGGAAAAAATATTAACGTGACTTATGTTTATTTTAGATTTTAATTTTAATTTAAATATATATTTTTTTAATTTGATCCTTATCTTTCAAAACAGTTTTAAAATGGTCTATTTCATTAAAGAAAACAAAAAATTATCTTTTTAAATCAGTTATTAAAAAACCGATTCAAAAATATTAATAATCAATTTAAAATACATAATTTTTAAATCGATTTTACTATTAAATAATATAAAATATTGTATTTAAAATATATTTTTTAAATCGATTCTTAATGAAAACTGATATAAAATTATATTTTAAATCGGTTTTGTAATAACCGATCTAAAAATGATAAGTTTTCAAGAACTTTTTAACGGGAAAACTATTTTTTTCAAACAAGGAATCCAAATTAAAATCTAAAATAAATGTAAAACAATTAAGAAACAGGATGATGTGGTAGACTGAGGGTCCGTTTGGATCCTCCCGTTTGGTCAAACCGTCAAACTTCGGTTTGACCAACCCCAAAAATAAATCTTACGTCAAACAGAGTTTTGACTGTCTTAAACGACGTGAAAAATTAATATCAATCTTTAAATTTTTTTATTTCCTCAACTCCGTTTCCCCAACTAAAAACCAAACTAACCCAGGGTTATTGTAGGCCCTGGTTGTTTGCAAATGGGTGTGCATTTATAGTAGTATTATGAAGATTATCGTGCATCAACCTTATCCCCCTATACCTGTTGAATCTGGTAAAGAATGCTTAAGCTTATCAACTACATTCCATGTACTTAATATTTGTACGTCATTGAGTGAATTTCATCCACATTTTTCGAGAAATTTATACCACATTTATGATTGTTATATTACAACTCCTTGTTGGATTGCAAATTCATATATCATATAGTATCTCAAAAATAATGATATCCGTATATGATTATTCAATTTTAACAAAATTTGAAGAAAAATCAAGTTAATATATATATTATCACAAGTCCATTGTTGGATTGATGAAAATTATATTTTACATGAAGTTATTCAAGGCAATGTTATTAACTAATATTTTGCGTAGCAATATAACTAAATTTATGATCTAGGTTATCCTAATTTCAATCTTCTTTAGATGCCCTTCCTTGTTGATATGTAAATTGAATTCTCCTGTGTATATATGTAGTATATCGAATAGAGTATATATTTAATTAAAAATGTGATAGTAACACATAGACAATGTGTTTATTTGTAAGTTTTTCTTCAAAAAGTAAAAAAAAATAAAAAAAAATTGTTTGTTTATAAAATATTTAAAGAAAACTTATAGAAAATTAAAAACCGGGTTTTTTTATAACTTTTTAAAAAAAATATAAAAGTCTTCAAAGAAGTTTTTCAAAAAAACTGAAAAGTGAAAAAAAATTTTAAGAATTTTTCTATCTATTCTAGGAAATGAAAATTTTAAAAAACAAACAGAATTTTTTTTCAAAAAACTAAAATAATTTTCTATAACTAAACGTAGTTTAAATGAAACTTATATTAGAAATATTTTTTCGTAAATTTATAATGGTAATAAATTAAGGATACAAAAAGCAATATTCATTTAATACATTAAAAAATATCCATATTTAGTATAAACTCATAACAATAACTCATACCCACTGCTCAATCAATATAACTAATCTTTAATTATATTAATGAGTTTTTTAACTTGGTAAAATTGGGCAAGATAAACCTCAAATAAATGTTTTCCTCAACTGACTTGTATAAATTGATTTATCATGATTTTTTCTTTAAAAAATTTCTTCCCTCGTTATTCATACGGGTACCCATTTTACGGGTAGTTACTATCCGCAGGTATCTACAAATATCCACAGGCATCTAATTAAAACGGAAAATGAAAAATAAAATTCAGAATGTTTAGCTAGCTAAAATTTAGAATTCAATATTAGAGATAATCTAAAATAAAAATATAAATAAACAAATACCTTTAAAGTACACGTTAATAGATAAACAAATATTAAATAAAAGGCACAAAAAGTCCTGTTAAACACAATTATATTAGTAATAGAAAAAGTATTTGTGTAATTTTATATATACGGGTACCTGCGGGTACAGATACCATTATATGTATACCTGTGCCCGTTCCTTAACGGGTAGTAAAAACCCGCCTTCGTTCTTCCACAAGTACCCATACCTGCGGGTTTTTATACCCGTAACAGGTTTTTATCAGGTATCACGAGTACAAATATTTTTGACATCCTTGTAACTACATCATGCTTCTAATACTTTATAAGTCTCTAACTTATTCAAATTTAGACGTACGTAACTATTGAAATAAATATTAAGAATTTAAAAAATACCCTTATGTTTAAATTCAATCATCAGGTAAACTTGTGATATTATCCCTTCCAATAGTAGCAGAGGCAAGGGAAAGCACTAAGAGCTTAGCAGAGGGATTCTCCAGCTTTGACACACTTATTGAAGCCTTAGGCCAAAAGGAATCGTCTTAAAATCAAACACGTATGCGTATGTTAATCACTAAATGGTTTTGAAGACTTCACACAAGATGCACCATATCTTAGTCAACTTTGGCAATTGCGCCTCATCAATTTCTAATATTTATATGATTAAAATCAACCTAGTTTACTATTTCCAACCAAACAAAAAAACTAAAAACAACTCTTCTAACTTAATATTAAAATTCAATTTTGCGCTATGGGAGATGCAGAGAAGAATGTAAGAATCAGCTTGGAATATACTAGATACTCAATAAGGATTTAGGCCTAAACACTCAAATCAGTTTAGACTAATTTTTTAAATGAATCAAGTTTAGAGTCTTTTTTAAAACTCATTTAGTTAAATAGGTCACTTCATGTCATTTAAAAAGTCTTTTAAATTTAACAAATTACCCTGTTTAAAATAATGTAATAATAAAATATTGTTATTATTATTTCTAATATAAAAAGTTATATATTTTTGTATATATATTTATTATTCTATTTAAATGCTTAAACTAATTGTATTATATTAGATAACATTATGTATATTAATATCTTAGATGTGTGTTTATAAAGTTATTTAATAGATATTATCATAAACAGATTTTTAAATAGGCTTTTACGTCAACTTAGGATTTTGAAAAGGCCAGGTCAGACATCACAATTAGGTCTAAATCATTATACAGTTAGGTCCAGGTCTCTAATATCATAAAACAAGTTAGGTCACACCTCGTAAAACTTAACTCGACTTAACTTATTTCCACTCCTATCGACACTTTAATATACTTAATATTTTTTTTACATTTTACAATAATGAGTATATAAGTAATTAGAATATGAATAAATATATTGGATGCCAAGAAGTCAATAAAAACTTCTATGATGTAGTTGTATGAAATTTCAATAAGAACAGTTTTTATTATCTATAATAATAGTGATGGTCTTTTCAAACTCTCGAACCAAAATAAAGTAAATTGTTGGTATATTTTACCATAAAATTGAAAGGCAATAGATAGAATGGAGAACAAATTTTCTGCTATTCATAAACTCATTTTATACAGCTAGAGTCAAAACAATATCCCTTATTTTTAGGCAACTTCCTAATATGATAAAGCAAAATCAAATCTAGGCTAACAAGAAACAAACTCCTGAATAATGATAAATAAATAAAAACAAATAAACATAAAAAAATACAAATTCCCAGTAAAAAACATAATAGTTGTTAGCCACTTTTAATATATTTCATTTTATATGTTTTTTAAAATTGTGGCACACTGTTTAATAAATATAATTAATGTGTCTTTTTTTACTTGTATCTTCCCAACATACTATTTCTTTTTTTATATTTAATATCACTTTTTTAATTAATGTCTTCTTAATTTAAATAAAAGATGAAGGTATAATGAATAAATAAACATTTAATTATGTGTTAGCTCATTCTTTTGATTATCACAAACATTTTCCTTTCCAAAATGTTATAAATACATAATAAGATTAAGCACACTAGAATGGGTTTACATGCATACTTTGCAACTTTCTTCACTATACATGCTACATGCCGTTGTTAGAATCAAAGTCAATTTCATTTTATTGTAGTACTCACAGGCATTTGGTTGCCACAAATGGTTAATTGAAAAGAAGAAAAAACATATACATAATTGTCAAGATTAGAAATAGCTCAAGCGAGACTCTGTAGAACGTCCATTGGTTTGACGACGTGGCGTTCCAATCTCACAAGCATTGACTCTTGATGCAAACCTGAGTGAGCATAGTGACTCACCAACTGAAGAAGAATCAGGTGATATGTTCACAAACATTAGTGTCTTTGAGTCTCCACCAAGACAAGGCTGTTCAATTCAATCATCATATTCAATACATTATTACTACATCATAACATGACAAACTTGAGAAAATGCTATGTGAAGAATAAGAGTGAATTACCTGAAGCAGATATGTAAGCTTTGAGTTCCTGAATGGCACATGGTCCTCCTTCTTGGCCAAGGCAAATATAACATCACTCAATGATGATAAACTTTTGTTGATTGCCTAGTTACCAATGGAAGTTAGTTTATGCTATTTCATATCAAATTAGGAGGGCAAGAGAAAAAGAAAAGCTTCAGTGGTTTTACATACTTGCGTTTCTTTTAACCGTTCCCCGGTTGATCCACTCTTTGAAAGACGCTCACTTCCGGCAAGATCAATAAGATTTAGAACACCTTGTACTTGTTGGTCAGTGCTCTGGAAGGAAAACAAAATAGGTTTGCATTATGAAGCAAGTCCTTGGAAGGTTTAGGTGGGGTTGAAGTTGAGATAGAGAGATCATATATACCTCATTTACACCGTATATTCGAAGCGTGAATACAAAATGACTTCTTGATGAGTGTTCATTCATCTGGGTTTTTCCCACAGATCTAAAAGGAGATAATCAAAAAATAAATAAATCAATACAGTTAAGTTGGACAACAAACAGCTGCTTTGTGAAAATTAAGGAATTGTTTGTTTTGAGAAAACATTTTTTTTTATTTTCATTTCTTATATTCACTTTCAATTATAAACTTGTCACCTTGTCATTTTGTTTTTAAATATTTATATATGAAACATGAAAAACAACCTTTTTTTTTCTGTTTTCCCTTTTCACTATTTCTTAGAAAAACTTTTGAAAACAAAAAATAACATGAAAATTTTGTAATTAAAAGTGAAAATAAGAAATGACAAAACAGAAACATATTCCTATACGAAACAACCTCTATGAGAAAATAAAAAGTACCAATAAAAGTAAAATGCCAAGCTTGTTTTGTGGTGGTGGTTTTGAGTAAAGTGTATGGAGGCATTGGAGGGAGCAAACCCACAAATGTTGGATGCCACATATGACCAAAAACTTTAAAACATTAGGTATACGAGTCTTTATACTTGTAAACCACTCAAATTACTCACTTACTCAATGTGAAAGTAGGTCATAACTGAATTCTTCAATGGGTTTGTTAATTTAATAGTAATAATTCCAAGAAATGGTCGAATGAATAAACACTAGAAAGTGGTTACCTGCTATTTGCAGCTTGATTTAAAAGAAATGCAACCTCTCTAGCACTCTGAACATCCACTACTGTAAGATCAGAAACCTGTGTGTTTCCATTTGCATCATGTTTGATAGTATATTGTTTCCCAGGAGTTCCATTTTCCGTGCGTGTTGCATCTAATGATGATCTGTTTGTAGATATCAGATCACGAATAGTTTCATTGTATATTTCTAACATTGACACCTGTAAATTTTATGAGGAAAACTACCTCAGCATTATATTTGAAAATTTATATTCATTGCAAGATGGGTGAAATATAGAAGAAAATACTAATGTTACCTGCATTTCATATGTCCAGCCTTGAGGTTGTTGAGACTGTTTTGCTTGGAATATTTGTTCCAACGAACGAGGTATCAAGCCCTTTTCCTCTGGATGTCCAGGCCTGCCCATCATTGTATACGTTTTCCCTGATCCTGTCTGGCCATAGGCAAAGATGCAAACCTGAAAAAGAAAACATTATATTGGCATTCATGTATACAAACATCATACATATTGATTCATAAACATACATTGTAGGATAGCAACATCCCACACCAAATCTAACAGATAGATGTGTCTTCCAGATAAGACAACCAAAGAATCACAAGGTTACAAAGGACAAGACAAGACATTATACAACTTAAAAGTGAGTATAAAAAATAAAGGCTTTCAGAATTCTGCTTATCCAAAATTCACTGGTAATTGTGTGTGCAGCGTTGATAGATAAATAATATAGTTTTACATGAATAGCATGATTTATCCAATGAGACAACAAAGAAAAACTTTGAAATTACCTTGTAACCATCAAGAGCACTCTGTACAAGCTGCGAAATTTCCACAAAGACTTCTTCTTGTGATGCTTCTGGTGTAAAAACTTTATCAAATGTAAATGAATGCTTTTGGCCTAAGAACAAAACAAGAACAGCTGTGAGTTAACAATATAAGTAGAGTATATACTAACAAGCATTTAGAAACAAAGAAAATAATCTCAAATACATCAGCACAATAGATATACCATTTTGGGCTAGGTCAATGCCACGTCCAGAAGTTTCCATTGATGTAGGGTAACTGAAAATCTTGCCTTCCATGCTACAACTTTCATCAGGTAACAAAGGCCTCACTCGACAGAATACACGGATGTTCCCTTTTAGCTCCTGTCAAAATAAAGATTACTAAGGTGTTGACTTTTTTTGTAATTATCACCATATCCATCCTTTGGTTCAGCGAATTACCAAAATGGTATTATGCAATTTTTTCCGCAACCTTTCCCCTTCTATAAGTTTATATTCTGCATCTGCCAAGCGTCTTTGTAACTCATCTACAAGCTTCTGTTGCCCTTCATATTCTGTCCTTGTTTCAAAGGCACATATATCAGACACCTAACAATGGACATAAGCAATGAATAAGATAGATAGTCATTATAATGTATATGTCAATGACAACTTTCCCAAGCTTAAGATGTTATGGAGAGGTTTCAGAATGTATATCTAACAAACTCCTCAGACGAGAGTCCTCTGGCCTGAAATATCCTTGGAGAATGCATAAACTCTAATATCATAGAGGAGCCACTATTTTAAAAGCTTAAGCTATTAATTAGGTAAAAGTTCACAAATGGTTTTATATCTAACACCAGCCAAAATGGTTTTTTCTATATCTAACAACGTACATTTTTTTCTTCCCATAGAAATCAGTGTTTGTTACCTGCATTTTCTCCTCTGCAGTTGCTAGCTTCTCTTCCAATGCCTTTATTTGATTATCTTTCAAAGAACATTTTTCCTGTGTAGAAAACTCATCCTTTCACGACTCAATAATAACAAAGGAATGTCATATAAATAAAAATAAATGGCATGTACAAACTAACCTCAAGTTCATTTGCTTTTATAGTCAAGTTGTCCAATTCAGTACTGGACTTTTCTCTAGATTCTTTAAATTTCTCTAATTCAGAACTTAGATCTTGCACTTGTGATAATTGACGATATCGCTCATCTCTTACTTGTTGCAACTCTCCTCTAAGTGAAGCAACTTCACTAGCCAGGGCATCCTTCTGTTTTATGGCCTCTTCTTGAGAAGACTAATAAAAGAACCAAGGAAACTGGGTAATATACCAGTTGTGCAATGAGTAAGAAACAAAAATAGAATAAAAAGAAATGAAATCAAATTAAATATCTACACTCATCAGAAATTTCATGGAGACTAATAACAAGTCCAAAACCAACAATTACTTAAGCCTAAAATTCATATATGAAAAACAAAATAAAATTGTAAAATATTACATCGATAGTTACTTACACAAAGTACTAATGAATGTTTCACATGTATTTTTTTTTTCAGAAAGGAATTGATTTTATTGAAAAACATTTCCATTTCCTTAACTTTTAAAACTCTATCAGAGATATTATAATTGGACTTAAACAAAGATTCAAAAAAACAAATCCTGTGTAGTTTCTTTTCTTGAAACTGAAGAAAGAAAATCCCAAAAATTACAACATTCTACATGTTTTTGGGGGAAAGATGAATTTCCGTTATTATTGAAGGCTTATCATTACACAGACATGGACAATATTTTTAACAATAAATTATATTCCTTAGGCATTTACCCCAATCACAAATCACTCATTCAAACCAACCAAACATCTAAACTTCCTTATTATAGAGATCAAGATCTCTACATGCTCATTTTGAGTAAACCCTCCTCAAACGAGGCTGTACACACTACATTCAACTATCCTCCTCTACATGAAGTAGTAACAACAAGGACAAGAGAATAAGGCTACCAATGAAGATATAGTCCAATCATTTGAAAGCACACAGAGGAATTTTCTTAAGTATATCAAATTCAATGTAATCTAGAAGTATCATCCTCATCGAGACATCCACACTTCCCCAGTAGAAGATAAAGAATGAATTCATAACAATCTCTATAATCACGTATCCTTGTCAAACAAAAATTACTGCTTTGTGCTTATCAAAAGGCTTTTTCCATGTCTACTAAGACTTCCAAGTATTTTATTCTTTTAAATAGTTTACTTAAATTCCAAATTGAAACAGTTCACATGAAAGCAAACTCACAACAGATAAAGTAAGTTGACCCCTTAACATGGTGATGTTCTCCACTGCAGTAGCCTTTTCTTTCTCTACACGTTTAAGTTCATCTTCAACTGATGAAAGCTCCGAATGAAGTTTTCCATTGTACTGTTGTAAACTCGTTATATAATCCTGTAACCGCTTATACATGTCATTGAGTGACGCAATCTGCAGAAATCCACAGACAAAGACAATTATTTGTTACCACAACTCATGGAATGCTTGACAAAACAATGATAAGTGAAAAGGAATTCATTGGAAATATGCTGTATTTTACCTTCTGATTTGCACTTTGGATCTCACGTTGAGCTCTTCCAAGGTCCTCAGACAGAGTAGTCTGTGATCTCTCAATGTCAAGCCTAGCCTCTCTCTCTTTAACAAGTGATTCCACTGCAGCCTTTATATTTACAATAATAATAATTTGAGTTTATGATTGACATTCTCTTTCACATTTTTTATAAAAATTAAAAAAAGCAGCTGACTTCAAATCCTTATTACCGATCTTTCAGTTTCTTCCTTTATTAATTTTTCTTGTAATGAAGTGCAATTCCTTCTCATTTCTGCAATAATTGAATTTAGTTCTTCTTCCTTGATTTTAAGCAGCAACTCTGTAATTGCATAACACAAAGCATATTAGTAATCAAATTAAGAAATATTTTTCATAATTAAAAAGGAAAAAAAATTAAACTTCACCTTACCAATTTCTACACACTTTTGCTTGGTCAATTCCAGAGAATTTTTTAACTTTTCCTGTTCTAGTGAGTAGTACATCTCAAGGTCTTGGAACCATCTGATGCAAACCTTAAGCCTCTTTATATAATCCATCATATTTTCACATCTTTCCTAAACACAGAGGATGATGCTGTTAACATACAACTAATCAACCAATAATTCAAGTAATACTATGCATCATGTAAATTAAATAACAAACGAATGCATCAATCATGCACATTTTGATCTCAAATCCAAATACCAAAACAACCAATACACGAACACACATCAAATTCTCAAACTTTAACTGACCTTATAATTAAATCTGTCCTTTTTTTTGGCCTTTTCATTCAGCAATGCTTCTACATCCTCTCTTGTGAACTCTATGGCACCATAGTCCGATCCAGCATTGCTTGGAGGAGCACTACTTGGGCCAAGATCATGGCCACCATTCACAATTGTAAAAACTTGCCTTGCTCTTCCATTAATTGGAGTCGCCACCATTTTCTCTTCTCCAACTTGCTGCTTTCTATTGTCTATGAGGAGCTCATCACCCACCAAACTCTGAAACCTCAAAAGATAAAGATCACATTTTTAAGCATGGTGGTGCAATGAAATTGAATAAGAAGAACAACCCATGATTTATACTAAGGTGTATTTATGAAAGAAAAAAGGAAATGAGAATTTTTTTAGAAATAGAAAACAAAACGGGTACCTTAGAAGAGGGTGGGGGTGAAGATGTGAGTGATAATGGAAACCGGTTCTGGTTTTTTGTGACCATTTTGAAACACAAGCACTTAGCTAGAGAGTCAGAAGGGAAGAGAGAGAAAGAGAGAGTGTGTATGTAACCCTGTAACTAGTGTGGGACCATGGATTGTTTTGAAAGGTAACAAATAACAAATTATATAAAAAAAACCGTTGCTTTAGCAGGAAGATTGATGAATGATGATGATCCACAACATAAAGAAGAGAGAGAAAGAAGAACAATACTGAAAGAGAAGAAAGTGGTAAAAGTAAAAATCATTGAACAAACTGAAAACTTTTATAATAATGTGTGTGTTTATTAATTATGTGTGAGCTTTAAGTTGATGATGATGATGTTCACTAGGTTATTCTGTTTGTTACAGTGTTTGTTTGGTACTTAGAGAGATTTTTAATTAATTTAGATTTTAGTGTCGTTCCTCATTTGAAACTTTGAAAATGAACTCTTTTTCTGGTGTTTGAAATTTTCAGCTAGTAAAATGTCTCATTTAATTAGCAAAACTTAATGTGGATATTAACTTTTTTTCTAGGGAATTTCTTCTTTTGTGTTTATTCAAAGGAGTTATAACTTAATATACTCAACTTGTATCTGAATTCACATTCTGGTTATTTCTAAAAGTCATGTGAATAAGTTTAAAAGGATCATAACGAGGTTTTGTAAACAATAATTTGAGGAGAATTAATTATTAAATTTTAACCTTTAAATAATCTGTTGGGGTCACGTGTAATAAGATTCTTTTATAAATGGTCTCCTTTTCTATTGTTGCATTTTTTCTTGACAAGTGTAACAATCATAATAATCATCACTATAAAAATTTGAAAATATTACTCTTAGATCCGAGTTCTTGGGCAACAGTTTATCTATTCTCATGCTATGATGGTGATAAAATTGATTATAAAATTCAATTGTTTGCATAGTAGATTGTAAATGTTCTGAAAATTTCAACGGTATTATAATAGATGTTTTGAAATTTTTACTGAGATACACTTGGGAGATAAAATGATATAAACAAAAGTTTAAAGGACAAATTGCATGTATAATAATATTAAATGAAGAGGAATTAAGTTACATTAATAACTTTAATCAATTATTATATTTTTAATAAGTATAATTTAATAGTTAGATTGAAAATCTAACTGAATATATATGATATAAAGTATCTATTTTAAATTTTATTAAAATCAAACCATCATATATATATAATTAATAATTCTTTATATTTATTTATTTTTAAAAATATATATTATGTTAATTTTGTTGTATATAAATAATGTATCAAATTATTTTAGATTGGACTAAATTATATATATATATATATATTATCTATATAATATGAACTTTGAATGATAGAGTTTAAAAAATAATAATAAAGAGTTATTGAGCATTGGAACGATTGATTCAAGTTATACCGCTGTCATATTCTGATCCTTCCTCATATTGAATATGCATATATATGTATATATGTATATGTATAATCTTACTTAAAAAAAAGTTTATTGCTAATTTATCTTTACAAAAGCTACCTCAATAATATTTATGCGAGATTAACTTTTTAATACATTTTAAAAAAGATATCTATGTAATTATATATTATGGAATATGTTTTTTCAGAATTAGGGGAGGGACCCACCAGTTCCCCTATCCTAGCTAGGGGTGGATTAGCGTTAGGTATGACCTAATGGGTATGAACCCTCTTTTTTGACTTGGGTATAAATGTATCTTTTAGACGAACATTATAAATTAAATGACACATTATAAAAATTAATAAATATAGTTTCTAGAAGAATTTCTTAAGGTTTTGTGTTCTAAACTCTATGTGAACAGAATACTAGTTAAGTTAGTTTAGGCATGAAATTAAGTGGAACTTAGATAGAGGTTTGAGTTGTTGTATCTACTTCTTGATGTAAAAATAAAATAAAATTATGAAATGCTACACGTATACAGAATATATCTATTTCATGGTTGGATGCACGGAAAATTAATTTTATTTTATTTGTACATAATGTAGTTGATGAAAAAAAATCATTAAAAATTACTTGTAAAGAACAAAACGATATATCATCGTTGTCTATTGTATGAGGGTTAGATTGATCAAGACTTGGCGAAAGTTAAAAGTATTATTAATGAAGAAAGCACTGTATAAAAATTGATAGTTTGGTGGCATCACAGTTACCTTAAAGAATAAGAAATGGATGCTTTTATATATGAAATAATTATTGATTGGAGCACCAGTCCGTACAAATTTATATAAACTTCCTCCAATGTTTACTTCATTCTTATTTTTATTTTATGGTAACCTCCAACGTTTACCTGAATTCATTTAAAATGGATAACAATGATAGAGTGAAGTATTGTGATAAAGTTGAGGAATCATAGTTATTGATATTGAAACATTATTTGGTCTCTTAAGAATCAACCCACGCCCTATATCTTTCAAGTCAACCCTAGAGTTATTATATAGTTCAATGTAAAAAAAAGCAGTCGACTTTTACTTTTATTTATAAATATATTTTCAGTTTGAGCCGGATAAAATCATTAAGAATTATGAAACATTTTTTTTATTCTGTATGGTATTAGGGACAAACTTTTAGTTTAAGTATCTAGTTCTTACTCTTCATGTCTTATACTGACCCATTAAAGATTTAATATTGTATCCTCAAGTCCAATGAGGATCTTAAAGCCTTTGTGTGATTCCGTCTAACAATAACTAGTATTCGCGTTGTAGGGGAAATAGAGTGTGTATACATTTTGACGATCAAGTCAGTACAATATCATATATCGGAGCTCAAACATTAGGGATGGTGTAAGTATCTCATATTGTAATAAATGAGTAATATTTATAGAAGGTGAGTGGGGATCTTAACTGATGCAACCTATATTAGTATTTTTCTATAAAGTGCGAAGAAAAGCTGATATTCTTGACACTCCTACAAATGTTTGACTGATTTGCCCTAACATGTTTTCTAGCCTCTACATTCCAATTATATGGCTTTATATGCGAATTGACATGTGTGAGAGACATTGACACCAGATTGTGTTGTTAGCTCTCTATGAGTCCATACCAGTTGTCTCATATATAGGTTGATATGGCCTTGAAGTATCTAACCAATACCAGGTTTAGATCAACCCTCTACCATAATTTGACATAGCTACATCACCTGGAACTTAAATTTGTGACTACTGATTAAATTAGAACAACTTATTACTCGTTATCTATTAGCTTGATATTACATTTGATTTTCACTTTAAGACATGTAATTAACACTTATTTTTTTATGTTGTGCTCGGTAAGTAGAGGTTGGTACACGAATCCATGCCTGTGGACTCACGAAATTCGTTTTTATGTAGCTTTAGACTTAAAAAATAGTCTATTTAATTACACACAAAAGTCAAGTTAATAAATTTGTATTTTTTATTAATAAATTTGTACTTTTATTTGATTTTTTTAATGTAGCCCACCTCATTTAAATTAAGGGTTTTCGAGGTTAGCTCGTTTAATAATGTGGTAGGGGTGTCGACCCATATACCCCATCTTTACAAAAAAAATTTATAAAAAAAGTAAATGATGAGAAATTAAATAATAAATACGACAAATTATAACAATATATTTTATTTAAATGGTCAAATTAAAATAAAAATACACATGATAATTTTAGATAGTCATGTAATCATTAACCATTTTTTAATGTTGACCATTTAAGTTAGTTATATGACTCAGATTTATTGTTCTAATAAATTTTAAATGAGAACAACTTGATACACTCCCTTGATTAGTAATATATATAAATACAATTATATGATTATATTTCTTTTGGACTCTCCTCATGTTTCATTTCTATCAAGTATATGCCATTACAAGAGAAAACTTTCACAGTATTTTAAAATAGGGTGGTTCCAACTAATTTTTAAAGATGACAAACCCTAAATAAATCTCCCAAATCAACATTTTTACATTGGTTAAACCTTTTTACATTGTTTAAAAGATTGATTTGATTATCATATTAATCTTTAAATATTTTTACACAGATTAAACCAACTATTACTTACTGATTTAAAATTTTATAAAAGGATTTAAGGACCAATATAATAACCAAATAAATTTTTGAAAGACTAATTTAAGATTTATCATCTTTAAAGACCTAGTTAAAGATGATCCTATCTTTAACTATTTTCTTATATTAAAAATATAACACTTATATATTCCCTTACAATATTTTACAAAATAACATAGGATATGGTAAAAAAGAAAGTAATGTCACTATTATGTTGAGAAAATCAATTTTCCAAATCTTCATGCATATCTTTCTAGTAAAGAATCTTTAAGCGTAACTATGTTATGTTTGTGAACTGATAACCATCTCCTCTAACAAAAAGTGTGAAGTAAAACAAGATAGATCCCCCTAAATTAATTTATCCCAAATCTCCAAGCAACAATCTTTGGTGAAACTACTATATATCCACTTTAATTTTCCTTACCATTAAAATAATGAATAAACTAATGACCATTGTTGATTATATTCCTCCCTCTGCTGTATCAGGATCCAACATAACTTCCTTTCCTCCAAATCCAACAGTTTGCCAACCTGCTTAGAAGTAAACAACTATTTTTCTGTTGCTTTGGGTAGGGGCTAAGAATTTTCGTTCACTTTCATTTTCCAATAAAGGTTAATTATAGTACCAAATTTTCTCTGCCAAGAACGGAATATACAGTGAAAGCACATCTCATACTACACTCACATGTTATAAGTAGTTGCCATTTCCATTCACTTCTTGGTACTCAGCAACATTGTGTCCTTTTCCTATGACTCCCTTTTTGAGGCTTCTCCTTCACCTATGTTCATGTAACTCACTTTTCTTCTTTCTCTATTTCACCAAATAAAGTTTTGTACTAACAATGCTCTTCGTTTTCCAGGTTAAGTAGAATAAAGTCCAAAATTCCAATGTTTTCATAACCGGACCGGTCATTGAACCGGTGAAGGCATCAGTTCATAAAAACCGTGCTAAAACCGGGGTTCAACCGTGGTTGAACCGGTAGTATTAAAGAATTTGTCCAGACCGGTCACCTAAGCGGTTCACGGTTCAACCGGTCAGACCGACCGAATCGGTTCGGTTTTGATAACAATGCAAAATTCTGTGTCACAATCTCACATTTGATGCTCAGATCTTGCCCTTAAAAGGCAGCAATTCAGCGTCGGCAAAAGTTCCAAGGGATCTATCAGACACACCCTTTTAGCCTTTTCTTGGCACAAAGTCTAGAAGCAGGTAATATATCTAATTAATTGAATTTTTAAATTTAAACCAAAAATGGTAATAAAAAGAAGTAGTAATATGTGCCATTAATTATTCACTTTTATTTGGATTGCTAGATTATAGTTTTTCAGGTAAAATGGCGTTAGTTGTTAGAAATGGATGGAGTAACTCAATCACATTTGTTAAACTGTAAATCAAATTGGTAATTATGTTTGGTTTTGATTTTTATTATTACTAGTTTAATTACGAATCTTTAAAACAATTGAACTTGTGCTTTTACTAATTTAAAGCTCGTTCAGGGTGATTGTAAGTTTTTGATTTTTGATTTTTAAAAATCAATTTGAAAACAATGCCTGATAAAAATGGTGTTCAAATGAATTTTTATTCATTTTGAAAACGATTTTTAGTCATTTAAAAAACAAGAAAAAATTATTTCTTGTTTATTGTTTCTATATTTATAAATTTCTAACTTTAATTGTTTACTACCCCATTACTTCACCATTATCATTGTTGTTACTGTTACTACCCCACAGCCGTGCAATGCCCCTACCACCACCACCATCTTCACTACCACCACCACCACCCACCACCACACCTTCCACAACCACCATCACAGCACACCCTTCACAACCACCACATACCACTACAACCATCATCACCATTGTTGTTATTATCGCCATCGCCACCGTTATCGTTCCATTATCACCACATCTTCCGCAGCCGCCGCCACCACCACCACTACCATGGCCACCATCACTACCACCACCCAACTATCACAACTACCATCACCATTATCATTACAACCAACTCCACCATTGTTCCCACCATTGCCATACCCTCCACCACCATCCACTACCACCACCATCGTCATATCACCAACACCATCATTGCCACTACCAACCCATAACACCGTTATCATTCCTTATCATTGTCACACCTATGACCACTGCAACCATTGACACGACCACCATCATTACCATCATTCTCTAAGATCGATCTAAGGTTGGGCTAACATTAGATACGAGTAAAGAAAGAAGACATCCGCAAGACCACTTTTTAAACTCGTTATGATTACTATGAGTATCTAGTAATGTCGTTGGAGTGACAAATACACTTGTCGTTTTCATGGACTACATGAATCGTATCTTCCATCCATACCTAGATGATTTCATTGTTGTATTCATAGATGATATTTTAGTCTACTCCAAGAATCGAAAGGAGCATAAAGAACATCTCAGGATAGTTCCAGACATATTATGGGCAAGGAGATTATATGCAAAGCTAACCAAGTGTAAATTTTGGCTATCAGAAGTACAATTTCTAGGACATGTCATATCAAAAGAAGGCATCATTGTGGATCCTACAAAGGTTAAGGTAGTACTACAATGGGAAAGACCAAAGAATGTGACCAAAATTCATAACTTTTTGGGACTAGCTAGATATTATAGGAGGTTTATCAAGAATTCTTCCAAGATTGCCATATCGTTGACTTAGCTAATCTGCAAGACCTTTGTGTAATAGTCCTATGTTTTCTAGAGATAACACTAAAGTAGTTCCTGCAATACCTATTATTCCTACATTAAATAGGTTGAAGGTTCTTGCAGATCAAGTTGATTAATCTTCCTGCTAGTTCTACTTCTGATCAGACCATACCCTCTACCATAATTCCTAATGTTATGGTACCTCATCAGGTTGTTGATCCTAGTTCATTCTTGCCTCAAATCGTTCCTAGTCAAACCTTTAATTTTGACCAAGTCAATCTTGCACAGGCTAGAAGCACTCACTCTATGGGTACCAAAAACAAGAATGGTATTTATAAAACCAAGGTTTCCCCTTTTGAAGTCATCAAACACATTAATCCTAAAGAATTAAAACCAAGCTCAGTTAAGGCTACACTTTTATCCTCCGATTGGAAGAAAGCCATGGATCAAGAGTATCAAGCCTTTCTTCAGACAAACACTTGGTCTCTTGTTCCGAAGCCATAATATACTAATTTGGTTGGTTGCAAATGGGCATTTAAGCTAAAAAGGAATCTTGATGGCACTATCAATAAGTACAAGGCCGGACTTATGGCCAAGAGATTCAATTAGAAAGAGGGCTTTGATTTTTCTGATACCTTCAGTCCTGTTATGAAATCAACTACCATTTGAATAATACCCACTCTTACTCTCCATCATAATTGGTATATTAAGCAAGTTGACATAAATATGAACTCAGAATTATGTCATACATACTCTTGAATTTGAGGAAGGGGGTGAGGAGAGAGAAGAGAGTTAGAGTTAGTTAATAGTTGGTTCTAAGTCACAAATTATAATTGAATATGTTAGATGAGTTAGTTTGCTACTCAACTACTCTAGTCTCTATGGCTTTATATTCATGTGCTTCGTAATTCTACAACTCAATCAATTCAATTCATTCATTTATGAAACACTTTCTTCTTCTCTCTCAATTTCTTAGTTTCGCTCATTACCTTTACTACTTTTACATTTGTGTTGTTTCTTCTTTCTTGTTTGTTTCTTTTTATTTAACTTGTCTATTACGATTCAAAGAAGGATTTGGGATACAGACAATACCTTTTACACTTAAATGGTTAGGTGAGTAATAAACTTAACAGAGTTAAGAGAAATAATTGAAAAGAAAATATTTATGAAAATTTAAAAATGTTGACAACTAAATTGATTGAAAAAAAATAAAGGACAAAACTAGAAATTTCATAAAACACGATGGACGAAAAGTTTATTGTCTTTCTAGCTTAAATCCCTTTTTTAAATTAAGACAATGGTGGAAAAGAAAGAAAAATCCCTTTTTTTTTGGTAAATTCAGAGATTGACAAAATCAAAATTTTAAGGATTAAAATATCCAATTTTATAGAGTAACGATGAGAAATTAGGACGGGCAATGTGGGTTTTCTAACAGGATTTCTAAGGAAAAAGGAAACAAAACTTTGTAGTGCCCAGTGGTGAAGCTGCATCTATTATTTTTATGCCTCATCTTGAAGCATAGACCAGACCCATGTGAAGTGAGAAAAATAAAGTTCATAATTTTTTATTTTAAATTTTGTTGGCCAGTTATTATTTTATAGGTTATAATTTATTAGAACAAGGATTAATTTGAAGAATGTAGTTCTTAGATGGATTGGAATTGGAATGTCCCATTCATAAATGTAAAAAGAAAACAAACACACGCGTCCTGGGATTCAAGATCTCGTTTATTTAAGTTTTAGCCTTCTAGGGAAATTATATCTTTTCATTTGTCGTGTGGCTCACATTCAAGTGATTCCAACGAATAAAATACGCTTACAAGTGGCCTGTTAATCCACGAAGTACCCTCTTTGTTCATTGCATTCTGTTTGATCAGTATGAAACCAGTTGTCACATTTAACTTTCATTGCAACAAATTGTTGCTATGGGACCAACATTTTCCTCTATTATCGGATTAGTCATCCATGTTTCCAACATTTTTCTCAACTTAGGATTCTTTACTTATCCGTTCGAGTAACCTAATTGAGATAACTAAGGTTTTGTGGTTTTGTAAATAGAATTGTGTTTCGATGTTAATTTTTAAAAGTGGGTTAAGAAATAGTAATTATGTTTGGTTGGAGAAAAAATTAGGTTTGGTAAATACTGATTTAATAGAAAATTATCAAAAAAGTATTAGTAAAAAATATATTGAATATGTATATATATTTATAATGTAAATATGCATTATATCAAAATATGTATATATATTAGATAATATTATGTATAATTACAATATTTTTTAAAAAATAAATTAATTTTTAACAAATTAGATTATTTTATTTAACAAATTAGATGATATTTTGACAAATTAGATTAACTTTTTAACAAAATAGATTATTTATTTAACAAATGATATTTTTTTTAACAATTTAGGTGATATTATCTATAATTATATTATAGATGACATTATGTATAATTAGATTATTTTTAACAAATTAGATTATTTTTTTACAAATTAGATTATTATACATATATGTATTTTTTTAATAAAAGATAAAACTCGAATAGACAACAAAATGATTGTTATTTTCACAATTAATTGATTGTTATTCCACATTAATTAAATAAAATGTGTTTAATTGTTAAACAAAATTAAAATGTGATTATTGTTGTTTTCACAAACTTATGTTTCTTATTCCTAATTAATAAAAAAATGTTATTATTTTTTCCCTTTTTAAAAAATATAACTTCTTTTATTTTTGTGATATATGGTTGTTATCCCTTGTTAATTTTAAAAAAATCTGATTATTTTTCTACCCTAAAATTTTTTATTATTTTAATTATCACCATTATATGATTGTTAACCTTTTTTAATTTATAAAAAATCAGAATATTTTTCCTGACTCTAAAAAAATGTTATTATTTTAATTCTAACTCTTATATGATTGTTAACCCTTTTTACTTTATAAAAATTCTGATTATTGTTCCAACATCCAAAAAATGTTATTATTTTAATTTTCACAATTATATGATTGTTAATCTTCTTTAATTTAAAAAAGGTGATTATTTATTTTAAACCCTTCTAAAATATTAATGTGATTATTAACGCTAAACCGATAACTTAATCAAAATGGAACTTAGATAAATTAAACGGAACGCTTAAGCGTTATAACTAAAATTATCCTTAATGAAAGCAAATCGAGGGAGTTAAATTTAAACGCTCAACCTACTATAAACAGATGACTAAACCTAAACAAAAACTTAATCTAAAAAAATCAAACCATACATTAACACAAAAATCAAAGAATACATTAACACAAAAATAAAAATCAACATATACAACAACAAAAAATAACTATAATTCAAATAAAGCTAAACATAATAAATGTTATTAGATTTTCTGTTTTTTACAAAAAAACTAAAGATACACCTTAATCAAATTAATACATTTAAATACAATAAAAAATTAACCTTATCAAATTAAACTATACATAAAAAAATAAACGATACATTCAAACTAAACTACAAATCAGTTTAAAATCAAACTAACATTATCAATTCATACATACATCAACAAACAAAAACTATAAATCAAACTAAACTACACAATTTATTAGCAGATTTTCAGTTTTTATACATATTCAGTTTTTTACAAAATAATTTTAAGGTACACCCTACAAAAACCAAACCACCCATACACCTCCATCATACACCATTAAAAACATTTTAATGTGGACCAACACACAGAAGCCACACCCATGCACCTCGATCACCACCGCCATCCATTCATCACTACTATCCCTTACCAACACTAAACATAGCAACCACCCCCTACTGAGCCACTCATCATCGACCACCCACATCCACACCCCTCCACACATCCACCACCCACCTAGGGATGTCAATGGGGCGGGGTGGGTGTGGGTAGTATGTTATCGCTATCCGTATCCATGGGTTTTAGGCGGGTAATGTAACATCCCATTTTCAACACAAATAGAAAATAGATATTAATATATCTTTAATGAGAAACACTTTTATTAGTTAGTTTAATATTATCATTTTTTAATAAATTTTGGTATTTATATTTAATTATTTGTTTTTTTAAAATAAAATAAAATAAAATAATAATAAAAATATTTATGTATTTTGAATGAGAATTTTAAAATGATTTAATTAGTATTCATTGATTAATGAAATTATATTAAGAATTTTAAATATATTTATTATTCACAACTTTTATTTTATATTTTTATATTTATGTTTTTACATATTTGTGATTTAACTCTTATTAGAATTTTAAAATAAAATTTTAAAGGAATAAGACTATGGTTCTTTAGAACTTTTTGCTCTACATAATATTTATGATTTTTTAGAATTTTTTGAAATATTTTAATAAAATAATATTTTAAATAATTTTAAATTCATATAAAGTTACTTAAAATTAAAAATATTTATAAGAAAGTGAATTTAAATTATAAGAAAATTTTCTAAAATCCATTTCAAGTAGACTTATCTAAAAATTATCGGTTTGAGTAAAATCTTGATTTTTACCAATCGTAAAAAAATCGAAAACGTACCAATAAATTTTTATTAACAGAAAATTTTAGATTTTTAAAATTTAAACTTTATATTACTTATTATAAAATTAGTGAGGACTGATATAATATCGCTAAATTTCAAAAAGGACTGATTTTGAATATTTAAAATATATCGAGTGAAAGGTTACTATTTGACTTAATAATTCTGCCAACATTTACTATGCAAAACACTGTGTATGTACGAAATTTTCAAAAGATGCACAGTAACCAGGATTGAATTTTCAAAAAATGCACAGTACTTTTATATTAAAATAATGGAATACATAGTAATTTTCCTTCCTATAAATACTGAAGGAATTTTTCTTTAGAATTCACAGTTTTAGATTAAGTTTTCTTAATATAGTAGTGCTAGTGAGATAGTGGTGGAAGTAAGAGAGAGAAATAAATTTTTTTGGAAGAAGGTTCTGCTAAAATTCTAAGGTAAGAATACCCCTCTTTTATATTTTTTAGGGTTATTTTCTTATCGTTTTTAGAAATCTATTATTATACTGGAAATAATATTATTTTAAGTTACTATTCTGAATAGTAAAATACTATTTCAATAGTAAATTACTATTTCACTAGTAAATTACTATTTACTGTTACTATTTACCTTTACTATTCACGTTTTACTATTTACCATTACTATTTACGATTTACTATTTACCGTTACTATTCACGATTTACTATTTACTATTACTATTCACGTTTTACTATTTACTATTTACTATTACTATTCATGATTTACTATTCACAATTCACTATTAATTATTCACTATTCAAAATATTACCATTTCTGCTTTAAGCAGTAATCTTAGTTTTCATCTTGTAACTATATTAAAATAAAATTAGTATGTTTTAGAACTCGGAGATGAGGCGCGCACGAATTTTCAATAACGAATCAGTATACAAGAGGTAAGGGGGAGTGGGATAGGAATATAATATGAAAAGACATAAGAATAATGGGAGGAGTCCACTACTCCTTTTAAATTTAATAATAATAATAATATTTTAAAATAATAACTATTTAACTTAAAATTTATAATAAATTTTAAATTGAGTATCTTGTGTAACTTGATCTGAATACCTATGCAAATACCTGGATAACCTATGCGAACTGAACTAAACCTATGCAAGGACTTGGACTATTATGACCTATATGGACTGAACTATACCTATGCGAGGATTGGACTATATGGACCTATATAGACCTATACGAGGAATGAACTATAAAAACTTAAAATTAATCTTATTAATCTAAATAACTATTAAAATTTGAATTATATTTATGACTGATATTTAGTTGATTTGATTTGATTATAATTAATAATATTTGATTTTGATTAATGATATTGTGATTTATAATACTAGACTGTGATTAATAATATTTGTGATTTGATGATATTTGATTGTGGGTGATGATATTATAATACTTGATTGTGAATGATGAATGATTAATGACCTTGTGATATGGTGTTTGAGCATATAGCAAGCATGACGGAAATGTTAAACCTCAGTAAGAATTTTCTTACCTTACTCTTTAAATTTGTATTCTAAGAGAAAAGTATTTTATCATTTTTTTAGTCTTTTATTTCTTCTTAGAAATAATTTTCATTAACTTTATTTTTATTCTTTAGAATAAAATCTAGTATTAGAAAGAAGCTATTTTATGAAAATCAGAAGTTAAGACAAGTAATACTTGAATTAAAGAAATTTTTATTGTTTTAAGTATTCTTAGTTAATGATTTTAAAAATTATTTTCTTTTAGAAATAAAAAATTTAAATTGGTTTTCCCCAATGAAATAACTAAAGGATATTTTGTTATAGTCGAGATTTCTAAACTCAATTAAGAGAAAGTTTTGAGATATTTAAGGCTTGGAAACTCAATTTTGGTGAGATCTGAATTCAAAGACTGTACTAAATTTATTCAGTATAATAGAAATTCAAAGAAGAACTTATGGGAATGTACAATTTATTGAGATGATTTGTGAACCTTTATGCTATTTAATAATTGAGTTTCTAAAAGTCTTAACTAACTAAATATGCGAGTAGTTCATGCATCATGAATTATTAAAGAGAAATGAGATGTGATATTGCCTGGGGACGGATTATAGAAACCGAGAATACATTAGAGGAAGCTTAATTGCAAGCCTTGGGATGAGAGGGTGTGAAAGGGTGCTTCAGGTGACCTGGGGTCGCTCCCTAGTGTTGGGTACTTTCACAATAAAAACTTTCTCAGTCTGACTAGTCTCTAAGTGTTTCCACGCCAGTTAAGCTGTTCATATGCCATGAAGGCATTTATGTTATTATTATCCGGAATTATAGAACAGTGTAAACTCCTGGTTGGTCCAGTGCAAACTAAAACTTTAAGGGCCCACGTGCATAGAATGAATGAGATGGTAGTATTAAAAACATTGCATGACATTCATGTGATTGTGACATTCTATATGGGTGGTTATGAATGAAA
Organism: Clitoria ternatea; assembly: GCA_037962975.1. Taxonomy (NCBI): domain Eukaryota; kingdom Viridiplantae; phylum Streptophyta; class Magnoliopsida; order Fabales; family Fabaceae; genus Clitoria; species Clitoria ternatea. The sequence continues at coordinate 11,472,867 of CM075676.1, forward strand.
GTATAATTGTTATGTTATGAAAACTCTACATTCATAATTGATTATGTATATGATTGTGATTGAAATTATTATATTAGATTGTGAAAACCCTTATGCTTATATCTTATCTGTAAAGTATTATATTCTGTTTCTCACTCCTTCTTGTTTGAATTTTGTGTCCAAAATATATGTTATGTGATATATAGCTAGCGGTTCAAGATGGAAGGATATGTAATTACAAGAGGGTAAAGTGGTCTCATCCTCAATCAGATAGATGATGAGATATGACAAGAGTAGGATTTCAAAACTCGATGATTCAAGGACTAGGAAATGATTGGTCACATTTGTAGTAGAGGTATAGTTTAGTTTTACCTTGCCTTATTACAATATCAAGTTAGATAATTGTAACAAGGTAAAGGTTAAACTTTGATAAACTTTCCCATCCGGATATAATACTGTAATGATTTATCACTTATGATTTCTATAAATTATTTTATCATTATGGACAAATATTGAAAGACAATGTTTGTTTTACTTTCAATATTCAAAGGAAATCAGATGTATATATGTCCTTGTTTACGTGAGATAAAGAGTGATAAATATGTATATCTTTCTAAAAGTTTTTTTTATATCTCGTGTATATAAGGGGGTGTTACAGGTAATGGGTATTCGCGGGTCAGGTAGCGGGTACCTACAGGTAATTATGAATATTTATTATTTTTATAAAATAATACTAAAGAAGAAAATATGGTATAATGTACTAAACATATTATTATTTTAGTATAATATAATTCAAATTAATATTGTATCATACATTACAATTTCATAAATTAAAAGTACTATAATTGAAAACTGGCATGTATCAGGTCCGGTTCCACAGCCCGTGGAACAAAAATAATCTTAGCCAAAATGAGGTTGCTGTATGAAAAATGATCCATTGACTTTGGCACTTGTTCACTTATTTCGTGTAAAGAAAAAGGAAAATAAAATAAAACATCAAATCAAAAATATTTGTTTTTATTTTTTTATAAATGCAAGACCCATACTGAAATTCTAAAAAGAAAAATGAAAAATACAAATGGGGTTACGTCCCCACTAGTGCTAAGTTTTAAGTCTTTAGCCAGACCATACAATCAACCATGTCAAGAATCATGAGGCTCAAGACACTTGCTTGCTGAGTAGGTTCACCTACCAAATAATGCTTAAGTCTCTGTCTATTGACCTTGAAAACACATGACTTTTCACTCGACGACTCAACAATCCCAAAAGGAAATACTTCGGTTATTTGGAAAGGTCCTGACCATTAGGACCTTAATTTACCTGGGAAAAGCTTTAAGCGGGAGTTGAAAAGAAGAACCATGTCTCTAGGAGCAACGGATCTTCTTAATATATGCTGATCATGTCATCTCTTTGTTTGTTCCTTATAAATCTGTGCATTCTCAGAGGCATCAAGTCTGAGTTCCTTAAGCTCATTTAACTCCAACATCTATTTTTCACCTACAACTTTAAGATCAAAATTAAGCATTTTAATGGCCCAAAACGACTTATATTCTAACTCAACAGGTAAATGACATGGCTTTCCATAAAGTAATTTAAAGAGTGTAGTTCCAATAAGGGTTTTATATGCAGTTTGATACGCCCATAAGGAATCATCTAATTTAATAGACCAATTCTTACGTGACGTATTAACTACTTTAGAAATGATTCATTTAATCTCCCTATTCGAAACCTCAACTTATCCACTAGTTTGAGGATGATAAAGTATAGCAACCTTATGCGTAACTTCATATTTCTTTAGTAGGGTTTCAAAAGATTTTTCAATAAAATGTGAACCTCTAATAACACATCTTGGGACCCCAAACCTTGGAAATATTATCTTTTTGAAAATCTTAATAACAGTCTTGCCATCTGAATGAGGTGAAGCAATGGCTTCCACCCATTTGGATACATAATCAACTGTGACCAAAATATACTTATTTCTAAAGGATGACGAGAATGGTCAAATGAAATCAACACCCCAAACATCAAAAAGCTCAACTTCAAGGATATTATTTAAAGGCATTTCATGTCGTTTAGTGATATTACCTGAAGGTTGACATGAATCACAAGTTAGAACATACTTACGAACATCCTTGAATAGGTGAGACCAATAAAA